>CAJGYO010000009.1:104821661-105421661 GCA_904845875.1 Miscanthus lutarioriparius | reverse complement strand
ATGAGGCAGTTAGTGCACTGGCCTCCTTTAATTTGTGTCTCCACCCCTGTTTGGATGCACTTCAATCCACCCCAATCCACATGGGGCTTTGGATGCCCATGTATCTTCCTCAGTCCATAACTAAATTCCACACCAAACCACTCCAACACACATGGATTGAGGGAGATGGGCATGCAAACAAGGCTTACATAAGCCATGCCCGTTTGAGATTATTCTGATTTATCGCTCCACATCAGTTCTACATCCCCCCAGGCCCCCCTCTTTTTTCCCCCAATTCTCTGAGTAAGACAAATAGTTTGAGAATTCCTTTAGATGTCTATATCTATTTTGAGTAGTCTTGGTCACGCCGCTGCCTTGAGCTTTGGTCGATTTATTTACCGATGATGTGAAACTCAATGTCAAATTTGGTTTTGATGGATAATTTTGTGGTGACCCTGATTACTGGCATGGAAAGCTATTAAAAAGAATCAAAGCTATCCACATAAACCGGGGAAGGGATGATCACCCATTTAATATTATGGAAATGGTATATTCATCACATGACGTGACTCAGTTTATTAACTGGATATGTTGGATCCACAGTAGAATCAGAAAAGAGTGCATCTCATTTCATCACGTAGTTTCATGTGTATTTTGGTCCTCATAGTTATGGGGCTGCCAGGAGCAATGCTCACTTTTGTTTAGTGACCTAGTAAATTATTATAGAAAGCCACATGAAAGTTGTTTGGATATGAAGAGGAGCATATCACTGCGCTTTTATGTCAATTAATATTTATTTTGAGGGTATTATACAAATCACCCCATGTGCTATGATTTGAAAATATACAATTATATGTACCATTGGCACACCAAAAGAATTCTAGTTAAGCTATTGTGGAACAAAAACAAGCTGTTGGTGGCTCTGACATAGCTTGTCCCGATTGAAGCTTGGTATGTCAAGATAGACCACCATGCTTATTGTCCTACAGTGTATTTGCTCCAACAGTATAACTCTATTATGTTTCAGTTCTTTATTGAGTTTATTCTGATCCATTGTTATTGAATTTCTATGTGGCAGAGAAGTTACCATTGTGGAGAAGTCAGGCTCTACTTCATTTGGGCCTTATGCTTGTGCAGATCTGTAAGCGATAGCAGTAGGAGACATGAAATCCGGTTCAGTGTTTGAGTTCTTAGTTTATGAAATCCGGTTCAGTATTTGAGTTCTTAGTTTATGAAATCCGGTTCAGTGTTTACAAATGTCTGATCTCTCTCTCTCTTCCTCACGCCGACTGATATAGTCTTTACAGAGGCTCAGCCTCGTCACGCATGCAAGCGCCGAAGAGTTCAAGCCCATTGCTCGCCGAATACTCGCGGGTTGGGCTTCGTGGGCCTTCTTCCTCTGGGCTGGTTCCCGGGTGCTCCATCTTGCTCTTGGGCCGTGTTACTACGGTGGCTAACATCCCCTCCCCCTTGGAACACTGCTTGCCCCCAAGCAGTGGCGCGTGGATACTCCTGGCGAATAGCTTCAAAGTCTTCCCAGGTAGCCAATGCCGACGGCAGATTGTTCCATTTGACAAGTACCTGAGGTATAGTAGAAGAACCACGGGCGACCATACGAGTCTGCAGAACCTATTCTGGAGCCAAGTGGATGGCAAAGTCAGACGGTAGGGTGGGGATTACCTGATGATGGGCACCAACAGCCTTCTTCAGTTGTGAAACATGAAAAACCAGATGAATTGCCGAGTGAGCAGGCAAGTCCAGCTTATAAGCCACTGACCCGACACGAGCCAGAATCCGGAATGGTCCGAAGAAGCGGAAAGCAAGTTTCTGATGGGAGCGAGGTGCTAGGGAAGTTTGGACATACGGCTGCAGCTTGAGGTAGACGAGGTCATCCACTGCAAAATTGCGCTCTGATCTATGTTGATCAGACTGTTTCTTCATCCGTTGCTTGGCCCGGTTGAGGTGATGTTGGAGAAGCTGGTCCATCCACTATCGGTCTGAAGCCCAGACAATGACTTCCGGATGAGAGACAGCAGAAGTGTCAATAGCCAGGAAACGCGAAGGATATCCATATAGCGCCTCAAATGGTGAGTGACCGATGGCCGAATGGAAACAGGAATTATACCAAAATTCTGCAGATGGCAACCACTGACGCCATTTGTTGGGGCAAGCATGGACAAAGCACCTCAAATAGGTTTCTAGGCACTGGTTAAGCCGCTCTGTCTGACCATCGGATTGGGGTGGTAGGCGGTGCTGCGACAGAGGGACACATCCGCCAGCTTGAACAGCTCAGACCAGAAGTGACTTGTAGATATGCGGTCACGATCCGAAATGATAGAGCTCAGAAGGCCATGTAATCGATAAACATGCTGAAAGAATGACTTAGCAACTGTGACAGCCGTAAAAGGGTGACGGAGGGGAATGAAATGGCCACACTTGGTCAGGAGATCGACTATGACCAGCACACAGTTGAAGGTTTGGGACAATGGAAGGCCCTCGATGAAATCCATCGATATCACTTGCCACGCCGAATCAGGAACCGGCAAGGGCTGCAAGAGGCCTAGAGATTTGGATCTGTCATACTTGGAATGCTGACAGACGGCACAGGACTGCACAAAATGCTTGACTGCAGTTTTCATACCTCTCCATGCAAAGCATTACTTGAGCCGCATATATGTGACTGGTATGCTAGAATGGCCGCCCCAGGAGCTAGAGTGAAATTGGGAGATAAGCTGCTGTTGGAATGCCGGGTCATTGCCAATCCAGACTCGGCCCTTATACCGGAGCAAGCCAGACTGAAGGGAATAATATGGTATAGCCGCTGAGTCAACCGACAACTTGGTCAACAAGGTAGTAGCGAAAGAGTCCTCTCGATAACTGGCAAGCACTGCAGATATCCAGGAGGGAACCAAAGAGGTGACTACCGCACACACAGCTGGAGGGGAGGGATGGCGAGACAATGCATTAGCTGCTCGGTTATCAGAACCTGAGCGGTAGACAATGCGGTATTGCAGGCCCAGCAGTTTGGAGAAAACCCTTTTTTGCCAGTGAGTATGCAACCTCTGATCAGTGAGCTGTGTCAGGCTTTTCTGATCGGTAAGAATCACAAACTCCTGAAACTGTAAGTAAGGACGCCACAGTTGAACAGCAAGCAAGATCGCCATGAATTCTTTTTCATATGTTGATAAGCCACGTGACTTGGAGCCCAATGCTTTACTGAGGAAGGCCAGGGGGTGACCGTCCTGCATGAGAACCGCACCGACACCCGACTTCGATGCATCAGTTTCAATTGAGAAAGGCTTGGCGAAATTGGGAAGAGCCAGCATCGGAGCATGACAGAGGGCAGTTTTCAATGTCTGAAAGGCAGAGTCATGATCAGGAGTCCAAATGAACAAGGCATGCTTCTTCAGGAGATTGGTTGGAGGTTTTGAAATGATGCCAAAGTGGCAAACAAAGCGCCGGTAATAACCGACAAGCCCCAGAAAGGAACGGGGTTCTTTGACTGAACCGGGAGTTGGCCAAGAGGCAATAGACTCCAGCTTGGAAGGATCAGTACCCACACCGGCCTGACTGATGACATGGCCGAGATAAGAAAGCTTGGTCTGGGCGAAGGAGCATTTGGACATTTTTAGCTTCCATTGATCCTTAGACAACAGCTCAAACACAGTTCGCAAATGCATGAGGTGCTCCTCCCATGTTCTGCTATAGACCAGGATATCATCAAAGAAGACCAAGACGAACTTCCTGAGACAGGGAGCAAGTGTTGTATTCATGGCATCTTGGAAGGTACCCGGGGCTCCTGTGAGTCCGAAGGACATAACCCTAAATTCAAATTGACCAAAGTGTGTTTGGAAGGTGGTTTTGAATTCGTCACCCGATTTCATGCGGATTTGGTGAAAGCCGGACTGTAAATCCAATGTTGTGAAATAAGCTGCCCCGGACAACTCATCCAGCAATTCTTCGATGATAGGAACAGGATATTTGCCTTTGATTGTAATTGCATTCAGTTGACGGTAATCGACGCAAAACTCCAGGACTGATCCTTTTTCTTCACTAAGATAACCGGAGAGGCAAAAGAACTGGCACTCTTCTAAATGATTCCTTGCTGAAGCATTTCATTAACTTGCCGCTCAATTTCTGTTTTCAGAAGAGGTGCATAGCGGTAAGGCCGCACAAAGACTGGGTGTGCCCCTGAGATCAATGGAATGGAGTGGTCACAGTGCCGGCTGGGAGGCAACCCTGAAACTGGCTCAAATAGATGGGCATATTCATCCAGCAATGCTGAGACAGCCGGATGCATCGATGAGACGGACTGTGAAGACTCAGGAGGCTGTACCAAACAAAGTTGAATGACAGAGCCCACCGGAAGATCTGTAGTGTCCCCAATCAATATAGCAGTAGCTCCCTCGTAAGGAATGGATATCCATTTTTGAGCCCAGTGTACTTGCATTGGGCTAAAACTGGCCAGACAATCAAGACCAAGGATCATATCATAAGATGAAAGAGGCAACAACTTAAGATCAGTTGAAAAGGAGCAGCCCTGCACTGACCAACGAGCACTGGGTAAAAAGGATGTGCACTGTAAAATGGCCCCATTAGCTACTTGCACTTGAACTGGGGACGGAAGTTCCTTGATGCCGGTGAGCGACTGAGCCAATGTAGAATTCAAGAAGGTATGAGATGAACCGGAATCCACCAAAATAGACAGAGGGTGACCTTGGATGTGTCCAGACAAGCTAAATGTCTTAGGGGAAGCTGAGCCCACTGCCGCTGCCACCGAGAGGTGCATCATGATCTGATCGTCAGGTGATGAATCATCAGAGCACTCAGCTGCATTAGACTCCGGAAATATATCCATCAATTCTTGCACCAAATGCAATTGCACCATGTCTGAACATTTGTGTTCACGGCTCCACTTTGTGCCACACTGGACGCACAGACCCTGGGCATGGCGAGAGGCTCGTAAGGCTTTGAACTTGTCTTCCGCCGAGGTTGGCAGAGCTTGGGGCAGGCGCTTACTCTCGCCATTAGCAAGCTTCGGTGGCGGTGGAGGCAGCGCCACGGCACTAGGCCACGCCGGCTTATATGCAGGGGATATATCAAAACGCCGAATAGGCTTCTTGTGGAGTCCCAGCGCCTCTTCCTGTAATTGAGCAAGAACACAAGCAGTATCCAAAGTAGATGGACGTTGAACCAGAAGAACAGCTTTGATTTCATCATGCAAGCCATCAAGAAAACGTTGAGTATAGTAGAGTGGGTCTGGGTGTTTGGTATAGGCTTTCAGATCATCTACAAAAGCAACAAACTGATCGATGTATTCATTGACAGAGCCGGTTTGCCGAATCTGGAACAAGCGACGAAGCAGGAGCTCGTGCTCATCCCTGGCAAAGCGCAAAAGCAATTGGGAACAGAATTCAGACCATGAGATTGTCGCAAGCTGATCCTCAACAGAAGATAGCCAACGTTTGGCTGCACCATGAAAGTGCATAGTGGTAGCCTGCACCCAAACCACGGACTCAACACGATAGAGTTCAAAGTAATGAATAGCTTGCTTGATCCACAGCGTAGGATGATCCCCCTCGAACCTAGGGAAATCAAACTTGGGAAGCTTGCCGGTATGGCCGCCCCCAGAACCCCCCCCTGATAGCTGGACTCGTAATAACCTCCTAGGTGTGGCTGAGGTGGGCGTGGTGGTGATGGGCGGGGAGGAGGACTTGGTAACGGATGCGGTGAAAAAGGAGGGCAAGGAAACATACCCTTGCCGGGAGGTGGAATCAGAGTGGTAACCACTCTGAATGCACCTTCCCGGTTCATGATGTCGACGTGGTGCCCGCTAGGCCAAGGGGCTGCGGATCCCACAGACGGGCGCGGGGCAGCCAGAAAGTCACCGAAGCCAGCGGATCTGAAGTGCGGAGTAACGACGGGTTTGGCGTCGCGGAGCGAGGCGCAGGGCGACGTAGGAGCCGAGGCGAGGCAGACTTGGTGGCGGGCGCTGTCGCGATCACCCAGGGAGTCGCGGACGGGCCGTCCACCATAGAGCGTTCCATGTACTTGGAGATCTTCCCCACTTCCAGCTTCAGAGTTGCGAGCTTGTTGACTTCGAGGCGAAGGTCGTCGATGACGCCGTCGACCCCCGGGCGCCATTCGTCGAACACCTTGGCTGCAGACTCCAAGGCATCCAGACAGGTGGAAGAAGATGTCGCAGTTGAATCGAGCTTCCGCTCCAGACCATCGAATCGCTTCTCCTGGGCGGCGAAACGCTTATCGAGCTCGGCCAGTAGGGCCTTCTGGTCAGGACCCATGACACCCCGGAGGCGTTGAAGACGGGTGTAGTGCTCGTGGGTGGGAATGAGGGCAGGATCCTGATCGGCGGAACACACCACAAATTGCGACTTCGGGACTGGAATTACGGAATCCCCAAAGGAAACTGCAGCTCACAGCTCCGATTCAGGGTTAGACCAACCAAATCCGGTGAAGTGCGAGCAATCGATGGAGAAAGTGCGCCGAACAACCGACTGGGTGCTGAGAATCGGTGTCTCTGATACCATTTGTGAACGATAACAGTAGGAGATGGGAAGAACTGGGAAGAAGAAATCGGAGGAAGAAGAAGGAACAAGAGATAGCGCGGAAGAGTTCTTAGTTTAGGAAATCCGGTTCAGTGTTTACAAATGTCTGATCTCTCTCTCTTCCTCACGCCGACTGATATAGTCTTTACAGAGGCTCAGCCTCGTCACGCATGCAAGCGCCGAAGAGTTCAAGCCCATTGCTCGCCGAATACTCGCAGGTTGGGATTCGTGGGCCTTCTTCCTCTGGGCCGGTTCTCGGGTGCTCCATCTTGCTCTTGGGCCGTGTTACTACGGTGGTTGACAAGATCTCCTGGACAGCCTGCTTCATGAAATCATTGTTCTCATCAACTCATTCCAGGACTTCCTTGCTTTTACTGGTACCTGCCAGTCTTGGCGTGCAGCAGTCTCTTCCTTCCCGTCTGTGTATGCTTTCAACTTCCCACCTCTCCACCTTGAACCAGATGGTCCTTACGTCCCTCCACATAGCAGACGTATCAAGCCCCTCAGTTTGTCTAATTGCAAATGGAAGCTCAGTGACCTTACCAAGAAAAACTTATCCCTTAAACATTCAATGCCTGAAAACACCACTCCAAATGAAATGAACTATCTGGGCTGCTCACATGGGTATCTTATCTTTACGTATGAGGAGCACTGCCTCCTTGTCGATGCATACACTGGTGCCAAGTTGATGCCCCCCCAAACTCCCATGCAACAACAATCTTGGTTACTGGTCTGGCATTGGCATCCTTTCGGCTCCATTAAGTTCATCCAACTCGCGCCGCCTCCTTTTCTCAAGGGTCTTCATGTTTGAGTGGCAGGTTGGAACAAACTCCTGGTCAGAGCATCCTCTTCATCTTGACCATGAATGCATCTATCAGGTTGTGTCCTTCAAAGGTCATATATCCTTGTCATTGATGCTCTTATGAGGCTTCACACTATCCAACTAACACCTCAGTTCAGCATGAAAGAAGTAGCAGTTACGTGGGGGTCCCTGTGGAAGCTGCCTCTTACCCCATGGTTGGTGGTCTGTTGTCACATGCTTCTCATGGTTGATCTCGCAATTGCTTCTATTCCCTCACCTGGCAGCTTGCTTAGCTTTGCCGTGACATTAGATTTTTTGAGGTCTTTTGCCTTGACTTCTCAGTGAAGCCAGCCAAGTGGGTACAGATGGAGAAGTTGGAAAACCATGCGCTGTTTCTTAGCCTGGACAGGAGGAACCCCACATTTTCTTGCGTGAACCCGGAGAGATGGGGAGGAAAGAGTAACTGTGTTTACGTTGCCAGGCTATGTGATGATGCTGATCCTAAAGAGACTTGGACCGCTCTGGATGTTGGTCAGTCATCAGTGCCCCACCACAGCATAGTTGAGACCGTGATGTATGGTCTTGCATTCCCACCGGACTACAGTCAGATCGGTAGCCTCTGGCTGTTCCCGAGCCTGGTTTATGGCGACAGCCAGTGATTGGCCTTGCAGGGTTTTGGCTAGTTTTGCACAGGCAATGGAGATTGGTGTTTTCTTAGTTTCAGTTAGCAAGGTCGATGTGACTCAAACAGTTTCCTAAGTTGGACCAGTCTTATGTGTTCAGAATGCTTTTGATGTGTATTGGGCATGCCTGCTTGTAATCTGTTGAAGAACTGAACATCAGAATTGCGTTTGCATTCGGCATTTCAAACCCTGGTACCTGTGCACTTCTAAATCTACTGGTTTCTAGCTGATGGTTTTCGGGTTTTGTTACCATCTGCAGTTGCCATTCTGCTTATTATTACTAGAGCAGGAGAAATTGGAAAACGAATTACAAAAAGCTTGTACCGAGTTGTTAGCGACGTCTTTGTCATCTCAGCGCTTCCATGCATTTTCCCTTTATTATTTCAGTTTTCTGCTTTAAGCATGTGCACCATATGTATTCCTTCACTGTTTAATGTGTATTGGGCATGCCTGCTTGTAATCTACCAGCTGTGCACTTCTAAATCTAGATTGAAAAACGATTTACAGAAAAGTTTGTACCGAGTTACCAACGGCCCTGTCATTATCCCTTTATTTCAGTTTTCTGCTTTAAGCATGTGCGTGTGCCTTATGTATTCCTTCATTGTTTGGCCGTGTATTTTCTAAAATATTCAGTACAAGTTGGAGCATTATACTATTGGGTTTGTCATTATGGTAATCAGCTCAAGTTTTTTGTCTACAACATGTCGGCTGGGGGGGAAAAATGGCAGCTGGAGTAGTACTGTATCTTTATCTTTGCTTGCGAGTTTGTAAGATTTTGCAAACTTGTTTTTGCCGGTACAGATTCAGGACACACAATCGTCAATTCATGATCACGTACCAAACTTAGAGCATCTCCAACAGACTAGGTAAATCGTTTTATAGATGTAAACATAGCTATTATCAGGGAAAAATGTTCTCCAACAGACTCTACCTGGCTCTCCAAATTGGATAGCTGGCTATCCCTGAACTTCCACTATCCAAACATGGATAGGCTGCACCGCTCGTCATTCGGCATCCGCGCGCGCCAGCGAAGCCTTCCCGCGCGCTACCCCTTCTTCCCGCGCGAACTCGACCACGCCATACGCGTCTTCAGTTTCCTCTGCCACGGCCCTTGCGCCCGTTCCCCAACCAAGCACGCACCTTCAGCTTCCTCCGCCATGTCCCTGCCGCCGCGACCACGTGGTCCGGCACATGTGCGCGGGTACGGCAACCTGGCCGCCTGGGCATCTTCTCCGGTGGCCCAGTTCGCCGGCGGTTCCATGGCCCAAGGAAGCCAGGACTCTGTTGGTTGCGAGGGCCATGTGGATCTAGGATGGTCGGAGAACAGAGATGTTTGATTGATGCGGCGTCGAGTGATTCCTCCCACTGACTTCAATGGCCAGCCATCGCAGGCCCCCTCCCCAAGCGTGAGCCAGCAGCCACAGTTCTCCTTCCCAGATGTAGCACAGGGCGTCGTCGAGGAATTATCTGGTGAGGCCTTGGTCATTTTATTCCATTTGTCAGTAATGTTCCTAGCAGTGGATGAATTTTGCTCCTCTGTTGAATGGAATGTCAGGATTGGTTTCTATATTTTGCTCATCTATTGTTTGTGCAAACTGTGATTATTGTAGCAAACTGAGATTATTGATTGTGCAAACTGCAGTGTACTTATATGAAGCAAACTGAGAGATTTTTTAAGTAAAATTCTTGCTGCTTTGCAGCTATTCCATCCTCCTGATAGCAATGGGCAATGACAGATTTTTTTAAGTAAGATTCTTCCTGCTTTGCAGCTAGTCCATCCTCCTGATAGCAATGGCAATGGCAGATTTTTTTTTTAAAAAAAATAATATTCCTGTTGCTTTGCAACTATTCCATCCTCCTGATTAATCTTTGGAAATAAATCTTCTATGGTTATATGCATTGACCTATAGCATGGAAAGTTCAGGTCAGTTCAGTAACTTACTGAGCAGCAGTGCGAGTCTATATCTGACATTTGTGTTATCTGATTCATTGTGTTCTGAAATGTTATAGGAGTCTTGGCACTACTCTGCAGCAGTAGAAAGCTCTATACTTGTGACAGTTAGTTGATAGTGAATGCATAGTACATCGCCAACCATAGAATTTTAAAAACCAAATGATTAATCTTTGTTATTTGCTATCACAGGTGCCTTGGATTCAGGGGATATTTCACTGGCCTCAGATGTCTTTGGTCTTCCTGGTCAGTTTGATAATCAACATCCTGCTCACGAAGTAGTAGCACAAGATGAGGTTGAAGCAATATGGAAAGGAATTCCAAAAAGAACAAAAAATTTCACAATTGATGAGGATGAACAACTTGTCAAATCGTGGCTAAACATGAGTTTGGATCCGGTGAAAGGTGTGGACCAATCACGTACCACATATTGGAAACGAATACATGCACATTTCCATGCCCACAAGAATTTCTCGTCTGATCGCTCGCAAGGCTCTCTGATGAACCGTTGGTCTGGTATACAGCACGATGTGAACCCCAAATGCTCGTTCAACGTTCTTCCTACAAGCTTCTTATGCCTCGGCAAAATATTTCATCTTGTTCCCTTGTGGCTCTGGTATGGTCTTCACGAACGTGGCCCAAGATGGATATATGCCATCTGCGAGGTAATAACCTATTGTATAATCATTCACATTGATGCTGTAATTAACTTGTGGACTGTCACCTTCAGCAAGCCTTACAAATATAGGAGATTTTCGAAGAACATTGATATTATTGTGCGAGCCTGGCATCCCAAAGAATGCATGCCAAATCCAAAGATCTTTAGAGGCAACTGCTTCTAGTATAATTGTAGGTTCCTTTTTATGCCCTCAGTACATACCATGCCATCAAACAGGGCAATTTTTTCAAGTCCAATGCATACAATCTATGGAACCAAGCATTCTCGGGAAACCTCTGCTCTCACCAATTGCGAGTAATCTAGCCGTATCCTGTTCATTAGGCAATCTCATGTACTCAGGTCCAAATACTTGAACAACAGTTATGACGAACATTCTCAAACTTTTTAGAGCGGTACTCTCGCCAATACGAACATAGTCATCCGCAGCATCAGCCGCTACACCATAAGCTATCATCCGAAATGCTGCCACCACCTTTTGCAAACAAGATAGTCCTAGGGTACCGGTTGCATTCCTCTTTTGCACAAAGTAGTCATCATGCTCCTCAACAGCATTTATTATACGAACAAACACATGACGCCTCATTCGAAATCTATGGCACAAGACTAATTAATTAGCCACACTTGCACGTATGTACAAAAGAAATTTCATACTATGAGGAGAAAGTACAAACCTCCACCTAATAGTTCGCCCCATACGTAGGATCATCCGAGAAATAGTCTTGAAAAAGTCTAGAGTGCCCGGACTGCCTATCACGATTCAATACGCGATGTCCGTCAATAGAACCTCGTCGATATGGTTGCTTGTCATTAGCCTCTGCTACTATGTGTGCAGCAACAACATATAAATCATCCTCGTCGTCCGAAGATGATGACTCAAAAACTTCATTAAACACTGTATCATAGAATTCATCTTCAGAATCCATCGTTGACACACCTTGAGCTGTAGGGTAGAAGGACAAATTCTCTAATCAACCGAGATAATTATCTGTGTCAATTTACAAAATTATGGCCAAATTAAGCAAACCTCCTACACGGCTAGGGCAGCCACCAGCAGGCTGCCGTGATGCCCTTCAAGATGTGCGGCCGGCAATGGCCGCCCCCTGCGTGCCCTGATATCGGGCGACTCTGCCCCTTGTGGCCTGGTGGACGTGAGCGTTGATGATGCCTGGGCAGCCGGCAACTAGCGAACAGGATCGGGATGGAGTTCCAGGCGGCCGCCCCCTGCTGCGGAACTTGAGTTCGAGGCGGTGCCTGCGATGATCCGAAAAGAGAGCGGACGGAATCGGGATGGATAGGAAGAGGAAAAATCCAGTGGCGTGGCAAGTTTAAATATAGAGAGTCTCAATTTAGATAGTCAGTTGGAGTAGTCTATTTTTTTTAAGGAGGGATTCATTTTACAAAAATACAAAAATCACTAAATTTATATATTTATTTTGGCTAATCTGTTGGAGATGCTCTTACCTCTTAGGGCAGTTTGTGACGATACCGTCGAAGTTTTCTCTGGTTTTTATTTTATTTTTTACAGCGCGGTTCAAATTCGAACTGACATGCCCCATAGGCCCGTTTATCCTTGTCTTTCTCGTTCTCCCTCTTGTTTTTTGAATCTAAAACTAAAGTTCGAATTCAAACTAGATCCTATCCTGTACCAAACAAGGCCGTGTTTAGTTGGCCAGAATTTGCGCCGCCGGAATACTGTAGCAACAGTGCCGTTTTGTTTTTATTTGGTAATAATTGTCCAATCGTTGACTAATTAGGCTCAAAACGTTTGTATCGTAAAGTACAATCAAACTGTGTAATTAGTTTTTGATTTCGTCAACATTTAATACTCCATGCATGTGTCCAAAGATTTAATGTGATATGATGTGATAAAGAATCTTACACTGTGCAAATTTTGGAGATGCAAAATTGGTGCAACTAAACCAGGCCCAAGTTGAAACGGAAATCAGGAACAGAGTTTGAGGAGCAGGGCAGAGCAGGCCCAGAGAGAAGCGGCGGTGGCGGCGGCTTCTGCGTCCGCTTCCGAGGGAATCGGCTCCCAACGACTTTTGGCTGGCGTCCCGAGGGAGTGGGATGGGATGGGATGGACGCAGCAGAAGCGGTCAGAACTCAGAACTGGGCTGCTGTGCCTGTGTGCGAGTGTGAGCCTGTCTCCAGAGAGAGAGAGAGAGAGAGAGAGAGACTAGGGTTCGGACACCGGCAGCGGCTAACCGGCCGACAATCCCCTCCGCCGACGCCGCTCCGGGCACCCTCGCTCCCTTTTTCCGCGAGGTGGGGTGGGGCCCAAGCAGCGGCGACCACACCCCCTTCCCCTGACCGCGGCCTCCCCTCCCGTACGTGCTCCCGCCGCCGCACCGGTGGCGACAAGGGGCCCCGACTGTGCGAGGATTTCCAGCGCGAGGTACCTGCCCTGTTGCCCACCCCTCCTCCGTCTGGTGATGCCGTGATGGAAATGAATGGATCCGTTAATCCGTGCATGGCGCGCGGCCCCGTTGCCTGCGCCGCGGGGCTGCTTCGCTCAGCAGTGGCCGCCGCCATTTCTGCGGCTCTGACTGAGCGCTCGGCGTCCATGGACCTTTGGGGATTGCTTGCGTGCTCGTCGTGCTCGTGTGGAATTCGTGCTAGATAGAGGATGTAGCGAGTCCGGTGAGGTAGGTTGTGATGTGTCGCGAAATCGATTTGTTGTTTTAGGAATTCTCCCTTCTGCACTAGCTTTTGCAGTCAGCCCCTTATGCGAGTGAAGTGGAAAACAGACAAGTTGTGATTCTCAAGCTTGATGCCAGTTAATATCGGATCGTCATTTTGGGTATCGGGTCATATGTTCACATCTTGGAAATTGAAGTATCTTCAGACTTTTTGATACTCTATTTATGTTGCATGTCTTTTTGACACCAAAAGAATGTCGCGCAACTGTCCTTAAGTACTGAAAGTGCATACATTTCCATTTTTCTAAAGTTTTGGTGTTTTGCGGTCATATCTTTGATTTCAAGGTACAAGAGTTATTTCTACTAATATAGTTAAAAGCTAGACATCAACATGTACATTGTCTTCAGTTTCAACTTTCAATCAATTGCACAACTGGAACAAGTGTCCGCCAACTCAATTGTCTTTCAGAAGCATAGTGAATATATTACTCAATTGCCTTTCAGAAACATAGTGAATATGTTGGTGACATCGTGAAAACTCTAGGTAACACATCAAATTAAAAAAAAAAGTATTGGGAAAAAAAATGAGAACACACTTTACTTCAAGTTTCACATGTATTTTTGACAGTTTAAAATTTTGGTTCTTGTGGCTGTTAAAGTTTTTGAATAGTTGGCTGGCAGCATCATTGGTTCCACAAATTAGTTTAGAGCTTTGCAACCATTTTTATTAGTCAACTTAATTTCCCTGATATTGTTTTATCTACCTCGTAGTTTAGTCTGGTGGATTTCTGATTGTAGGCTTATGTTGTGCAGTGAGTGAGCCAACACTTATCGGCACAAGAATGGATGGGAATGCTGAGCCAATCCAATTCTCATGGGGCAAGCGTCGAGCAACAGGTGGTGTCAAGATGGATATACAGTTCTATGGGTCCTTCACATTGGACAATGTGAAGTATTCATTGTATGACTGTGTCTATCTATTTAAGCATGGTGAAACTGAACCATACATTGGAAAAATAGTGAAGATTTGGGAGCAAAATAATGCTAAAAAAGTAAAAATTCTTTGGTTTTTCCACCCTGACGAGATTCAGAATTATTTAAGAGGCCCTGTGATGGGAAAGGAGATTTTTCTTGCTTGTGGTGAAGGTACTGGGCTTGCAGATATCAACCCACTGGTATGTCTCTCATAACTTCACTCATGTTCTGTCTTGTTTTTCTTTATCATCATCCTTAAACTTGTGTATTCTGACATAATACTCCCAGGCGTGTTGTATATCTGGGTTCTTCTTGTGCAGCTCTCGTGCGTATTTGATTAATAAAAACGTGTGAACAATTTGCATAGATCAATTGCAATACTTTATATTTTTGAAAATAAGTAGGTAACAGCCAAGCCTGATTGAGGCACCAAGGTTTGTCACACTTCACATGCTCATTTTTTAAAGCCTGAGAAGAGCTAGCTTGGTTTGCATAGCAATAATATAATCATTCTAGTTGGAGGTGAACAGTTAAAGTTAACATTTGCTGAGCTATTTATGAGATATGTAAATGTTAAATCTGTCGTCTTTCCATTTTTGGATTTCTGTTCCTATTAAAATATTATAATGATTATATGTTTATTTCTCAATTAGGAAGCTGTTGCTGGAAAATGCACTGTTATATGTATTTCAAAGGACGAGAGGAATCGTCAACCTTCTCCTCAGGAACTAGACATTGCTGATTATATCTTCTATAGGTTCTTTGATGTTAAAAGTTTAACACTTTCTGATCAATTGCCTGATAAAATTGCTACATGGCAAGGTCAGCAGAGGATCTATACTTGATTTGTGCCCTCCAATTTTATCTGGTAATGTTTTCAATTGAATTGTATACTAACTATTGTCCTTCTGGTGCAGTTGATGTTCTGCTGAATCCAAAAGATGAGCTAGTCATATCCAGTCCTGGTACAAATGTTCCGTTGAATCCAAATGTGGATGAGTGTATGGTTGCCGCAGTACCTGCACCCCCTTCAGCAGTTAAAACGGAGGATGGAAGTCAGGCTGCTGCACTTCCCCTTCCGCAGCCAGCATTTAAGGAGGTGGATGAAAATCCGCCTGCCACAGTTCCCCTTTCCCAATCAGAGGTCAGGGAGGAACAGAAACCAACCATTGCGATTCCCCTTTCCCAGCCTGTGGTCAAGAAAGAGGATAAGAAATCAGTTGCTGCCATTCCCCTTTCCCGTTCAGCAGTCAAGGAGGATGAGAAACCAGTTGCTTCGATTGCCCCTCCACGGTCTGCAGTTATGGAGAACATTCCCAAACATACACAGTTACAGGATGCTCACACTGGGGAGAGGCCACCAAAAAAGTTGAAATTATCCCAAGTAACTACAGAGCAGGACATAGCCCCAGAGACTGCTGAACAAAGACCTTTGGAGCTACCGCCAAAGAATATCGTAAATTCTCTGGACTTACTTTTCCTATATCCAACATGCTACTTCTGCTCTTACGTTTCATTACAGGAATGCAAGTGTGCTCCTTTTGTACTCAATGTTACAGCCTTTGGAGAGGAGACATAACTGCATCTTTCTAAATTGCCCCATACCAAGTTTTGTACATGCTTACACTTTTCCATACCATGTCTCTCTATTTATTGGTCTGAGAGGTGGAATGAGACATAACAATGCAGTTAATGAGCACAGCACAAGTTCAGTAGGTCATATGGTCATCTTGTGCTGCTTTCTGTTGATTCATTATTTGCTAACGGCCGTAATCTTTATGAACTTTGAACTGCCAACCTGGGTGAAGTCTTATCCCATACCTACTGCACACAAGCAATATTCTTCCTGTTCATGGATCATTTATCTGAACATTCTTTCTGCTTTTGCTATATATTTTTGAATTGCTATTTACAGAGTCTTCTACTGATTTTCCATGTTTCCTTTTTGCTAACACATTATTTATTCCATTTAACAGGACAGAAGCAAATGGTTTAAAATTGTGAGTGACCTTTCCTTGCTATTGTCTCTTGTGCATTTGTTGTTGTATTGAAGCATGCCATACCCATGCTTGATTATTCATTAATCATTATTACTCAAAATTACCACAAACTGATTAATATCTTGTTTGGCCTTGGATTTTTTATGATGATCTTTTTTATGGAATTTCAGGAATGGGATGACAGACTAAAGATGGCTGATGATAAGGGGACTCTTGTCTATATTCAAAATCTTGATATTCGGTTTGGACCTGCTGACATAGAGGTAGCAAGTAGCATCCTGTCTTTTTGGTTGTCATAAAGCCCAAGCTACTCCTTTGTATCCCTGGCCTAGTATTTTTCAAGTATATGTTAACATCTATTGCTGTCTGTTCGGTTGCAATTCTACTTCTGCCCACGTAACTTATGATTGTCTCATACAGTTTCTCTTTCAACAGTACATTCATTCCTTTTAATCTCAATGTTCTTACTCTGTTTGTTTTGGGCTTTGTTATTACCATGTTTGCAGGAGCTGGTTAAGTAAAAGCATTACAGCTAAGTTGCACTCTGAAGCCCATTAACCACCCCCCACTTATGATGATCCAAACAATGGTGAGTTGTTCACTAATTAAAGGAAAAATGCTATATATCTGTTGAATGAGATACAGTGAGGGTGGGGACCGTGCTTTTTTCTGTGGGGGAGGGGGGTGGGGGGAAGGTGACTAGCCCAGCGGCAATGGTGGAAGACCACCGATTGGGCGGGGCTGTATGCTGTGATGGCGTACCATCAAAGTGGTGGTTAGCAAGGCAGTGGGCGGCGAGCATGGATCTGGTCTGGTGAGGGTGGGGCAGGGCCATCTCACTGTAGATAGAGAGGAGGCCGATGCAGGCAGGAGATGCGTAACAATACGAAAGGAGGGAGGGACCATGGCCAGTTGTGGAGGTGTTCACTGGCAAGCCATTCTGGTACCAGGGATGGTGATCACAAGGTTGGGGTGGCAATGCTGTGTAAAATGACCTGGTATTATCTAGTTGATGTAGTGAAGGGGGAAGGGAGTGGACATCTGGATCTTTATCCTAGCGTCCAAAGTCTTGTCTGATAGTTGGCCCAGTAACCTGTTGACAGATGCATAAACTATTCCTTAAAGATTTTCCATAAATAGTTACCTATGTCCAGTTGATGGGAGAATGGTATTTTTCTTCTTGCAATTTTACTACAAGTGGTTTTCTTATCTGTAGGCAAAGCATATGCCATATTCAAAACTAAAGATGCTGCTGATGCTGCCATTTTAAAAATCAATTCTGGCTTGGTTGTTGGTGGAAGGTATGTGTTTGTAGTTAATGTAATCTACCTTGTATCTTATTCTGTAACGATTTTTTCTTCAAGTGGTGTTCTGTTTGTTTTGTCAATTCTTGAACTCTCCTGGCAAATCAACTGTTGGAATTTATGAATTAGAACAAAGAGTCTTCTTAGGTGATGCTCTGATACATTGATTCTTCGATCTCGTTTCTAACACAAGCAACATTTTCCTTGAGACCCCTTTCTAACACAAGCAACTGTTGGAATTTATGAATTAGAACAAAGTTTGTCTGGCATGATTTTCTTGGTTGGCTACTGATAATTCTTGCCTAATGTATAACTTGCAGACCTCTTTACTGCAGCAAAGGGTTACTTGAGGTTCCAAAACCTTCAGTGAATCTTATTGGGCACCTCTCCTCACATGTCAAAATTGGTCAAAAGCAGCGTGATTTGCAGGTGGGCGCTTAATGTTTATAAGCTCTGCGATGTTCTGCGTGTCTTTGGCTTGATATTTTACACAACTTCCTTTTCTTTTGCAGAAGAAGGCCGTAGCAACCTCACATTGTTCCCAGCCCAACACGATCGAGTATGACTTGGCCTTAGAATGGATGCTTCTTCGGGAAAGGCAAGACCAAAGTTTCAGAATACTTCACAAGGTAGACACAGTTCTGTTAAAGATTTGTAACCATGCCATTGCCTTGTATCTCGCATTCAGACATTAATTTGTGTTGTTCAATCGGTTTGCAGAAGCACAGAGGTCAACGCGCATGCTTGCAGGGGTCAACGCGCTCTCCAGCAACGACATCAGGGTCGGCACCAACGTCGAGGTCGGCGGCGCGCCATGGAAAGTTCTAGGTCACCGACATCTCACTTCTCAGCAGAAATTTGTGGAAACTGCTTATCAAGTCCATGTACCTTTAGTCTTTGTTGGAATGAAAAAGGATGCTACCTCTGTGTGTCCAAAAAATGTATAGCCTAAGGCACTGCGCAAAACGTATGTCATTGTTATGCAAAACATGCCAGCCAATTTCTCTCGTCTCCTTCCAACAACAGAGTTTCTCCACGTCAAGCCTGGAAAAGGTGCTGCCTTTGTCAGGACGAAAATGCGCAACTATGTCACCGGCAACACAGTTGACTAGTTGAGAAAACCTTTCGAGCTGGAAGTACGGTAATCTCGCCTCAAACCCACATCTTCTGAATCTGACAAGAATTTAGCACCTCTTTTTCTTTTCCTACTCTGTATTTTATCTTCTTCAAAAAAACTGCTAGCACGCGATGTAGCTTTTTCTCTCGCATACCAAAAAATTTGTGTATTATTATATTAAGGAGAAGAGTTTAAAGAAATATACAACATGCTTCTATCGAGCGCCGAAGGAGATCGACCTAACACAGCCGAAGCTGGACCATCCGAGCAAAAGACCTCATGTTTCGATATTACATAAAAGGAAACAACCAGAAACAACCAATATCGACGCAGCTTTGTGGTCTAGGTGGCCTTGCGTCTTCGCGGCTGCCTGGACGGTGCCTTTCCAACGGTCGGGAAGAGCTCGTTCAGCGCCTCGGCTTCAGACGCAGTCAGGTTGCCGTCGAAGAGCCTGTCAAAGGCCTTCAACTCCGAAACGGATGGCGCAGATGGACCCTTGGTGTAGCCTATACGCTGCATGATCAACACCTCACCTCGTTTGGAAGCTGGCACTCTGGAGAGGCTCTGAGCCACCAACCGCCTGCTCCGCCACGACAGTACCGGCTTAGCAGGAGGCTGCTTGGGAGACTCGCGAATCAGCAGAGAGTCCCTCTTACGCATGACATTGTTGATGAAGCTGTCGAGGCGTCGTTTGGAGGAGTCGTCGTTGTCCACAGCCTGGTGGATAATCCCTGGTGGTGAACTGGAAGGGCCATCCACCGTGAGGTCGACCACATGTGTCTTCGGCGAGTCCACTGCCCACTGAATGGGGCGTGGGGGTGGTGTCCGCAGCACATAGGAGGCTACCGCATCCTCCAGCTGGGGGGCCACCACCGCCGGTGCCTCATCCGGAAGTTGGGGGTCGCCGAAGTTGACGGGAAGGCCACGCGACGATCTGACTACCGACGAGCGAGGCTGCGAACTCCTCAACCATCGGGTCTTCTGAGATGCCGCGATCCTGCGTGGCGCCCGGGTACAACGTGAGCATCAACGGGTCGGGTTCAACCATGCCCGTCGCGTTGGTCGGCCCACGTGCCTTGCCTCAGTTCTAGCAGCGACCGAGGTGAAGTCCGATGCCGTTTGGGCGGCCCCTGTCGATCGCCCGTGACTGTTGGTGGCGGCACTCGTTGCCGCAGCGGTGTCGTCCCCCTTTAGTCGGCGCCGACGTCTCCGACGCCTCCGCCGTCTGCGCCCACCGCTGCCGCGCGTGGTCGCACCTATAAAAGGTCCTAATGGCTAGAGGGGGGTGAATAGCCTATTAAAAATTTCTACAACAACACTTAACAAACCGATTAGACAATTATGAGACGAAACAAGTGTTGCGCTAGCCTACAAAAAAAATGCAAGCCACCTACCACAATTCTAGTTTCTATAGTTTCTAACCACACAATGGCTATGTCACTACACTAAGTTAGTGTGCTCCCAAAGGCTAACTAAAGAGCCACACTAACCAAACTAACAAGCTCTCACAACTAGCTACACTAAAGACCTTGATAACTAGTTTGCGGTAATGTAGAGAGAGAGAGAGAGCAAGATGGTTATACCGTCAAGTCGAGGAATGAACCAATCAATCACAAGAATCAATATTAATAAAGACCAATCACCTCGGAATCAAATAATGACACAATGATTTTTATCGAGGTTCACTTGCTTGCCGGCAAGCAAGTCCTCGTTGTGACGATTCACTCACTTGGAGGTTCACGAGCTGATTGGCATCACCCGCCAAACCCACAATAGGGTGCCGCACAACCAACACAAGATGAGGATCACATAAGCCACGAGCAATTTACTAGAGTACCTTTTGGCTCTCCGCCGAGAAAAGGTCAAGAACCCCTCACAATCATCACGATCGGAGCAGAAGACGATCACCAACCTCCACTTGATGATCCTCGCTGCTCCAAGCCATCTGGGTGGCGGCAACCACCAAGAGTAACAAGCGAATCCCGCAGCAAAACACGAACACCAAGTGACTCTAGATACAAACACTCAAGCAATGCACTTGGATTCACTCCCAATCTCACAAAGATGTTGAATCAAAGATGGAGATGAGTGGGAGGGCTTTGGCTAAGCTCACAAGGTTGCTATGTCAATGCAAATGGCCAAGATAGTGAGCTAGAGCCGGCCAAACGGTATTTATAGACACCCCCAAACAATAGAGCCGTTGTCTCAATTATTGGGCTGACTGCGCGTCGACCGGACGCGCAGGTCGTGTGCACCGGACGCACCGACCATGTATACCGGACGCACCGGCCATGTATGCCGGACGCGTCCGGTATGGCGACTGGACGCGTCCGGTCGCTACCTGACCGCCACGTGTCTCATTTTAAATGAAGTAGCCGTTACTGCCACGAGTCCTATGCGACCGGACGCGCTGTTAGAAACGACCGAACGTGGAGTCGCAGCGTCCGGTCGTGTCCAGAGAGCTCCCAGGGTTGACCGGACGCGTCCGGTCACTCCGGACCGGACGTAGGAGACGTAGCGTCTGGTCGAGTCCAGAGAGCTCCCAGAGCCGCTCTGGGCCGACCGGACGCGTCCGATCACACTGGACCGGACGCTCCCAGAGTCCGATCAATTTTAGCGCTGAAACCCGAGACTCGCTAATTCACACCGAACTCGTCCGGTGTGGCGACCGGACGCGTCCGGTCGCTCTCTGCAATTTAGTACCGAGCCACATCACTTTGACCGAACGCGTCCGGTATCCATACCGGACGTGTCCCGTCACTATGTGACCAGCGCGACTAACTCCTTTTCAACTCTATCTTCTTCACCCTTACTCAAATGTGTCAACCACCAAGTGTATCACCTTGTGCACATGTGTTAGCATATTTTCACAAACATTTTCAAGGGTGTTAGCACTCCACTAGATCCTAAATGCAAATGTAATGAGTTAGAGCATCTAGTGGCACTTTGATAACCGCATTTCGATACGAGTTTTACCCCCTTAATAGTACGACTATCGAACCTAAATGTGATCACACCCACTAAGTGTCTTGATCACTGAAACGAAAAGGCTCATACCACTTATATCTTTGCTTTGAGCCTTTTGTTTTTCTTTTACTTCTTTTTCAAGTCCAAGCACTTGATCATCATCATGGCAACACCATCATCATGTCATGATCTTCATTTGCTTTACCACTTAGAGTAGTACCACCTATCTCATAATCACTTTGATAAACTAGGTTAACATTTAGGATTTCATCAATTCACCAAAACCAAATTAGAGCTTTCAACCTAGCACAGCAGCTGCTGCACCCGGCACAGCCCCAGCCGCGCTCGACGTGTCGCCCTGAGTACGCGGCCAGTTGCCCAAGATACGCTCCCAGACAGGGCGTCGTTGCCGGCCTTCTGGGGCACCAACTGTGCCGGAGCCGGAAGGAGGCACCTTCCGCCGCTGCTTACAGTCCCGCGCGAGGTGTCAGAACCCCTTGCATCAGAGGCAGAGTGGAGGCAGCTTGCAGGTTGCCACCCTGTGCGCGGTGGAGAGACAGTTGAAGCACTTCCCGCGTAGATCCGTCGGATAGCGGGTAGGGGGCCGCTGGTTCGCTGATGCAGTGCGGGCGGGGCGTGCCCCTCCGGCACCGCTTAACGACCCCTGCGACAAGACCTCTCGCCAGCCGTCGGCGTCTTGAGCGGAGATGCGCTGACGGGCGGAGCCTCGTCCGCGACGTCCGAGGCGCTGTCGGGCGGGGACACGGCCATCCACGGGCCGAGCAGGCAGGCTGTGCACCAGCTGGGGGCGCGGCCGTGGCCGACGAGTCCTGCGGTTTGCGCCGCCCGTGCTCAACGCCAGCACCAACAGCACTGTTGTGCGCACCTCCTGCGACGTTGGCTGGTCGGGCCCCCTCAGGGGGCGCTTGCCCCGCTCAGCAGCAGCGTTGCCACGAGTGAGCGCGGCTTGGCATGCTCCAACAAAGGCGACGTCCGGAGCTGCGACCCCTGGCGGACTGCGTCGAGGTAGGAGGTTGGGGAGGTGACCGGCGACCTCTCCGCGTCAGAGTCGTCAAGGTCCTCATCCGCCCAACGACGAGCCTTGGGACGCCCCATCGATCCGTCCCCAGGGTGGAAGGGGGAGGCGAGGGGGGACAGAAAGGACGACGGGCTGAGCGCGGAGGGGTGCACAAGGAAGATGTCGAGCCCCGACGCCGGATGAGGCCGCTGTGGCGCGATGTAGCTTAGTCAACCAATCTTTTGCTTTTTATTAGTCTCCGTAGCTACATATGCTATGAATGAAGCAACTAATGATCACTTCTCCATTAACACTTTCAGCTACAGGAACCGTCCCTTTCAAAGGAGACCAAGCAATTTACGTACAAGGATGGCTCCCAGTTCGTATTCATGGACCTCGTACACACTTCAACCACCAAAATAATTAGTGAAAATGCTAAGCAACCTTGCTTTATGTTTCCTGAAATTTTGTCATGCCATCGATTGTTAGAGGTGATCTTTGTATTTAGATAGTTTTCTAAGAATTCTTGTAATGAAAGTATTACATTAAGTTTGTATTTACTACGGAGTATGTTTCTTCTTATTAATGAAAAGAAATGCTACTCCTGCCGGCCTGGCTATTCTTTTTTTTTTGCGAATTACACAAGTACCGATGCAGACACTCAACACGTACGCACACTCACCCATATGAATACACGTACGTAAACCCACCCCTATGAGCACCTCCAAAAGACCCAGTCGACCACATCTCAAGATTGACGAAGTCATCACAGGCACCTCGCTGTCGACGGTAACATCGCCTACCACTGAAAGCACAACACCGTTAAATTCTGGAATAAATCTAGGAAAATACGAGTACCCATGCTAAGTCGAGGACTTGAACCTAGGTAGACAGGTTTCACCATAGGGAATCTAACCAACTGAGTTAGGCTCAGGATTCTGAGTGACCAACCACTTTACCAAGGCACCGCCCTGCCTTTTGGTTTTCAGCAGAATTTGTCCCACTTCAAGTCTTCAACACCCTGAGGCAGATCTTATATCATCTTTTGTACCGTTATACTTGCTTGAAAACCCACTGTGTATTGGATTCTGTAGGAATTGTTGAAGTAATTCAGCATTATTTTGCCTTATTTGTTTTATCAAGGGGAACTCCAAATTGTGATGTAAGAAGTTTGAATAGAGGCAAAGAACTACAGCTTTTGGCAAAAAAAAAAAAAAGAGAGAGAGTCAATTTCAATTTTCTTTTCAGGAAAAAGAAAGTTGATCTTTTTTTGTCTTCCCAGGAAACATGATGTCCGAATGCAAAATAGCCACATTCTGGATTCATGGGCAAATTGTAAACTTACGGTCCTGATATACGTAAACAGTTATGTCAACATTTGTATCTTACAATGCTCTTGTCAATTTCCCTTGCAGACAACATTCGAAGAAAGTCGGTTAAACGAAGCAGATGTCGGTGACAAGCAAAAATGACTGAAAGAAGGAATACTGATTTCGAGCTCCCCATCACTGTGAGGCTGACTGTAACTGATACTGACCCCTGGGGCAAGCGACAGTGCACAAGGTACAGATTTCTCTAATACCAAGTATGCTTTTTGCGATAAGTACCTGCAATTGGTTAACAAAGCGTGTTGCTAACTAAAAGTAATAAGATGCAATCGAGTTGTAAAGAGCACAACATTATGTCGGCCATTTCTTCTGATGGAAGTTGACGTCATCAGAACTGGGATCATATTGTCACTGTATTTTGTAGGAGGAACAAAGCCCTGCAACTGCAACCCTGGAAACTGGAGCTGTTCTCACTGTGCCCTCTTTTGTGAATGCAGGCGATGATTTTCTGGTTGATTCAAGAACAGGGCAGTACATGAACCGAGCATGAAGGATCGAAGAGGATTTTAGATTTGAACTGGTTTTTTGTTCGACCATTTTAGAACCATTCACACCTGTACGAATGCTGCATCTTTTGCCCAGGAATTGTGCTTCATTTTAGCCCCATTCAACGTAGGGTACAACTGACGAAACAATAAGCATCAGCTATTCAGCTCTGTCGATCTCATATTTCAATTCACCTGTTCCAATATCAGATGCTGCCAAATGGGGAATGTGATGCATCAGTCACAGAATGCCTTAGAACTTCTTTTTTTTTTTGAAACTGGAATGCCTTAGAACTAGGTTAACTGTCCGAACAAAACTTTCTCGGTTACGGACTCGGCTCAAACAAACACGTTCTACATATGGAGCAATGTCATTCAATGGACTAGCATCATGGATCAAACAATTGACACCAGGCACAATTCTCTGTTATGTTAGGCGCCCAAATTTCTTTACCACTGATCAGTGACCACAAACATAACTGAACACCAGTCATGCCCGTTTGCCATCTCCTTTATTGCCACTGAAAGAAAAGATGGCAAATTATTACTAAACAAGACCATGTCATGGTACAGCCTAACACAGAAACCACACCGATACAAATTGTTCAAAGACTGCATGCTACAAATAAGATCGTTACGATTATGCACATCTAATTCAAGTGTATATAAGCTAGATCAAGTCACGGTCTCCTCTCATCAAATCTGCATCCACCTTCACATCTCAATATGATGAGAATGGCTCTGGACATCTCCTTGGTTGTCCAGGGGCATGTACTGAGCCATGATAGCACGGATCTCTGAGTCCATATATCTCTGTAGGCACGGGCAATGCAAGAACAGAATTAATTGCCAACCCAGATTTATCGGAAGGTAATGAACATAGAAGTATCAGCAGATACAAGCTGCCTATTTCTTACCCGGATCCTGTACTTGTACACTGCATATCCTGCAATTCCTGCTGCAACAAGACCGAAGAAGACGACCCACAAGAAGCCCCAGCCTGCTTCTGATGCTCCATTTTTGCCTGAGTATAACAAATGCCCAATTAGCATCACTCGAGTGTCAAGCTCATGTCTACATTCAGCATAGTTGCTAGTTTTGAGCTTGAACTGTCAAGTTGTCAGAGCAAAAATCCAAAATTATATGATTCATATGCCTCTAATAGGTGAGGTAGCCAGCAACTTATGCTAACTTAGAGCAACTCCAAGAGAGTTGCTATTCCTAGTATGGAATCAGATTTAGACGTTTTGTGCTACAAAATAGACTCCAACAGATGTTGTATCTGGAGTTGTAAAATACCCAGCCGTCTATTCCGTGAATCTCGGTGGCCAAAGAAAGCCAGCGAGCGCCGCTTGCTATCTCGCTTTCCCGTGTGGCTTCGCACACATGCGGCCGGTTGCCGCGCTGTCCTGGCCGTTCCCCGTCGCGAGTCGCCGACTCGCCGGCTGCCCTTTCCGGCACTCCACACGCATGTTCCTCATCACGCTGCCCCGCCCCTCCGAGCTCCTCAAAAAATCACGCCGTGGCACTACGCAAGCTTGTCGCATCCGCCATCTGCAGGAGCTCTGCCCTGCGTTGTACGTACTCGTTCCCCATCCTTCCTAGTCAGAACGGCGCCAATCCCTTTTCCAACCGGCTACATTCGATTTTGATAGATTGGGCGACTCCTCCAAGTGCTAGCCAGGGCCGGATGCCAGGGCGTCAAATACGTAGCATGGCTGCTGCTGTAGCTTGGGTGCAATTAGCCAACGAGCCGAGCTACCACCGTGATGGTTGTGTCTAGGTGGCCAGTCATGGAGGAAGCAAAGGCCCGGTGACGTTCCGGCAGCGGACTACTGCACCATGGAGCCTCAAAAAAGATTGATGTGGTGAGCTATTTAGAAAGGCTGTTGCAGTTCACTTTCTTTTTGAGAGGTTTTCTATTTTACATAATGGCTAAATCAAAGAATTTGACATCTATTTTTAGCAGATCTCTTGGTGATGCTCTTATGACCTCTAACGTTAACGAATTCAACATGAAAACTGCGACTCAATAATAAGCTGATAGTGTACATGTATGAGGGCTACATACTTATGCATGTATCATGCTCCCTCATGTAAAGCAAGCCTCCACTGCAGCCGCACTCATAGCTTCCCCATGTGTTTTTGCATTTGCATTCTTTGCATTGACATGCAGTCTTTTCCTTGCATTCATCAATATCTGTCACAACATGTTTCACATCAGCATCGCAAGGGAAGTGCGAGAAGTCCAATGATATATGATATGGCAAAACAGCGAAAGGCAATTCTGAAGTGCATTACAGCAGAAGCAGGCAAGCACTTCTAGAAAGATTAATGAGCCTCAGGAAATGTCTCTTACCTTCACATTTGTGCTTACCATCACCCTTGAATCCATCTGGGCATTTGCAGCCATCATCCTGCATATTACAGACACCAGAACCAAAATATCAGATTTTATAAGCACTTTTTACTTGAAAAAAAACTGGACAGGATCCTACTGATAATATGGCAGTTTTAAGGACAGCAAAACCTCAACTGACACTTACAGTACAGGCAGAGTATGTCCGACCATTCTTGGTATCCTTCCAGCATCCTCCATTGTTAATTTCACATCGCCCAGATCCGGAAGCTAAAAAAAATCACATGTTATAATTCAGAAGATCTGTTAACATATAATAAAAGAAACTGCCAAAAGATGAATCTCCTGATGCCTTGTAGTGTACCTTCACAGTGAGTATAGCCATCACCAACAAATTTTACTCCTTTCACAACTGGACACTCGCAAACTCTTCCACGGAAGGTATCCTGTATGTAAACCAAACAAGTATTATATGCATAAGCTAAACAGAACGAATATTTGATAAACCAAATTTTCAATTTCAAGGGAAAAAACTAACACCGCAGGATGTACCTTGCATGCAGTGATGTTCGCAGCCTTATCTTGCCAACAACCGCCATTGTTCTCTAGACACTCATTTGTTTGTATATCTAAGGTTGAAATAGAATGAACATTAAGAGCATGCTACATGCAAATTACACTTGAAAGTATAAGCACATGTAACAACTGAATATTGAAAAATTAGGGAAACCAATGCACCAACCTTCACTCAAGCAAACAGCTGGCTCAGTGGTTTCCCTAAAACCAGCACAAAGTGCTTTAAGAACTGCTCCTTTGTCAAGCTTCCCTGAGAAACATAGATTAGGATAAGTTCATCTGGTGATCCCAGCAAACTCCTTATCGTAATTTACGGGATACATAGAATAGCACATACCTCTGTATTGTCTATTGTTGATTACCAGAGTTGGTAAGATGGTAACATCACCACGAGAGCCCTTGCCAATCTACACAAAGTGGGAGATGATGATGTGTTCAGATCAACAATAGGATGAACAGAAAAGATCACGCATTCACATTGAAGTACTACTTACCTGTGCATCCTGTTCAGCTTTCAGAACAGGGTTTTCCTCATCAGCATCTGGATCACCAATACACTTATCTATTGCTTTATGATCAATGCCTGTAAATTATAAACCAGTTTAGTATAAATACTGCAGATCTGCACCTCACCACAAACATTGGAAACCAGATGCAAATATAACATACCAAGCGACTTGATAACCCCTTCAGCACACTCCTTTGTGTACTTCTTTTCCTTCATTGGGCACCGAATCGCAAAATCAGTAACATAGTCCCACCATAACCAAGGCTTCTTGTGCTCCTTAGCAACCTTAAAGACACAAACTTGGCGCAAGTTCTGGACCACCACATCTTTGCCATCATATCCTTTGCTAAAATCCTGTTCCGGGTCAGGTGCACAGTATCTCCCATGATTGATGCACTGGGACTTGCACTGCTTGCTCAGAATGAAGGCCTCTGGGCAATACCAGGTGATGTAGTGAGGAGTGAACTCCGTATAGCCTTTCTTCTCAAGCACCTGCGCTGCTCCTTTGAAGCTCTTGACAAAATCAATCTGACTATCACACTTTGGGCCACATTCATCATTGCTGTTGGTCCAAAATTCATACTCAACACGCTCATCAGGATGAGGCAGGGCCTCCCTCCAATCCAAATTCACATTAACCATGTCACCTTTGTCAATTGCTTTCTTGAGCCTGTCCCCAAAGCTCTTGGTTATTAACGCCGAAGGAATAGTGATGTTCTCTAGATAATCCGTGTTGCCACTCTCCTCAGGGTTGTCCATTGTAATTAGAGGTTCGTCTTTGTCATCAGCGACAAGGATCGCCGCTGCTCCTGCTTTCTGTGCATTCCATGCCTTCTTTGCAAAGTAGCAATCTATAAACAACAACAAGCATTGTATTGTATTATTATATGCAAATCCATTGTCTATTTTGATGAACCCTAGTAGGATGCAACATCTGAGAACAGACAGGAAGGAGTGTTAAATAAATAGCAGGTTGGTTGAAAACAAAAACCAGTGGAGCACAATAGGACTGTCCAAAACCAAGACAGTGACAGTAAGCTAAGCTCTCAGGTTAAATTCCCTTTCTGCACACATCAAGGTCTTTGTACCAAATCAAGTCAACGGGTATTCAAAGCAATCACATGGAAAGATCTAACTTCACCGCATCTACCTGAAGACCACACGACTAATAAACATAAATTTGGGCACCTGTGGTCAAACCTTCAACTACACTCTATCTCTATGTCTCTATCCAATCCAACCGCCAGTCCACGCATGGATGACCTAACAGAGACCAACCGCCAGTCCGGCGGCCGGAAGGAGCAGGAGAAGCAATCGCTTCGTGCTACGGTGCTGAGATTCCGGTCACTCACCTCCCCTGTCGACGAGCAAGAAGGTGGGGAACGCCCCCGGCTTGGCCTTGTAGGAGATGTCGAAGTCGTCGAAGCTCTTGCAGGCCTTCCTGTTGGCCTTGGGGTAGGCGACGAAGCCGACCATGGTGCCGCCGTACTGGGGCACCCCGAAGTTGCCAATGGCGCACTCGTAGGTGCCCTTGAGGTCGTCGGGCGCCGTCACCTTGAGGCTGTTCTTCTCCACCACGAACCTCCCCTGGCAGCAGCCTAGCAGGAGCGCCGCGCACACCAGTAGCCACAACATCGCGCCGGCGGATCGGGACCCCATGCTCCGCCCGGGCTCTGCTCTGCGGTCCGCGAGCACCACCTGGGGATTGGATTGGAACTGGTGGTGCCTGCGGCTCGATCCGCGCAGGATTGATCAATCTCGCAGCCGTGCGGCCTCCGAAAACGGCGGAGGGGAGCGAAAAGATTGGATTTTTTTTACGGCCGGGGTAGGGCGAGCGAGAGAGTTCTACACTGCTCGGATTGAGGAGTTGGAGTGGGAGGGAGTTTGGTTTGGGGAGAGGAGAGGGGAGAGGTGGCGAAAGAGGCGTAAGGACGCGGTGTAGAAACCTCGTGGTGAACCAAAACCAAAAGCAGAAGAAACACGTGAGACCAAAGCCAGGCCAGCAAGTTACCATGTGGTTTCTTCACATTGAAGCAGCTTTAGACAAGTTCAAAACAAAAAAAGCAGCTTTAGACGAAGGGAAATAAACCCTGCTCGCTTGAGCTACTTTTTAGATATAAAACAATGTTTTTCTCTTACAACACTTTAGCATAAACATTAGTACAAGTTAAATTTTAGCATAAGACAAATTAACCAACGTGGCATGTGAGTGGAAAATTCTAGTCTAGGACTAAACTATAATCCCAGATGAAACTGCAATGTTTTAAAACACCATATATTATAGAAGCTAGATTTTAAAAGTTAGGATTAAAGGAGTAGGTTAAAACTTAGAGCAAGGTCAATAGTTGAGACAAGCTTGGGTCTACAAGACAAGCACCAAACAGCTAATCATACGATGTCTGTAGGTTCCTTGTCTCTATTTAAATTTCCAAGCAGTTATTATTCTTTAATCTGGCTATATTCTTTGGCTTTCAGTATTCGATTGGAGCAGGAAGCAAGACAATCAGCCTGTCCGTTTGTTGGTTTTAGCTATGGCTTATCAGACAGCTAACTATGTTTTTCTCTCAAACAAACCAGCACCAGCCGAGCTTATCAGCCCAGCGAATAGGCCGAATAATATGATGGATATTGAATGCTTAGTTGTTGTATTGGAGGGCGTATACCGCTGTGACAAGCTTTGATCATGTTCACTTGAGCTTATCAGTCATAATCAATCATATTTTTTCAGTTATAAAATAGTATTTTTCTCTCACAACAAATTAACTAACTGTAGCAATAATAAGCCCCGCCGAACATGCCTTTGTCTCGTGTGCCCTCTCTCCTCTACGTCACTGCTATTGCTGACATGCTCGGCGATTTGACAAGCTGTTGTACCTGCTCTTAGACGGTTGTTTGTAAAAGCTGAGATAAATTGTTTTTTAGTAAAGTTGCAAAATATTCTCATATTTTGAATTTTTATGCTATTATTATTATTGTAAAGATGAAGAGAAGGACTGTCTCGCTTACCAGACTGCACAAGACAAACTTCTTTAGATTTTAGTTATATAAGCTGGCTAAAAGCTAATATATTTGGAGCCCTAGTATATTCTCAAAACTAGCTTCCGCGGGTCCCTAAAACCCAAGCAAGCTTGTAATATTTGAGCATGCAGTTATTTTTCACGAATATTCTTGAGCACCTTTGCAAGCCAGAATTTTATCCACTTTTAATACTATTATGTTTAGATATAGATTAATACAAGTTTACAGGGAGTTTAGAAGGAAGAACTTATTGAGTCGCTTGTTTGTTTGGTGGGAATAAGAGTTTTGGTGGGATGAGGATGAGAATTCCAACGCCCCATTCGCTTGTCTTAAATTTGGCTTATTCGGCTTGTTTTTTCAGCCGGAACAGTGTTTTTCTCTCACAACAATTCAGCCGGAACAGTGTTTTTCAGCCAGTTTCAGCCAAAGTTCAGACCAGCGAACGGGGCCTAAGAAGAGGGTTGATAATAAGTGAATGATTGATTCATCCCAAAACATTTACTATTACATGGTATGGTGATTTTTTTTGCGAAGATATAATCTTGCACTCCGATACCCCTCGAACCAAACAAAGTATGGAAAATCCCGCTCTTAAGTTCCATCAAAGAGTTGCGACAAAAAGTCAACTCCTATGTAAATTCTCTCAAACTCCCCTTCCTAATTTTCGTTGCATTTCCCGTTGCTAGCCAAACGCCCAAACGTATCATTTTTTAGGATTAGGGGAATAAATAAAACCGATTTTTTTTTTTTGAGAAACAATAAAGCCGATTATTAAACACCGAGGTCTGGTGGGCACATTTTGGGCCTTTTCTCCAATTGATATTGGGCCGACGACTTGTCAGATTCGTTCCCATCCTTCCAAGTTCACTACCAGGCCAGGTTAGTAGGCCCAAATCATGCATGCATGTTGGGTCGATCGTACCTGAGGTGACGTTTGGTTCCATCGCCGGCAACGTGAATGGAACCCATACGGGAGGCCAACTCAAAGGGAATTAATTATTTCCTTCTTTGTTTGGTTGGCCATCGGAAGTTGCAGGTAGCGAACGTGATCGGCTGATCGGGCGTGAATGGATCGCTGAAGCCTCGGATCTATTCCCGGAGCAATCGTTTGCATCGTGCATGTAACAAACATAAACCAACGTAACCTGGTAACGCAGTAAACAGATACGGGCCTAAAAAGGATGAACCAAACAACACCATGTTCCTATGTTTGTATTCATAATAATTTGCTTCTCTTATGAACCGTACTATTTTAGCGAACGAACAGTGTTTTTCTCTCACAACAAATCAACGAACAGTACTTTCAGCGGGCTTTTCAGCAAAGTGAATAGGCCACTGGGCCAGTAGGCTTATAATCTTTAAAATATTGAACCGATAAATTTTAAGATCGGTGAAGAAGTCATTGTGATCTTTTCGCTATTGTTAGACATGTCAGCTAGATCTTGTAAAGCTTTTTGCCGTGCTGAATCGATTAGACAGAGCAGAGTTCTTGCCTCTTATTTAAAAAGAGAAAAAGCTAGCCAGTGGCTGCACAGTCTCTGGGCCCTTTGAATCGATCGTAGAGCAGAGTGCTTTCACAAGAGAAAAGTGATCTAGACTGGTCAAGCCATGATCGGAGACTCGAGTGCAGCACAGGACTCCGTTCTCTTCATCTAGAGCCTGCTGTCTAGATACCTGCCGGCCGGTAAAGAGGGGAGAAAAAAGGCCTGCAGGTATATGCACGTATGCACAAGAATTTATCAGGACTTGAGTACTGCAAATGGGGCTTTAATTAATACTCTCTCCATCCCAAATGAAAAAAAAACAATCTAGCTACATTGTTAAGTTAATCCGATCCATCTTCAGTTCGACTATTTCTCCGTAAAAATAATTAATATTTAGAATATCAAATATGCAAGTTTTCATAATTTTGGATATAAAAATAATTAATATAAAAAAATCAATCTAACATGCAAATTTTCATAATTTTGACGTCATGGAGTGACGCTTTGTTTTGACATCAGTTGCTGTTCGTCAGCATGCTTATATGGAGTAGTACTACGTGCTTAATTGCGGTCAGAGTTGCAACTCCAACCATGCGCACAGGCAACGAACAACGCGGATCCTCCATAGATTTCCTCTTTTATCGTTTCTCTCTGTCTTTCTATATATAATTACTACTTCATACATCCCAAATTATAAGACGGTTAACTTTTTTTTTACCCCAAATTTAACCACTCGTCTTATTAAAAAAATTTATACAAATTTAAGTTAATCTTGAAGAACTTTTATTAATAAAGTAAGCCACGGCAAAAGAAGTGATATTTTGCATATTTTTTTAAAATAGACAAGTGGTCAAACTTGATGTCAAAAAAAAATAAACGTCTTATAATTTGGGACGAAGTAAGTACTAGCCTACGCTAGTGTAATCAGTCAGCACGTACGTGCTGTTTTCTACACGCGATGCACGTACATGACTACTACTCCAATGATTTTCTATTACCCGCGCAATCGCTTTCCACAAGAACTTCATACATCGTTAACTTTTTACAATATAGTAGCGTATTTGTACGTGTTTGCACATGGGCAGCTGCCTATATCACGTCAATTTGCTGACGTGCGGTCTGTCTATATGGTAGTGGCCTTCGTGCTTGTATGTTCTTTTTTCCCATCTATATCGTCATACTGGCCAGGTATTTTTTTTCCATTTCACTTTCAATTTTCATTTTTGTATTGTTCAACAATGTTTCATCCAACAGCTCTCTTCCTTTAATTTCTTCCTCGGACTTTTCTACGTATATAACTTTTTGCTAAGAACCAGATATACATTATGGCTCTTGAAAAACTAAAACGACTTAAAATTTGGAATAGAAGAGCACATGCATGCTAATATAACTCATTCGATTGAGTTTCTCGATCCCAACCTTTCGCTACCGGTCATCCTCCCTGATATTGGGATTTCTAATAATCGGTGGATCCTAGACTACTGCCCTTAATAACCACAAATCCAATCCACGACCACACCGACATTGTTCCACCAATCATCCCATGGAACCCAACACCCCCCTAGCCTCTCCAAAATTCTCAAATCTCGAACTGAAGAGAAATAACAAAGGTAAGGGTGTGAATGTCCAAAATCCTAGGTGAAGGGTCATGAATATCACAAAAAATGGAGAGCAATTTGAAGGTCATGAATCTCTCTACTAAAACTTTAGGGATTCCCCCAATGTCATTGCCTTTGCTAAGGACCATAACATTGCTACAACTAGGCTGACTTTACCATCCATGGAGAGGTACAATCAGTTACAACTTGGGATGTACCAAGTAAAATTTGGTACCTAGATACCAAATCTTAAGCTGCAATTAGGGTATCTCCATGGTTCTAAATAGCTTACTATTGCTCCACTTTAACATGCTATAGCTCCACTATAGCATTTTCAGAGGTATACCGCTATGATATTGTCAATTGTTGTGCTACTGTAGCTATGGCCTTAGGTTCGTTAAACGCCGTTATTTGGTTTGGACACAAATTTTTTTAGCTCTGATAATCCTTACTGAGGCAAATATTCATTTTTTTTCTCAAGATGAGTATAATCTATGTCTCTCTGTTATGTTTTTTTACTAAATAAAATGATGTAATGAACATTGAATAATTCTTAAGTTGTTTTCCGTTGAATGTTGTGAATATGAATGTTAATTACAATCATGATTAAACTGATTAATTGAATAGCTATGAAGTAACGGCGTGGCTAGCGCCCGGATGTCCGAACAAACGCGCGTGTCCGGACGCCCATGCAGCCTGCCCCATCCGCCTTCGCCCTGCCCCATGAGTGCACTCCACCCCATCTCTACGCCCGCCAGTCCTTCCCCTGACCCCGTCCTCTCTCTCCGATGACTCTCCACGCGGGCGACACTTGGGAGAGCCAGGATGAGCGGCTAAGGACGATCACGCCCCTAGCGCGCCCCGACCCACAACACCCCATCCACCATCCCCCAACGCCCTCGTCTGTCGCCCCCCGGGCATCACGTGCCCCGTCCGCACGGCCCCCGACTCACCCCACGGCTAAACAACGTAAAACACTTTGCAACATGAATGTAACATAAGACTGAAAACAGATGAAACATGTGGAACATGCACTTGTAATATGTGTGTGAAACACATCAAACATCCAAATAAAACACTTGCAACTTGCAACATGAAACTACTTGCTGCAACATAAGACTGAAACAGCTGAAACAATTGGAACATACTGTTACAAAATATGTGTGAAACATAGGCAACATCTAGATAAAAAGTGATTGCAACATATGCAACATGTGCAGCATCCACCGATCTACTTCTGCTATATCAAGATGAAACAATTACAACATACACCTAAAACATCTGAAACACTTGAAACATATATATGCAACATAGGGGAGGGAAGGTCGAGCCAGTCGATTCTAGCAGTTGGGGTGGGAGCTGGCGGCGAGCCATGGCGCGTGAGCACCACCAGCATCGGTCATGCTTGTGGGTGCCCTTGGCTTGTATGGGGAAGACCTGAGGTGCCACGACACGTACGCCCCAGCGGCCATGGCGGGGTTAGCAGCTGTCGCACCCGGTTTTAAGAACAAAATTAGATACACACCATATGTGAGCCTAGAAAGTCAAATCTCACATATAGCTATAAATAAGAGTAATATCAATAGAGAATGCTCAATATATAACGTACTTAGTATAAAGGTATAACCTTAGACAGCAAACAACAGAAAGACAACTCCAACCTTTGGGTGAAGACTCCAATTTCACAGGGACAACTGACTGGTTGATCACAAGCCTAATTCCTCTAAACTCTAGCAATCTGGTACCTATCTGAGATTTTTCCAAAGATTTAAAAAGTAAAGCAAGCGTAAGTACATTTGGTACTCAACAAAAATAATATGGGTTTCATGAGGCTCAAAAGGCTGACACTGGTTTAACTGCGATTAGCTTTTAATGAGTCATCTTTTAGCAATTGGGTGGCAACAAGTTTATCCACAAGCCCATATAAACACATGATCAGATAAATATGAATAATGAATAGCATAAACAGTAATCATTAGTGAGCATCTTCATCATCCGTATCATCAGTGTTCATCATCTATTCCGTAAGGGTTCCAAGTCCGCTCGCGACCGTGAGCACGGCTGATATACCAGTTTTACACTCTACAGAGGTTATACACTTTCACTGTGAGTCGTGATTTACCCTTTCGCCCGAGGTAGCTAATCTCTTGACCCACTTCCAAGGAAGGTCGGCAGGGTTCACTATGAAGCCTTTCAAAGGTTCTTCTAACAAGTTAGGGCCATTAGATTCACTCGGCAAATAGATGTAGAGCCCCCCTTCCTGATGGTACAATGACGCGCAGCCTATATACAAGGGGACAGAGGTCGCACTATACCCGATTCGTCAAGCCATTCTTATGCCAATAAAGGTAACCACTAACAAGCTAGAAAAGGTCCTCATACTGAGCTAAAGCCGGAGCCATGTAGCCCTCAGAGCTATACTGTAAGTCCCGGATGATCACTTACAGATAAGTCCTTAGAGAGAGGAATCTAGAGCACCATAAAATAGCCCAATGCTCTAGCCCCTTTGTTCCATGTTGCTAAAAATCATCTTTAAGTGTTTATTGCATATTCTATTAGTCAAGTTACAAGATCATGGTTGTAGTTGAGCACTAGCAAAACTACCCAATGGAATAACCCAATGGTGTCGAGGAATCCAGGATATCAATTAGCTAGGAAAATTACTACGGTTGCCAAGGTAGACACATGCAACATGAATTAAATGATTAAAGGTGTATAGGACAACAAGGAAGATCCCATACTATACTTGCCTTAAACTCAGATCCTTCTTCTATTGAATTGTAACCTCCAAAAGACTTCTTCTGGATCACCAACTTCTTTTATATCACCAACGCAAAGCTCATCGACTGGACATGATCATAAAGCACCATACAAGCATCCATGCAATCATATACGAAGTAAACAATAAAACTAAATTAGAACAGTACACGAGACAATAAAATCAAGATGAAAAGTTTGTAAAACGAATCTGCGTCTTGCTACAAACACATAGACGCGAAAAACACTCTGATCGGAGCTATAACGAAGAAGTTATAAATTAAACAAGATTTCCTTTAAAATAATAGATTAAATCTAACCTCGAATTTCAAAAGTTGAAATTATATTTAACAGTAAGATAAACATGTAGATTACTCCATTACGAATCTAATGCAACTTGAATGGGTCAAATCGGAGTTAAAACAGAGAAACTACGCATAAAATAAGATCAGTGGCAATTCTGTAAATATTTGGAATCAATTTCGTATTAAAAATAATTAAAAACCGAATTAAAAATGCCTAATGGACCTGGCCTCATTTTTGGAAAAACACAAGGGCCAAAACAGATAAATTAAGGGCATATTTTGAATGATTTCTGAAAGGCAGTGGACGGTGAGTTAATTTCATAGAAACTCAGGGTCTCCTTAGCAAAGTTACCCGTCGAAGAGGTATCTTCTAATTTAGGCCGTTGATCTCAGATCGGGCGATGCAGATCAAATGGGGGAACGGTGGTCACCGGAGCTGGAGCGGCGCTGTGCGTGGCGGCGCCATGGCCGGGGAGCTCGGCTCCTCGTCGGAGTTCATAGGGACGGCCCTAGTGGCCACGGGAGAGCAAACCAGAAGCACGGGGAGAGAGAGAGAGAGATGCCGAACTCGACTAGACAGCTTACCGAGGCGCGGAGCGGACAGAGGCGGGGCGCGGCTCGGCGGGGCGACGTCGGATGGTGGCGCTAGGGTTTGTTGGCTTCTTGGCTGCGGCTCCGAGGCTAGGGATGGAAGCGGCACGGTGCGGGGCGCCCGGTATTTATGGCCAGGAGCATCTTGGGAAGCACGGCAAAGGGAGGAGGCATGGCGGTGGCGGAGTCGGAGGCGGCGCGGTGGAGTCCGCGCGTACATGTCATGGGAGGAAGAAGGTGGCTACGACATGCAGGGTCCACTTGCCAGCCAGAGAGAAGAGACGGGGGAGAGGAGGCGCGGTGATGCGGCTTGGCTGGGCTGGCCCAGGAAGGGCTGCGCGGGAGAGGGAAGGAGATGGGCTGCGCGCAGGAGAGGAGGAGCTGGGCCGAGTGGCTTGCTGGGCCGGCTGGGCCAGAAGAGAGGGAGATGAGTTTTTCCTTTTCTTTTTTTTCTGAATTCTATTTTCAAACCAATTTTCAAAAACATTTTAAATAAATTTGAATTTTGGATCAAACCACTCATCACAATAAACAAAATGCAATAGCATGAATGCACAAAAATGTTGCTAAACCTTATATTTGATTTTAAATTTTAAATAAGTTATCATTTTTCTAAATTTAAATGCTCACAAAATGCATAATTAAATCAAATTCACCTATTTTAAAATCATGCAAATTTTAGGGTGTTACATGAATGCCGCCTAACGGCGATAGGCGGGCGACGGCGAGCGCGGAGCGAAGCGCGCAGGACTAGGACGCAGTGAGCGCGCGAGGAGCGATGGCATCTTGCGCGCGACCGCAATGGGGGAAGGGCATGGCGCGGCAGCCCGACAAGCGCGCGGTGGGGGAAGGGAGCGGACGGATGAGTGGCCACGCCGGTTCAGGTGCCGGGTGGATAAGCATATGAGGGAGTGATGATTTTTGTTTTTTGTTACTGAAATGAAAGAGATGAGGCCCGCTCCTGCAAGCTGTGTCCAGACGGGAGTCACGGACGCACGCCCATGTTGGATCATTGACGATGAAGTAATGAACCTAGAGATATGTTATCATAGAGGTATGGACTTGTATTTGAGTATTGGTGTCGTTGTAATATTGTTAGTTCTGTGTTTATTTGCATAATTAATTGAGAATTTTTATGTTTTTCTATATAAAAACTGCTAAATAAGTACTCACCGCGATATCCGACTATAGCTTTGTATGGATTTTGAAGGAGGCCACGACTAAATGGCTTAACTCGCCACTTGAAACCTTAGGCATATCTCTCCAAGGACCATAATAAAGTGCTTAAACAGTTAGGCACCTGCAAACCAAAACATAAGGTGCTGGACATTATATATCAAATGATCGTTTGTTTTACATCTCATGCACTCTTATTTTACTGGATTTCTTGTTTCTCCCTACAGAAAACTGTATTATTGGCACTACTGCCCTAAAAATGTTAAAAAAAGGAAGATCAAACTATACTTCTACTACCCTCATAATCTTGTTAATTAGGTTTCAGATCCAGATAGTACTAGTAGTCCATGAAGAGGAAACGCTCGAGATCATGGAGAGGGTCATCTTCAGCCGCCGCCATGTCCCCAGAATACCCATCCCAGCTGGTCTCGCCGGAGATGCACGAACCAGTAGCCGACGGGATCTCACTATCATCGTCTCTAAAAGCACCACAGAACTGCTGCTCCATACTTACAGGAAACAGCGGCTCTTGGCACTGTGGAATTTGTTCATGAGGAAAACAGGCAGAAGGCTGGAGGTCCACCAGAGGAGGCAGCAGCAGCGGCGGTGGTTCTTGCTTCATGTTCATGGCCGCCGCCACCGCAGCAGCATGCCCAGTTGGTTCTTGCTTCATGTTGCAGCAGCCTGCTAGCAATGCAGCGAGGTTGCTGCTGCTTCTGCCGGTGTTGGCTTTGGCACTAGTGTTGCAGGTGTGGTCGTTGTTGTAGGTGACGTGGAACATGGGCGGGTCGTCGCTAATGTTGTCCATCTGCTGGACGTGCTTGGTGGCCTGGCAGCCGGCGTCGTCCTTGTAGGTGCACCGGAAGTAGCTCCTCGTGAAGAACGTCCCGTTGATCTTCTTCTCGCCGTATTTCCTCCACTCGTAGCCGTCGTCGTAGGGCACGGCGGTTACCGTCGCCCATGACGACGAGGTCTTCTTCTTCCCTTCCATCGCTACTGATGATCTGCCGTGCAGCAGTTTCCATTGGAAGCGACAGTCAACGATCGAACTAGGAGGTTGAAAACTGCACATAAAATACATAACTGAAGTCGAAGGATCCAGCAGCGTGCACACACCTTCTTCTTCTTTTGGCGCCTCTTGCTTGCTGCCGTGCTGGGTACTATGGCGGCTTGGGAGTCAGCAGACGCCGGGCTGGGCGGCGAGAACTGATGAGGCTCAGCTTTGACGCTTGTTGGTGTCACAGGAGCAGCAGGCTGCTGCTGCTGCTTCATGACGGAAAGGGCGACGTTGAGTGTTCGCAGCGCCTTGCTGAGGAGGCTCTGCGCCAGCTGGGTCGTCGACGGCTGTGGCTGCTGCGAGTGGAGGAGGAGAGGAGGCTGCTGGAGCTTGATGAGCTCGTACACCTGCGCCACCTCCCTCACCGCAGCCTCACGGTCCGCCACGAAAGCCATCGACCGGACGGGACCTCTTCTTCTTCTTCCTGGATATGGATGGAGTGCGAGAGTGAATGTATGTATGTTAACTCATCCATGGCAGCTCTTGACGAGCTTATATATGCAGCTAACCTCTCCATGTGTGGGTGGTGGACCAGACCAGAGCCTACCAGAGCGCGTGGAATTCGATTGCAATCCATGGATACATTGGTCGTCGAGCAGGTAGAAGGTGAGCTCACTGAAGTATGGTTCAGACGGTGGATTGTGGGAGCCTCCAGCAGGGCACGCACTAATAGTCCAAGAAGATGCCCGGAAGTAAACATCTCTGAAAGACTGAAACTGAAATACTACTCCTAAACTTTAACACTTCTATTCCATCAGCAGTGGTACTCTTTCCGCCCCGAAAAAGAATACAATTCTCGCATATCCAAAAGAAGTTATTAGCACACAACACAAAAATGCATGTACCCGTACTCTTTTTTATATATGTATTCTCATATGTGCTGATTAGACAAAAACAAATAATTGCACCTATAAATTCTATACTTAATAAGCTAGAGTTACATTCTTTTTGAGAAGACACATGCATAACTGTTAGAATTATATTCTTTCTCGAATGTGAGAGGTAGTATTTTCTATGTGAGTGGTAGAATTGCATTCTTTCTCGAACTGAGTATATTTGCTCCACGTATGCACAGCAAGTTCAGTTCATAACCAAAGGTACGGTGTCCCGGCCGGTCCTCGTCAGCGTTCGACGACGCGTACCGTGTGCATGCGCAGTCAGTCAACAAGTGGATCGATCGGCTGATCCGAGCAGCAAGCCCACACACTTCCCCAAGTTTGAGCAGCAGAAACGAACTAACGGTCGTTATTGCAACTAATACGGCCAACGCCTGCGCACGCATGCTGACAAGCAGAGAGCAATGCAATCAGAGTCAGGGAGTGTTTGACACGGCTTCACCCGAGGGGCTCTTTTAGAGGAGTTGGAGCTGTTTTGGAGGAGCCACTCCAAAATGGCTCCGGCTCCTCTGTTTTTTCAGAAAAACAGCTTCTCAAGAAGAACAGAGCTGGAGCCAGAGAGGAGTCCTGCCAAACATGCCTTCAGTACTGGATTCAGGGGTTAAAGTTTAGCCGTGTCATATCAGATGTTCGGATGCTAATTAGGAGGACTAAACATGAGCTAATTATAAAACTAATTGTACAGGAGTAGACTAATTAGAGAGACAAATTTATTAAGCCTAATTAATGTATAATTAGCAAATGCTTACTGTAGCACCATATTGTCAAATCATGGACTAATTAGACTTAATAGATTCGTCTCACAAATTAACCTCAATCTGTGTAATTTTTAATTAGCCTATATTTAATACTCCTAATTGGTATCATAAAGATTCGATGTGACAGGGTTAAACTTTTGCTCAAAAGAAACAAACAGTCATATTCACTATTCAGGTTACACAACAAAGACATGCTGCAGCAACCATGGCTATACGAGTAGTGTATCTCATACATACCTGGCTAGCTAAAGATTCACTACCGGATACAGGAGGTTGGGGCACTCGGCAAAGCCAAAAAACACTCGGTAAAGGGTTTGCCGAGTGTTATACTCGGCAAATTACACTCGGCAAACCCTGTATCGGCAAACTTTTTTTCAAAAAAAAAAAGACACGCCGACACCACGCCCGCACCACCAGCACCGCCGCCACCATCCACGCTACCGCCACCACGCCGGGGAAGAAGGGAGGGCTCCACCACGCCGCACCACCACCATCCACGCCGCCGCCACCACGCCAGGGAAGAAGGGAGGGCCCCACCACGCCGCACCACCACCATCCACGCCGCCGCCAACACGCCGAGGAAGAAGGGAGGGCCCCACCACGCCGCACCACCACCACGCCGCGCCACCACGCCCAGGCCGCCGCAACAGCCACGCCCCCCACCACCACCACGCCCGTCGTCGCTGGATCTGGAGAGGGAGGGCCTGGAGGGGGGCGGCGCCGCCGGATCCGGGAGAGGGAGGAGTGGGGGGCGGGGCCACGTTGGAGAGGGAGGAGGGGCGCCAGATCCGGGAGAGGGGAGGAGAGGGGGGGCGCTGGATCCGGGAGAGGGAGGAGGAGGGGGGGCGCGGAGAGGGAGGAGGGGGGCGCCGGGATCCAGGAGAGGGAGGAGGAGGGGCCACGCCGAGAGTGAGGGAGGGGAGGGGCCGCGCCGGATCTGGGAGAGGGAGGAGGAGGGGGGCGCGCCGGAGAGGGAGGAGGAGGGAGAGGGGAGCTGGGAGGGGAGGGAGGGAGGGAGGGGCGTGCGGCCTGCGGGGTGACGGAGGGGGCGGTGTGCGAGGCAGTGCGGCTTTTATTTTCAGGAATTTTTTTTGCCGAGTGTTGTAGATCTAGCACTCGGCAAAGTTTTTTTTTATTTTTTTCTTCTCCTTTTTTTTAGAAAAAAGATTTTATATTTCTTTGCCGAGTGTTGTAGATCTAGACTAAGCAAAGGTTTTTTTTTATTTTTTTTCTTCTCCTTCTTTTCAAAAAAAAAGATTTTATTTATTTGCCGAGTGTTTTTTTTGACACTCGGCAAACCCGCTCTTTGCTGAGTGTTTTTTTACACTCGGCAAACCCCTATTTTGTTGAGTGTTTTTTTTTGTCGAGTGTTTTTAGCGTAGCACTTGGCAAATCACTTATTCGCCGAGTGGCCGAGGGAATACATTCGGTAAACATAAAAACACTCGGCAAATTTGAGGATTCCGGTAGTGATTGCGACTAACCAAAACGTGTTACACGTAACACAGCTTTAACAAATATTGTCTGATCGACCAGGTTGGAATGTAATGAAACGTCGTGCTTGTAATAAAGAAGTAGAGTGATGATTGGTTCGTGCCGTCCATGAAATAATACTACCAACTTGCTCCGTATCTTATTTCAATAATTAACTGCAATACGTATGGGAGGAGTATAGACTACTGCAAGCAACTAGTTCTGTCACGTGTCACTATAGTTGTAGTTGGGCTCTTAGACCTCTATTTTTTTTTACGAATCATGGTACAATGTAGACACTTATTCACTATAATTGTAGTTGGACTTTTAATCTTTTAGACCTCTTTTTTTACGAATCATGGTACAACAGACACTTATACATATACACACATTCACCTCTTTGCATGCGCACACATACACTCCGTACCACTATGAGCACCGAGAGACTAAAATTGACCTAGTAGATTTATAGATTGGCGAAGCCACCATAAGTGAGTTGGGCTCTTAGACCTTTTTTTTTACGAATCACAATACAACGTGTAGACACTCGTACATGTACACACATTCACCCCTATTAATGCAACACTCACACAGATGGTACTCCTAGACACTCGTACATGTACACACATTCACCCCTATTAATGCAACACTCACACAGATGGTACTCCTATAAGTACCAAAACATTGAGGCTGAGCTGACAGATTTAGAGATTGCATTGGTGAAGTCACCGTAGGCGCATTGTCGTTGATGGGCATGTCGTCTACTATTGAAAGAAAAAGCTGTCAAATCTAAAAAAAAATGGAAGCATCCCTGCCAAGTCGAGGACTTGAGTCCAGGTAGACAGGCTCCACCATAAGAAATCCAACCAGAGGAACAATGCTGACAGAAACATACTGCACACAAAACATTGAGCACCTCGTGTGTGATGAACTAGAAGACCCTTTGTCCAGTCTAGCCGTAATAGTTAGAGTTTAGATTTAATAAATTGTGCCACATGTCACTGCTACAAAAATAATTTTACTATGCAGTGCCCAAACATTAACCGAGGTAGTCATAAAATTTGACCGCCTCGTAAAATGGCTGAGGATTTTCGGAGGTGGTTCTTTTCATTTACAGAGGGGGTCAAGTTTGCTCGCCACGTAAAATCGATTTACAGAGACGGTTAAAAAACAAATGCCTCCTAAAATCGATTTAGGGAGGTGGACATCTTAAGACAACCGCCTCAAAAAATCCTCCATTTTTGGAGGCAAATCCATTTTCGGAGGTGGACAACCATAAGGCCCACCTCTATTAATCATGGTCAGCCCACCTAGCCCATCTAGACCTAGTAATGGGCTCGTAGTATATATATACGCCGAGCACACATGTAACCCTATCTCTCTTCCTCTCCCTCTCCCTCTGGCGCCGCACTCCGTCTCTCTCTCCCTTAGGCGCCGCGCACTCTGTCTCTCTCCCTCAGGCGCCGTGCGCGCTCCCTCTCCCTCTCCTTCTACCTCTCCCTCTCCCTCTCCCTTAGCCGAGCACACCCTAGCACAGCCGAGCTCCTCTCCCTGTCTCGACGGCGCGCAGGGCGGCCTTCTCCGGGCGGTGCGCCTGGAGGCCAGGGCCCCCTCCTGGCGGTCGAAACCCTCCACCGACGGCGGGCTCGTGGTGGCATTCCACGGCGACAGCTCGTGGGTTGCGGGCACGCGACGGCCTTCCCCGGCGATGGATTCGACGCCACCACCTCAACCACTGTGGATGCGGCACCACCGCCACTTCCACATCGGTGGCCATGTGCATCGTCATCACCTCCGGCATCAGATCAAGAAGCAGCAACATCTCCTCCACGCAGATCCGGTGCAACACGTGGAGGATCCGGCGGTGGGCGATGATGGATGGCGGCGCCACCTCCTCCTTGGGCCAGATCCAGTCCTAGGCTACGGATCGAGGGCAGGCGCGTCCCCCGGCAGCTGATCTATGGCGGGCGCATCCCCGACGGCAGATCCAACAAGCGGCGGCGGCAATGATGTGTGGATGGGTTCAACGGGCCCGTCCATGGGTTTTCTTTTTTTTTTGTTTTTTATTTGATTAACCGAGGCAGGCATTTGAACCGCACGCCTCGGGAAAGATCGATTTACCGAGACCTTTGAACCGAGGCGGTTGTGATGCCCGCCTTGGTTAATCCATTTCGCCCACCTCCAAAAAAGTTTCTTTAGTAGTGTGTAATTACTGGATGACATCAACTTTGTTGATTCCTCACCGGATCTTGTTTCTTATAGAGAATTCTGGTGCAAATGCAGGCATGCAACTTGGCATTCTTCATGTTGTTTTGTTTTCTTGCAAGTTTGATGCGATTGGTGGGGATGGTCGTGTTTCACATTTGCATCTTTGTGCCACCGGCTTGCTGGGGATTCATATCTCGTGATGGTTGGGAAGTTATTCGGACTTCCAGTTTCAGCATTGTTTGGTATTGGTGGCTCCAATTTGATGGCCTCTTGATCATCTTCGATGAAGAGGTGGTCGTTGCTCTTTCAGTGTGATGTGTCTTGAGAAGTTCCTATGGCGTTCCAAGACTTGGGGCATGTCATTGTGGATGATTGAAGGGTGATGCTCTGAGTTTTGCTGGGAGGACGATGAGGTGGTCATTAGCATTCTTGAGTTTTGAAATACTGGAGCTAGGTAATCGTCAATGATAGGTTTGAAAGTGAAGAATGTCATTAGAGGGCTCTGGAGGATTTACTCATAGTATATCTTTTTTATTGTATAGAGACTTAGATGTAATAAATAGAGATGTAATTTTGCTCTCAATTTAATAGAATCCCCCTCACAAAAAAGTTTGAATTAAACTTCATTTTGACATAAAACTGGACTTAGATTCTTTGATGGGAATAACTCGGCGGGTGTTTAGATCGGAATGTTGGAAGATCTTACATCGGTCAATTTTGCTGTTTAGATCCATTAGCTCTAATTGTTAGCTGCTAAAATTATTTGATATGGATTGAAACAGGCATTGGCTAATATGATAGCTAAGTATTAGCTGGCCACTTAGCTAATAAGGACCTGTATAGAATGGTGACATCAGCTGTCTAAAAGAGGTGCAATATATGATTTTATCTGAGGTAGAAGAGGAGAGAAAGAAGAGAGAGAAAGACAAAAGAAAAGAAAGAAGAGAGAGAAAGATGCGGTATCATAATTAACAGATGGCCCAACCTGGGACGAAGCATGAGAAGCCTCTTATATGCGACATTTTGGACACCGAAGAGAGATATCACATCTCCTCCTCCATTCTAAATTATAAGACTTTTTGACTTTTCTAGATATATAGCTTTTGCTATGTACTTAATTAGATATACAATATGTCTTGATATATAGTAAAAGTAATATATCTATAAAAGCCAAAACGTCTTATAATTTGGAACAAAGGAGTATTATGCATGTATGGTCACACTCTATTGAACAATTGGCTAGATAGTATTATTGCTCTAAGACAATTCATATAGTGGCTTGTCTGTTGTAATTTCTGTGTTTGACAATTGGAGGGGGTAATCTTGACGTAAGGATGCACTCGTCATGTGCCAACGTAAGTAAGTAATTTAAGAGAAAAGGAGCTACGGAACGTTGACGACGACGACCACTCATCATCAGGACTAGCTAGCTCCTGCAGAGGATCGAGTGACGAATCCTGCTAGATTTGCCCGTCACCTTTTCTTCCTCCTTTACAATTGGTTGCCGCGCTCTCGCTCGCTTTGTCTCTGCTTTCCAGCTTCTAGCTATTTGTCTGCTGTTTTCCGCACGCGGTCTGCGTAGCATAGGATAATCGAGTGCTATATATAAACCTTTATTACCCTCTCTCTCTCTCTCTCTCTCTCTCTCTCTCTCTCTCTCTCTCTCGTCTGTCTGAATATATAAACAGGCTGCTGATTGGAGAGCGGTAGTAGTGTACATCAGCACTCATGTCCTGTGCTAGTACCTTCCCTGCATGTCATGTGCATATGTGGATTGACGACAAATGCATGCATGGCTGAATATATAATGAGTGTCTCTTTACATGTTGCCTGTATATAATTCTTCCTACCCGTTCGGCTTACCTTAAAAGCCGACTTATTCAGCTTCTTTTTTCAGCCGGAACAGTGTTTTTCTCTCATAACATTTCAGCTTTGGCTTATTTTTTCAGTCAATTTCAGCCAAGCGAACGGGGCCTGCACGCATGTCAAAGATGCATATATATAATTTAAAGCTTCGTTTTCTTCTTTTGATGAAAGCAAATTAAACCGCATGCAAAAAGGTATGCTTTCAGGTGGAGTGGCGAGCTAGACCGATGACCTAGTAGATAGATGTATGGCAGATGTATATACTACTACTACCTGCAAGTGGAGAGATAAACTAATTAGGGTTTGCTAGTTTATGGTGTCCACTAGCGTGCAGTGGGGCCCTTCGCTTATCAATCGTGGTGCAGCATGCGTTCACATGTGGAACTGAGACTGGCCATGCATGCCAATGTGCCGCCACAAAGACGCCTTTGGAGGTAATGATGAAACTATAGGGATCTAGGGTGCACAATCTTTATTTGTCGTAATTAGGAGCGGGAGGGCGGGCAGTGGGCAAAGCAATAGGCGGTAAGGTCGCCACAAGCCAGGTGGTGGACATAGCGGTGGGAGTGAGTATACGAGGTTAGGGTTTTAGGTTCCTAAGGGAGAGGGGGCTCCATGGCCGGCAAGCTTAGAAGGGAAGGCCTAGCGGTGGTGGCGGTTTGCGGGGTGGTGAGAAAGGCGGTAGGGACGCTGCTGAGTGGGCAGTGGTGGATAACAATTGGAAATAGCCGTCGGCGAGGATGAGAAAAGCAATGTCTTCCTCCTCTGATTGGGATTAGGAGTGGGCGGCGAGGAGAAGCGAGGATGGGCAGCGCAACCAACGACGAGGGCGCCATTGGCCTAGGACAAGGCTAGCAGTAGCAGAGCAGATAGGGGTAATGAGACGGATGTTGAAGATGAACATGAAGTAGAAGATCATATGAGAAAGCCAAGTTCAAGCGGAGCGTTGCTACTATATTGTTGATGCTCATGCACTAGAAAAGAGGGTCCGCTAGGGTACATGCATATGTGTGTCTCTATGGGCGTGATTGGTTTAGTGCATAGGACCTGGCCTGGCTAGGGTACATTCCTCCTCCTTCACGTTGTCGTTGTCCTTGTCCTCCTCCTCCTCCTCCTCCTCTTCCTAGTAGCTCCAGGGAGGACTCGATCGAGAGACCTCCGATCCACCGGAGGCATCGTCGGAGGTGGAGCATTGCATCAACTTGTCCTCCTCGGAGGACAGTGTCGCTTCTTGGGAAGCTTGAAGGGGCTACCTAACACGGTTGTAGATGGAAGAAGGGGCTCAACAAGGAAGAAGGGTGGTGTCGGTGCGAAAAGTGACCAACAAGTAAATATTTGTAGTTTTGCCGCGTGTTGTGATCAGATGTGGCCTAGCACTCAATGACACATGATTTATACTGGTTCAGGCAATGGGCCCTACGTCCAGTTGAGGTCGGTCGGTGACTTTATTCCTAAGCCCAGGTGCTCAAAGTTTGCTGTGGGGTTACAAATGAGTAAGGAATGAGAAGGGGGTGTTAGAGGCCCGGTCGGACTCTGAACCGAGTGGCCAAGAGTGACGGGGGCTCTAACGTATGCTAAGTATTGGAGAGTATGCTATGTGTGTCTCTAGAGCTTGTTGAGCTATTGCGTTCTCGAGCCATCGAGAGTCTTCTAGAGAGAAGAAGCCGTTTTTCTGGAGAGAGCGCATCCCCTTTTATAGTTGAAAGGGATGGCCTTACAAGTCAGAGAGAAAGAGAGAGAGAGAGTGTATACGTGTGCTGTCTAGTCTTATTTTTTCATGCCATCGGGTACAGGATGGCTGTCAGCGCCCACAATACTATTTATGCCCAGACGTGTCTGGCAGGCTCTACCGTGTTCGCCTGGTATGGCAAACGATGGCGCCCACAACACTATTTATGCTCCGACACGTCTAGAAGGTTGTAGAGTGTCTGTCTATCATGTCCTGGTGGCACCGTCCAGCAGGTGCACAGGGTATGGCAAGGTACGGTCCTCGGTATTGTGGTTGACTTGAGCGCCTTACCTTATCTGCTCTGCCTACTCCCTGGGCCCACACCAAGCGGACGACCCTAGTCGGTCATTCCCAGTCTTTCCCGACCGTGTCGGTCGGGAAAGAGAGGCGAGTAGAGGTCCAGAGTATCCTTAGTCGGACAAAGGAGGTCGGGCGAGGCGGAGCTCGAACCCAAGGGGTCGGGTGAGACAGAGCTCGAACCCAAGGGGTCGGGCAAGGCGGAGCACGAACCCAAGGGGTCGGGCGAGACGGAGCCGGTCACCGCACAGTGGGTGATGGAGGCTCGTCGTTCGACCGTGGCTACAGATGTGAGCCAGGAAGACATTGTCCAGCCTACGAAGGCAGCGAGGACTGGATCGTGGTCTTGGCCTGTTATTGTGTATCTGGGCCGGCCCAGGCATGTGCTATCATTGCGCCACCTGCTAGGCCGAGTTTTGTAGGGAAGCGGGTCCATTGGGGACCCCAGGTTTATGAACCCGACAGGAGCCCCCGAGCCCCTTTGGGACTTTTGTAAAGTCGTGAAGGGGCTACTGTGGCAGAACCTGCTAAGAAATCGGGCCCACGTGCACCTATCGATGTCTCAACAGACCTCAGATAGCGTACACAAGTTTCCAATAACTTAACAGATCTGTCGGGTGTCCTCGGGAAACCCGAATCATCCACGAATCTTTTCCAAACAGGATCCCAATCACTGTCATTGTAGATTACAACAGTTTTCAATATACATACCAAAGATTATAAAGCGGAAGACTTAAGTTTTGATATTACAAACCAGTTGTTTCAAACTTACAAAACCATAAGTGTCATACAACCATAGTAGCGGGATAATATTACATTAACATTATTTATTTCACACAAACTAGTGCCTTGTCCAAAGGCCATTCATCATTCCTCATCGTCATCGACTTCAAACACTGACATGCAGCAGGGACCAAAACAAGCCTGCGCATGCGACTCACCTGCAACAAGGGTTAACAAACCCTGAGTACAAAAGTACTCAACAAGACTGACCCGACGAAAAAGGGCGAAGGTCTTAGGGATGCAGGTGTTGGGTCAAGGTAAGGATGTAGAAAGATTCAAAAGTTCTTTGCCAAAAGCTTACTATTCTTGATCCTAGTTTCAAGTTTTACCCCTAAGTACTTTAGTTCAATATCTCAAACTAAGTGTTCATATCCCATGTTCCAATCCTTCTCATTCCATTCCTTTTCTCAAGTTTTAGTAATTCACCAGTCCTGCATTGCTTCTGTAATGAATCGAGTCTCCATATCCGCGGAGCACCGACAATTCGAATTGATTCAAGTCCCAGCTAGGGATTCCTTATCACACGACATATGTAGAACTTAATCTTGCATATATCAACCTTGCTACCGGATCCTCCCGTACTAAGCCGTCTCCACGCCACCCGAGAGCACAGCGCACCTCAAATCCGGCCACATTCAAGCCACGAGGGTACACGCTACTCCCGCCATCTCACCACTCCCAGTGCGTGGGCATTCGTCTTAGTATCGGATTAGCCGAAGTAGGCTTACCGGAGTATGTGATCAGTACTACAAAGTGTCTCGTTCAGAAGATCCACAATGAGTGGCCTTTAAGCGACATAGTCGGAAACATTACCCAACATTCAAGATAAGCCACCCGACTAGTCTCTAGTTCATTCTATCTTCTTTCTTTCTTTCTTTGGCCAGTATGCCATCTTTGATTATACCCAAACTTTTACTTTGAAAGCCTACCACAAAGCATACTAAGCAATTCTACGCCTTTGTAAATAAAATCATCTTCAAGGATGGTAAATAATTAACAAGGTAGGCAATGCATCAAGTAGGTAACATTTGAAGTAAATCAACTTAATGCAATAAGTAACATAGGTGATAAACTTTTCAAAGTAAACAAGGTAATGGTTTTAATGCATAAACCGGGGCTTGCCTTCGTTGACGATCTCAGGTTCCGGATCAGTGCCACAATTATCAAATCCCGTGACAACCGGGGATTCTTCCAGGACTTGCTCAACTAGAATCGTTTCACTCTCGGGTTCTACACGAAATGATAACATATGCTTTAACATGATGATAATGTAAACATGATGCTTTCACGGTACATGAAATGTAACAACACCCCGAATACGATTTTCCTTCACGGTACAGTTGCAAGCCAACAAAACCAACTTGCAATTCTACCGGCAAGAACCACACATGTGACTTGACCAAACTGATCTTGAAACCCTACTGGTCACACAACATGACCCAAACAAAAATTAAACCCTAACCCTAACAATTAGGGTTGCTTTTATTCAATTTTTAATTAATTTGAAATAACCCCAAAAATAAACTTGTTCCAAATGACCTCAAAATTTTATGTAAGCTTCCTCATAACAAATTAGTGTACCAAAATAAATTTCATAATTTTTGGAGCTATACAGTGGCCTACAAAAATCATGGAAATTGCATTTATTAATTAATGGACTGAATATTTGAACATTAAAAATATATTCAAATTTCAATTTTCAAATTTTTAAACCATACTAGAGCATGTACAGAACCTACACAAAATTTTTCAGAATTTTTGGAGCTATGATTATTTTCCTACAAATTTCCAAAGATTCAGCACTATTCAAAATCAGAAATTAACAAAAAGCACTATTCTCTCTCTTGCTCTCACTGACAGCCGGCCCCCACCTGTCATCCCCAACCTCGGGCATTGACCGTGGCTGCGACGGCGCTGACCGGCGCAAACTCGTCGACGATGAGTCCAACAGCGACGGCCAAAGCACTAACATGTTCACAAGAGCTAGGCGCATCAATTAGTGGCACTTTGGAGGATGATTACGGCATGGAATAAGGCTGACACCGGCCATGGCGGACGCGGTGGCACGGCGGCGTTACGCCGGCGAAACAAGGCCAGTAGAGATCAAACAAAAGACTTAGAATGGATCAGCAGCTCACCCCGAACTTGTTGAAGCAAAGAACGAGATCGGAGGAGCTACGGTGACATGGGTCGACGGTGACAGCGGTCACGGCGGAGCAAACTTCGTCGGCGACAGAGTTTCGGTGACTGCAGTGAGCAAAACGACCAAGCAAGAATGGATTAAGCATCACAGCGTTGAGACAAAGCTGTAGAGACCACAAGCAAGGGCAACAGCTCACCGGATGACGCTGGCCACGGTGAATCGGAGTTTCGGTCGAGGTCGCCGGCCGCGAGGAAGAAGAGTCGCTAGCGGTGGTTCTCGGTGGACTCAGACAACCTCAGTTGGTGGGATGGGTTCGGAAGGAAGAGACAGAGTTGGAACACTACTTAGTCGAAGCTGGTTTGGGCTGAGGAAGCGAGGAGAGCTCACCGGAGCTGAGGCGGCGGCGTCGGGAAAACAGAGGGAAAGAAAGAAAAGCCGACGAAGACGTCTGGGTCTTATAGCTCGGCTAGGAGCGCGTGGAATCGACACACAGCGTGCTCCCCATGCCAGCGCGAAGCCAAGGGCGGTCGCAGACGCGCCTGGAAGACCGGAGAAAGGACGCCGGCGGTGGGGAGGTGGTCGGCTACTGTTCCGAGAAATTATAGAATTGCCACTGAGTTCATTTTGCAAATTACCCCCAAATTTTGTAAAGAAGTTGAAAATCTCCAAAAATGAAAGTTGCTCAAATTTTCAAACTCTACAACTTTGCTTCAATGAACATTTTCAAATTCTGCCTCCATTTGAAATTTGAATTTGGGGTGCATTTGAGTATTTGAATCATTTCAAAATTACTCCAAATTTTATATGTAAACTTGAAAAACTTTGAATACCAAAGTTGATCCACATAAAATAATCTTCAACTTTGCTTTTTGCCTCAACCCCAAATTCCACATGGATTTTGAATTAGTCAAAAGGGGCAAAAAGGACTTTTATAATTTGAATTTGAATTCAAATTTGATTTGTCTTTCTTTTACTTTAACTTTGATTTTTGACCAGTAACATGGCCCATTAGGGTTATTTGAGTCAAAAGACACGTGGCCTCACATGATCACATAAAATTTGACCCTTGTGGTCATGATCTTTATTTAGGGTTTTGAAACACATCACATGAAATAACAACATTATGAAATAAAGCTTATTTAGTGAATGCATTCAAAATTTTCTACTCCATGAATGCTTTGCAATGCATATGATGACATGTCAAATTTTAGTGCTAGGTCAAAACACCAGAGGTGTTACAACCCTTCCCCCTTAAAGAAATCTCGTCCCGAGATTTAAAACTTAAGGCTAAGTAATGGAAAAGAAAATGTGTCAAGCTAACACATCATAACTTTATTCAAAAGACTAGTGAGGGGGGTTTTCCATTCTTTTGACAAAAGAAACAAGTTACAATATAGACAAGGTATTGCAACTAGAGAGAAGCAAAGAAGTCAGGAAAGTTTTCTTCTAAGTAATCCTCGGACTCCCAAGTAGCTTCTTCTTCAGTGTGCTGGTTCCATTGTACTTTGTAGAACTTCATTGTACGCCTTCGAGTGACTTGATCTTTCTGATCTAAGACTCTAATGGGGTACTCGGCATAAGTCAAATCAGGTGCTAGTTCTACATCACCAAAATCGATCACTTGGTCAGGTACTTGAAGACACTTCTTCAACTGGGATACATGGAAAATATCATACACAGCTGACATGTGATCTGGTAGCTTGACGCGATAGGCGACTGGTCCACATCTTTGTTGGATTTGAAACGGACCGACATAATGGGGCGCCAACTTTCCCCGAATCCCAAAACGATGAACTCCTTTCATTGGCGATACCTTGAGGTAGACATGATCTCCACTATGAATTCTAGAGGTCGCCTCCTCTTATCAGCATACCTTTTCTGTTAGGATTGAGCTACCTTCATATTAGCTTGTATGAGTTTAACTTTCTCTTCTACTTCCTTGACCACATCTGGTCCAAAGAACCAACGTTCTCCAACATCTGACCAATGTAAAGGTGTCTGGCATCTACGACAATACAATGCTTCAAATGGTGCCATTTTAATGCTCTCTTGATAGCTATTGTTATATGAGAATTCAGCTAAGGGAAGGCATTCATCCTACATAGCACCATAGGAGAGAACACATGCTCTTAACATATCTTCAAGAATTTGATTTACCCTTTCCGTCTGTCCATCTGTTTGCGGATGATAAGCAGAACTACGGATAAGTTTAGTTCCCAAAGACTCATGTAGCCTTTTCCAAAACTTGGATATGAATAATGACCCTCTGTTAGAGACAATGGTCTTGGGTGCCCCATGCAGACTGAAGATTCTATCCAGATAAAGCTTTGCATACTGCTCCGCTCGATATTTATCTCTGACTGGTAAGAAATGAGCTATCTTGGTTAGGCGATCAACAATAACCCATATTGAATTATAGCCTGCAGATGTCCTAGGCAACCCTACTATGAAGTCCATACAGATATCTTCCCACTTCCAAGATGGAACTGGCAAGGAATGTAATGGACCTGCAGTCTTCATATGAATCGCTTTGACTCTCTGACAAGTATCACATTTGGCCACATATTGAGCTATTTCTATTTTCATTTTGATCCACCAATATCTCGTTCTCAGATCATGATATATTTTGTTGCTACCTGGATAAATGGAGTATCTTGTAGAATGAGCTTCATCAAGAATCTGCTTTCGCAGCTTCGGATTTTTGGGTACTACCAATCTATCCTTGAACCATACGACATCTGATTCATCAATCTTGAAACATGTTGATCTTCTAGATCTGACTTTATCCTTGATATGGGCTATGCCCTTACTTTTCTGTTGAGCAGCAATGATCTGATCTTTGATAGTGGACTCAACTGCAATATTGGATAGGGAACCTTGTTCTATGATTTGTAAATTCAGATGCTCCATCTCTTGACACAATGTTCGTTGCATAGGTTTCACAGTCAGACAATGGCAATGACTCTTGCGACTCAGGGCATCGGCAACCATATTAGCCTTGCCCGGATGATAATGCACTTCTGAGTCATAATCTTTGATAAGTTCTAACCATCTTCTTTGCCTCATATTCAACTCTGACTGAGTAAAGATATATTTCAAACTTTTGTGATCCGTATAGATATGACATATATTGCCCAATAAATAATGTCGCCAAATCTTGAGTGCATGAACAACAACGGCTAATTGAAGATCATGGGTGGGATAATGTTCTTCATGCTTCTTGAGTTGTCTGGAAGCATATGCTATGACTCTGCCTTCTTGCATAAGAACACAGCCAATACCAATTTCAGATGCATCACAATAGATATCAAATGGCCTCTCGATATCAGGTTGTGCTAAAACTGGTGCAGTTGTCAGCAACTTCTTCAATGTCTGAAAGGCCTCCTCACATCCAGTTGACCATTCAAACTTAGTTTGATTTTTCAGCAGTCCAGTAATTGGCTTCGCAATTCTGGAGAAGTCAGGGATGAACCGACGGTAATAACCTGCCAACCCCAGAAAACTACGAACTTGATGAACAGTGGTAGGTGCTTTCTAGTTAAGGACTTCTTCTACCTTGCTTGGATCAATAGCTATACCTTCAGCAGATAACACATGACCTAGAAATTGTACTTCCTCTAACCAGAATTCACATTTGCTGAATTTGGCATATAATTGGTGATCTCTTAATCGTTGTAGAATAATGCAGAGATGTTCCACATGTTCCTATTTGCTCTTAGAATAGATAAGAATGTCGTCAATGAACACCACTACAAACTTATCCAACTCAGGCATGAAAACTGAGTTCATCGGGTACATGAAGTGAGCCGGGGCATTGGTCAGCCCAAAAGACATGACTAAATACTCATATAGACCATATCGTGTAGTAAACGCTGTCTTCGGCACATCTTCTCGTCTGATCTTAATCTGGTGATAGCCTGATCTCAAGTCTATCTTCGAGAACACCTTAGCTCCTGCAAGTTGATCAAAAAGCAAATCAATTCAGGGTAAGGGGTATTTATTCTTTATGGTGACTTCATTTAACGGCCGATAGTCAACACATAACCTTAAGGTTTGGTCCTTCTTCTTCATGAAGATAGCAGGGCATCCCCAAGGTGATGAACTAGGTTGAATGAAACCCTTGTCTAACAACTCTTGTAGTTGCATTTTTAATTCTGCTAGTTCTTTGGGTGGCATCCTATATGCTCTTCTAGACACAGGTGCCGTTCCTGGTTTTAGGTCAATTCTAAACTCCACATCTTGGTCTGGTGGTAGTCCAGGCAGATCATTGGGAAAAACATCCGTAAATTCACATACCATATGAATGTTCTCGGCTTCTTCAACCGTAGTTGCACAGACTGTTCCAACTGTACTCTTAGGAAAGGGAAGTTGGATGAGAAGTTGGGTTTTGCTGCTAGGTACATTTACTCTTATGGTTCTACGCAGGACATCTATGATAGCCCCGTGTTGAGTTAACCAGTTCATACCAAGGATCACATCTATATCTTGATCCTTTAATATCAGCATGCTGGTAGGGAACTCATGTCCTCCCAAATCAATAGGTACATGCTGAACTATCTCCCTTGTACAGAGTCGTCCCCCTGGCGACTGTATATGATATGGTTCTTTTGTTTCCCCAATAGTTATCCCATGCTTCACAACAAATGTACGATTGATGAATGTATGGGATGCACCGGAATCAAATAAGGTAATTGCAGGGTGCTTAGCAACGGGAAACATACCAATCATTACTAGTTCTCCTTCTGGAATAGATTCCACCTGAGTATAGAAGACCCTTCCAGATTTCTTCTCAGCCTGACCTTTCTGACTATTCTGAGCATTGCTCTTGTACTAATTCTGAGCTTGAGTAACAGGGGCTTTGGGTGCATCAGGATTGTTCTTCCTAGGATACGGACATTCTTGGGAAAAGTGTCCAGTTTTACCACAATTATAGCATGGATAATTGTGATTCTGGGGAGTAGCATTGCGGTTTGCATTATTTGTATTGTTTTACTGCTGCGGCGCTTGATGAGTATAAGGCATATTAGTTGCAGGGCGAATAAAGATTTGCTGCCTGCTTTGGCTTTGTTGTGGGCGGAATGGTGTACGGCCATGATTCTGAGGATGGTAGACCACCTTTTGATGCTTTCCACTCGACGATCCGGAAGCAAATGCCCTCTTTTTCTGCGCCTCCTTGTGTCGGCGGTAATTCTCCTCTGAAGTGATAGCAATGTTGACAGTCTCATGATAAGTTGCATTGCCACAAGTTGCCATCATGGTCTGAAGTTTGGTGTTCAGACCTCTCATGAAATGATTCTTCTTCTTCCTGTCTGTATTCACATACTCTATAGCATACTGCGACAGGTGATTGAAACGCCCAACATAATGCATCACCGGGTGCTCCCCTTGCTTAAGAGCCAGGAACTCTTCTAACTTCATGGTCATCACACCATCTGGAATATAGTGTGCCCTGAAGGCATCCTTAAACTCTATCCAGGTGATTTGATGACCAGCGGGCTGTACAGCTACCAAATTTGCCCACCAGGCACCAGCAGCTCCTCGGAGTTGCTGTGCCGCAAACCTTGGTTTCTGAATCTCGGTACAACGAATCAGCTCAAACTTTTGCTCCATTGTCCGGAGCCAATCATCAGCTTCTAAAGGCTCTTCTGCCTTAGAGAACACAGGTGGACGTGTGTCAGTAAAATCAATATAGGTTGTCTCATCATTTCCATTATTACAGCGGCCATGATTAGGGTGTGTTGCTTGTTGGTTCTGAGTCATTTCCCTTAACAACCTAACATTCTCAGCCATTGCATAGACGAGTGCAGTTATAGCATCTGCCATACTCGGAGGCATTGGTGGAGGATTTGGGACTTCATCATTGTCTTGCGAAGTACCAGCACCAGTTCGGGTGTTAATGCGAGGCATCTGTCAGAGAGACATGTTTATTTACATTATTATTTTATTGAAAGCAGTTAAAAGGTTTCATGCTACAAGGGTTTCTTATTTATGTTACATGTCTTGTATCCCACAAGACAACCCTAGTTTACTAGGAAAGCAGTAAAGGAACTATTACTACTCTGAGCTTTTAGTCATCGGCATCCGTGCCCATATCCGATGAACCCTCATCTTCATCTGAGAAGTACACTAACTCCTCAGGGTCCTCCTCCTCTTCTTCATTCTCGACTTCACCTGGATCTACAATCATTTCTTCATCTGTAACTTCACCATCCCCATGAGGAGGATGAAGTTGAGCGTACATCATGTGGACATTCTCAGGAAGAATGGCATTGTCCATCTCTAGGTCTTCTACGTAGAACTCCAACTCATGGACGCGTTCATTGGCCGCATCCTCTTGTGTCCAGGCTTCATTCCTTAACTCGGTATTCTTGGTGATGTCCCTTTCCATTTCCGCCCGCTTCTCTTGATCTTTGGCATGAGCTCGACGAAGAGTGTTGAGCTCCTTGGTAAGGTTCTCAATGTTGGTGGGATTGCTTGAAGATCCTTCATCTCCTAGGGTCTTGGAACTTTCTTCACCAAGCTCACGGTTACGCGGTGCCAACTGGTGACGAGGGACTCCGCGAGGTCCAGTGGACTTGCGTGCGGTTATTTTGGTCTTTGCCATAGCCTGTAGAATTTAGGATAGGACTATAAGGATAGCTTGAGGATAATGGAGGTTAGCAAGAATGGGATTGACATTACTTACCCAACCACTTTTAAGGGGAATTATTATGTAAGGTGTTCAAGCATGATGCATGAATCGATCTTACGAATCTGAGTACAAAAGATTTATACAATCAAAAGTACTAGATTTTTAATACATAGGACAAACCTAATCATATTATCCGCCACAAACTTTCAAATAAGAAAGATTGGGGCTAGATCAGAGGTAAGAAGAAAGAAATTTGAACTCAAAATATCCAGTTTAATTTCTTTGATCCAAATTAGTTTGAAGGTTTTCAAAAGCAACCTACAATGATCTTAGATAGGACCTGCTCTGATACCAGCTGTGGCAGACCTCCTAAGTAATCGGGCCCACGTGCACCTATCGATGTCTCAACAGACCTCAGATAGCGTACACAAGTTCCCAATAACTTAACAGATCTGTCGGGTGTCCTCGGGAAACCCGAATCATCCACGAATCTTTTCCAAACAGGATCCCAATCACAGTCATTGCAGATTACAACAATTTTCAATATACATACCAGAGATGATAAAGCGGAAGACTTAAGTTTTGATATTACAAACCAGTTGTTTCAAACTTACAAAACCATAAGTGTCATACAACCATAGTAGCGGGATAATATTACATTAACATTATTTATTTCACACAAACTAGTGCCTTGTCCAAAGGCCATTCATCATTCCTCATCGTCATCGACTTCAAACAACGACATGCAAAGGGGACCAAAACAAGCTGCGCATGCGACTCACCTCGCAACAAGGGTTAACAAACCACGAGTACAAAAGTACTCAACAAGACCGACCCGACGAAAAAGGGCGAAGGTCTTAGGGATGCAGTGTTGGGTCAAGGTAAGGATGTAGAAAGATTCAAAAGTTCTTTGCCAAAAGCTTACTATTCTTGATCCTAGTTTCAAGTTTTACCCCTAAGTACTTTAGTTCAATATCTCAAACTAAGTGTTCATATCCCATGTTCCAATCCTTCTCATTCCATTCCTTTTCTCAAGTTTTAGTAATTCACCAATCCCCATGCATTGCTTCAGAATGAATCGAGTCTCCATATCCATGAACACCGGCAATTCAATTGATTCAAGTCCCACTGAGGATTCCTTATCACATGACATATGTAGAACTTAATCTTGCATATATCAACCTTGCTACCGGATCCTCCGTGTACTAAGCCGTCTCCACGCCACCCGAGAGCACAAAGCACACCTCAAATCCGCCCACATTCAAGCCACGGGGTACACGCTACTCCCGCCATCTCACCACTCCCAAAGTATGGGTATTCATCTTAGTATCGGATTAGCCAAGTAGGCTTACCGGAGTATGTGATCGATACTACAAAGTGTCTCGTTCAGAAGATCCACAATGAGTGGCCTTTAAGCGACATAGTCGAAAACATTACCCAACATTCAAGATAAGCCACCCGACTAGTCTCTAGTTCATTCTATCTTCTTTCTTTCTTTCTTTGGCCAGTATGCCATCTTTGATTATACCCAAACTTTTACTTTGAAAGCCTACCACAAAGCATACTAAGCAATTCTACGCCTTTGTAAATAAAATCATCTTCAAGGATGGTAAACAATTAACAAGGTAGGCAATGCATCAAGTAGGTAACATTTGAAGTAAATCAACTTAATGCAATAAGTAACATAGGTGATAAACTTTTCAAAGTAAACAAGGTAATGGTTTTAATGCATAAACCGGGGCTTGCCTTCGTTGACGATCTCAGGTTCCGGATCAGTGCCACAATTATCAAATCCCGTGACAACCGGGGATTCTTCCAGGACTTGCTCAACTAGAATCGTTTCACTCTCGGGTTCTACACGAAATGATAACATATGCTTTAACATGATGATAATGTAAACATGATGCTTTCATGGTACATGAAATGTAACAACACCCCGAATACGATTTTCCTTCACGGTACAGTTGCAAGCTAACAAAACCAACTTGCAATTCTACCGGCAAGAACCACACATGTGACTTGACCAAACTGATCTTGAAACCCTACTGGTCACACAACATGACCCAAACAAAAATTAAACCCTAACCCTAACAATTAGGGTTGCTTTTATTCAATTTTTAATTAATTTGAAATAACCCCAAAAATAAACTTGTTCCAAATGACCTCAAAATTTTATGTAAGCTTCCTCATAACAAATTAGTGTACCAAAATAAATTTCATAATTTTTGGAGCTATACAGTGGCCTACAAAAATCATGGAAATTGCATTTATTAATTAATGGACTGAATATTTGAACATTAAAAATTTATTCAAATTTCATTTTCAAATTTTTAAATCATACTAGAGCATGTACAGACCCTACACAAAATTTTTCAGAATTTGTGGAGCTATGATTATTTTCCTACAAATTTTCAAAGATTCAGCACTATTCAAAATCAGAAATTAACAAAAAGCACTATTCTCTCTCTTGCTCTCACTGACAGCCGGCCCCCACCTGTCATCCCCAACCTCGGGCATTGACCGTGGCTGCGACGGCGCTGACCGGCGCAAACTCGTCGACGATGAGTCCAACAGCGACGGCCAAAGCACTAACATGTTCACAAGAGCTAGGCGCATCAATTAGTGGCACTTTGGAGGATGATTACGGCATGGAATAAGGCTGACACCGGCCATGGCGGACGCGGTGGCACGGCGGCGTTACGCCGGTGAAACAAGGCCAGTAGAGATCAAACAAAAGACTTAGAAAGGATCAGCAGCTCACCCCGAACTTGTTGAAGCAAAGAACGAGACCGGAGGAGCTACGGTGACACGGGTCGACGGTGACAGCGGTCACGGCGGAGCAAACTTCGTCGGCGACGGAGTTTCGGTGACTGCAGTGAGCAAAACGATCAAGCAAGAACGGATTAAGCATCACAGCATCGAGACGAAGCTGTAGAGACCACAAGCAAGGGCAACAGCTCACCGGATGACGCTGGCCACGGTGAATCGGAGTTTCGGTCGAGGTCGCCGGCCGCGATGAAGAAGAGTCTCTAGCGGCGGTTCTCGGTGGACTTAGACAACCTCAGTTGGTGGGATGGGTTCGGAAGGAAGAGACGGAGTTGGAACACTGTTTTGTCGAAGCTGGTTTGGGCTGAGGAAGCGAGGAGAGCTCGCCGGAGCTGAGGCGGCGGCGTCGGGAAAACAGAGGGAAAGAAAGAAAAGCCGACGACGACGTCTGGGTCTTATAGCTCGGCCAGGAGCACGCGGAATCGACACGCAGTGTGCTCCCCGTGCCAGCGCGAAGCCAAGGGCGGTCGCAGACGCGCCTGGAAGACCGGAGAAAGGACGCCGGCGGTGGGGCGGTGGTCGGCTACTGTTCTGAGAAATTACAGAATTGCCGCTGAGTTCATTTTGCAAATTACTCCCAAATTTTCTAAAGAAGTTGAAAATCTCCAAAAATGAAAGTTGCTCAAATTTTCAAACTCTACAACTTTGCTTCAATGAACATTTTCAAATTCTGCCTCCATTTGAAATTTGAATTTGGGGTGCATTTGAGTATTTGAATCATTTCAAAATTACTCCAAATTTTATATGGAAACTTGAAAAACTTTGAATACCAAAGTTGATCCACATAAAATAATCTTCAACTTTGCTTTTTGCCTCAACCCCAAATTCCACATGGATTTTGAATTAGTCAAAAGGGGCAAAAAGGACTTTTATAATTTGAATTTGAATTCAAATTTGATTTGTCTTTCTTTTACTTTAACTTTGATTTTTGACCAGTAACATGGCCCATTAGGGTTATTTGAGTCAAAAGACATATGGCCTCACATGATCACATGAAATTTGACCCTTGTGGTCATGATCTTTATTTAGGGTTTTGAAACACATCACATGAAATAACAACATTATGAAATAAAGCTTATTTAGTGAATGCATTCAAAATTTTCTACTCCATGAATGCTTTGCAATGCTTATGATGACATGTCAAATTTTAGTGCTAGGTCAAAACACCAGAGGTGTTACATACTATTGGAACTTCGGTGTTTTCCCCCTTGGTTTGTTGTACCGCATAGGGTAACTAAGTAGGATTTTGGCACCCACCTCCATGTGGAGGACTGGCAAAGGCCGTGGAGGCGCGCAAAGTGGATACGGGTGCCCAGCCTTCGTGGGGAGGACTGGCGAAGGCCGCAGAGGCACGCCAAAGGGATATTGGCACCCAACCACTGAGGAAGGGACTGGTGAAGGCCACAGAGGCACGCCATGCAGACATAGGCGCCCAACCCCCGAGGAGAAGACCCGCTGGTAATCCATTTTCCAACGGGTGCGCGCGAGCGCACCGGGTGGGCTAGCTCCCGAGCCTACGGTCGACTGGGGAGTCGGTCGGAGGCTGAGCACCTTGGTACTCTTTTTTGGGGCTACGGACTCTTATGTCTCTTCCGGTCGGGGTATTCACCCATGTCCGTTCCGACCGCAACCTATGCGGTCGGCTGGACTCCCGAGTTGGGGTCGGGTGGCTAGAGCCCCCGAGCCCCGTTGGGCTCGATAGGGGTCGGTCGAGTTTCGTGCGTCACCCCATCCGCGGTTTCCGCAACCGAAGGGGTTGAACTAACGTCGCTTGCCTCGATGGCTCAAGTGATGCGCTCGGTGAGCTTACTAACGGGCATGTCCGAGATGAATTCGGGTCCGTCATTCATAATGGGGTCGGCATAGCCCTCATGTAGCATTCCACTGCTCCTTAACCCACCTCCCGGTAGATGCCTGAGCCATTCCGAAGATCGACTCAGGTGGCCCGCTGGCCTCCCCTCGATGAAGATTCTGTGGGCATGGCTCGAGGCCAGGATCAAACGAGAAGGTCGAGATGACCCTGTCCACTTCTGAGCGGATCGGGAGAAGGCCACTGGAGCTCATCTATGTTTTCTCCCCTGGCTCTGTTTGACGTGAGGTGCCCTCGAGCCCTTCGCGGGCCTTCGAACCCTGGTCGGTCGCCGCTCATATCGAATGAGATGACTACCGCTTCGTGACGCGACGCGAAGCATTGTGATGCAACAGTTGCATACACAATGCTTGGATGTATGGGATGAATGTATAAATGCATGCATGAGAATGGATGAATGTATGAATGCATGCATGCAAATAGATGAATGAATGATCGTGCATTGGAAAAGTAGAATGGGGGTTGGTAAAGTTACCTCGATGGAGTGACGGGTTCAGGGAGCTCCTATCGGATATGTCCTAGTGGAATCCGGGTCCGTCGTTCATGACAGTGTCGGCATAACCCGCATGGGGCATCCCATTGCTCCTTACCTGTCTCTCGGTAGCCGCCCGAGCCGTCCGATCGACTCGGGTGACTAGTTGGCCTCTCCTCGATGGAGATTCCATCGGTGGGCCCATCCAAACCCTGCCTTGAAAGGCGGAGGGTCGTTTGCGTGTGGTTGCGCCTCATTTCTCATACCCGAGATGCGGTAGTGGTGAGCCCTGCCTAGGCCACATTCCATTAGCTAGGCGACGCTTTGTTGGGAAGGCCATGTCCCATTAGCCAGGGCCATGAACCCAAGGGGTCGGGCGAAATGGAGCACAAACCTAAGGGGTCAGGCGAGACATAGCCCGTGGCCTCGAGGTCGGGCGAGATGGAGCCCCGCACCCAAGGGGTCGGACGAGACAGAGCAGGTCACCACGTAATGGGTGATGGAGGCTCGTCATTCGACCGTGGCTACAGATGTGCGCCGGGAAGACGTTGTCCAGCCTGTGGAGGCAGCGGAGGCCGGGTCGGAGGCAAGCGTCGTCCCGCCCCCAACCGAGCCAAACGTTGTTCCGACCACAGCCGAGCTGCCTTCATCCTTGTCAAACGCACCGTCAGCCGACACAACTAGGGGGGCATAATGGAATTAGACTAGAAATAGTCAGTTTATGTAAAAGATGAATTTATGGGGGAGCCTCCGTGTGGACAGTTTTACATTCGTGAATATTTTAAGTTCGTTTTGTGATGAAATCACTCGTGAAGGGAAGGTTGTCCCGTCCGCCCTTGTTTTTACCCTTGCGTAGCTTTGATTTTGTCGTTTCTTTTTCGCACCTGCCCGTTGACCCATAGGCTACAACCTTAAGAACCCGGGCGTGGCCCGTGAGGCTCGGCTGCTCGTAACCATAGGTCGTGGTGGGATGTGATCGGTCGGGAGGTTAAAGCGCAAATTACGTAGGGTAATCAAAGGAACAACATGCCCTTTCGTTTGGACAACGCTCTTTCATTTGGGCAAAAAGTATTAGTACATGATAGTAAAAAAGGGGGGGTGTTATCGCACCCCCGTGGAGCCCCCGAGCAACCCTAGCCGAGAATGCTCGGGCTAGGGCGCTGTAGGAGCAAACATTTGAATGGAAACAAATGGTAAGACCGAGCTTTAGGGAAAGAAACGACGTAACTGTTGGATGTTCCATGTGTTGGTGAGAACATTGCCATTGTCGTCCTTCAGCCGGTAGGCACCCGGTCGGATCACCTCGGCCACCGCGTACGGTCCTTCCCATGGTGGAGAGAGCTTATGTTTGTCCTTGGTGGACTGGGTCCTCCTGAGTACGAGATCACCGACCTCGAGGATCCTCCCCTTGATTTTTCTTTTATGGTACCTACGGAGAGTTTGCTGGTAACGAGCAGAGCAGATGACGGTCGACTCACAAGCCTCCTCGAGTAGGTCGACCGTGTCCTGCTGAGCCTCACAGCTCGGTCTCGATCGAAGGCCTTTACTCTTGGGGTGCTCTGATCGAGGTCGGATGGCAACACTGCTTTGGCTTCGTATGCCAGGAAGAAAGGGGTGAACCCCATGGATCGGTTTGGGTCGTTCTAAGGCTCTATAGGATCGCTGGGACCTCTGCAACCCATCGTCCGGCATACTTTTTAAGTCAATTGAAGATGCGGGCTTGAGTCCTTGGAGGACCATACCATTGGCCCGCTCGACCTAACCGTTAGTACGCGGGTGTCCAATCGAGGCCCAATCGATCCTAATGCCGTATGTGTCATAGAAGTCTAGGAACTTCTTCCCGGGAAGTTTGTTCCATGGTCGATGATGATACAGTTAGGGACACCAAATCGATAGATGATGTCGAGGAAGAACTTGACCGCCTCTTCTGAGCGGATATTGGTGATGGGCTTCGCCTCTATCCACTTGGTGAACTTGTCCACCGCTATGAGTAGGTGAGTGAAGCCACCTGGGGCCTTTTTGAGGGGTCCGACCATGTCGAGGCCCCAGACCACGAATGGCCAGGTGATGGTGATGGTCTGAAGCTCTTGCGTCGATAGGTGAGTTTGTCGAGCGTAGAACTGACATCCTTCACACCTGCGGACAATCTCCTCTGTGTCTCGGAATGCAGTGGGCTAGTAGAAACCTTAGCGAAAGGCTTTCCCGACCAGCGACCTCGGGGCCACGTGATGTTCGCAGATTCCAGCGTGCACCTCGAGGAGGAGCTGTTTCCCCTGTTCGGTCAGGATGCACTTCATGATGTCGCACCCAGTTTTTCAAAGAATACCAAACGCTAACTATATGTGTGCCCAAGATGTCCACACGACACATATAGCGATAAATATAGAGAATATCAAGAACAATGCTTTATTATATATCAAACATAATTACAACAGGACTTACAACTATTACCGAAGCATAGCGGAAACTATTCTTAATCTTCTCTTTGGGACTCCATACTCTACAGGGACGGTTGACTGGGGGAAACACTCGCCTGGTACTCATGGACTCCACAAGAAACTCTTCACTTGATCCACCATCTGGTACCCATCTGGAATTTTTGTTGATTGTAAAGCAAGTGTGAGCGCACCATACTCGACAAGTATAACATCAGGGGATGCAAGGCTCAAAAGGCTAGACATGGCTGAACTGCGGTAAGCACTTTTAGTTGGTCATATTTTATTTGTTAAACCTATGTCGTATGTTATGCTTAAGCTCCCAAGGTGAAAGTATATTTAACATCAAGGTTGGTCATATCCCAAATCATCCATAGAACCATCTATCTTGAAAAGGATCCAGACTGCTCGTGTCCGTGAGCACGACTGATATATCAGTTTTATACTCTGCAAAGTTTATACACTTTCACCACGAGCTGTGATTGCCCTTTGCTCGAGGTGATCAGCCTCTTGACTCACTTCCAAGATAAGTCGGCAGGGATCACTATGAAGCTTTTCACCAATCGTTCTAATAAGTAGCAGCCGCTAAGGTTTCAGCCGTCTAGCCGTATGCAGCCCTCCTCCAGGAGTGGCACTCATGGTCGCGGCATAGTACACACCCTAGTAGGAAAAGAAACATACCAACTAGTGCCCCCCTCTTGCCCTTTCGGTAAACTGCTGACGAACTAGAACAGATCAAGATACTAGGATAAGACCAGAGCCATGTAGTTCTCGTGGCTGTACGGTAAGTCCTGGGTTGCCGCTTTAAAATTCAGTCCTTACGAAGGGCAGACTAGAGCACCTAAAAAGGCCCAATGCTTGCCCCTTCTGTCCATGTTGCTAAAAAACATCATTTTAACATTGATTCCATAATCTATTAGTCAAGATTAACGTTATATAGCTTGGTGATTGCAGACTAAGCAACTACCCATATGCATAAACCCAAAGGTAATCAAGGAATACAGGGTACAATAGTTCTAGGTAAAGTCCTTAAGGGTTCATCAAATTAGAAACATGCACATGAAATGTGAATGTAAGGTTATTAGGTAACAAGGGTACTCATGTTACACTTGCCTTCCAAAACACATGCCGATGGTTCCACTTGTCAAATATGCTCCTCATGTAGCTCCACTTCTATTGTCAGTAAACAATCGGTACAAGCATCACAAGAACCTATAAATAGTACACCAATCATTACAAAAGCGTACTGTAAAGATAACTAACATGTACTACTCGTCGTTGCGAACTCATGAGCGCAGGAACCAACTAAAATGGAGCTACGGTTATAAAGTTATAAGCTTTTGAAGTTTCGAAGATTTATTCATAATAACTAAAAGGACTTAGTTGTAATTACTTTTCAAAAGACAGGGTCCAAAGTGTAAATATTTGGACCACAAAACTATATTTTATAAAAAGCTAAAAAGGTCTTTTGTTATTTTTTAGAATTATTTTATAAATAGGAACACATTAGTAACATCATAAGTAGAATTTTATGGCATCATTAATTATTTTATGAAAGAAAATAAAATAAATACATTTTATAGTTATTTTTATATACAAAACAGATTAAATCACCTTTATAATTATTTTTATAAAGACAAGATATATCGAAAGCTAGTTTTTCTGATTCATTTCATAAATAAAGAACATTTGGATAGCATTATAAAACATTTTATTCTATTTCCCAAAAATAGGCAAAATATACCAAATCAATTTTATAACCATTTCATCAAAAGTATATTTATTACAACATTAACAAATCATGTACAAATTTATTTTGATGAAAAACTACTCTGTCCAGGGCTAATACAGGATTAACTACAACTTCTAGGGGCTAGCAAGGATGATATTCGAGACTCGCAAAACAATAGCTCGATTACAGATAGGTATAGGGGTTAGAACGCGAAGTGCGCATGCACTATACTGTGGACCGAGTCTACGGGCCGTGGACCGATGGAGGTGCTGTGAGAGTAGTCCACCATGGACCATGTCCACAATGGTGTATTTGAAGTTGTAATTCTAGATTTATTTTTCTAAAGAAAAACGGCCATAAATTGCGCATACATCATCAAGCTAAAAAGCCAAAGTTAACAAGCGAGCACGGCTGGCTGCTTGCTCCATGCGGTCGCGGGTCGTGGTGCTATGCATGTGCGTGCGTGCGCAATGGGAGGGGCGCAGGGGTGGCGCTGTGCTTGGGACCGGAGGGGTCGCTGGTGCAGGAGAAGGTGCGGCGGCGCCATGGCTGCCGACGGCGGGAGTTCACCGGCACAACTCAAACTCCAGCTAGGAGTCACTACGGGAGAAGATACTTGGTGCGTTAGAATCGGGAGCTCACCGCGAACTCAATGTAGGGGACCTCGTCGACGAGAGTAGGCCGGAGAGGGAGGGAGCCGAGGCGAGGCGGACGGCAGCTCTGGCGAGGTCGTGGGGAAAAGACGTTGCGGGTGCGGATTGACGGCGAGGAGCAGCGGGGTGATCTTGTGGCGTCTCTGCGATGCCGGTGGGGGAGAAATCGAGGCCGGAGATGGCTCAGGCAGGGAGATCGACGACCTCGAGCTCGGCTCGTCAATGGCGGCAGCGGCGGCGTCAGGAGGCGCAGGGGAGGGCGAGAGGCCAAGCGGAGAGGCGAGGCGGTTGTAGCGTGCGCGCGTGAGTCCGAGGCCCTCCTTTTATAGGGTGAGGAGGCGAGGCGAAGGGCTGGCTACGGAGCGCGGTTGGCGGCGTTAATGGCATCGGTTGCTGCATGCAGGGATTGATGTGGCGTGATGAAGGGAGGGAAGAGGGGCGTTACTGTGGGGCTTAGATTGCGCTTGATTTGCGGCTTGACTGACTGGAGAGGAGGGGGCGCACCTGGCCGGCGTTCATCCATCGGCCATTGATGCAAGGGGAAGAAGAGAGAAGACACGCGGGGTCCACCCGTCTGTGAGAGAGGGAGCGGGCCCCGCCTGTCAGTGTGAAGAAAAGGGAGGAGGTGCGGGTGGGCTGCCTGGGCTGGTGGCCCCTTCGGACAAGGGCCAAGGCCCATGGGGGAGGAGAGGGAGGCGCGGGAATTGGCCGGGTTCGGCCCAAGGAGAAAGGAATAGCAGGCCAAAAATGAAAAGGGAAGGAAAGGAAGGGAACATGAGATTTGGGCTGGATTTTAGGCGTGAATACCTGGTTGGTGCTTGCTTGCTGAAATAATGACACGGGCAAAGGGATAAATACATGGACAAGGAAAAATATATGTATATATATATGAGAAAAAGAGAGAGGAAATGGGTTTTGCAATGGACACACGATGGCTATTTCTTGCATGCATGAATTATATAATATATAATATAATATACATGCAAAGGAAAAGTGGCTAAAAAGAAAAAGAAATTGAGGAAAAGATGAGCATGAGAGAATTTAGATTGGCTGAACTTGACGTGAACGATCTGGTTACTTGCTTCCTTGGCTGGTTCAATGCGTATAGAGAAAACATAAAAGAATACTTTGGATTGGCCGTGAAGTTGGAAGATATATATATATATATATATATATATATATATATATATATATATATATATATATATATATATATATATATATATATATATATATATATATATATATATACCGCAAAAATATGATAAAAAGGAGAAGGAAAAAAATGAGTTAGGCCTCAACTTCAAAGGAGTGCCTATCAAAAAGATTTGTTTTGGAATTGTTGAGATGAGACCTTAGAGATTTTAGAAAATTTTCAAACTTGACTTTTGAAAAACAAAAACCTAATCGAGACTTAAGCGAACTTTAAAATTCATTTTTCACTCAAATAAAGAAATGCGGCCAGCATGAATGCAACATAAAAGTTTCTAAACCTTATATTATTTTTAGTTTAAACCAAAATTATTATTTGACCTACATTAAATGCATAAAAATTAAATAAATGCTCAATTTAATTACTAAATTTGAGAAATCAATTTTTAGGGCGTTACACATGAGTACTCCCGACAGACTCTGCTTGTAAAGTTCGTCATCAATGGCGACGAACGTCTTGGCGCGTCGAGCGATTTGTCACGCTTTAGTCCTTTCTGGTGGGAGAACCTCCTCGAGGAGGTAGGCGAGTAGTGGTGCTCTCCAGTCGGCCGGATCGAGTGCCATCATGGCGATGTCGCCGGGCGACGTTGCCATGGAGGCACCAAGGTCGGAGCCCCCGAGCACTCGGTCAGAGTCAGGGGTCGGAGCCCCCGAGTGCCAGATTGGTGTTGGAGTGCGTCTGGGTCGGATCATCTCGGATGCGGGCAGACGGCTCGTGGAGATCGTTTACAAAGACCCCATCGGCAGACGGTTCCCATTTGGCTGCCAATTTTGCGACAAAGTCGGTGGCATCATTGTCCTTTCGAGGGACATGGTGCAGTTCAATCCCTCGGAACTTGTCCACGAGCTTGCGCACCTCCTGGCAGTACGCCGCCATGAGAGGGCTCTTGCAGGAGGACTCCATGACTTGGTCGACGACCAACTCTGAGTCATCATGGACATACAGTCGCGTGACGCCGAGCTCGACGGCGATGCGCAGTCCATTGACGAGGGCCTCGTACTCCGCGGCGTTGTTCGAGGCTAAAAAATGGAGACGGATCACGTAGCGGAGCCTGCTCCCTTCCGGGGAGATCAGAACCGCTCTAGCCCCCGAGCTGGGCACCATGACCAACCCGTCGAAGTACATCGTCTAGTACTCGTCGGTGATGTCCGGGGTCGGGAGCTGGAGTTCCGTCCATTCGACGATGAAGTCGGTAAGAGCCTGAGACTTAATAGCGGTGCGGGGGACATACCTGATGTCGTGGCCGATGAGCTCGAGTTCCCATTTGGAGATTCATCCCGCGGTGTCGCAGTTGCGAACGATGTCTCCCAGTGGGTACGAAGTGACGACGATGACCTCGTGATCGGTGAAGTAGTGCCTGAGCTTCTGGGCCGCTATAAAAATGGCATATAGAAGCTTCTGGACCTAGGGGTAGCGAACCTTGGCATTGCTGAGTACCTCACCAACGAAGTACACCGGTCATTAGACCTTTAGGGGGTGTCCCAGCTCCTCCATCTCGACGACGAGGGCGATGCTCACAACGTGGTTGCTTGCCGTGATGTAGAGGACGAGGGATTCTCCCCGTTCACGAGCGACGAGGATTGGGGCCGACGTCAGTGATGCTTTGAGGCTTTCTAAAGCCTGTTGTGCCTCCTTTGTCCAGACAAACGCGTCTGTCTTCTTGAGAAGTTTGTAGAGAGGCATCCCTCGTTCGCCTAGTCAGGAGATGAAACGGGTCAGGGCGGCCAAACAGCCGGTGAGCCTCTGTACGCCCTTGATGTTACGTATAGGGCCCATGTTGGAGATGGCTATGATTTTTTTGGAGTTGGCTTCGATGCCGCGCTCGGACACGATGTATCTGAGCAGCTTCCTCTTCGGAACCCCGAAAACACATTTTTGGGATTTAATTTGACGCTGAACCTTTGGAGGTTCACGAATGTGGCGGCCAAGTTTATGATCAGGTCGCTAGCTTGAGCTGTTTTCACCACTATGTCATCTACATAGATGACGATTGTTGGTTTTGGCCGCTCGACTTGGTCAGGTTGGTCGGGCGGGTCGATTTGGTCGGCGAAGCATCGCTGCATGCACCGTTGATAGGTAGCGCCAGCGTTCTTCAGACCGAAAGGCATAGTTACATAGTAGTACGAACCATACGGGGTGATGAATGAAGTCATGACCTGGTCGGTCTCTTTCATCGTGATATGGTTGTAGCCTGAGTAGGCATCTAGGAAGGAGAGGATTTCGCACCCTGAGGTGGAGCCGACTATCTGATCTATGCGTGGTAAAGGGAAGTAGTCCTTTGGGCACGCCTTGTTGAGACCAGTATAGTCAACACACATTCTCCATTTCCCATTTTTCTTTTTCACAAGAACAGGATTAACTACCCGGTAGGAGCGGTATACCTCTTTGATGAATCCGACTGCTAAAAGTTTGGTGATCTCCTCGCCTATGGCCCTGCGCCTCTCGTCGTCAAAGCGACGCAGGCGTGGCTTGGTGGGCTTTGAGCCTAGGGCGACGCGTAGCACGTGCTCGGCAACCTCCCTCGGTATGCCTGGCATGTTAGAAGGCTTCCATGCGAAGACATCGTGATTTGCGCATAGGAAGTCAGCGAGCTCGCTTTCCTATTTGGCCGGGAGCTTGGTTCCAATCCACACCGTCTTGGTTGGGTCAGTGGGGTCGATCTCCATCGCCTTGGTTTTCTTGATCGGATGGAAGGCAATCGAGGAGGTCGGCTCGTTGCAGTCGGGGACTGCTGGAGTCACTGAATTCCCGAGCTTCGGGAGCTCGGTGGAGTTGATGATGGCAGTGGTGAGCTCGTAATGCACGCGATCGCACGTGTAGGTGTGTGAAAAGGTGCTACCCACGGTGATGACGCCATTCGGTCCCGGCATCTTTAGCTTGAGGTAGGTATAGTTGGGGATCGCCGTGAACTTGGTGTAGCATGGCCGCCCCAAGATGGCGTGGTAGGACCCTAGAAAGTCCACCACCTCGAAGGTCAGGACCTCCGAGCGGAAGTTGCCCTGATGGCCAAACATGACGGGCAGGTTGATCTGCCCAAGTGGGTACACCTGCGTCCCTAGGATCACGTCATGGAAGGGAGAGCTCATTGGGCAGAGCTCCAACCAGGAGATACTCATGGCATCGAGGGTGTCAACATAGAGAAAGTTGAGCCATAGCCTCCGTCCATCAGCACCTTGGTGAGGTGCTTCTTGCGGACGATGGGGTCGACGACGAGTGGGTAGCGACCTGGTCAGGCGACGTGGGAAGGATGGTCTCTCTGATCAAAAGTGATCAGGGAGTCTGACCAGCTAAGGAAAGAGGGGATGGCTGACTCGGCGGTGCATGCCTCTCTGTAGCGTACCTTGTGCTGGTGCTTGGAGTGGATGGTGTCGGATCCCCCAAAGATGATGTGGAATTCCTCAGGGTCAAGGAAGCCGTCTTCATCCTTGCTCGTCGTGCCTCCTTTCTTGGCCGCTTCCTCCTTGCCTTTCCCTTCCTTTGGCTTGCTGGCTTGCCGTAGAAAGCGCTTGAGGAGCTCGTAGTTCTTATAGAGGTGTTCGACGAGATAAGCGTGGTTGGTGCGTGGACTCTCCATGAGCTTGTTGAAGTGGTCGGGCTAGCCCTGCTGGGGCAGCTTGCCCGCACGGTCGGCCACGGTGACTAAAGCTGGGTTGGCCGGTCGGCGCCGATCCCTCTTGTTCTTCTTGCCCTTTTGTGTGGAAGGGCCCTCGCGCTTGGCCTTGCCCCTATCCTGATCGCCATTGAAGACCGCCCCGACCGCCTCCTCGCCGGAGGCATGATTAGTGGTGATGTCGAGTAGGTCACGGGTGGTACGGGGCTTCACACAACTGAGCTTGTGGATCAGGGGCTTGCAGGTTGTCCCAGAGAGGTATGCGCTGACGATGTCTGCGTCGACGACATCAGGCAGGGAGTTGCACTGCTTTGAAAACCTGTGGATGTAATTCCCAGGAAGGACATATGTCTTGTTGGGCTCCTGCTGGCAGCTCTTGAGGTTCTAGGAATTCCCAGGAAGGACATACGTCCCCTGGAAATTTCCGACGAAGACCCACTTGAGATCCGACCAGTCGCGGATGCTGTCGGGTGGAAGAAATTCGAGCAATGCCCGAACATGCTCCGCCCTGTAGATGGGGAGGTACTGGATGATGAAGTAATCATCATCCACTCCTCTGGCTCGGCAGGCGAGCTGAAAGTCTTTTAGCCATATACCAGGGTTTGTCTCCCCGGTGTACCTGGCAATGTTGGTGAGCGGTCAGAAGCACTATGGGAACGGCGCTTTCTGGATACGGCGACCAAAGGCCCATGGCCCAGGGCCGTCCGGGCTGAGGCTCCGGCCGTTCGGTTGGCCGCCATGCCTGGGTGCGTATCCTCGCACTCCTCGATAGTCAGGCCGAGGCCCGCGCCGCTTGCTCTTGCCGCCATTCGATGGACGTCATCATTGCGCCGAGCATGGCGTCGATTGTTGATGATGCTGTGAGCATCACGGTTCGGCCTGAGCTGTTCATGCACACGGTGGTTGGTGTGGAGTGAGCGCCGGGTCGGGCTGCGGTGCAACCATGGCTTCCTGCTCCAGGCTCGATAACTGCTGTGGTGAGTGGATGGATCGATTCGACTCTTGCAACCCTAGTCCCCTGGTTGGGCAAGAGGCCGCGAGCCGGTGTCGTGACACGGAGCTCTCTGCCTGCTGAACGGCGGCGGTCTCCACCAATGCCCAGAGGTTCCGATGGATTGCCTACTCCTGGGGGTCAACAGGCTTGGGGAGGCCGCGTAGAAGCATCACCGCAGCAGCGATGTTCTGGCCAGCCCGAGCAAACTAAGGGGGTCGTGCCCTTTGTCCAGTATGTTACGCTGGACCTGATAGGCACGACCCCGAGCGCCGCTCGCTGGGTTACGCACATGTGGTGTAGCATGATGTGCCGGCTCTGGCGGTGGCTGGCTCTGTCGCCTTTCTTGTAACTCCTCGCCATTCTCCTACGCACGTGCCAGGGCCTACGGATGGGGGTCCAGAGGGGTGTGAGTTTATAGAGACTCCACCACCTTCGGTGGCTATCCCGGGGCGTCCGCCATAGGGCACTCCTGGGACAGACGGTGGCCAGGTGCCATGACATCACCGATGCTGGAACCATCGCTTTCGACCTCATCATCGATGAGGTCATGGAAGGAGGTGGGAGCATAGCCCGCCATCCCCACAAACTCGGACGTGAGGGGTCAACGGGGGACACGAAGCCATAGGGGAACCCATCGCACGACGGTCGTAGTGGGGGCAATGGGGTCCCTCTGGAGAGTTGGCGGAAGGTGTTAAATAGTGAGTAAAGAACAATATGTACATCACTCACCGTGGGGTTTGAGCCCAGCATGGGCTGGAGGCGAAGCGCGGGTGTCTCAATGTTGAGGTCGTCAAGTGGCTCGAGGCAGGTGGAGGGCACTCCTCCTCTAGTGGGCGCTGGGACAAGCGCCTCCTCGTGGAGGCAGAGTACGCCGAGCGAGTCAACGATGAAGTTTAGACTCTCGAAGAGGAAGGTCTGGAGTGGCCCGAAGATGGGAGGAACCCACACCCCAGCAAGTGGGAGCGTGGAAAACTCCAGCGAGCCAAAGCAAATCATATCGCTCGAGCCCACCATGCCGAAGATGGTGGAAAAGTGGGCCATCTGATGACCAAAAGCGTGAACACACGGTGTCCTCCCCACGGACGACGCCGACTGTCGGTGAGAAAAGTGACCAACAAGTAAATATTTGTAGTTTTGCCACGCGTTGTGATCGGATGTGTCCTAGCACTCAATGACATAGGATTTATACTAGTTTAGGTAATAGGCCCTATGTCCAGTTGAGGTCAGTCGGTGACTTTATTCCTGAGCCCAGGTGCTCGAAGTTTGCTGTGGGGTTACAAACGAGTAAGGAATGAGAAGGGGGGTGTTAGAGGCCCAGTTGGACTTTGAACTGAGTGGCCGAGAGTGACAGGGGCTCTAACGTATGCTAAGTATTGGAGAGTATACTCTGTGTGTCTCTAGAGCTTGTTGAGCTATTGTGTTCTTGAGTCGTCGAGAGAGTCTTCTAGAGAGAAGAAGCCATTTTTCAGGAGGGAGCGCATACCCTTTTATAGTTGAAAGGGATGGCCTTACAAGTTAGAGAGAAAGAGAGAGAGTGTATACGTGGGCTGTCTAGTCTTGTTTGTTCACACCATCGGGTACGGGATGGCTGCCAGCGCCCATAATACTGTTTTTGCCTAGACGCGTCTAGCAGGCTCTACCGTGTTCGCCTGGTACAACAAACGACGGCGCCCACAACACTATTTATGCTCCGACACGTCTGGAAGGTTGTAGAGTGTCCGTCTGTCATGGCCTGGTGGCACCGTCCAGTAGGTGCGCAGGGTATGGCAGGGTACGGTCCTTGGTATTGTTATTGACTTGAGTGCCTTACCTTATCTGCTCCGTCTGCTCCCCAGGACCACACCGAGCGGGCGTTCCTAGTAAGTCGTTCCCGGTCTTTCCTAACCATGTTGGTCGGGAAAGAGAGGCGAGCAGAGGTCCGATGTATCCTCGATGGGGAGAAAGGAAGTTGGGCGAGGCGGAGCCTGCCCCCAGAGGTCGAGCGAGGTGAAGCCCGTGACCCAGAGGTCGGGCAAGACGGAGCTTGAACCCAAGGGGTTGGGCGAGATAGATCTCGAACCCAAGGGGTCGGGTGAGTCGGAGCATGAACCCAAGGGGTCGGGCGAGACGGAGCAGGTCACCACGCAGTGGGTGATGGAGGCTCGCCGTTCGACCGTGGCTACAGATGTGCGCCAGGAAGACATCGTCCACCCTACAAAGGCAGCGAGGACCGGATCATGGTCTTGGCCTGTTATTGTGTATCTAGGCCAGCCTAGGCGTGTGCTATCGTTGCGCCGCTTGCTGGGCCGAGTTTTGTAGGGAAGCGGGTCCATTGGGGACCCCGGATTTATGAACCCGACAAGTGGTTTTAGAGGATAGCCTTGCTTGGAGAATATGTGGAGCAGTGGGTGAGCGTCGCTTCAGCTTCTCCTGGTGCAAGTAATTGTGATGTGACGGTGTTAAAAGTTGGGACATTCAACACTCACGTTGAATTTACCGTTGGTAGACCAAATGGTCGTTTAGGGCCGGTGTCCATAACGCTTATTTGATTCGGCTCGGCGTTCCATATGACGGAGAAATGCCACCCCAATAGCATCACCGCATCTATCGTTGAACCATCGGTGCTACAAGTTTCATCTGCCGGTTCGATTCCTTTCTAGGCCCCGCTATCAATCCAACCGGCGGTGAAACTACATCATCATCGCTTATATAATAAATGGCCGCGATAATGGCGACGGTGATCACTCGATCTGTAGTAGCGTTATTATAGAATGGTTATATAATGAACCTAACCTAACTACTAAAAGTTTAAACATAAGGATGCACTACTAGTAAGCTTCTCCACGAAAACAAAACTAAACTGATAGCCAAATAGCCCCTGCATATCCTTAAGAGTCAAGAGACTACTCCCACCAGTCGGGTAAGTCTTGATGAGTATATTATGTACTCAGGGTTTATTTTATGCCCCTTGAAAGGATCAAGATGCCCAAGAGGGGGGGGGTTGAATTGGGCTAATTATAAATTTCTTTGCAATAATTAAATACTATGGTTAGCCCAATTAATCCCTTGTGCCTAGAAAGTGTTTCTAGATGTTCTACCACACAAAAGACTTTCAACCTAAGTTCCAATCCTACTCTAGCATGGCAATTCTATGAATGTAAAAATAAGAATTGAATTGCTCAAAGTAAATGCTCAAAGTAAATAGAGAAGGAGGAACGCGGTTATGTTTTGCCGAGGTATCGGAGAGTCACTGTCCTCGTTGGAGCACCCGCGCAAGGGTGTATCTCCCCCTTGATCCGCGCAAGGATCAAGTGCTCTCTACGGGTTGATTCTTTGACACTCCGTCGTGGTGAATCACCCACAACTGCTCACAACTTGAGTTGGGTCATCCACAAGCTCTCCGAATGATCACCAAGCTCCCAATCACCACCAAGCCATCTAGGTGATGGCGATCACCAAGAGTAACAAGCACGAATTCTCACTTGACAACGGCAAGCCTAATGAGAAGGGAGGATGCACACTTTGCTACTCTTGATCTCACTAATGAGGGCTCTCTTTGGGATTCTCAAATCTCAATCACCTCACTAGGACTTTACTCTTCTTGGCACTCTCTAAGGTGTTTCTCAGCTGTTGGAATGAGCAAAAGTACCCCCCACACACGAGTGGAGGTGGTATTAACAACATGGGCTGAAAAACAAACTGTTATGTGCCTCTGCGGGGTGACCGGACGCTCCGGTCATGTTGACCAGATGCTCCGGTCAGTACACCCTGAACTCTAGTGTTTAAAGTGTGACCGGACGCTGGCCAGCGTCCGGTCAGCACTGACCGGACGCGTCCGATCGAGATTTTCCCTCTCTGGAACCTTACTGGAGTCGACCGGACGCTGGCCCTCAGCGTCCGGTCACTTCATCTCTCAGCGTCCGGTCGCGCCAGACGATTTCACCTTGGTCAAATGAACTGTCCGGACCCTGAGCCAGCGTTCGGTCACACCGGAGCTAGCGTTCGGTCAGTATTTGACCCTCCATTCACTTCCAACTCTCGATCATATGTGAATGAAGTTTGCTCCATTGGATCTAAGGGCTATTTTGGAGCTACCTAGTGCTAGTTTTAACAAGTGTGCACCACACCTAACTCACTAGACTCACCTAGGTCAAGCTACCCATCCATACCCCCCCTTAATAGTATGGCCAAAGGAAAATCAAAGTCATAAACTACTCTAAGTGTCTCTCCAACTTCAATCGACACTTAGAACTAGTCCATCCTTAACCTTGTCGTCCATCCTTTGAAAACCAAAACGATTTCCATCATATGGGCATGACCACCATGATTGCCCAATCGATCTCCATTACCGTGACCTAACTTAATTGCCTCTACAAAACACACGTTAGTCACAGTAATCTTGTATTGTCATTAATCATCGAAACCCAACTAGGGGCCTAGATGCTTTCAATCTCCCCTTTTTGGTGATTGATGACAATACCACCTCGAGTATGTGAAAGAGTTGAGGTTTTTAACATGCTTGGATCATATAAGCTTTTGTCAATAAGAACAAAAGAGTTAGGCAAGCTTGTATGAACCAAGCCAACATGATGTACTCAAAAGATATGAAATAAGCATGAGTATAAGTAATAAAGCTCATTTGCATCGGAGTAAAACGCGGAAGCAAAGGCAAATGAGCATAATACAAGTGATGTGACATATAAATAAATCAAAGTAGGGAGCACACATGTCATATATCATGATCACGTAGATATCACTATCACATAAATATAGTTTTAATGCATAAGAGTAAACACACAACGAATGCATAATAGTGTATCACACATAAAACTCCAAATGTAATAGATAAGCTAATATAATAACTAAGCTCCCCCTAAATATGTCGCTCCCCCTAAGACTAGCATACTCAAACCCTCTCCCCCTTTGGCGTCAAACATCAAAACACTAAGGGTCGGTCGGCGGGGCTGTAGCAGATGAGCCGGGCGCTGAGGTACGAGGAGCGAGCTAGAACTAGGTGCCATCATCATCTGACCCTAAGCTCTGAGCAGTCTGACCCTATGTAGCTGGAAGCGATGCTGAAGCAGTCTGGGTCGGATCAGGGACTGGAGCTGCTGTAGGCTGTGCTGGTATGACTGAAGTAGCCGGCTCTGATGATGCCACTGAGGAAGGGAGCATCTCTGTAGTCCCGGTAATAGGTGCAACGGTAGAAGAACCTGGGACATGTAGATATGGAGTAGGCTGCCCTGTCAACTCACTGAAGGAAGCACCAAGGCTCCTGGACACTGTGGTCTCTGGCACTAGCAGCGACGATGTCTGCGCCGGTGTGAAGCCCGTCTGGAAAGGTGTGAACTACGGGGCTAGCACTGGCGAAGCAAACCACTGGGACACTTGCTCTGTAGGTGAAGCAAACTGTGCTGGTGGCTGTCCCTGACTCTGAAGCCCACTAGGCTGTAACACTGGAGTCATAGAAGTGGTGGTAGGCTAACCAAGCTGGGGCGAAGGCTATGGCGGTGGAGCCCCAATAGCCATCACTACATGCTGCATAAATCCAAGAAGCTACTGCTGCATGAGGATCTGCTGCTGCTGCTATAGAGCCTGCGTCTGCTGCTGAATAGCCAGCTGCTGTCTCTGAAACTGGTCCTACCGAGTCTAGAACTGAGCAAATGTAGCAGCTGTCTCCTGTGCCTGGCAAACCTGATCCTGCCTCATCCACTCAAGGATAGCAAGTAGAGCGGGGTCTGTCTGCGATGCAGGTGGAGCTGAACTGGAGCTACCGGCCTCATGATTATGTTGACGTGCAGGCATCTGAGGAATGTCTCGGTAGTCCTCGTCTGAGCTGTCACTAGGGTCGCTCTTGACCACCCCCTCCTCCTGAGCAAGCTCCTCCTCCTCCTCAATTAGTTGCAATACCCCTAATAATATCATCCTGCTGGGCTGCAGTCTCTGGCACCTCGGGACGATGACACGCCTGACTAATTGCCTATGGAGTGCTATGACGGATCATCTGTGTCATGTTATAGGTAGGGAACTCTATCGTAGCACCACTATACTCTACAAGCATCTCAGGTGGCCTAACTGTGACTGCTCTATGGATAAGGAATGTGATCCAGTGAGCATAGGGTAGCTGCCTGTGACCTCTAAAGCCCTCAGCTATAGTGTCCTCCATCTCTGACAGAAGAAGATCCCAAATATCAAAAACTGTCTGCTGCATCATAGAGTTGATAAGCCACAACTGTTTGCGAGTAAAGCCCTCACGATACCCCATCCTTGGTAGCAATGTCCTCCTCATGATAGCCTCAAGCACACGAGCAGTAGGAGTAAGATCACTGGGGTTCCTGCACGACCCTTCGCTAAAGGGCTTAGTGAAGCAGTGGTGAACCAAGTCTGTAGGGGGCACCATACCGCCATGAGGGTGTCTGGGAGGCATTGTCTGTCCATAGCAAACCTCATGTAACCTGACAGGCTGCTCCTGAAGCCTGAGTATCTCCCTGACCCTAGTGCTCATCAGCCGGTAATCTCTGCCTCTGAATGCAAAGTGAATATAGTTATGCTATGGGTCAATCTAGAGAGTAGCATAGAACTGACAAACCCAAGATGGAACATATAATCCAGCCCATCCAATCAAGTATGTCAGCCTCGGTAGATATGCAAGGTAGGGGTGAATGTGCTCTCCGGCTGCTGCAACAATAGACTCTATGTTGCACACCCGCTGAGATCTGAATATAGCACCACTGTTAAGGTATGCATTGTAGAAATCCTCCTGGAGTGGTGTGTAGAAACCCTCTGAAGCTCTGTCATCCCTCCCCGGTGAGAACCACTGCACAAAGTCCACAAACCTGAGCTGCTGCACCTACTTGGCCATGGTGGCCCTCAAGTCCAAGTGTGTCATAGGAGGCAGACCCTGTGGTCTAGGCGGTGGACGAGAACCCCTCCGTTGTGTATCTGTCCTTGGTGTGACTGGAGCATGGGTACGACCAGAGCGGCGAAGCTATGGCTAAGGTGCCTGCTCTGTCTCCTTAGCCTGCTGTCCCTCCTAAGTCTGCTCTGCTGCCTGTGGCTGCTGCTGTGACTCCCCCTGAGGCTGACTCTCATCCAAGACAACTCGCCGTCCTGCAACCATGACAGTCCTAGGTGGACCACCAAGACGGCGCTCAAACTGCTCTAGTGTTTCTCTTGTAGCTGGTGGAAGCTGCTGATCTACAATAACTACTCCACTACAAGCACCTCCTCTCTCAGCACGCTCTGCGGCCTCTGCAACTACGGCTGCTCTAGCTGTCTCTGCATCTGGGTACTTCTGCTTCCTGGTTGCCAGCTTCTTCGTCACCTTGCCTTTTGGATCTGCAGGCTGGCGAGGCGGGGGTCACGAATCCTCATCACCGGGACCACCTCCGACATTCTTCACGCGAGCCATTTGAAGGATCTGAGAAGAATCAACTATCGCTGACTAGAAACAACTGCCCACTGTCACTTTCGAGGCTTGGCCTCGATCCGTACTCGCGAGCTTGGCCCCGAGTTGACTGACAACTGCAAATAGGACCTCGACGGCACCGACTCGCTGCACAATAGAATAGATAGGATATACCAATAATTTTAATTATTCATCTAAAGATACGAAACCCTAAGAAAGCAAAGTATGAAATTGAAATGGGGGCTTGCTACCCGACGAACCAGCGACCCAAGAAGAGAAGAGATGCGACGCGCGGGGAACCACCGAGTCGGCTAGGGTTAGGGTTCCGGCTCAACAAAGATCGGCGACCGAGCAATGCATTGAGAGCACTCGAGCTTGGCTGCAGTGAGGGTGGGGCTAGGGCACGATCTCGTCGGTGCTGGAACAGGGGCTCGGCGGCGCTGGCACTCGGGTAGGGCACGGTGTTGGCGTTAGGCAGGGCGCGGTGGTGCGGAGAGCACGGGCACGGGCATTGACAGAGCGAATGCGGCGGCACGGGGAGCTGCTGTGGCACGGGCGCTTGGGCAGGCGCGGTGGAGCTTGCTGCGCGGCGGATAGGATTCCGGCGACGCTGGCACGAGGAACGGCTGTTCGGCGATGTCGGCGTGGCGTGGATGCGGAATAGGGTTTAGGTTAACGCGCGCGGTGATTTATGGTGGCACCCAGCGGATCAGAAAAGGAAACGGAGAAAAGAGATTGATTCCCACACGTTTTCTACTGACCGGACGCTCCGGTGGTAGCAACCGGACGCTGCCACCCAGCGTCCGGTCGATTCCAGTAAGGTCCAAAACCCCTGGAATAGCGATCAGACATGTCTGGTGGACACCGACCGGACGCAGCCAGAGTCCGGTCACCTTGCCTTGACGCCTTCTTGCTCGATCGGACGCTGAACCTCCTTCTGACCAGGCGCTGGGAAAACACTGTTTCAGCGTCCGATCACTCCTGCTCGGCAGCTGTTCACCTCCTGTGAATTGACCGGACACTAGACTTCAGAGTCTGGTGCAGCATCTGGTCACTCCTTTTCTAGCAAATCTTCAAAGTTCTTCGTGTAGCCTGTTCCCAATCAAGTCCCAACTCCAATAAGATCCAAATAAACACCAATTGGGACTGATGTGAGTGACCTATCTCAAACCCTCATGTTTTTCAAAAGTATTTTGCCTTAGCCTATAATTCTTTTTAAGAAAATAGTTAATAAGAGGGCAATTAAAGATAAACGACAAACAACATTCATGCATATGCAATGCAATACTTGAAAGTAAATCTAGTTGCTTGTCAAGTTTGATCCAAGGTTAAGCTTCTTCACACGCTTTTCGGCGGTTATCTTAACCATGTTAGACAAGCCCTATATGCATTACCAAACATTAAACATGTTGTATACTACAATGCAATGCAAGGGACAATACAAGCTCATCTTTTAGTGAAGTTACTAAAATCAAGCACATTTAGCTCATTCCACAATCTACAAAATGTTGCCTCATCTAGCGGTTTAGTAAAGATATCCGCCAATTGATCCTCGGTCCTTACACCTTCTAGTGAAATATCATTTCTAGCAACATGATTTCTAAGAAAGTGATGGCGGATATCTATGTGCTTGGTGCGAGAGTGTTGAACCGGATTATTTGCAAGTTTTACTGCACTTTCATTGTCGCACAAAAGAGGTATTTTTTCTAGAACTACACCATAGTCTAGCAAAGTTTGTTTCATGTAAAGAATTTGTGCACAACAATCACCCGCGGCAATGTATTCCGCTTCGGCGGTGGATAAAGCCACACTATTTTGTTTCTTGGAGGACCAAGACACAAGTGATCTACCAAGCAAATGGCACCATCCAGATGTGCTTTTTCTATCAACTTTGCATCCGGCATAATCTGAATCGGAATAGCCAATTAATTCAAATTTAGCTCCTTTGGGATACCAAAGGCCAATGCTTGGTGTGTGCTTAAGATACCTAAGGATTCTTTTAATGGCAATTAAATGTGTTTCCTTAGGATTAGCTTGAAATCTAGCACACATACACAAACTAAACATGATGTCGGGCCTAGATGCGGTTAAATATAACAAGCTACCAATCATAGAGCGGTAGAGAGTTTGATCAACCTTGTTACCTCCCTCATCTAGGTCGAGATGTCCATTAGTTGGCATTGGTGTCTTGATTGGCTTACATTCATCCATCTTGAATCTCTTGAGAAGATCATTTGTATATTTCTCTTGAGAGATGAAAATCCCTTCTCTCATTTGCTTGACTTGAAAACCAAGAAAGAATGTAAGCTCTCCAATCATTGACATCTCGAACTCCTTCGACATCAATTCACCAAACTCTTTGCAAGAATCTTCATTTGATGATCCAAAGATGATATCATCAACATACACTTGACAAATGAAGATATGCCCATCAAGCTTCTTGGTGAATAGTGTGGTGTCGACCTTCCCAATGGTGAAGCCCTTCTCAATGAGGAAGTTGCAAAGATGCTCATACCAAGCTCTTGGGGCTTACTTAAGCCCATATAATGCCTTGGACAACCTATAAATATGATTAGGATATCTAGGGTCTTCAAACCCGGGAGGTTGATCAACATAGACTAGTTCATTAATAAAGCCATTTAAAAATGCACTTTTCACATCCATTTGATATAATTTCATTTTATGATGTGATGCATATGCAAGGAGGATACGAATGGCTTCTAGTCTTGCAACCGGTGCAAAGGTCTCTCCAAAATCCAAACCTTCAACTTGAGAGAACCCCTTTACAACTAGTCTTGCCTTGTTCCTCACAACAACACCTTGATCATCTTGCTTGTTTCGGAACACCCACTTTGTTCTAATGACTGTTGCACCTTTTGGCCGCTCTTCAAGAGTCCAAACTTCATTACGGATGAAGTTGTTCAACTCTTAATGCATGGCATTTATCCAATCCGGATCTTGAAGAGCTTCTTCTACCTTAGTTGGCTCAAAGCAAGAGACAAAAGAGTGAGGAGCAATAAATGAAGCAAGGTTTTGTGAGCGAGTCATTACAACCTTTGATGGACTCCCTATGATGAGATCTTGTGGATGATCTTGTAGTAGAGGTGTATTTCTTCTATTGACCACATGAGGAGGAGGTTGTGGAGCATCAACATCTTATGCTTGTACCACCATTTGTTTATGGGAGACATGAGTATCTTCATTTTCTACTCTCCCATCTTTTTCATCATCTTGTGGCACATTTGATGAAGAAGGTGGATCAATCACTTGTACATCATCTTCATCATCTTTTGGCTTGATGTCTCCAACCGGAATGTTCTTCATGGCCTCCCTCAATGGTTCCTCACCTACATCATCAAGATTCTCATGTGCTCCTTGGGAGCCGTTAGATTCATCAAATTCCACATCATATGTTTCTTCAACCAAGCCAGTGGCATGATTAAATACTCTACATGCTTTGGACTTTGATGAGTAACCAACAAGAAAACCAATATCACAACGTCTTTGAAACTTTCCTAGGTGTTGCCGCTTCTTGTAGATGTAGCATTTGCAACCAAACACCCTAAAGAAGGAGACGTCCGGCTTCTTCCCATTGAGCAACTCATAAGGTGTCTTGCCAAGGAACTTTTGAAGGAATAGGCGGTTGGATGCATAGCATGCGGTGTTGATAGCTTCCGTCCATAGAGCTTCAGGGGTGTTGTACTCATCAAACATTGTTCTTGCAAGAGTGATCAATGTCCGGTTCTTCCTCTCAACTACACCATTTTGTTGAGGAGTATATATTGCGGATACTTCATGTTTGATTTCAACTTTATCACAATAGGCTTCTATGTTTGTGTTGTCAAATTCTTTGTCGTTCCTTCTAATATTCTTGAGCTTCACTTCAAATTCATTTTGTGCTCTCTTGGTAAACTTCTTGAAGCAAGATGCAACTTCAGATTTGTCATGAAGAAAGAATACCCATCTATACCTTGAATAGTCATCAACAATCACAAGACAATAAAGATTTCCTCCCAAACTCTTGTAGGTTGTTGGTCCAAATAAGTCCATGTGAAGGAGTTCTAGCACTCTTATGGTTGACATAAAAGCTTTGGTTGAATGAGTATTTGCAACTTGCTTGCCGGCTTGATATGCACTACAAAGCTTGTCCTTCTCAAACTTCACATCCTTCAACCCTCTCACCAAATCATTCTTCATTAGCTTCTTGAGTGAGCTCATCCCAACATGAGCAAGTCTTCTATGCCATAGCCACTCAATTGTTGTTTTGGTGAATAGGCAAGTCTTCAAGTTTGCATCTTCGGAGGTGAAGTCCACTAGATATAGGTTGTTGTATCTAAATCCTTTGAATATCACTTGTTCATCATCCTTCTTAGATACAACAACTTCCTTCTCGGTAAATAAGCATTGGAAGCCAAGATCACACAATTGTCCAACGGATAGCAAGTTGAATCTCAATGAAGCAACATATAGCACATTTGAGATTGAATGATCATTTGATATTGCCACTTTGACCAATCCTTTGACTTTGCCCTTTGAGTTGTCACCAAATGTAATTCTTTCTAGTCCATCTACTTCTTCATCTAGTGAGGTGAACATACGAGGATCACCGGTCATATGTTGTGTGCAACCACTATCAATAACCCAATGACTTCCACCGGTCTTGTAGTTACCTACACACAAGAGATCAAGCTTTAGGAACCCAAACTTGTTGAGGGCCCTTGACTTTCTCAACAAGTGACTTTGCAACCCAAATTTTCTTAGGCCTATTCTTGTTGGGAGGTCCTAAGAACATAACTTTCATCTTTCCACTAGAGTCCTTTCTAAGCATATAGTGAGCATTGAAGGCAAAAGGTCTAGCATGCTTGGACAAGGGTTGTGGTGGTGGAGTTTGGCACTCATGAGCAAAGTGGCCTTCTTGTCCACACTCAAAACACTTCTTTGGCTTTTGCTTTTGTTGATGTTGAGCTTGAGCCTTCTTTTATTTGTTTGCCATGTACCCAATGCCACTTCTATCCATCTTCATGATGGTGTTCATTAGAAGCTCACTTTGAAGATACTTGCCTCTAGTGAACTTGCTCAAACCAATCTTGAGATGCTCTTTTTCCAACTTGAGCTTCTTGTTCTCTTCCTTAAGAGCATCATTGTTTTTCTCTTCCTTGAGCTTCTTATTTTCTTCTTTGAGCTTCTCATTTTCAAGCATCAACTCACCATCATGATCAAGAGTTTCTAGCACAATGGTGTTGTGGCTTTTGATCTTTTCAAGATCTTTCTTGAGCTTTGCACTGTCATTCTTGAGCTTGACAAACTCATCATAATCATTGGCTCAACCATTTGCTTGCCCTTGCTACTAGAACCTTGCTCAATGCTCTCAATGATCAAATTATCACATGATGTAGCTATATCAATCTTAACAACATTGTTAGTAGCATCATGTGGCTCATTGGATAAAAATTCTTGAGCAATGACAAGACTATCATGATTAATCTTAAGAGTTGCATATTCTTCTTTTAGCTTGTTGTGGCTAGTGATGAGCTCTTTGTGCACCCACTCAAGTTTATCATGTTTATCTTTAAGCTCTTTCTTAGAAGATTTGAGCTCCTTAAGTTTGGATGACATAGCATCATTTGCTTCTCTAAGCTCAACACTAGCCTTTTCCACTATATCACATTTTGCTAAAAGTGTATCATTTTTAGCCTCTAGCTTTTTATTCTTGGCTCTAGTCTTTATAATGATCTTAGTGTATTGTTTTAGCAATCTAGCAAGATCATCATAAGTAGGTGATTCATATTCATCATCGTCACTATCGCTATCATCATTACTAGCATGTTCATCACCACTACTATCATCATCATTTGATACCTTGCGTTCACCCTTGGCCATAAGGCATAGGTGTGTAGAGGATGATGGCAGTGGTGGCGGTGAAGATGATGAGTCAATAACAATGGCGGCCACCATCTCGTTGTCACTATCATCATCGGATGATCCACTAGATAAATCAATGTCCGTGAGCCAATCACCGATGATGTAAGCCTTTCCACTCTTCTTCTTCTTGTTGAAGTCCTTCTTGCCATCTCTCTTCTTGTATGGCTTGTCTTTCTTCTTCTCATCTTCATCACTTGAGTCATCTTTCTTGCCCTTGTTCTTGTTCTTGAACTTGTCTTTCTTGGGCTTTGTGCATTGGTGAGCTAGATGACCAAGTTCTCCACAATTGTAGCAATCCATCTTAGAGATTGGCTTCCTTCTAGAGCTTGTGAAGAACTTCTTCTTGCCATCGAACTTGATGCCACTCTTGTTGAGCTTCTTTAGCATCTTGGTGGTTTTCTTCACTATGAGAGCAAGGCTTGCATTATTAACTTCATCATCACTTGAGCTCTCATACTCAAGCCTTGCTTTGTCCTTCTCTTGGCTAGCTTTGAATGCTAAGTTTTTTTCTTTCTTCTTTGTAGAGGATGAGCCATCTTGAGGTGCGATGTGCATGTAAATCTCATGAGCATTGATCTTTCCCAAGATTTGTGTCGGTGTAGCGGTGGAAAGATCACCTTGATGAAGCACGGTCACAATATGCCCATATTTGTCAATGGGGAGGACACTCAAGATCTTTCTTACAACATCGGATGGTTGCATTTGAGTGAGTCCAAGCCCATTGACCTCCTCTACAAGAACATTCAAATGAGAATACATTTTATTAGCACATTCTTTAGGAAGCATTTCAAAAGAGTTAAGCTTTTTCATGACAAGATGATAGCGTTCCTCACACTCACTCTTTGTTCCCTCATGGAGCGCACAAACGTTCGACTATAGTGCATGGGCGTCTTTGTGGTTCCTTACCCGGTTGAACACATCTTTACAATGGCCTCTAAATATAGTGTTTCTAGCCTTTGCATTCTATTTTTTGTAATTCAACTCATCGCCTTGTAAATGTGTAGCATCCTTAGATTTTGGGAAGCCTTGTGAGACGGCTCTAAGTATTCCAACATCTAGAGCTTCTCAGTACGCCTCCATGCGAATTTTCCAATAAGGAAAATCGTCCCCTTCAAAGATAGGAGGAGGTCCATCCCCGTGAGACATCTTTCTCTAGGCGGTTAAGCCTAAATATGTGAGCACGAGGCTCTGATACCAATTGAAAGGATCAAGATGCCCAAGAGGGGGAGGGAGGGGTGAATTGGGCTAATTATAAATTTCTTTGCAATAATTAAATCCTATGGTTAGCCCAATTAACCCCTTGTGCCTAGAAAGTGTTTCTAGTTATTCTACCGCACAAAAGACTTTCAACCTAAGTTCCAATCCTACTCTAGCATGGTAATTTTATGAATGTAAAAACAAGAATTGAATTGCTCAAAGTAAATGCTCAAAGTAAATAGAGAAGGAGGAACGCGGCGATGTTTTGCCGAGGTATCGGAGAGTCACCACTCCCCACTAGTCCTCGTTGGAGCACCCGCGCAAGGGTGTAGCTCCCCCTTGATCCGCGCAAGGATCAAGTGCTCTCTACGGGTTGATTCTTTGACACTCCGTCGTGGTGAATCACCCACAACTGCTCACAACTTGAGTTGGGTCATCCACAAGCTCTCCGGATGATCACCAAGCTCCCAATCACCACCAAGCCGTCTAGGTGATGGCGATCACCAAGAGTAACAAGCACGAACTCTCCCTTGACCACGATAAGCCTAATGAGAAGGGTGGATGCACACTTTGCTACTCTTGATCTCACTAATGAGAGCTCTCTTTGGGATTCTCAAATCTCAATCATCTCGCTAGGACCTTGCTCTTCTTGGCACTCTCTAAGGTGTTTCTCAGCTGTTGGAATGAGCAAAAGTACCCCACATACTAGTGGAGGTGGTATTTATAACATGGGCTAAAAACAAATCGTTATGTGCCTCTGCGGGGTGACCGCACGCTCCGGTCATGTTGACCGGACGCTCCGGTCAGTACACCCCGAACTCCAGTGTTTAAAGTGTGACCGGACGTTGGCCAGCGTCCGGTCAGCACTGACCGGACACGTTCGGTCGAGATTTTCCCTCTCTAGAACCTTACTGGAGTCGACCGGATGCTGGCCCTCAGCGTCCGGTCACTTCATCTCTCAGCGTCCAGTCAGTATTTGACCCTCCATTCACTTCCAACTCTCGATCATATGTGAATGAAGTTTGCTCCATTGGATCTAAGGGCTATTTTGGAGCTACCTAGTGCTAGTTTTAACAAGTGTGGACCACACCTAACTCACTAGACTCACCTAGGTCTAGCTACCCGTCCATACCCCCCTTAATAGTATGGCCAAAGGAAAAACAAAGTCCTAAACTACTCTAAGTGTCTCTCCAACTCTAATCGACACTTAGAACTAGTCCATCCTTAACCTTGTCGTCCATCATTTGAAAACCGAAACGATTTCCATCGTAGGGGCATGACCACCATGATTGCCCAATCGATCTCCATTACCGTGACCTAACTTAATTGCCTCTACAAAATACACGTTAGTCATAGTAATCTTGTATTGTCATTAATCACCGAAACCCAACTAGGGGCCTAGATGCTTTCACCCCTGTTGCAGGTAGTAGGTGGATGCCGGAGCTAATTGATGTTGTGTGCGGATACCTTCTAGTGTGCTCAGCGAGGAATCCTTTCGTTGCAATTGTAGTAGTTTTACTCTTATACCTCTACCTCTACTTTAATATTAAATTTTTTTAACTTCGGCTGCTTTTGTATATATAAAATGACATTTCTTCTATTTCTTTTATGAAATTTGTTCTGTAATAATTCTAATTTTGCAACCTTGTGGTGTATGAAATGGTTTATGTTGTGAGATTTATTCACTTATTTATGATCATGATAAAAACATTGATTTTGAGTTCTACCTTCGGGTATGCTTGACATACTATCGGGTTTAACTTGATCTCTTGTGTAGTGCTTAGTGTCAAATAGCTGACAAGTACACTTGGAATTAGGTTAAATTGGATGGTCCTACCATAGCGTGGCACCTCGTAGGGAATGGGGTAGCACAAAGCACCGGGTGCGGCAACCTTCCCCACCGTAGGGTGTTGAGCCTTCCCCAGCACGACAATAGCTTCTCCCTTTGCTATGGCATGGCTCTCTCCATCTTCTCCCTCTCCCGTGGCTCGGCATGCAAGGCTGGCACAAGGCGGTGGCGGTAGCCTACCCGTAGCTCCGTATGGAGGTGCCACGTGGTGGCGTTGGTCTGCTCGATGACTTAGGGCGTGTTGCTCTCTACTTATCGGCGCTGCTCATGGGGGCGAGACTGATGTGGTGGCGTGATGTTAGGGAACACTAGCAGGGCTATGGAGGGCCAATATCAGTCGACAGCTAGCCTTGTGGTGGCCTCCAGCAGTGGATCTCGGCAGCCAGCTGTGCGTCAAGTGGCACGGAAGTCGGATGCGCTGGAGATTAACGGATGAACAAAAGGGAAAGGGGACGGAGGAGAATCCCCTTTGTTTGAGGGAATGAGGGAGTTTTTTGAGGGATTGAAATTTTTTTAGGGAAAGTAGATACTGTGGTGAGTTTTTTTTTATCTATTTCCCTATATGACATGTTTTAAAAAAAAGAATATTGTTTTTCTTAATCTGGTGAAGGTGCTCTAACTCATCAGATTGAGTTTTCCGGTCCCAACCTTCCCTACCGGCTATCCTCCCTTGCATTAGGATTGCTAACTGATGGCTCCTAGACCACTGCCCCACTCCACACATTGAATGCCACACCGATATTCTTCCATCAATCATCCCATGAAACCCAAAACCCCCACTCCTGGCTGTCCAAAATCCCCGAATCTCAAATTGAAGAGAAATACTGAAGGTAAGGGTGTGAATATCCAAAATTCTAGCTGGAAGGTCATGAATCTCACCAAAATTAGAGGGGAATTTGAAGGTCATGAATCTCTCTACTACAATTTTAGGGACTCGACGACCCCAATGTCATTGCCTTCGCTAAGGACCATAAGAGTGCTTACAACTAGGCTGATTTTACCATCGAGAGGTACAATCAGTTATAACTTGGTCTGTCCTAGATACCAAATCTTAAGTTGTAATTATGGTACCTCCAGCATTTTTAGAGGTATACTGCTCGGATATTGTCAATTGTTGCGCTGCTGTAGCTACAAATGTTTTAGCTCCATTAAACATCGTTATTTGGCTAAGCCACAAAATGTTTTTAGCTCCGCTAATCTTTACTGAGGTAAATATTCATTCTTTCCTCAAGATGACTAGAATCTATGACTCTCCATTACGTTCTTTACTTAATAAAATGATGTAACGAACCATTGAATAATTCTTAAGTTGTTTACTATTGAATGCAGAGTGAAATGAATGTTAATTACGGATTATAGTGGTTAATTAAACAGTTGTGATATAATGGACTTGGAGACATGTTATCCTGAAGCCCTAGACATGTATTTGAGTATTGTGTCCTTGAAATTTTGTTAGTTCGTGAATATCCACTGCTATATCCTACTATAGCTTTTTATAGATTTTGATTGAACAAGGTCACCACTAATAAAATAGCTTAGCCCACTACTTGAATTTAAACCTTAGGCACCTCTCTCCAAGGATCATAATAGAGTGCTTAAACAGTTAAGCATCTGCAAACCAAAACATAAGGTCCCGACCACATATCAAATTATCGTTGTTTTACATCTCACATGCACTGATCCTATTTTACATCTCATCATTACATAAACCGCTAAACGATCTTTTCCCTACAAAACACTGCATTATTGGCACTACTACCGCCCTAAAAAAACAAAAAAGGAAGATCAAACTATACTTCTACTTTCATAAATCCTGTTAATTATCTAGGTTGCGGAGCTAGTTAGTACTGGTAGTCCATGAAGCTATCGCACTGGAGGAAGCGGTCGAGGTCGTGGAGAGGGTCGTCTTCAGCTGCCATCTGCGCCGCCATGTCCCCAGAATACCCATCCCACCAGCTGGTCTCGCCGGAGATGCACGAACCAGTACTAGCCGACGGGATTCCTCCATCGACAGGAGAGTCGTGGTCTCTTAAAGCATCACAGACGAACTGCTGCTCCATACTTGTAGGAAACAGCGGCTCTTGGCACTGTGGCATCGTTTGGTCATCATAAGGAAAGCAGGCAGGAGGCTCGACCCGTGGAGGCAGCAGCAGCAGCGGTGGTTCTTCTTGCTTCATGTTCATGGCAGCAGCAGTAGCATGCCCAGTTGGCCGAGCATTGGTCGTCGTCAGTCCCTTGCTGCTGCCGCAGCCTGCTAGCAATGCAGCGAGGTTGCTGCTGCTGCCGGTGTTGTTGTTGGGTGCAGTAGCTTTGGCACTGCTGCAGGTGTGGTGGTTGTTGTAGGTGACTTGGAACATGGGCGGGTAGCTGTCGTTGTCTATCTGCTGGACGTGCTTGGTGGCCAGGCAGCCGCCGTCGTCCTGCTTGTAGGTGCACCGGAAGTAGCTCCTCGTGAAGAGCGTCCCGTTGATCTTCTTCTCGCCGTATTTCCTCCACTGGTAGCCGTCGTCGTAGGGCACGGCGGTTAAGGTCTCCCATGACGAGGTCTTCTTCTTCCCTTCCATTGCTACTGATGATCTGCACGCAGACGCAGCAATTTCGATTGGAAGCAACAGTCAGTGAACGAGTTGAAGAGATTAACTGCAGTGCTGCACAGAGAACAGCTTAAGTGGGTCCAGCAGTGGCGCATGCACACATAAACATAAGTATAACACACCTTCTTCTTTTGGCGCCTCTTGTTGCCGTGCTGGGTGCTATGGCTTCGGAATCGGCAGACGCTGGGCTGGGCGGCGAGAGGTGAGGCTCAGCTTTGACGGCGACAACAGGTTGCTGCTGCTGCTGCTGCTTCATGACGGAGAGGGCGACGTTGAGGGCTCGCAGCGCCTTGCTGAGGAGGCTCTGCGCGAGCTGGGTCGACGGCGGCGACGAGGAGGAGCAGTTGAGGAGGAGAGGCTGCTGGAGCTTGATGAGCTCGTACACCTGCGCCACCTCCCTCACCGCAGCCTCACGGTCCGCCACGCAAGCCATCCACCGGGCCTCTCTTCTTCTTCTTGCTGGATATATATGGATGGACCGATGGAGGTGCGAGAGTGAATGTATGTATGTATGTTAACTCATCCATGGCAGCTCTCGACGAGCTTATGTATGCAGTGCAGGTGCGGCCTCCTGGTGTGGTGTGGCCGTGTGGGTGGTTGGCTGTGGACCAGACGAGACTACCAGATCGCGTGGAATTCTCAATAGCAATCCGTGGGTAGATTGGTCGTTGAGCAGGGAGCAGGTGAGCTCACTAAAGTATGGTTACAGCAGGACAGGCACTAATAGTCCAAGAAGTAGTGGTAGAGATTTTTTTCCTATTCAATTTCTGTAAACTTGTTGTCCTTTAAATTTCAATAAATTTATCTGTAGGGCGCAAGCGCCCCCCCCCCCCCCCAGTTCCATAAAAAAAAAATAGTCCAAGAAGATGCCCGGAAGGCCAGACCTAGCTAAACACCGCCTCTGAAACTGAAATAAACCTTTTTAACTTGGTCGTTCTCTTCCATCAGCATTCAGCAGCTGTAGTATTTGCTACGCATTCACAGAAAATTCAGTCATAATTGTATTAACCAAAGATTTCTGCTGGTCCTTCCTCATCACTGTTGACGACGCGTGTGCATGCGCAGTCAGTCAACAAGTGCTGTGGATCCATGGGCTGATCCCACTCCGAGCAGGTGCACACTACCCCAACCCAAGTTTGAGCAGCAGAAACGAATTAACGGTCGTTATTTGAATTAATACTGGCATACTGTCAACGCCTGCGCACGCATGCTGACAATTAAGCAGAGAGCAATCAGACTGTATGTTAGAGTCAGAATTAGACCATGGCATCCTTGTCTGGACCATGGTTTCCAATATCGGCCGAAATTTCCTGATATTTCCGATATATCCTCTTTATCCGTAGATACCGATAAGAAAATATGTATCTTTTTCGTACAAATTTTGTTTAAATTTATTTAAATTTACTTAAATTCAAATTAAATTTTATTTGAATTTGGTCCGATATTTCATGTTTATCCTCTTTATCTGTGACCCCCGATAAATTTTAATTTCCGAAAATGAAAACCTTGGTCTGGACTCCCCCGACCCGACCCCTCCTGGCGGGCTCCCCAGCCCCGCCTCCGCCGCCGGCGCCCGCCCCTCCCACGCCCGCCACCCCCTCCCCCTCCCCCTCCCCCTCCTTCCCCCGAGCAACCCTCCTCCACTCAGCCATGCGAGGGATGCTCGCTTCCTCCCCGTCGATGGCGCAGCCAGCGGCGGCCACCGCGAGGTCTCCCCCGCTGGCGGGTGCAACGACACCGGCGCCTTCGGCCTCTGGCCCCTCTGTGCTCGGCCCCACAAGCTTCTGCGTCGGGCAAGTCCGGCAAGCCTGGATCTAGGGTTGCGCCGCCGCCGCCGGAGCCGGTCTCCGCCCCGGCACCGGCGCCTGCCGTTCCAGCCACGGGTGCGTCGGAGTTGTTCGGCAAGGCTCCCAGCTCGTCTCCGCCCCGGCACCGCTGCCGCCACACTGTCCATGCCACCGACGGCGCCGTGCTATACTACCGCGGCCACAACCCCGGCCTCCACCTCCCCGACACTGCCGCCGCTGGTGGCCCCCACTCTGACTACCACCAGGCGCTCGAGCCCCAGCTGAGTGTGGATGCCGCGCCGCCTTCACCTCCGCCCGTGGAGGCCGCGCCATCCTCACTGGAGTCTGGCACCCCCTCGCCCCCTCCGCCGCCACGGCCAGATGCCAAGACAGGAGATGCAGCTGACGGAGGACGAGTCACTGGTCATCGTCGAAGACGTCTTGGAAGACGAGGACGAGGATGAAGATGATGACAACGAAGCGGCCTCAACAATGGCTGCGCGTACTCCCTCCCTGTCGCTGGCACCACAGATGCTGGGTCTCACGGCCGCGAGCACCACCCTTTGCGTGGATGCCGGAGTCGAGACGTGTGAGTTCCCCACAGCCAGGTTGGAGCTCCTCCCTGTCTCCTCTCACCACACCCTTCTTCCTAGCCAAGCAGTTTGCGGGCAGATCCAAGGCTCTGCGTTGGATGGAGGACTCTGGGGACTCCGATTTCGACTGTGCATCCTCTGTTGCCTAGTCGCCGTACCTAGAAGCCGCTCGCCGGGCCATCAAGGTGACGGCTTCACCCATGCTTGCAGTGCCGTGTGAAGGGGAGAGCTCTGCCTCGCGTCCAGTCGTTATCACCAAGAAGAGGCGGTGCCACCGTCGTCGTCGAGCCAGAACCAAGGACACCGAGGGTCCTCCAGCGACGCCCTCACACCTGGCTGCTAGGGCGCCCGTGCACCAGCGGCTCGGCCCACAGCCGGCCGGTTGTGTGTGTGCCCGTGCACCAGCACCTCGGCTCATAGCTTCCTCGATGTCACGTTCCTCGAGCGGGCGCGCCTGTCGACACTGACGGCTTCGCGCTTGTGCAAAGCCGCCGACGCTGGCGTCGCCGTGCCCCGCCCCACCATCGTCGCCAGCGGCCGGTGCCACCTTCGCTCGTCGGTCTCTGTTTCAACTATCTGGCTGGGGACCACATCGCCGCCTGGTGCACCTTCCCATCCCGCTGCCTTTTCTGCCTCAACACAGAGCACCGGGCAAGGAACTGCAAGCACAGTCGTTCGCACTCGCGCCTTTCCTCGGATAGGGTGCGGAAGCCTCCAAGGCGCGGTCCTTGCCGTCGTGCTGCTTGTGGCAACCATGGTCGCTCTGGTTCGTGGCCACGCCGACTCCGTCTTGATCGTCATGGCGATGTTGACGACAACGGCGGTGACGACCAGGACGTCGGCAGTGCACCGGAGCCGCTGCTTGAGCCTGGGTGGGGCCCAACATTCTAGCAAGCGCCACCTGTCCTTGTGGGAGAGATTCTCTGCCCGGCCCAACCGGGTATCGGTCCCTCGTCGTCTGGGCCACCACTACCCCAGATCAGGACAATACTGTCGGTTCAAAACACCCCATCACTGCCAGATTTTGAACCGGCACAACCAAACCGGCAGTGATGAGGGTTAGCTATCACTGTCGGTTTCTACAAACCGACAGTGTTCTGCAACTTCACTGTCGGTCCTTTATATAACCCGGCAGAGTTCAGTTCCACCAACACTGCCGGTTCATGAGACCACCCGGCAGTGTAACCTCGAACATCACTGTCGGTTTGTGTCTTTAGCCGGCAGTGTTGTCGTAACCAGCACTGCCAGTTTGGGACAAGACCCGACAGTGATGTCTAAGCCAACGCTGCCGGTTTATGGCTCAAGCCGGCAGTACCATCTTGGCCATCACTGCCGTTTTGTTGCTAACTGACAGTGATGGCCCGTTCGCATTTTATTGTTTTATAATTTATTTTAATTTATATTTTTTCGTGGAATCGGGTTTCGCTTTATATACGTTACGTAGACAACGGGTCCATCAATATTAAACATTACAAATGTCACGGTTACAGTTCAAATGTTCTTATCAACATCTCGATCACTCAAAATAAAAAAGAAATTATTCGATAAGATGAAGCATGCTTCTCGGACTTACAATAATCTAGCGAGCCGCTCTGGGCCATACTGGTCCTTGAACTTCACGGATTGTGCAATGGAAAATACTCCATCTTTTTCCAATACCTCGGCTAAGATGAATTTTGCCAGTTCCGATTGCAGTGCGACGATCTCCATGTCTAACAGCCTTTCGTGGTTATATTTCTTGCGCTGTCGTTAAAAAAAGATGATATCCAAAGAGGAATCAGTAAATCATTTTGTTGAATTATTAATAGACATAAATGAAATGTGGATTATACACACCAACTTATCTGCTTCTTCCGATTTCCCGCCGATGTAGCGAAGCATTGCCCACATTACATAAAACCCGCATTCATTGTTTCCTGTCGGCTGTTTTAGATACTTCCCCTCCATTTCGACAACCTTGAATGGGACTTGCATCCCACCGATATATCTTCTTCGGGCACTGTGCAACATTAAAAGAAGAAATATTAGAAAGCGGTATGTGTGATTAGAAAATAATATGTTATTAGGATCGCTTACTAATTCAGCACTGCCACCGGTGCATCCTGATGATGAAATAGTTTTTTCTTCGAGTCCCACACCTCGATCAGATTTTTAGCAAGATTGACATAAATGAAGACGAAATGGTTGCTGCAATCACAGAATCCTAATTATCGAATAATCTTAACAAAAAAAAAGCATAAAATTAAAAGCCGAGAACACATACTCACAGTTGTAGGTTAGAAGTATGTGGGTTTTGTTCTTCATCTTGAATTCATCGAAAACAGCAATCAATCTCTCTTTCAGGTCTTCCACGTCACATTCATGGAGGCCTAAACATGTCTTCTCATTGACTCGCCCGGTGTCCAAGAAGCCTATGTTATCCCATTTACTTTTTAGTATGCAAAATTTTGCTATACACCCACATAAAGTCATGGAAAGTGCTCAAAAGTTAACAATTTGTGTCTCGAGAGAGTAGTTAATTATAATATCGTGCATGTAGGGTACTTACATAGTCCACAACATCAACATTTGTGAATCGAGAGAGCATTTCTGATATAGCGGGAACAAGCACTCCCACTCGACATCGAACTTCTCTTCTTCAGGATAATGAAAAACATGTGGCGAACGGATAATAACCTCAAAACCAAAGTCCTCCGTCTCTGTTGCTTGACCCATGTAATATTCATGCAAATGACGCATATATGTTGTCAAATTTTTATACTCGTCATCGAGAACCAAAAGATTGCCCCTTTCATAATGATGCAGCAATTCCAAAAATGAGATGGAACCTAGTTGGGGAAGCTATACAGAAAACTAACTCATTGCAAGTGGTCACCCAAGTCACAAAAAAGGTACAAAACTAGTTCCTATCTAGTCTTCTGATGACACCAACTAGGATACAATGTCAACAAAACCATCATGAGATAACACACGCTACTGCAAATTAATACATGTACTGCAATTTTACACCTTCTATATTATACCAAGCGGCTTTGATTTAACTGTCGTACCTGAATTTTGGTGCATGTTAACCGGGCAACAAATTTTAACAAACTATTACTTCCAATTCACACCACGGTATGAAAACACACACAATTCATTCCACCACAATCTACTCTTGTATGCAATTGAAGCTCGTATGCAAGAAGGAAGGGGGGGCAGAGCCCAGGTTGGCCTCGGCTAACCTAACGGGCATTTCATCAAACGCATAGCGGGCAGTGAGCCACGCACTCACCTTGGGGGTGGGGAAGCAGCTGTCCACGCGCTCCTAAAGGCCTCGGCGGTGGGAGTGCATATGTGGAGGAGGATGGGCATGGCCGGCGTCGTGGACGAGGAACGAGGGCACGGACAGCGCGGTGCTCCGGCGTGGGGCGATGGACCTCGTCGCGAGCGCTAGCGCGGGACTAACGGGGATGCATCGAGGGGACGCATGGGCGTCGGCGTTGAAGAAGAGGAGCGTGGGCTGGGAATGGCGGCGCGGGGGGCGGTGGATGGGTGTCGGGGGGGCGATGGTGCCCGTCGGAGCTGGGTGGTGCTCCGGCAGCGCGGGGGGAGGGGTTGGCGCAGAGTTGAAATGACTTAGGAAAATTGCACCTCGCGCCTTGCTTTTATCCCAATGGCTCATCACTGCCGGTTGCAAGGTCTAAACCGACAGTGATGAGGCAACATCACTACCGGGCCATGCCTGGACCCGATAGTGATGGGGGTGCAGCGGTTACGGGTTAAGTAGCATATCTTTTCCCTTTATTTCAAAATCCTCTGACTGGCGCAACGGTTAAGACCACGCAATATAGCCTCCGAGACCCATGTTCGAGTCCTAGGCGGCCCAATTTTTTTGGTTTAATTTTATAAATTATTAAGCGCTCTAAAAGGTAAAAAAAATAAGCCTTGACACACCTCCTATATTAGCGCAGCGGTTAAGACTCAGAACTCTGGTCCCCAAGACCCGAGCTCGAACCCGAGGACTGGCACCATTTTTTTAATTTTTTTTATAAATCACCGTCGGTTTTCAAAACGAACCGACAGTGATAACCAACATCACTGTCAATTTTGTCTCATCACCACCGGTTTTTTAAAACCGACAGTGATGTTTATATATATAAAAAAATCCCTTTTGTATACTGAATAAATAGAAGCATGTGTATTTCTATATCGAAATGGCTTCAAATTTTTTTGGCAAGCATGTACACCCAAATTAAGACCCCACACAGGATCTTAGTTTTTTCTGATTAGTTTTTTTATTTATTATATTTTTCTGTGTGCTGAATGAGATAAAAGAGGGTGAATTTCATCTTGGACCCAATAGATTTTTTCATCGACCTCCATAAAATTCTTATCCATAAGGAACATAAGAGCCTGTGTAAAAGTTTAGCACCATTCCGGATCTTTTCGTGGGTAGACTCCGTTCAACTTATAATTAATCGGTGACGTCGCACGAAAATTCAATTAAACCTCAGAAAGTAGCAAACCATCTTCAAAAATCCCAAACTTGGTGTTTCCTTCACCCGTGGCATGTGCAAGGCTAAGAAAAAAATTGAGACCAATACAACACCGGAATACATATGAACCACAGAAACCTTGATAGCCCATGTGTATAGTCATGGTCCGATAAAAGGGCTCATGTACCTCTATGAAGCATGTATACTCCGCCTATGTCAAAATGGCTTAAAATTTTTGGGCAAGCATGTATACCCGAATTAAGACCCCACACAAGATCTTAGGTTTTTATGATCATTTTTTATTAATATATTTTTCTCTGTGCTGAATGAGACAAAAGAGGGTGAATTACATCTTGGACCCAATAGATTTTTTCATCGACCTCCACAAAATTTTTATCCTAGGGCACATGAGAGCCTGTGTAAAAGTTTGGCACCATGTCGGATCTTTTCGTGGGTAGACTCCGTTCAACCTATAATTAATCGGTGACGTCACGCAGAAATTCAATTAAACCTCAAAAAGTAGCAAACCATCTCCAGGAAATCCCAAACTTGGTGTTTCCTTCACCCATGGCATGTGCAAGCCTAAGAAAAAGTTTAAGACCAATACGGCACCGGAATGCATATAAACCACAGAAACCTTGATAACCTATGTGTATTGTCATGGTTCGATGAAAGGGCTCATGTACCTCTGTGAAGCATGTATACTCCGCCTCTGTCGAAATGGCATGAAATTTTTTTGGCAAGCATATATACCCAAATTAAGGCCTCACACAAGATCTTAGGTTTTTCTATTCATTTTTATTATTATTATATTTTTCTCTATGCTAAATGAGACAAAATAGGGTGAATTACATCTTGGACCCAATAGATTTTTTCATAGACCTCCACCAAATTCTTATCCCTAGAGAACATGAGAGCCTGTGTAAAAATTTGGCACCATTCTGGATCTTTTCAGGGGTAGAATCAGTTCAACCTATAATTACTCGGTGACGTCACGCAAAAATTTAATTAAACCGTAGAAAGTAGCAAACCATCTTCGAAAAATCGCAAACTTGATGTTTCCTTCACCCGTGGCACGTGCAAACCTAAGAAAAAATTTGAGACCAATGCAACACAGGAATGCATACGAACCACAGAAACCTTGAGAACCTATGTGTATAGTCATGGTTTGATGAAAGGGCTTAGGTACCTCTATGAAGCATGTATACTCCGCCTATGTTGAAATGACTTAAATTTTTTTTGGCAAGCATGTATACCTAAATTAAGGCCCCACACAAGATCTTTGGTTTTTCTAAACATTTTTTTATTAATATATTTTTTCTGTGCTGAATAAGGCAAAAGAGGGTGAATTACATCTTCTACCCACTAGATTTTTTCATTGATCTAAACAAAATTCTGATCCCTAGGGCACATGAGACTCTATGTAAAAGTTTGGCACCATTCCAGATCTTTTTGTGGGTAGACTCAGTTCAACCTATAATTAATCGGTGTCGTCGCGTGGAAATTCAATTAAACCTCAGAAAGTAGCAAACCATCTCAGAAAAATTCTAAACTTAGTAATTCCTTCACCCGTGGCACATGCAAGCCTGAGAATTATTTTGAGACCAATGCAACACTGGAATGTAGATTTCTAGTTGCTCAACAAATGTTACACGAATTACATGCATGACAATAGTTAAACACACAAGCCGTACAAATTAAAATTAGAATCCAATTAAACTACAATATTGGAAACCTAGCTAAATAAACATTAATTACTATCAGAATGACTGTCGGGATCGATCGGGCCACGTAGAGAGAGTGAATTTCTTGAGAAGTGAGAGTGAAACGTGAGAAATGAGATTGTGAGAGTTCGTGGGTGGGTGGGATCGATGTATGTGGCCGGCGGTTTGTTTTATATAGGGGCACCATTTTATAGGCTAGCTGTCATGGTAGGTGGGAGCAGTGCTCCTGCTGTGGTGATCAGCGAGAGCACTACTGGCCCATGGAGGGAATATTCTTATCACTGTCGGTTATGATAAAAAACCAACAGTGATAGGGGTCATTAGTGCCGGTTTTTAAACCGACAGTGATTCCATGTATCACTATCGATTTTTATGCAAGAACCAACAGTGATAGGCCTGGCAAAGCAGCTATCGCTGCCGCAGGTGTTTAGCTTTTATTTTTTTTAATCAGAGCCACTGCCGCACGCTCTGGATAAAAAAAATAAAAAAATTTGTCTCGCCTGGGTTTCGAACCTAGGGAGCGAGAAAGAGGGATTAATGGCTTAACCATTGCGTTAAAGGAGGATTTACGTTAAGAAACATTTTGTTATCATTTTTATAGTTTAAATTAAGGTTCATTTAATTCTGTAAATATATAAAAAAAAAGTTTGTCGTACCTAGGATTCGAACCAAGGGCGCGGGCTTCATTGTAGCTGGCTTTTACCGCTGCGCTATGATAGGGAGTACATCAAGATAGGTTTTCTTTTTTGTTTTATTCTCTGAACGGGAGTTAATTAATTCGAGGTCCAGATTATAGGGCCTTCACAGCTACGCTAGCATTAGGGATTACGTTAGTTTAAGTTATGTTTTTTTCTTTTATCCATTTAGTGCATGTAAATACATATAATTTATTGTAAAATAATACAAATATTTGTGTCTCAATTATTTAATTCCATGATAATTAATTAATGGTCTATAATTATCAAATAATAGTGTTTCTGAACATCATCTTAATATTTGATTACATAGTCAATTATTTAATTTTAGAGAAGTGCATAAAATATAAATTAGATTACATAGTTGGTGAACAACGTCCGAATAATGATTACATTGTCCAAGTCTTTGTATTTTTCTTCACGGTATAATATACAATCATTGTAACACGTGTGGATTTTTTTAACCTCGAGGCCGATGGGGCAGATCATTTGCTTGGCCAAGTATGTCTTTTCTGGCAACTCATTTTTTTCTGGGAGCATTTTTCTTATTATACCTAACAACTGATCGAAGCATTTATCGATTTGAACTATAACAGCATGATGTCGGCTTCTAGTTTGCTCATTGGACAATTGCTATACAATGGTGTTTTGCCATCTTGTCTCATTTTCTCTAGCTTTCTCGGCTGTCTTTCACTAAGACATCCGGTCTCTACGTTACGTAGCAGCTGAGAAATGCTATCGTTATCCTCGGTGTCGTCAGCTAGCGTGTTCCTAAACACATTATTAATTGTGGCCATAGGTTTCGTGTTGACACCAGGTTCCTCATCAGCATCGTGGATGGCTACGTCAGGCATGTCCACATCATCATCGTTTTCCTGTGGAACATTTACACCAACCTTGCCATGCATAGCCCATATCGTATAGTTTGGTATGAGCCCCTGGTAATCAAGTGTGATCGTATAGACTCAATTTAACGAAAGTTCCTTTGATTCTTGCAATCTTTGCATGGGCAGAAGACAGGGTTCCCATTCCCAGCATGGGCTTTGGCATCGGTAATAAACTGGCTAACACCATGCATGTACCGCTTGTCCATTCGGGACAGATGCATCCTGTCGGGAACCTAATACCGGGGTACCCAAGGAGGGAACTAATAACCACCGAACGTTAAAAACTCCCAAACGGCCAAGAACACTGCTGCGCTTCTTGCCCGAACAATGGGAGTTTGGTTCCACCTCGCCCGGTGCTAGTCGGCCAGCTCCGCCTCCCCCGACGGCTGGGGGACGGCTCCGCCTCGCCCGAGGGCTGAGGGCCAGACTCCGCCTCGCCCGACCCCCGAGGGCTAGGCTCCGCCTCGCCCGATGTCCAAGGACTGGCTCTGCCTTGCCTGACAACCGCACCCCGCACCCTCATGAAGATAGGCACAGGGTAAGACAAGACGTTCGGGTCAACAATGGCATCGAAGGACCATGTCCTGTAGGAAAGTACCGTTAGGACATGACGGGACGGGCGCTTAGACCCTTCCAGGTGTGACAGAGCCTGGATAGTGTTGTAGGTGCGTGCTCCTCGTCCTACAGTGTTGTAGGCGCCGCCTTCAAACCACCAGGCGAAGAACCCAACATGGACATACGACAACCACTACGCTCCAAGGAGAGAATCCCGTCCTCTACATTGGCACAACGAGCAGTCACCATGACATCCGCTCCCTACGGGGTTGGGGTTCAGCAACTCTATCCGACACGCCACCCGTAGGGGCGGGATGGGACGCACCCACTTGCTAAAAGAGGCCACGGCATGGCCTACGAAGATCAACGAAGACGCGCACTTCTGACACTATCTGCCATGTTATACAAGGCAGGCGCAGGGAAAAAGGAAGACCCGGATCCTTCAAAGGACCTTCTATACCCTTGGTATTTTCCTCTTTCTCCCATCTGTAACCACTGCTCCCCCCTTGGTCTATAAAAGGGAGGACAGGGCTCCCCACTAGAGGGACCAACTTTCAACGAACAACTCACATACAAACGAACTCATAGAGAGTTCAGTTCGACTCACATACACAGCCAAGCCGCCACCAGGCTCTTAGCCTCCTTTCGACCCTTCCATCAGAGGCCAGGGACCAGTCCCTCTCTCGACCATTTGTACCCCCTACTACGAACCGCTTTCAGTGCTAATAACACGAGCAACAACAGACTGGACGTAGGGACATTCAGCCCGAACCAGTATAAACCTTGTGTCCTTTAGCGCACCATCCGGGCCTAACGCGCATAATTATAAATTTACTAGCCGGTGCTTATTTGAAACACCGACAGTTGGCGCGCCAGGTAGGGGACTTTGCGTGTTCCAAACCAGGCCTCAGATGGCTAACCACAACGTCAGCTGGGTCCTAGGTGCACACGTATGCTTTGGGAGCCTGGATTTTGTCATCACGGTGGGAGGAGAGTTGGTACGGGCGCAGACCGCAATCCAATCTCTCCCCTCCATCGTCCTCGACCACAAGAAGTGTGGGCGCTAGCTCGGCATCTCCCTTGGACCCCAGCAGTCCAGGGAGAACCAGCGTCGCCTCGCCCTTTCCAACGACGATGACATGGCATGACCTTCCGAAGAGGAGCACCTCTCTCCAGAGCACCACGTGCAGAGCACCCCGACAGCATTTCCGTTCGGTCTCCGCAACGCCGCGGCGACCGCTTGCCACTTCATGGCACTACACATGGTTCAACCGCCCGCGGACAGTGAGTTCATGGGGGTAATTGAACACGACACGGAGTCCATCTACAAACTCCTCACCGAGGAGCCAGAGTCATTCTCCAGCTCTGACTCCAGCAGGGGGAGCCATCATCCTTTCCGGGAATGCTTTATGGTGGAAACCTCCGAGGGGCATGTTGAAAGCGTCTCCGAGGGGGAGGCTACCCCAACAGGCAACCCCGACGCCAGGACTAGGGGGAGGTGGCGTCCCCACCTCATGTAAGGATGGAGCAGCTGAGAGCACAGAAGCTGGAGATCGATGACGCCGAACAACAGCTAGTTCGGGAGTATCGCAAGATCGATGAGGAAATCAAGCATCTCGAGACGGTGGGCACGCACGCGCCATGGCCTGTGATGTACACCAGAGGATCCTCACCGATGACGGGACCCTCCCTCACTTCGCTCGGGCAAGCTAGAACATCGCCGTGGCGACGGCCTTCCAGAGGTCGCGACGTCCGAGGATCATCGGGCCCACCGAGAAATCTGCACGTTGCTCGAGCGCGCGGCGGCGCAGCAGGCGGAAAGCTCGTTGTCTCAGCGACACGAGCTCGACACCAGCCAGCGCACGCCCTCGGTGCGTCTCACCAAGGATGCATCGGTTCACCAGACACCGCCAGACGGCAGGCAGCACACCCCTGTTCCGGTGCATCAACGTCTTAGCCACAACCGCGACGCACGCAACACCATCGATGCCCGTAGACGCGCCTACAATGACTCAAGAGAAGGAGCCAAACACATCTACCACCCTCGGTGCGGTGGACGGTACGACAGCGGCGAGGACCGGAGCCCGAGCCCCGGCCTACCGGGCCCTCAGGCCTTCGGCCAGGGCACATCCTCAACGTTGCTTTCCCGCCAAGGTTCCGACCGCCTACCAACATCCCTAAATATTTTGGAGAAACAAACCCGGGCTTTGGATCAAAGACTATCGGCTTGCCTGTCAAGCCAGTGGCGTGAATGATGATGATTTTATTATTCGCAATCTCCCACTATTCTTGGCCGATTCAGCGCGAGCATGGTTGGAGCACCTACCACCCAACGCCATTCAGAGTTGTTCAAACTTGAGGGAGATCTTTGTGGGAAACTTCCAGGGCATGTACAAGCGCCCTGGGAACCCATGGGACCTCAAGAACTGCCGCCAGAAGGCTGATGAAACCCTCTGCGGGTACATCCGGTGCTTCTCTCGGCAGTGCAACGAGCTCCCTAACGTCGCCGATGCCGACGTGATAGGAGCCATCCTATCTGGGACCACCTGCCAGTCTTTGGTCCACAAACTAGGACGCAAGGGCCCACAAACCACCAAGGAACTCCTAGACATCGCCACCAGCCATGCCTCAGGAGAGGAGGCGGTCGAAGCGATCTTCGACCGTTCCAACGGCAAGGCAAGGTGGGATGAGGGCGCCGGCAAAGATGCCTCCAACCGTTCCGCCAAAAGAAAGAATAAGAAGCAACAGCGTGACGACTCGCTCGTGGCCGCTACCGACCGCAAGGGTGGACGGAAGCCCATGGAAGGCACTCCGAACCACTTCGAAAAAATGCTTGAGGGGCCGTGCCCAAACCATGCTTTCCTAGCCAAGCATCTATACAAGGATTGTGGCCTCATGCGCAAATACTTGTCCGGAGGCCTCAACAAAGGGGAGCAGGGGAAGGAACCTACCCCCACCACAGATGACGCCGAGGAGAAGGACGACACCTTTCCAATGCCGAATGGCGCCCTCATGATCTTCGGAGGATCAATGGCCTATGACTCCAAACGCCGCCAGAAGGTCGCGCGCCGCGAGGTCTATACGGCCGGACTGGCCACGCCTGCCTTCCTCCGGTGGTCTGAATCCACCATAACCTTCGACCGGGCTGACCATCCGGATGCCGTCCCGCACCCGGAAAGGTACCCACTTGTTGTCGACCCGATCGTCAGCCCAAAGCAACTCACGAAAGTACTGATGGACGGGGGCAGCGGCCTCAACATCATGTACGCCAAAACGCTCGATGAGATGAGCGTCGTCGACCGGTTGAACCTCCGCCCAATCTGAGCGCCTTTCCATGGCATCATGCCTAGCAAACAGGCCGTGCCGCTGGGGCAGATCGATCTGCCCGTCACCTTCGGGGATCAGCACAACTATAGGACTGAGACCCTCACCTTCAACGTAGTGGGGTTCCCCAGAACTTTCCACGCCATCTTGGGGCGTCCATGTTATGTGAAGTTCATGGCCGTCCCCAACTATACATACCTCAAGCTGAAGATGCCGGGTCTCCGTGGGGTCATCACCATTGGCACCTCCTTCCAGCGCGCTTACGAGTGCCAGGTCGAGTGTTGCAGCCATGCCGCAGCAATCGTCGCCTCTGGAGAGCTCACCATCCTCAGGGAAGAGGTCACCGAAGAAACGCCCGACGCCACAAAGGCCACCGGGTTGTTTGAATCGGCAGAGGGCTCCAAGGAAGTTCTCGTAGATCCCAGCGACTCCGAGGGTAAAATGGTACACATCGGTACCGCACTGTCCTCCGAATAGGAAAGCGCGCTCGTCGACTTCCTCCGCAACAACAAAAACATCTTTGCGTGGAAACCCTCGGATATGCCAGGTATCCCAAGGGAGGTCGCCGAGCACACCTTGAGGATTCGCTCGGGCTCTAAGCCAGTGCGGCAACGCCTGCGTCGCTTTGACGAGAAGAAGCGTAGGACCATCGGCGAAGAGATAGCGAAACTATCGGCCGTCGGGTTCATCAGGGAAGTACACCACCCAGAGTGGTTAGCTAATCCCATTCTTGTGCGAAAAAAGAGCAGGAAATGGAGGATGTGTTTCGATTATACAGGTCTCAACAAAGCGTGCCCAAAGGATCCATTTCCTTTTCCACGCATAGACCAAATAGTCGACTCTACCTCAGGGTGCGAAACCCTCTGCTTCCTTGACGCGTACTCCAGATACCATCAAATCGTGATGAAAGAGTTCGACCAGCTTGCGACGTCTTTCATCACCCCCTTCGGATTGTTCTACTATGTCACAATGCCATTTGATCTAAAGAATGCTGGGGCTACGTACCAGCACTGTATGCTCAAATGTTTCGGAGACCTCATCGGGCGAACCGTTGAGGCCTACGTCGATGACATCGTAGTTAAGTCCAAACGGGCTGACCACCTTGTCGCCGATCTTGAAAAAACCTTTGCTAAACTCCGAGCAAATGGCATCAAACTCAATCCCGAGAAATGTGTTTTCGGGGTCCCGAGGGGCATGCTGCTCAGCTTCATCATCTCCGAGCGCGGCATCGAGGCCAACCCAGAGAAAATCTCAGCCATCATGAAGATGGGCCCAATCCAGAACATTAAGGGAGTTCAGCGGATCACAGGGTGCCTCGCCGCCCTCAGCCGATTCATCTCGCGCCTCGGTGAATGAGGACTCCCCCTTTATCAACTCCTGAAGAAAGCCGACCGCTTTGAGTGGACGGCCGAGGCCCAGGAGGCGCTCGACATGGTCAAGCTACTACTAACAAAGCCCCCAGTCCTAGTCCCTCCGAGCGACGGAGAATCCCTCCTACTATACATAGCGGCCACCAGCAAGTGGTCAGCGCCGCCCTGGTAGTAGAACGGGAAGAAGAAGGGCACGCCTTCAAAGTACAGCGCACAGTGTACTTCATAAGCGAGGTACTGTCCGACTCCAAAACCCGCTACTCCCAAATCCAGAAACTCCTATACACCGTACTCATCCCCAAGAGAAAATTGCGCCACTACTTCGAGTCACACGTCGTGATAGTCGTGACGTCATTCCCCCTCGGTGAGGTCATCCATAGCCAGGATGCCATGGGGAGAACCGCAAAATGGGCACTCGAGCTGATGGATCAAGGGATCGCGTATGCACCCCGAACGGCAATCAAGTCCCAGGTGTTGGCTGACTTCATCGTGGAGTGGACCGAGATCTAGATGCCACCAGCAGTCGTCGATCAAGAGTACTGGACGATGTACTTCGATGGGTCGCTGATGAAAAAGGGGGCCGGTGCAGGGCTGGTCTTCATATCGCCCCTCGGGGTCCGCATGAGGTATATGGCCCGGCTCCACTTTCCCTCATCAAATAATGTCGCTGAATACGAAGCGCTCATCAACGGCCTACGAATCGCCATCGAGTTGGGCATCCGACACCTCGACATCAAGGGCGACTCCCAGCTAGTCGTCAACCAAGTCATGAAGGAGTCGAGCTGCCACGACGCCAAAATGGAGGCATACTGCCAAGAAGTCCGACAATTGGAGGACAGATTCGATGGCCTCGAACTCAATCACATCCCAAGGCACCTCAACGAGGTGGCCGATGCACTTGCAAGAGCCGCGTCTGGCCGAGAGCCGATGCCAACGGGTGTGTTCGCCAGCGATCAACATAAACCCTCGGTGCGCTATGAAAGGACAGAACCGGCCGACGATGGCCCGTCTGATCCGGCCCCGAGGGCCGATCTACCGATGGCTCTGCTCGACCCCGAGCTCATGGAGCTTGAAGTGGATCCAACAATGGAGCCTGACCCTCCGAATGACTGGAGAACGCCCTACATCGACTATGTCCTCCACGACGCACTACCAGCAGACAAGATGGAAGCTCGACGGCTCGCACGTCACACCAAATCATTCGTTCTTGTAGAGGGCGAACTCTACAAACGAAGCAACACCGGGATCCTGTAGCTCTGTATCCTCGGTGAATAGGGAAGACTTCTGCTAACTGACATCAACGGTGGGGTCTACGGTCACCATGCTGCACCGAGGACCTTGGTCGGAAACGCATTCCGATAGGGCTTTTACTGGCCCACTACAGTAGCCAATGCCGAGCAAATCGTATGCACCTGCGAAGGGTGTCAATACTACGCTCGGCAAACTCGCCTCCTGGCCCAGGCACTCCAGATGATCCCCATCATGTGGCCCTTCACGGTCTGGGGCTCGATCTAGTTGGGCCATTCAAAAAGGTGCCCGGGGGCTTCACCCACCTACTTGTCACCATAGACAAGTTTATGAAATGGATCGAAGCTCGGTCGATCTCCACGATCAAATCCGAGCATGCCGTGCTGTTCTTTCTCAACGTCATCCATCGTTTTGGAGTACCAAACTCCATCATCACAGACAATGGCAAGCAGTTCACTGGCAGGAAATTCATTCGATTTTGCGATGAACAACACATCCAGATCGACTGGGCGGCCGTCGCGCACCCCCGGATGAACGGGTAGGTCGAGCGCGCAAATGGCACGCTCCTATAGGGCCTCAAGCCTATAATCTTCAACCGGTTGAACAAGTTCGGCTCACGCTGGGTCGCCGAGCTCCCAGCAGTACTCTGGAGCCTGAGAACAACTCCCGGCCACGCCACTGGCTACACACCTTTCTTCATGGTCTACGGTGCCGAGGCCATCCTCCCGACGGACCTCGACTACAGAGCACCGAGGATCAGGGCATATGACGAACAAGGAGCCAAAGCATCCCACCAAGACACCATGGACCAACTAGACAAAGCCCGCGATGTCGCCCTCCTCCGTTCGGCCAACTACCATCAGGCGCTACGGCGGTACCACAGTCGACGGGTGTGGGACCGAGCCTTCAATATTGGGGACCTTGTTCTCCACCTTGTACAGAGCAACAAGGACCGCCACAAGCTCTCCCCACCCTAGGAAGGGCCGTACGTCATCGTGGAAGTACTCCGTCTAGGTGCCTACAAATTGAAAACCATCAACGGCAAGGTCTTCACCAACACCTGGAACATCGAACAGCTACGTCGTTTTTACCCTTAAATAAACGCATACTCTTCTTTATCAGTTTTTGTCTTTACAAAACCCCGATCCTTAGTGACACCCTACCCCTGCAAATTGCGAGGGGTCAAACCTCACTCGGGGGCCGATATGAATGATACAAATACGTTTATGCTTGCAAAAACTTCCTGTGTTATATTTGCAAACATTCACTAAGTTTTTCGTTCTTCTCATAAACAAGTCCTAAGGACTAAGATTTCAGGAACAAATTCTGAGTACAACTAGTAGGACTGTGGGAGACCCATGCCCCAGCGGCTATGACCTCTTTGCTCACCAGCGCTATCAGAATTAATTTGCCCGCACTCCTAGTTTCTTACAACCTAAACCATGGGAAGGGTCGGAGGGCACCAAAACCTTTTCTACAAAAAGAGGAAACTAAAAAACTGTTTGCCGTAACAAAAGATGAAAACTTGTTCATTCTTCGCATAAATTCACCACTTACAAAGTGATTTCATCACGAAAAGGACTAATATACTCGTAAATTCAGAAGACTGTTTACTCGGGGGCCGCCCCACAAACTTATTCAAATATAGCCTCTGCCTAGCTCTACTACAGGTACCACTGTGGCCACCGCGCCAAGCTCTCCAGCGGCAACGTCCTGGCACGTACACAGGCCAGTTCGTCTACTGCAGCCGCCGCGCCAAGCTCTCCATCGGCAATGTCCTGGCACGTACACAGGCCAGTTCATCCACTACGGCCGCCACGCCACGCTCTCCATCGGCGACGTCCCGCCGCTCCATAGGATCCTCGAAGGCGCCGTCATCTGCAACGACGAGCACCACGCCGGCGACTATTGTGCCTCACCACCGGGGCATCCAGGGGCTACGCCATCGTCATCAGCCGCATCCCCGATAGCGGCGTCTGAACGGGGAGCGCCTGCCGCTGAAAGAAGGCCGCAACGGACGGCGGTGAGGCCAACGATGCTCGACGCCTTCCAGTACACTTTCTCCTTCGACAGCAGCGACACTTCCATGGCAAAGGCGACCCACACCATCTCATCTACGTTGGATGACCTCCAGCTCGACATCACACTCTGGATTCACGAGCGGATCGATGAGTTTCTCTCCCTTTGGCATTACCCTCCTTCACTCAGGAACCACCGCGACACACGGACGCATTCGGTGGAAAGAAGAAGAAGAGGTAGCGGCTCAGAGGTAGGCCAAGAAGTGGGGCGAGAACTCCCCTCCCCTCCCTATTTAAGGAAGAGGGGCTCAGCGGCTGAGGAAAGGCAAAAGGTTGGGACGAAAACCCTCTGCCTCCCCCCTATTCAATACGAATGCAGGTGGGAAATAAATGTTGACGGGAATCTGAGGGGACGCGCTGGAACCGACGAGACGTGCTCTAGACTGACGGAACGCGCTCCAGTTAAACAAGACGTTGCCAGGGCATGGCCCACCACTACCGCGTGCTGGGCACGGGAATCAAGGTGCACACGCGTGCTGGTGACCCTCCTCTTCCCCAGACAGGACCACGGAACGACCCGACAATGGAACCCCTACCCAGGGGGGCCCAACGAACCACCTGGGCCAATCGGATGGCCCAGACATAACGACGAACCGACGGCTGCCGAAATATAAGCACCCTTGTTTACTCGCTTTGCGCGTCAATTTCATTACCAAGCTTCTGACCCCAACAGCGACAGGGGCACGGACATCGCTCGGGGGCTACCGAGGGTGCCTACCCGTTTAGACACCCTCTTCGCCCGACCCCTCCGTACATGTGAAACCAGAGGCACGGTACATAGGTGTAAAACTTTGGGTAAAACTGGACGAACCACCAAACCCTATGCCCTGAGGGCTACGGTGTTTTTTGGTTCACCAGAATAAATCGAACTCACAGTCCCCCGCATCCCTAGCCTCGGCATCCACCTTCTCGAGAAGGGCTCAGAGGGGTCCGCCTATAGAACCTCCCCCAAGGAGGAGCTATCAAGTCACCCAAGTCAATCGAACGGCTCGGATCGCCACCGAGATATGGAATTGAAAAATACTCATGCAGGTCTCACCGGCCCCATCACGAGACATCAGGCTCGAACCCCGTGCGAACACGTTTGGTAGGAGCTTTCCGTCGCTCGTACCACCAAGGTAACGTTACCGACCCACCTTCATTTCGATTAAAATTACACATTCAAACATTGCATATGCAAATTACTGCATCCCAACAATTCGTGTCGCGTCACGAAACGGCAGTCGCCTCATTCGATATGAGCCGCAACAGGCTGAGGTTCGAAGGCCAGCCCGCAAAGGGCTTGAGGCCGCCTCGTGTAAAACAGAGCCAGGGAGAAATAACTGAGATGAGCCCCAGCGGCCCTGCCCAACCCCGCTCAGAAGCGGACTAGGACATCTCAAACATTTTCTCGTTTGATTCTAACCCCGAGCAAAACCCACTGAATCTCCACCGAGGAGAGGCCAGTGGGCCACCGGAGCCTATCAAACGGCTTGGGCATCTGCCGGGAGGTGGGTTAAGAAGTTGTGGAGTGCCACCTGAGGGCTCTGCCGACCCCGTCAGCAAATGATGGACCCGGATTCCACATGAACGTACCCGTTAGCGAGCTCATTGAGCGCGATACTCGAGCCATCGAGGCAAGTGTCGTCTACTTAGCCCTTCGATTGAGAAAATGGAGGATGGGGTAATGCGCGAAATATGGCCGACCCCTATCAGACCCTAACAGGGCTCAGGGGCTCGAGCCGCTCGATCCAAAGATAGAGATTCGAAGGCTGACCCGCCAGAGGTCCGAGGCCGCCTCGCGTCAAACAAGAACTAGGGGGGAAAACGGAGATGAGCCTCAGAGGCCTTTGCCCAACCCGCATTAAGGCGGGTAGGGTCATCTCAACCTTCTAAAGCTCAATCCACCCTCTCGCCGAGCCCATAGAGTCCCCATTAAGGGGAAATCTGTTGGAAGCCAGGACAGTGAGTGGCGAACTTATCAAGCATGTCATTCAAGCCACCGAGGCAGGTGACACCGCCCCAACCCCTCCAAATTACGAAGAATTGCGAATGGGACGAAATGTCACGAAACAGGCCGGCCCTCAACCAAATCCTCACCACGCGCGGGGGCTCAGGGAAGGCCAAGCCAGCGGTAAAGACGGACGCACGGTCACGCAGCGATCGCCAAAGATCCTAAGTAAGGGGTACGAGCGAATACAAACATAGGTTCGCTTCCCTCGCCCCGATCTCCAGTAACATCCAACCCCAGCAAACCGCAAGGGGTCGGATCTCACTCGGGGGCTGATAAAGGTACGGCTACCTCCTTTATTTTTCAAAAGTCATTGCATCTGACCTATTCCTCGCATCAAGACTGGGGCAAGATTCGGGGGAACAAATTGGTAAGACCACAAAAAGCCCACGCCTAGACAGCTACGGCATTTTTGCTCACCAGCACGATCAAGGTTTTCCCTAAAAAACCTCGGGCCCCGTGGTCTTAAGAAACGGAAGGGTCGATCGCATAAATCTCTTTTATCACTAAAAGGGAAGAAGGTAAAAACAAACAAAACGAAATTACAAAACAAAATCACGAAGTTGTTCCAGAACACGAATAAACCGACACTTGTTCACCTATTAGAGATAAATGTTTATCAAACTAATTCCACTAACTACTTCCGCGAAGGGAGAACCTCTTCTTTCAGCTTGTCCACCAGGTTCCGCGCAAGGGGAGTCACTGCCTTCTCCATCTCATCTAGCTCAGTGTCTTCATAGACAGGCGCAAAGCCTTGGTTCATCACCCCCAGGTTGATCTCCTGAGCATAATGGGAATGGGTGACAGTGAAGGCTTGGGTGATCCCGAGGCAAAAGGTGCTCTCCTCAAGCTGGCCCACCCGCACCGTGATACCAGCAGCACGAGTTGCGAGGGAACCAGCCCCCTCCTCTTGCGCCACCTGCAGGTCGTCATAGACCACCAGAATAGTGGAAGACAGGCGATCATACTCATCACTTTCGACCTAAAGAAGTTCCCATGCCTCGGCGAGATCGGCACGCAGATCGGCAGAAACTTCCTCGCATCCAGCCGTTGGGCCACCTCAACTCCAAGATCCGCCCGGCGTGCCTTGGCCTCCCGACGCGCTTCGTCGCGCTCTCGGATGGCCCGGTCTATCACCACAGCATCCTGGCTCGCCTTCTCCTGCAACATCACGGACCTCTCCTCAGCCTTCAGCTTGAGGTCTTGCTCCATCTGCAGCTCCGCCAGGAGCTCGCCGGCCCGCTCACTAGCCACGGCATTCTTCTGTAGCAGCTGGTCCCACTCCTTTCGAAGCCTAGCGGTCGCCTCCTCATCCACCTTCATCCTCACCGACAGATCCTCAAACATCCCATGGAACTCCTCCGCATCCCGATGCACCTCGGCCTCCCACTGCTGGGCGACACCAAGCTGTGCACTCACATCTCCTCACAGCCGGGCCTCCTCGGTGAGGCGGTCCCACTCCGCCTTTCGCTCATGGAGAAACCGGGATTTGTTCCGGCTACGGGCAACAAGACTCTGAAAAGAAGACTGGTATCAAAAATACAAAAACACAAGGATACGAAAAGGAGGAGAACAAGGCGGATACCTGGCTAGAAGGAATGATGATTTCGCGCAAGGCTCCACTAGCCTGGTTCAAGGCATTCATCACAGCCGAGAACCCGATGTCAAGGTTTTCACGCTCCATACTCTTGGCAACATCATCAAGCGAGAACAGAGCCGACGATGGATCCCGAGCATCCATCCACTGGAGCGGCGGCTCGCCCCACGCGGGGGAATGGCTGCCACCCGACAACAGGGCAGGGGGTGACCTCCTGCGGGTCTTCTCCACCACCGCCAAGACGCCTAGAGACCCGCCGGCCGTATCCTCCCCCGTCCGGCCCGCCTCAGATGCCACCACGACCGCATCCGACCTCGCTGGGCTTGACGCGGTCGCGGCCTCCCCCATGTGGACCTCCGGTGGCACAGACTACGCTGCTCCCTCGGACGCCACTGTGGCCGCATCCAACTCTGCCTGATCCGCGTCGGCGCCGTCGCTGGGGCCACCGGAGGTGCGGACTACGCCACCCCCTCGGACATGACCATGGCTGCGTCCGGATGCTCCTGGCTTGACGCGATCGCGGTCACCTGTTCAGTAACCACCAAGGGCACGGGCGCCGCTAGACCGGCCAACGAGGCTGCAACGACAGCATCGCTCCTGCCCGAGACAGGGGCGACGTCGAGCAGCACCAGCCATCCCATCTGAAGGGCAAGGCTCTTCTTGGGCGCCGGCCCTAGAGGGTGGCCCCGTCGCAAGAACCTGCAAAAGAGAAAAAGGCGTAAAATCAGAATACAAAAAGGAAAAAGGAATCGGTGACATACTCTGTTGCTTTTGGGCGGCGGGTACGTTTTGGGGACGAACCCCCGGACCCCTGGTCCAACCCATGTGGGTGGGACCACTTCATGCCTGCCCCCTGCTCCTAGGAAGGGGGCTCATCTCCCTTATCTCCGAGGGCGCGGTGACAGGGCCGCTCCCCTCCATTGGCTCATGGGACAGGGGGACAGGGCCGCTCCCCTCCGTCAGCTCATGGGGTGCAGCGCCAGAGCCACCCCCTCCATCGGCTCATGGGGTGCAGCGCCGGAGCCACCCCCCTCCATCGACTCGTGGGGCGTAGCGCCGGAGCCGCCCCCCTCCATCAGCTCATGGGGCACGGCGTCAGAGCCGGCCCCCTCCATCGGCTCGTGGGGCGCGGCACCGGAGCCATCCCCCTCCATCAGCTCATGGGGCATGGCGTCGAAGCCGCCCCCTCCACCAGCACCTCAGGGATGGCCTTGGATCCATCCCCTCCCATCCACCAATCCCCCGTTGGCACCCCGACGGTGACGGCGGATCCACCAGATCCAGGGGCAGGCCTGGCTCCACCATCCCCACGGACTCGCTTCCCTCCACGTGGAACAGGAAGGGTCCCTACGTGGACAATGAGTCCTCGTCCACCAGGTCACCCCAATTCATGTCAGATGCTTCCTCATCAGACTCGTCGTCATCATCATCATCTTCACTGCTTGTCTCCTCTCCTTGATCTCGAGCTTGCTGCTTCCGTATCGCCTTCTTCTTCGCGAGCTCCCTTGTCTTCTTGTCCCAACCAACCGCGGCACGGTTCGTTGCCGCCCGGGTTGGGTCCTTTGGCAATGGAGCCGGGCTGTCCTTGAAGTGCAGTACCCTCGGCTGGTCCCGCCATCCTAAGGTTAACATCAGGGGATCAGAAATTTCAAGAGAAAAGAGGAGCAAGGGGAAAGAAAACTTATGAAGTCAACAAACCCCAGTTTAGGTCGCATCGGGGGATGCCCCGGCACCGGATACACGAAGTCAAGGATGGCGCCAGCGGAGTCCTTCGTGAGCTCCATCGCCTCCTTATGCGCTGTGCCACTTCGGAGTAAGGGAGCGCCTCATCGACAAGCACCATCCCTTTGAACGATGCTTCGAGCACCATCTGATATAGGGGAAGCGCGCGCGCCATCAGTGTTGCAACCCTCCTCGCATGGTAGGCGCCGATGATCCCCGACCCCTTCACGCCTCTCTGCTTTAGAGTTTGGATGGCGGCGAGAAGTCCATTGAATTGCTTCTTTCCCTTGCCCGGACGCCCCACCCCCATGACCCCGGGGCCTCCAAGATGTAGCGCCCGGTGAAAGCTGGCAAGGGGGCGGCGACGTCATTCTTGACATAGAACCATTGTGAATGCCACCCCTTGTTGGAGGTGGACAGACGCATTAGCGGGTACGCCCCCCCCTGGTTGTTGTGGAGGTGGATGCTGGCGCACCCCACTGGCTCATGCAGCTCTTGCTACCCGACCCGCCTCTTCACAAGATTGATGGCAAAGAGATACCTCCACAGGTCAAAGTGGGGACTGATCCCCAAGAACCCCTCACACAGGGCGATGAACGCCGCAATGTGCTGGATCCCATTGGGGGTGAGGTGTTGTAGTTCCACCTGATAGTAGTCTAGCAGTCACCGGAAAAACTGATGGGCGGGCATGGCGAATCCCCGCTCGTGGAAGTGAGCAAAAGACATGACATACCCTTCAGGCGGCTGCGGCTCCTCCTCCTCTCTGGGCAGCCGCCACTCCTCGGCGGCGATCAATGGGCGAAGGAGGCCTCGACAGACGAGGCCCTCCAGGCGCTGAGTGGAGATGTTGGATTTGTACCCCGGGTCCATTGCGATGGCGGGAGCAGCACGGGGAGGAAGGCAGTGCGGGGTGCGAGAGGCCCAGGCGATTGGCGGCAGAGGTGAAGTACGGAACCCTAGGGGCAAACCCCGTGGTTTTATAGGGGCGACGGATGCGAGAAGGGCATCGGTCCACCTCGATCTCCGAGCCTGCCATGACGCACCGCCGCGTCACGTCACGGGACACGCGCACGCAATCCCTATCCCTTTCCGCGAAAGTCGCGCCGAGCGGTTCGCCTTCCCCAGGCGGACCAGGACTCTCCTCCCACCAAGGGAATATGGGCCACAAAGCTCTTTCTCTCCGGCCCACCTAGGACCTCGGAGCCCAAGGGCCATCCCAACAAGGGAGGGGCCCGCAAAACGACCAGGGCCTCGATCCACAGTCAAGCCCCAATTAGGCGAGCCCTAAATGAAATCCCCACGAATGAGATACCATGATTCCCTTAAAAATCCAGTTGACACAAAAAAAACCAAGTCTTACGGCCTTACCCATGGAGGGCTCGATACTACCCCCCGGGCGATTCTACTCGAATCACCCGGGGGCTACACCCATCGGGTGCGCTCGCGCGCACCCTCTGGCAAACTAACTCCAACGAAATCAAAACAACCCCCGGGCGATTCTGCCCAAACCACCTGGGGGCTCGGGGGTTACTGTCGAGAACCTAATACCAGGGTACCCAAGGAGGAAACTAATAACCACCGAACGTTAAAAACTCCCGAACGGCCAAGAGCACCGCTGCACTTCTTGCCCAAACGATGGGAGTTTGGTTCCGCCTCGCTTGGTGCCCGTCGGCCAGCTCCGCCTCCCCTGACGGCTGGGGGATGGCTCCGCCTTGCCCGATGGCTGAGGGCCAGACTCCGCCTCGCTCGACCCCCGAGGGCTAGGCTCCGCCTTGCTCGACCCTCGAGGGCCAGGCTCCACCTCGCCCTACGGACCTCGCCTCACCCGATGTCCAAGGACTGGCTCCGCCTCGCTTGACAACCGCACCTCGCTCCCTCATGAAGATAGGCATAGGGTAAGACAAGACGTTCGGGTCAACCATGGCATCGAAGGACCATGTCCTGCGCCCCTGCAGGAAAGTACCGTCAGGACATGACGGGACGGGCGCTTAGACCCTTCTAGGCGTGACAGAGCCTGAATAGTGTTGTAGGCACGTGCTCCTCGCCCTACAGTGTTGTAGGCGCCGCCTTCAAACCACTGGGCGAAGAACCCGACACGGACATATGACAACCACTACGCTCCAAGGAGAGACTCCCGTCCTCTACAATGGAAAAACAAGCAGTCACCACGACATCCGCTCCCTACAGGGTCGGGGTTCGGCAACCCTATCCGACACGCCGCCCGTAGGGGCGGGATGGGACGCACCCACTTGCTAAAAGAGGCCACGGCATGGCCTACGAAGATCAACGAACATGCACACTTCTGACTCTGTCAGCCATGTTATACAGGGCAGGCGCAGGGAAAAAGAAAGACCCGGATCCTTCAAAGGACCTTCTATATCCTTGGTATTTTCCTCTTTCTCCTATCTGTAACCACTGCTCCCCCTTGGTCTATAAAAGGGAGGATAGGGCTCCCCACTAGAGGGACCGACTTTCAACGGACAACTCACATACAGACAAACTCATAGAGAGTTCAGTTCGACTAACATACATAGCCAAGCCGCCACCAGGCTCTTGGCCTCCTTTCGACCCTTCCATCAGAGACCTGGGACCAGTCCCTCTCTCGACCGTTTGTACCCCCTACTACGAACCGCTTTCAGTGCTAATAACACGAGCAGCAACAGACTGGACTAGGGACATTCAGCCCGAACCAGTATAAACCTTGTGTCCTTTAGCGCACCATCCGGGCCTAACGCGCATAATTATAAATTTACTAGCCGGTGCTTGTTCGAAACACCGACACATCCACTCTCGATCCATCTCTGCACAAAAAAAATATTGAGACAGTAATTACAAAAAATTAATAAGAAATCGAGCATCATCAACAACAATTGTAGCTCGAAAGTACCATTTTTGAAAAATATTATTGTACACGTACACTAATTATTGGAAAATTAAAATTGGTAGCCCTGGCCTTGTAAATTAAAAATCGTAGTAAAAAACAATTATTGCACAATAATGAAGAACAACTATTCTACTCCATGCCACATAAAAATGGAGACACTTATTTAAAAAAAACTAAAATTGGAGACATGATCATGAACAACAATGTAGCTCCAAACAATGCCCATATAAATTGAAAAATGCAGCCCCATAAAAAAATTATTGCACAATAATGAAGAACAATTATTCTACTCCATACCACATAAAAATGGAGACACTAATTTAAAAAAAAGTCTAAAATTGGAGACATGATCATGAACAACAATGTAGCTCCAAACAATGCGTTGTTATGTGACACATAGATTAATTTTCTCAACAATTGTAAAAGAATCTACTCTACTTCTAAGAACTAATTATAGCATCACATACTAACAATAATGATTTTGACCACCATAGAATAATTAGCTAGGAATTTAAATGTGTTCATAGACACCAACCTTTTGGATGATGGATTCACCACAATTTGAGCCTTGCACAAATGTACAATTGGAAAAGTGCTCTCCAGAATAGAGAAAGAACTAGAATAAGAATTCAGCAATGTAGTCATCAAAACAAAGCTAATTAAGCAACAAAATCAAAGGAGTGGATGTTTGTTACTAACCTTAAAGCAAAAAGATGAAGCCATTTTTCAAAATCCAAGCGCTAGCTTAATGGTGAAGAGCAGCCGCAACAATGGAGGGAAGGGTCCAAACGCATGCCTCTGTTCTCGGGATGGAAGAGAGGAGGAAGGAGAGGATGGCTGCAGCCTTTTTATGCTGTAGACTTATCACCATCGGTTCTTGGCTAGAATCAACAGTGATAGAGCCCAATCACTGTCGGCTCTTGGCTTGAACTGGCTGTGATATGTGGCTGTCAAGCCACTGCCGGTTAGAGACACAAACCAGTGGTGATAGTTGTCATCACTGCCGGTTCGGTCATATCCTAAATCAATTTATGGTTTTCAGAGCCAAGAACCGGCAGTGAAGGGTCAACACTGCCGGTTCTCCTAATTCCAGCAGTGATGAGGTCGGCAGTGAAGTGCTATTCTGTAGTAGTGCACACAGGAAGTGCCTACTACTGAAGGGTGCGCAACATTGCTAGCCCTTGTCATGTTCGGTGTCGTCTTCACCCTACCAGTCGCCCGAGGCCTCCCAAGAGTTTGAATTTCAAATTCTGTCGCGGCCTCAACCACCACCCCCATGGATGGATTCGATGCTTTGTGTCTCTGACCTAGAGGCCACTATTTGCGACCACCCAAAGTCCGCGGCCTCGGAGCACTTGCTATAGGTCTTGGAGCCGGACATGGCGCTGCAAAGTAGCCCTCCGTAGACGTCATGGGCATCGGGGCTGGTGGCCGACGAGCATGAGCTCATGGTGTGGCAAGCAGTCATGGCCGTGAATCTCGAGGATACTGCGATGTGTGACGATTTGCCGCCTCAACAGCTTTCCGTAAGGGCTACCAGCCAAGCCCACAAAGCGCAGCCTCAATAGCTCTCCGTCGGGGCCTACGACGATGCCCACGAAGGGCAGCCCGCTCAACCCACCGACGACGGCCCATCAACACCGGTACACGAGACAAACCCTCCTCCTTCTGTTGCAGCCTCGCCTACAGTCCAACCAACCTCTGTCGAGGACTTCATTGCCAGTCTAAAGTTGTCGCCGCCGTGCCTTCGGGTCTCACGCGTGCGAGTCGAGAACCTGGTGCCACACCGCAGTGATAGACTTGCTGCCAAGTCCGTCTACCGCGACCCGAACCCGGTCATGCTCAGCAAATGGCAGCCATCGGCGAGCGCCCCATGGTCAGCGCCGGCGACGCCTGACGCGACCATCGCCACTCAGTTCCATGAGACGTTCCAAGAGCCGTTGTCGTCGTCCAAGCGCGAGGCAATGCGGAGCTCTTCCCCAGGGCTGGTGCTCGCGGGCGGCAGGCGGCGGCAGAGGCGCCTTGAGCATGGGTTCATTCAACATCGCAACCCCGTCGGTCGCATATTTAGTTTCTTAGTTAGTTACAACAGCGTGCGTTCCACCGCCTTGCGGTGCCTTGTGTTCGTGTTCAACTCCATCGCTCATGGCACCTCGCCGTGATGTGATATTGGACGTGTAAACCTTCTAATTTCTTCTTAATGAAACATGTGCTAAGCACGTTCTCGAAAAAGAATTAGACCATGGATGTATAGCTAGGGTTCATTGATCAGTCAGTACTATATTCACTATTCAGGTTACACAACACAGACACGCAGCAACCATCAACCATGAGTATTAGTGTATATCTGATATACCTGAGAGTAGTAAACATTGCAACTGACCAAAACGTGTTACACGTAACAACAGCTTTAACAAATCTTGTGTGACCAGGTTGGGATGGGATGTAATGAAATGGCGACTTGTAGTAAAGAAGCAGCTAGCGAGTGATGATGGGTACGTGCCGTCCATGAAATAATATACCACCAACTTGCTCCGTATCTTATTTTCATAATTGACTGCATTATGTACGGAAGGAGTATAGACTACTGCAACCAACCAGTTCTGTCTGCACGTGTCACTATTGTTCTACTTGAGCTCTTAGACGTTTTTTTTTTTTTTTTTTTTTGCAAAGCATAGTACAATGCAGGGCACTCAAACATGTACATATATTTACCCTATGAAGTATGAACGCATATACATATATATTGTACCACTATGAGCACTGAAACACTGAGACCGAGCTGGTAGATTTCAATATATATTGACGAAGTCACTACGAGGGCCTCGTTATCGTTGGATACATCGCTTGCCATTGAAAAAATAACTATTAGCTGAGGACACTGATCTACGAGCATTAGCTGCTGATCGCTGCCACCCTCCAGGAGCTGCCGCGCCGCCGGCGCTGCCTTTTTGCTCCTCGCCGCTACCGCTATTGCAGTCTAGGTCCCTCTCCTTTCTCTCCCCGCGAGTATGCCGGTGGCAAGAAGGAAAAGCGGACCCATTATTTCTCCTTTGATAGCGCGCGCTTTGACAAGGCATGTCGATCTCGCCTCTTCTTTAATTTGCTACTAATTAAAATAAAGGATAGATATATATGATACGCGGAATGTTTGAAAGGAATTATTGGAGTGTAATGCAAACGTAAGGATGCACTCGTCATGTGCTAACGTAATACTAATAAGTATATGGGGTAGCTAGTTTAAGATAAAATGAGCTATATGATGGTGGAACGCTGACGACGACGACGACCACACGACTAGGTAGCTCGCTCCTGCAGGTTCGTCGATCGTTGAATCCTGCTAGATTTGACCGATTAAAGTGCTCACGTGGATATCTCCCTCTAAACCAATCGTCGAAAAGGAGGTACCTAGGGTCAAGCTTGTCTGCACCGTCGATCCACTGAAAGAAAAAACACCTCTCATGATCCTACACAATAAGATTTCAACAAAATATTAGTAGCATACCTACACAAATAAAGAAAAAAAGATAGTAAAAACAATTACTTACATTAAAACGACTGTATGTGTAGAAGCAACGCGCCACTGTGTCTGGATGTCTCGATTGAAACACGTGGGCCGGAAAACGACAGTCAGAGTTAGGGACAGGGAGGTCAGAAGGAACAGGGGCATCTTTGCTAGACGCGTCGGGATATAATTCTCGAGGACGACCCCGTTTTCGCCAAAACTCCTCCCGATATATTTCTTGCATCTAACAAAGCGGATGTAATTTAACAAACAAAAATCAAAACATCATAAATTAATGTCAATGAGAACCATAACTACAATACAACCAATTTCGTTCTAAAAACCGAAAGCAATTAACATTAAACCCTAAATCTAAGGTTTCCCATTTGATGCAACCCATAACATAACAACATGCGCTGCGGTTACCTAGGTATAATACAAATATTAAAAATTACATGAAACCCTAAGTAATGACGATTCTTACGTTGAAAAATCTGATTAATATATACCAAATCGATGCAAAAAAAACTAGGAGGGAGCGAGGATACCTTACTCTCGAAGATCTACGGATCAAATCAAAGTTTCCAAGGTCCAATATGCCGATTCGTGAGGTAGGGCGAAGTGGGAAGAGAAAAAACCCGAGAGGGAGGAGAAAGAAAAGGAAGATGGCTCGGGCAGAAAGGTTGAGGCCGGGGTTAAAACACCACCTCGGCGCCATAGAGCATGGCACCAAGCTCGACGCCAAGATCTACGGCGCCGAGCTCGGTGCCAAGATCTCTAGCGCCGAGCTGTCTGTCATGTCACCACCACGTCTGTGTCGAGCCCAAGAGCTCGGCGCCAGCAACGATGGCGCCGAGACGTCTAAGCTAGCTAAGGGTCCAGATTTTGAAATCTTACCTCCAGGGACATATTTATGAAAAATTTTCAAAAAAAAGCTAAAATATAAAAAATTCGGTTGCCGCACACGCGCCTTGTCGTCTCTGCTTTCGAATTCATTTTAATTTTTCAATACGCGGTGTAGCACATCAGCACCCGTGCCCAGTCCTTTCCTGTCCTACTAGTACATATACCTTCCGGTGCATATATATGCATGTGCCTATATATGTGGATTGACGACAAACGACTGAATACATGGATGAGTGACGACTCCATCCAAGTTGCCTATATACAATTCGAATTCAAAACTAAAATCCGTGTGCACGCATGGCCATAGAGTACATATACTTCTTTTGATGAAATCAAGTTAATTAAACAACAAACATATGCAGTGTGGTCCTTCTAGCTAGATGAATATACTATCTGTTGCAATCGATCTGCAAGTGGATAGATAAACTAATTAGGGTTCGCTAGTTGTTTATGTTGTCCACTAGCGCGCAGTGCAGTGTGTTCCCTTCGCTCATATATATCAATCGTGGTGCAGCGTGCTTTCACATGAGAAAGTGAGACTGGTCCTTGCATGACAATTGCCAATAATGCATGCCTGCCACAAAGACACCTATATTACGATGATGTATAGGGATCCGGACCTAGGGTTTCATGATGATAGCCATACTGATGACTTGGGCCATTTGGACTATACGAAATGACTTCATCTTCAACAATATGAAGCCCAGTGTGGAGGCAGTCAAGTTCAGCTTCAAAAAGGAAATAATGAAGCTGCTTTCTCTAAGAGCAAAGGCCAAATATTCAACAATTTTTGACTGATGGATCTTGAATCTGTTGTAATTTTCTTTGGCGCTCGCATTTTCTTTGTTTCCTTTTGGGTCTCTTGAAGCCCTTTTGTAATATTTTTTAAACCTCTTTTACCTTTCAATAAATTCATGTAGGGGCCTAGGCCCCTCCAGTTTCATAAAAAAATTTACAGCGTGGAAATTGAGCAAGCAACATGAAACCAGACGACCGGTATGAAAATTAACCTGCTCCATCCATTCTAAAATATATACTAGGTGTGAACAGTTAATTAAGCTAACCAAGAGTGTACACTACTAGAAAACAGATCTTTCATCCCGCCTCTATTTTTGCCTTTAGTCCCGGTATTTTTGTGTTCGGGACTAAAGGGACTATTAGTCTCGGTTGTATCCTCAAACAAGGATACAAAGTTTCTGCCCCAAGTGTGTGGCGACGGCAGGCAACAATTAGTCCCGGTTATAGCCCAGAGCCAGGACTAAAGGTTAGTCCTGGCTGGACCCTCCAACCGGGAATAAATATTTACTCCCGGCTTGAGGCTCCAGCCGGGACTAAAGGATGACCTTTAGTCCCAGCTCTGGGCTATAACCGGGATAAAATCTTTCTTGATAAAATAATATAGTCGCGCTGGACAAAAAAATGGGGCAGACAGGCATTGAACCCACGACCTCATAGCCAAGGTCCAAACCGCAGCGCACTAGCTAGCCATCTGAACTAAGTCACTTTCTCGACAAGAAAGCACCCAAACATTTGTTTAATAAGAGAAAAGACCATTTAATTGATTATATTCTTTTGTTAACAATACTTTGAATTTTCTGGTCCATGTGCTTTCTAGTGCCTGATTGATCTCATAATTTTTATCAGGGTTTCAAATGACCAGTGTGAAGCCACCACCAAGTTCGAGATTTTTCTGAATTGGTTTGGTAATTTTTTTCTCTTTAATTGAATTTCCACACGACTTCACCGATTAATTATACGTTGAACTGAGTCTACCCCCGAAAAGATCCGGAATGGTGCCAAACTTTGCCAAATGGTCTCTTGTGCCCTAGGAGACAAATATTTGTGGAGGTTGATGCAAAATTATATTGTTTTGAATATGTAATTCAACGTATTTCGTCTCATGCGGCACAAAGAAAAATGTAATAATAAAAATAATTATCAGAAAAATCTAAGATCTTGTGTGGGGCCATATTTTGGGTGTAAATGACTGCCAAAAATTTTTTAAGCCATTTCGACATAGACGGAGTCGACGTGCTTCACAGAGGTATATAGAACATTTCGTCGAACCCTATCTATACACCTAGGTTTTCTGGGATTCTGAGGTCCATGTGCTTTCTAGTGCCGGATTAGGGTAAAACTTTTTCTCAATACTTCAAATACCTATGTGTAGCCACCACCAAGTTTGAGATTTTTCTGAGGTGGTTTAGTACTTTTTTTCACTTTAATTGAATTTTCGTGCGAATTCACCGATTAATTATACATTGAACTGGTTCCACCCCTAAATGATCCGGAATGGTGCCAAACTTTGCCAAATGATGTATTGTGCCCTAGGAGACATATTTGTGGAGGTTGATGAAAAATTATATTGTTTTCAATATATAATTCACCGTATTTCATCTCACGCGGCACAAAGAAAAATGTAATAATAAAAATAATTATCAGAAAAATCTAAGATCTTGTGTGGGGCCATATTTTGGGTGTAAATGACTGCCAAAAAAATTTCAAGCCATTTCAACATAGGGAGAGTCGACGTGCTTCACAGAGGTATATAGAACATTTCGTCGAACCCTATCTATACACCTACGTTCTTTGAGATTCTAAGGTCCATATGCTTTCCAGTGCAGATTGGGCTAAAATTTTTTCTCAAGACTACAAATGCCCTGTGTGTAGCCACCACCAAGTTTGAAATTTTTCTGAGGTGGTTTGGTACTTTTTTTAATTTAATTAAATTTTCACACGAATTCACCGATTAATTGTACATTGAACTGGGTCCACCCCCTAAATGATTTGGAATGGTGCCAAACTTTGCCAAATGGTCTATTGTGCCTTAGGAGACAAATATTTGTGGAGGTTGAAGCAAAATTATATTGTTTTCAATATGTAATTCACCGTATTTCGTCTCAAGCGGCACAAAGAAAATTGTAATAATAAAAATAATTATCAGAAAAATCTAAGATCTTGTGTGGGGCCATATTTTGGGTGTACATGACTTCCAAAAAAATTTCAAGCCATGTCGACATAGGCAAAGTCGACGTGCTTCACAGAGGTATATAGAACCTTTCGTTGAACCCTATCTATACAGCTAGATTCTCTAGGATTCTGAGGTCTATGTGCTTTCTAGTGCCGGATTGGGCTAAAACTTTTTCTCAAGACTTCAAATGCCTTATGTGTAGCCACCACCAAGTTTGAGATTTTTCTGAGGTGGTTTCATACTTTTTTCACTTTAATTGAATTTTCATGCGAATTCACCAATTAATTATACATTGAACTGGGTCCACCCCCTAAATGATTCGGCATGGTGCCAAACTTTGCCAAATGGTCTATTGTGCCCTAGGAGACAAATATTTGTGGAGGTTGATGCAAAATTATATTGTTTTCAATATGTAATTCACCGTATTTCGTCTCACGCGGCACAAAGAAAAATGTAATAATAAAAATAATTACCAGAAAAATCTAAGATCTTGTGTGGGGCCATATTTTGGGTGTAAATGACTACCAAAAATAAATTTAAGCCATTTCGACATAGGCAGAGTTCACGTGCTTCACAGAGGTATATAGAACTTTTCGTCGAACCCTATCTATACAACTAGGTTTTCTGAGATTCTAAGGTCCATGTGCTTTCTAGTACCGGATTGGGCTAAAACTTTTTCTTAAGACTACAAATGCCCTGTGTGTAACCACCACCAAGTTTGAGATTTTTCTGAGGTGGTTTGGTACTTTTTTTAATTTAATTGAATTTTCGCATGAATTCACCGATTAATTATACATTGAACTAGGTCCACCCCCTAAATGATCCGGAATGGTGCCAAACTTTGCCAAATGGTCTATTGTGCCCTAGGAGACAAATATTTGTGGAGGCTGATGCAAAATTTTATTGTTTTCAATATGTAATTCACTGTATTTTGTCTCACGCGGCACAAAGAAAAATGTAATAATAAAAATAATTATCAGAAAAATCTAAGATCTTGTGTGGAGCCATATTTTGGGTGTAAATGACTGTCAAAAAAATTTCAAGTCATTTCGACATAGGCGGAGTCGACGTGCTTCATAGAGGTATATAGAACCTTTCGTCGAACCCATATCTATACACATAAGTTCTCTGGGACTCTGAAGTCCATTTTCTTTCTAGTGCCGGATTTATCTCAAACTTTTTCTCAAGACTACAAATGCCCTGTGTGTAGCCACCACCAAGTTTGAGATTTTTCTGAGGTGGTTTGCTACTTTTTTAACTTTAATTGAATTTTCGCCCGAACTCACCGATTAATTATTTAATGATTAATGAAGAACCTAAAGATTTACGTTACAATTACGTGAAAACTAATTTCCTGTCGAAAACCAATAAATTTAACAATTTCAATTAAAGTCTATATTTTTGCATTAACGAAAATAGTGAGTATTAGTTGCATTATGTTCAACATTTATAATAAAAAACACAATAATTTAGGTCACATTTTTTTGTGCAGTAAATGAAAATAAAGTTTATTACTTTTTCTAAAAAAATTGATGCCTAGTATTGAATTTACTGCGCAAATAATAAGATTTAAACATTTAAATACAAAACATATATAAAATAAACTGATCTGCTTAAAAGTTGGTGGGAAATGAAAATGTAGCTCACCTTTAGTCCCAGCTCCTGCCACCAGCTGGGACTAAAGGTGGGCTACATTTGGCGGCCCGCCAAAAAATCCTTTAGTCCCGGCTCCTTCCAACAGCCGGGACTAAATGTTCCCCCTTTAGTCCCGACTGGTGGCAGGAGCCGGGACTAAAGGTGCTTTAGTCCCGCGCGGTGGATGGGGCCGAGACTAAAGGTTCCTCTCCTATATATCGTCGCCTCCCTTCTCTCTTCTTCCTCATCGATCGTCTTCGTCTTCAGCGCGTCCCCAGAGCTCCGCCGCCGCTGATTCGCCTCCCCGGCCACCCCCGACGCCGCCTTCCTCACCGGAGGGCACCCCGAGGCTCGCCCACCTCGCCGGAGTAGCCCCGACGCGCGCCCCAACGAGGAGCCCCTGGCCGCCCCCGACGCCGCGCGCGCGCCGTGCCGCCGCCGATTTCGCGTTCCCGGCCACCCCCAATGCCGCCTTCCTCATAGTAGGGCACCTCGATGCCCGCCCACCTCGCCGAAGCTAGCCCTGACGCCGCGCCCCTCAAGGAGGAGCCCCTGGCTGCCCCCGACGCCGCGCGCGTGCCACGCCGCCGCCGATTTCCTTTTCCCGGGCCACCCTGGCCCGACGCCGCGCCTTCTTCCTCATCGGAGGGCATCCCGACGCCCACCCACACCTCACCGGAGTAGCCCCGACAACGCCACGCCCGGCCAGGAGACCCCGTGCCTCGATCCAGCGCCGCCGACCACCACCACCCGTCGCCAACACTCCATTAATTCTAAACCGCCAGTATATATATATTATATTTATTATATTTATGAATTCTATTGACGAAATGTGTATTAATGTATATATGTATGAAATTATATATGTATGAAATGTGTGTGTATATATATATATATCAATTAATGTATATATGTATGAAATTATGTATGTATGAAATGTGTATATATATATCAATTAATGTATATATGTATGAAATTAATGTGTGTATATATATATATCAATTAATGTATACATGTATAATTTTTCCAAGGAAAAAAATCAATTGTGTTATATTCTGATACCATGTGGCCTATACCCTAAACCCTAAACCACCCTAAACCCTAAACCAACCTAAACCCTCCTCGGCCACCGACGCTAGCCGGCCGGCCCGCGCAGGCACCACCGCCCCGAAATGTGTATGAAATATCTATGAAACCCTAATTGCATAATTATTGATTTATAATTGTTTAGGCTCTCTATGGCCGACCCGAGAGACGATGACCTGGAGGTGGAAATGATGGATATTATCAACGTCGGCACTGAACATTGTGTCGATGTTGATAATGACCAGCAGGAAGACGACGGGAGTCAATACTTGAATCTCGATCATATTGTTGAGGAAGTTGTTCATAAAGATAATTCCGGCAAGTTATATATTTCTCAATATCTAGCTCTCATTTATTTATTATGCATACATGTAGCCCACTGGATCGACCTTCGTTTTATAATACTTTTTGTGTTTCTATGCGTACATAGCCGTTTGGATCGACGACGACGACGGGGAACACAAAGAATGTTCGAGGGGCCAAAAAGCTGTTGGAAGGCCGCTACATCATCTCAGAATTCAACGTGGCTACAGGCGAACCACTAGGACAATATGCACATAAATTCGTGTACCATTGTGGGTACCTTGTAAGGGACAAGCTCTCGATCAATGCCCGTGAATGGAAAAAAATAACAATGCTCCTCATATTAGTTATGTCTCTGATAAGGACAAGGAGCTGATTTGGCAAAATGTTCTTGCACATTTCACGCTCCAAACAGATGATTATCATGAAGACATCACCCACGAAAGGTTGACGGAGCGAGTTAGGCACTGGACAATGAAGAAGATGGCCACCCAATTCCAATCTTGGAAGAAGCAGCTGTACAAATCATACGTCAAGAAGAACAAGACTCCAAATTGGAACGATAAGGGCCCAATCACAAAGGCAAGGCCCTACTGGGAGGAATTTGTATAGTACAAGACATCAGAAGAGGGTGCGGAACGAGCGAGAAGAAACCAAGAGAATTCCAGACAAAAGCAATACCACCATAACATGGGATCAGGTGGCTACGCGACTTCCGTTCCCAAGTGGCAAAAAATGGAAGCAGACCTTATTGCCAAGGGGGTCGTACCTGAATCAGCACCGTGGGTAATGCAAACGTAAGGATGCACTCGTCATGTGCTAACGTAATACTAATAAGTATATGGGGTAGCTAGTTTAAGATAAAATGAGCTATATGATGGTGGAACGTTGACGACGACGACGACCACATGACTAGGTAGCTCGCTCCTGCAGGTTCGTCGATCGTCGAATCCTGCTAGATTTGACCGCTTAAAGTGCTCATGTGGATGTCTCCCTCTAAACCAATCGTCGAAAAGGAGGTGCCTAGGGTCAAGCTTGTCTGCACCGTCGATCCACTGAAAGAAAAAACACCTCTCACGATCCTACACAACAAGATTCCAACAAAATATTAGTAGCATACCTACACAAATAAAGAAAAAAAAGATAGTAGAAACAATTACTTACATTAAAACGACTGTATGTGTAGAAGCAATGCGCCACTATGTCTGGATGTCTCGATTGAAACACGTAGGCCGGGAAACCACAGTTAGAGTTAGGGTCAGGGAGGTCAGAAGGGACGGGGGAATCTTTGCTAGACGCGTCGAGATATAATTCTCGAGGACGACCCCGTTTTCGCTAAAACTCCTCCCGATATATTTCTTACATCTAACAAAGCGGATGTAATTTAACAAACAAAAATCAAAACATCATAAATTAATATCAATGAGAACTATAACTATAATACAACCAATTTCGTTCTAATAACCGAAAGCAATTAACATTAAACCCTAAACCTAGGGTTTCCCATTTGATGCACAACAATGAATCCATAACATAACAACATGCGCTGCGGTTAACTAGGTATAATACAAATATTAAAAATTACATGAAACCCTAAGTAATGACGATCCTTACGTTAAAAAATCTGATTAATATATACCAAATCGATGAAAAAAAAAACTAGGAGGGGAGCGAGGATACCTTAAACTCGAAGATCTACGGATCAAATCAAAGTTTCCAAGGTCCAATATGCCGATTCGTGAGGTAGGGCGAAGTGGGAAGAGAAAAAACCCGAGAGGGAGGAGAAAGAAGAGGAAAAAGGCTCGGGTAGGAAGGTTGGGGTCGGGGTTAAAACACCACCTCGGCGTCATAGATCATGGCACCAAGCTCGGCGCCAAGATCTACGGCGCCAAGCTTGGCGCCAATATCTATGGCGCCGAGCTCGGTGCCAAGATCTCTAGCGCCGAGCTGCCTGTCATGTCACCGCCATGTCTGTGTCGAGCCCAAGAGCTCGACGCCAGCAACGATGGCGCCAAGACGTCTAAGCTAGCTAAAGGTCTAGATTTTGAAATCTTACCTCCAGGAACATATTTATGAAATTTTTTCAAAAAAAAGCTAAAATATAAAAAATTCGGTTGCCGCACACGCGCCTTGTCGTCTCTGCTTTCGAATTCTTTTTAATTTTTCAATACGCGGTGTAGCACATCAGCACCCGTGTCCAGTCCTTTCCTGTCCTACTAGTACATATACCTTCCGGTGCATATATATGCATGTGCCTATATATGTGGATTGACGACAAACGACTGAATACATGGATGAGTGACGACTCCATCCAAGTTGCCTATATACAATTCGAATTCAAAACTAAAATCCGTGTGCACGCATGGCCATAGAGTACATATACTTCTTTTGATGAAATCAAGTTAATTAAACAACAAACATATCCAGTGTGGCCCTTCTAGCTAGATGAATATACTATCTGTTGCTATCGATCTGCAAGTGGATAGATAAACATATTAGGGTTCGCTAGTTGTTTATGTTGTCCACTAGCGCGCAGTGCAGTGTGTCCCCTTCGCTCATATATCAATCGTGGTGCAGCGTGCTTTCACATGAGAAAGTGAGACTGGTCCATGCATGACAATTGCCAATAATGCATGCCTGCCACAAAGACACCTATATTACGATGATGTATAGGGATCCGGACCTAGGGATTCATGATGATAGCCATACTGATGACTTGGGCCATTTGGACTATACGAAATGACTTCATCTTCAACAATATGAAGCCCAGTATGGAGGCAGTCAAGTTCAGCTTCAAAAAGGAAATAATGAAGCTGCTTTCTCTAAGAGCAAAGGCCAAATATTTAACAATTTTTGACTGATGGATCCTGAATCTGTTGTAATTTTCTTTGGCGCTCGCATTTTCTTTGTTTCCTTTTGGGTCTCTTGAAGCCCTTTTGTAATATTTTTTAAACCTCTTTTACCTTTCAATAAATTCATGTAGGGGCCTATGCCCCTCCAGTTTCATAAAAAAAATTACAGCGTGGAAATTGAGCAAGCAACATGAAACTAGACGACCGGTATGAAAATTAACCTGCTCCATCCATTAGAAAATATATACTAGGCGTGAACAGTTAATTAAGCTAACCAAGAGTCTACACTACTAGAAAACAGACCTTTCATCCCGCCTCTATTTTTATCCTTAGTCCCGGTATTTTTGTGTTCGGGACTAAAGAGACTATTAGTCCTGGTTGTATCCTCAAACAAGGATACAAAGTTCCTGCCCCAAGTGTGTGGCGACGGCAGGCAACAATTAGTTCCGGTTATAGCCCAGAGTCGGGACTAAAGGTTATCATTTAGTCCTGGCTGGACCCTCCAATCGGCAATAAATCTTTACTCCTGGCTTGAGGCTCCAGCCGGGACTAAAGGATGACCTTTAGCCCCGGCTCTGGGCAATAACCGGGATAAAATCTTTCTTGATAAAATAATATAGTCGCGCTGGACAAAAAAATGGGGCAGCCATGCATTAAACCCATGACCTCATAGCCAAGGTTCAAACCGCAGCGCACTAGCTAGCCATCTGAACTAAGTCACTTTCTCGACAAGAAAGCACCCAAACATTTATTTAATAAGAGAAAAGATCATTTAATTAATTATATTCTTTTGTTAACTATACTTTGAATTTTCTGATCCATGTGCTTTCTAGTGCCTGATTGATCTCATAATTTTTATCAGGGTTTCAAATGCCCAGTGTGAAGCCACCACCAAGTTCGAGATTTTTCTGAATTGGTTTGGTAATTTTTTTCTCTTTAATTGAAGTTCCACGCGACTTCACCGATTAATTATACATTGAACTGAGTCCACCCCCGAAAAGATCCGGAATGGTGCCAAACTTTGCCAAATGGTCTCTTGTGCCATAGGAGACAAATATTTGTGGCGGTAGATGCAAAATTATATTGTTTTGAATATGTAATTCGACGTATTTCGTCTCACGCGTCACAAAGAAAAATGTAATAATAAAAATAATTATCAGAAAAACCTAAGATCTTGTGTGGGGCCATATTTTGGGTGTAAATGATTGCCAAAAAAAATTTAAGCCATTTCGACATAGGCGAAGTCGACGTGCTTCACAGAGGTATATAGAACCTTTCGTCGAACCCTATCTATACACCTAGATTCTCTGGGATTCTGAGGTCTATGTGCTTTCTAGTGCTGGATTGGGCTGAAACATTTTCTCAAGACTTCAATTGCCTGTGTGTAGCCACCACCAAGTTTGAGATTTTTCTGAGGTGGTTTAGTACTTTTTCACTTTAATTGAATTTTCGTACGAATTCACCGATTAATTATACATTGAACTGGGTCCACCCCTAAATGATCTAGAATGGTGCCAAACTTTGCCAAATGGTGTATTGTGCCCTAGGAGACAAATATTTGTGGAGGTTGATGCAAAATTATATTGTTTTCAATATGTAATTCACCGTATTTCGTCTCACGCGACACAAAGAAAAATGTAATAATAAAAATAATTATCAGAAAAATCTAAGATCTTATGTGGGGCCATATTTTGGGTGTAAATGAGTGCCAAAAAAATTCAAGCCATTTCGACATAGGCAGAGTCGACGTGCTTCACAGAGGTATATAGAACCTTTCGTCGATCCCTATCTATACACTTAGATTCTCTGGGATTCTAAGGTCCATGTGCTTTCCAGAGCTGGATTGGGCTAATTTTTTTTCTCAAGACTACAAATGCCCTGTGTGTAGCCACCACCAAGTTTGAAATTTTTCTGAGGTGGTTTGGTACTTTTTTTAATTTAATTGAATTTTCACGCGAATTCACTGATTAATTATACATTGAACTAGGTCCACCCCTAAATGATCTGGAATGGTGCCAAACTTTGCCAAATGGTCTATTGTGCCCTAGGAGACAAATATTTGTGGAGGTTGATGCAAAATTATATTGTTTTCAATATGCAATTCACCGTATTTTGTCTCACGCGGCACAAAGAAAAATGTAATAATAAAAATAATTATCAGAAAAATCTAAGATCTTGTGTGGGGCCATATTTTGGGTGTACATGACTGCCAAAAAAATTTCAAGCCATGTCGACGTGCTTCACAGAGGTATATAGAACCTTTTGTCGAACCCTATCTATACACTTAGGTTCTCTGGGATTCTAAGGTCTATGTGCTTTCTGGTGCCGGATTGGACTAAATTTTTTTTCAAGACTTCAAATGCCATATGTGTAGCCACCGTCAAGCTTGAGATTTTTCTGAGGTGGTTTGGTACTTTTTTCACTTTAATTGAATTTTTGCGCGAATTCACCGATTAATTATACATTGAACTGGGTCCACCCCCTAAATGATCCGGAATGGTGCCAAACTTTGCCAAATGGTCTATTGTGCCCTCAGAGACAAATATTTATGGAGGTTGATGCAAAATTATATTGTTTTCAATATGTAATTCACCGTATTTCGTCTCACGCGGCACACAGAAAAATGTAATAATAAAAATAATTATCAGAAAAATATAAGATATTGTGTGAGGCCATATTTTGGGTGTAAATGACTGCCAAAATTTTTTAAGCCATTTCGACATAGACAGAGTTGACGTGCTTCATAAAGGTATATAGAACATTTCGTCGAACCCTATCTATATACCTAGGTTCTCTGGAATTCTGAGGTCTATGTGCTTTCTAGTGCTGGATTGGGCTAAAACTTTTTCTCAAGACTTAAAATGCCTTATGTGTATCCACCACCAAGTTTGAGATTTTTCTGAGGTGGTTTGGTACTTTTTTCACTTTAATTGATTTTTCGCGCGAATTCATCGATTAATTATACATTGAACTGGGTCCACCCCCTAAATGATCCCGAATGATGCCAAACTTTGCCAAATGGTCTATTGTGCCCTAGGAGACAAATATTTGTGGAGGTTGATGCAATATTATATTGTTTTCAATATGTAATTCACCGTATTTCGTCTCACGCGACACAAAGAAAAATGTAATAATAAAAATAATTATCAAAAAAATCTAAGATCTTGTGTGTGGCCATATTTTGGGTGTAAATGACTGCCAAAAAAATTTCAAGCCATTTTGACATAGGGGAGTCGACGTGCTTCACAAAGGTATATAGAACCTCTCGTCGAACCCTATCTATACACCTAGGTTCTCTGGTACTCTGAAATCCAATTGCTTTCTAGTGCTGGATTGGGCTCAAACTTTTTTTCAACATTACAAATGCCCTGTGTGTAGCTACCACCAAGTTTGAGATTTTTCGAGGTGCTATATACCTAGGTTCTCTGGAATTCTGAGGTCTATGTGCTTTCTAGTGCTGGATTGGGCTAAAACTTTTTCTCAAGACTTAAAATGCCTTATGTGTAGCCACCACCAAGTTTGAGATTTTTCTGAGGTGGTTTGATACTTTTTTCACTTTAATTGATTTTTCGCGCGAATTCATCGATTAATTATACATTGAACCGGGTCCACCCCTAAATGATCCAGAATGGTGCCAAACTTTGCCAAATGGTCTATTGTGCCCTAGGAGACAAATATTTGTGGAGGTTGATGCAAAATTATATTGTTTTCAATATGTAATTCACCGTATTTCGTCTCACGCGACACAAAGAAAAATGTAATAATAAAAATAATTATCAAAAAAATCTAAGATCTTGTGTGGGGCCATATTTTGGGTGTAAATGACTGCCAAAAAAATTTCAAGCCATTTTGACATAGGCGAAGTCGACGTGCTTCACAGAGGTATATAGAACCTTTCGTCGAACCCTATCTATACACCTAGGTTCTCTGGTACTCTGAAGTCTAATTGCTTTCTAGTGCTGGATTGGGCTCAAACTTTTTTTCAACACTACAAATGCCCTGTGTGTTGCCACCACCAAGTTTGAGATTTTTCTGAGGTGGTTTATTACTTTTTTAACTTTAATTGAATTTCCGCCCGAACTCATCGATTAATTATACAATGATTAATGAAGAACCTAAAGATTTACGTTACAATTATGTGAAAACTAATTTCCTGTCGAAACCAATAAATTTAATAATTTCAATTAAAGTCTACATTTTTGCATTAACGAAAATAGTGAGTATTAGTTGTATTATGTTCAACATTTATAAAAAAACACAATAGTTTAGGTCACATATTGTTTTTGTGTGCCCTAAATGAAAATAAAGTTTATTACTTTTTCTGAAAAAATTTATGCCTAGTATTAAATTTACTACGCAAATAATAAGACTTAAACATTTAAATACAAAACATATATAAAATAAACTGATCTGCTTAAAAGTTGGCGGGAAATAAAAATGTAGTCCACCTTTACTCCCGGCTCCTGCCACCAGCTGGGACTAAAGGTGGGCTGCATTTGGCGGCCCGTCAAAAAATCCTTTAGTTCTTGCTCCTTCCAACAGCTGGGACTAAAGGTCCCTCCTTTAGTCCCGGTTGGTGACAGGAGCCATGACTAAAGGTGCTTTAGTCCTAGGCGGTGGATGGAGCCGGGACTAAAGGTCCATCTCCTATATATCGCCGCCTCCCTTCTCTCTTACTCCTCATCGATCGTCTTCGTCTTCAGCGCGTCCCTAGAGCTCTGCCACCGCCGATTCGCCTCCCCGGCCACCCCCGACGCCGCCTTTCTCACCGGAGGGCACCCCGAGGCTCGCCCACCTCGCCGGAGTAGCCCCGATGCCGCGCCCCTCACCGAGGAGCCCCCGGCCACCCCCGACACCGCGCGCGCGCCACGCCGTCGCCGATTTGGCGTTCCAGGCCACCCCCGATGCCGCCTTCCTCACAGGAGGGCACCCCAACGCCCCCCACCTCGTCGGAGTAGCCCCGACGCCGCGCCCCTCAAGGAGGAGCCCCTGGCTGCCCCCGACACCACGCACGCGCCACGCCGCCGCCGATTTCGCTTTCTCGGGCCACCCCGGCCTGACGCCGTGCCTTCTTCCTCACCAGAGGGCATCCCGACGCCCACCCACACCTCGCCGGAGTAGCCCTGACGACGCCAAGACTCGGCCAGAGCCCCCGTGCCTTGATCCAGCGCATTGTCCACCACCGCCCGTCGCCAACACTCCATTAATTCTAAACCACCGATATATATATATATATTATATTTATTATATTTATGAATTATATTGACGAAATGTGTATTAATGTATATATGTATGAAATTATATATGTATGAAATGTGTATATATATATCAATTAATGTATATATGTATGAAATTATGTATGTATGAAATGTGTATATATATATCAATTAATGTATATATGTATGAAATTAATGTGTCTATATATATATCAATTAATGTATACATGTATAATTTTTCCTTAGGAAAAAAATCAATTATGTTATATTCTGATACCATGTGGCCTATACCCTAAACCCTAAACCACCCTAAACCCTAAACCACCCTAAACCCTCCCCGGCCACCGACGCTGGTCGGCCGCCCCGCGCAGGCACCACCGCCCCGAAATGTGTATGAAATGTCTATGAAACCCTAATTGCATAATTATTGTTTTATAATTGTTTAGGCTCTCTATGGCCGACCCGAGAGATGATGACCTAGAGGCAGAAATGATGGATATTATCAACGTCGGCACTGAACATTGTGCCGATGTTGATAATGACCAGTACGAAGACGACGGGAGTCAATACTTGAATCTCGATCATATTGTTGAGGAAGTTGTTCATGAAGATAATTCCAGCGAGGTATATATTTCTCAATATCTAGCTCTCATTTATTTATTATGCATACACGTAGCCCACTAGATCGACCTTCATTTTATAATACTTTTTGTGTTTCTATGCGTACATAGCCGTCTAGATCGACGACGACGACGGGGAACACAAAGAATGTTCGAGGGGCCAAAAAGTCGTTGGAAGGCCGCTACATCATCTCAGAATTCAACGTGGCTACAGGCGAACCACTAGGACAATATGCACAGAAATTCGTGTATCACTGTGGGTACCTTGTAAGGGACAAGGTCCCGATCAATGCCCGTGAATGGAAAAAAAATAACAATGCTCCTCATATTAGTTATGTCTCTGATAAGGACAAGGAGCTGATTTGGCAAGATGTTCTTGCACATTTCACGCTCCAAACAGATGATTATCATGAAGACATCACCCACGAAAGGTTGACAGAGCGAGTTAGGCACTGGACAATGAAGAAGATGGCCACCCAATTCCAATCTTGGAAGAAGCAGCTATACAAATCATATGTCAAGAAGAACAAGACTCCAAATTGGAACGATAAGGGCCCAATCGCGAAGGCAAGGCCTTACTAGGAGGAATTTGTACAGTACAAGACATCAGAAGAGGGTGCGGAACGGGCGAGAAGGAACCAAGAGAATTCCAGACAAAAGCAATACCACCATAACATAGGATCAGGTGGCTACGTGACTTCCGTTCCCAAGTGGCAAAAAATGGAAGCAGACCTTATTGCCAAGGGGGTCATACCTGAATCAGCACCGTGGCCTGAACGCACAAAGCGTTGGTTTTTAGGTCATGGGGGAGGATTGGACCCAGTCACTGGGAAGCTCGTCCATGGCACAAAACTTGAAAGAGCAACAGAAAGGTTGATTCAAATTCTAAAAGCTAGAGATAGTGGACTATTCAGGCCCAACAGAGAGAAAGATGAACTGACATATTCCATCAGGACTGCTGAGCATTGTGGATGAACTAGAGGCAAAGGGGTCGTTCCATGGGTGCAAGGTTTCCCTGAAAGGATCGATTCATACAGAAGCCGCCAGAGACGGAAGGATGAGGAGGCAGAGAGGATCCGCATCTTGCAGCAATATGTTATTGAGTCATGGGAAGCGATGCTTGAATCACAAAGGCAAGAAAAAGAAATGCAAGCGAAAATGCAAGAGGAAGTCGCAAGGCAAGTGCAAATACAATTGAGTGCCCATGGGATTACAACAGCTCCGGGAATCAACATTAGCCCCCCCGATCAGTTGAGAAGTAGTTGTGCTTCTACGAAGCTGCCTGATGCCATAAAAGATGCAGAGCTGCGCTTCCCCGTGGATGACGTCACTGAACCTTTTACATCATGTGAGCTGCACATTCCAAAAGATAATGGCACAGTGTGGCTATTGGTGTTGTAAACCCTATCGACCGTACCAAGACACCAAGAATCCATGGGGCAGTAGTACCAGCTGGATATGCTACCGTCTCGATGGATAAAGCTATTGAAGGTTTTAGCGATGTGCCTCTTGACATTCATGGAGGTGATGGGGAGAAGACCGTGGGAGAAGCAGAGAAGTCATTCATTGCATGGCGCAAGCGCTACATCAATATTCCCGGAAAGCCGTTGCCGCACAATAGGTACGGATGAAAGTGAACGAAACAATTTTTTTTATTAATTTTATATTGCCTCTTAAATAACAATTGACTCATTGTCTTCTGTACGCACACAACAGGGCCTCCCCCAACCTAAGTCTAATAGTACAATCACTAGACCAGCATAGTGCTTCGGGCGGCGGTTACGATGGGGTAGAAGACACGGCTGCATCCCCACCATCTCCAAGACGGTCTCCACCGCCGCCGCCACCGCCTCCAAGGCATTCCCCAATGTCACCTCGAAGGTCTCCAACGCCTGTTCCCCCACCTCCTCCCATGAACCAGGGAAGACGGCTGCAAACAAATAAGCCATCTGCCCCGCCGGCGAAGACGACCAAGAAGGCCCCTGTGAAACCAAGGCTAATTCCATAGAAATTGCCTAGTGAAATGAGTAAAGAGGAGTTAGATGATGCGGTCAAAAAACCGTCAAAACATTCTTCTCAGGCACAGGGAAGAGGAAGCAGCAGGAGCAGAAGCACTTCCACCTACCTCCAGCTAAACTAAGGCGGATGGTGGAAGTTGAGCAGAAAAAGAGGCGGCAAGCTCGTAAACCCTCACCACCATCAGACTTTGACCGCACTCTTAGCAAGATAATCAAGAAAGCTGCTAAAGCAGGGAATACTGTTGCACAACTCGGAGAACAAGAATTGCAATCAATCCCTCCTCTAGTTATTGCTAATGAATATGGTTCAAACATAGATATGCTGGATATGATGGAAATACCTGCTGATAAAGAAGTGGATATGGCAGAACTTGCTAACTTTTATGCTATGAGAGGTATCGACCTTGGCGATTTCCTCTTCGAAAGTGTGCTGGTAGCGGATGAATGGTAGAAATATGAGCATGGCAGGAGTCTATGGAATCCTAAGACCATCAATGAACTGGGTACACAATTGTTCAAGCTAAACACCTTGTACCTCGACGCGTGTCACCGGAAAGAGTTCTATATTTCTGTTAGAATCAAAGACGACCATTGGTTCCGTGGCGATGACGTTATGTACATTGAGTTTGCTGAATTACACCAACTAGTCCACCGGAACTCTCTCGATAAGACTCTCATCAGCTGCTATTGTTTGTAAGTGATTCTTTCTACTAATTAATAATAAGTCGCTACGTACGTACATGTCTGTGTTTATTATCCTCACTCTATATATATGATGCAGGTTTGAGATGGGAGAGTGCAAAAAGAGAGGGTGTACTGATATTGGTTTCATTGATCCACATATCATATTCAAAAACCCTAAACCCCAACCAACATGGAAAGCAGAAACGGAGGTCAATATCAAGATGTTCTTAGAGAAGCAACGTGACAAGAAATATATACTCTTCCCCTACAACTTCAGGTAAGTGTTCATAATGTCGACGATCGTATTCCATATATATATGTTCATTGTACCTGTTAACTAATTAATGAGTGTTAATGGACATGGTAGTGAACACTGGATATTGATGGAACTCGATCTGGAGAAAGGTCTTCTAGGCATCTGGGACTCGATGAGAAAAGAGCAAAAAGAGTTCCAAGAGATGATAGATATTATTCAGAGGTAATTGCAGTCTCACTAGCAAAACTATTCCAGTCTCTTTGCATGCAAATTAATGGTCCAAATATTTTTTATGTTATTTGGTAGTTGTTGGGAAAAGGTCTGTCAGGAACACCATATGAAACACAAAGTGCCACTGAAAGTAGTGCTATACAAAGTAAGTACTATATACCGACCTTAGTTCAATTTCCCTATGCTCGGATGATGACGAATCTTTTTCTCGTAAAGTGGGTTCTGCTGCAGCCCTAGGGGACCCATCTCTGTGGATACTATGTTTACGAGTTCATGAGAGTGTGCTAAAAAAGAACTAGTCTAGAGCAAAAAAGGGTAAGTGTACACATATATATATATTCTTCATACATATATATATATATATATTCGTGATAGATACAATTTATTTATCATTATTCTTGATACATATATATATATATACTAATATACTTTTTCTTTATCTCATATCTCAAATTGAAGACTCGTTGGTTGAAGGAAAAAACCCTGGACACACACCATCTCAAAGCAATCCAAGAGACAATAGGTGGATTTCTGAATGATCAGGTCTTAACTCCCTGCGGCGAGTTTTACTATGACCCAAATATGTAATGATGAAAGCCAAATTTCATATTGATCCAAAGAACATGTGATGATGAAATGTACAATTAATGCAAACTTTACATGCGACGATGAAATGTAATATTATGTTTTAGTTTACTTTTACTTGTGTTGCTTGCGAGCATTGATCGAGCGAAAACTTTACAGTACGCGCACGTATACGTATATTACTTTGCAGCGAATAATGCGTATTCGAAAACCAAATTAAAACAAAAAAGAATCATCAATTGAAATAAGCAGGAAAAGAAAAAAAAGACCCTTTAATTCCGGTTGGTAATACCAACCAGGAATAAAGGGGCCAGCCCAGACGCTGGCGTGGCTACCTTTTTAGTCCCGGTTGGTATCACCAACCGGGACTAAAGGTCCACTTCTATTCCCGGCTACTAACCCTTTATTCTCGAACTCCTATTCCCAGCTGCGTAACCGGGAATAAAGGGGTTGGCAGCCGGGAATAGAAGCCTTTTTTTACTAGTGGTATTAGTAGGCTTTTCTATGTAAAATTTAAATGTCTAGAAAATATAGAATTTTTACTAGCTAGTGGCGTTTATAGTTTCACAGAAACACAAGGGTATATATGCTGGTCATTGTGACTACTTCCTCTCTTTTTCAAAATTCAAATTCCAAGTAACTAGTCAACCAGCTTCATGGAGTGATTTTGATTATCCAAATGAACGTTTCCAGGAATAAACCTCATCCGAAATGTTTCTATGAGGATTTAGATCCCACATGCCCGCCCTTATAGTTTTGTTCCAATAATCCTAGTTAAATTTATCTCACCGATAGAGAACAAACTTTTGGTTTTTGACTTTAGTCTCAACTGGATTTATGTCCGGGACTAAAGGGATCATTAGTCCCGGTTGAATCCCCCAGCCCAAGCCATTTCGAGTTCTGCTTGCTCTCTGTTCTTGCTCGTGAAAGGAGTTAATGCTTGTGGGATTTGTGAAGACTTCATTACTCCATCCATTCATGGGTTCTAAAGGTTAGCACCTTCATCCTCTCCTGTTTCATTGCTAGTATGGCTCATTTCGTGATTTAGAAATAAGGAATTCATGGTATTTTAGATTGGGAATAATGGTGAATTTTTTTTATTTATATATCATTTGAGCTCAAACTCACTTGGTAGTTTGCATATGTAGATGAATGAGATTCCATGTACAAGCTTTTGAAATATTTATATAGTTTCTATACATTTTAATTTGTTATTTATGTATAATGCTCGAATAGAAACTTATACGTATGGACGTATATTAGTAGCGTAGAATTCGTATAGGAAAGGCTAATTGAAACAAAAAAGAATTAAACTGAAAAGAAACCATAAAAGAAAAAAGAAAGAAAAAGGAAAAGGAAAAAAAAGTACATTTAGTACCAGTTGGCAACACCAACCCGGACTAAACGTGTTAAACCCGGGGCAAGTTCTGGAGCCCCATTTAATACCGGTTGGTATTACCAAGGGGACTAAAGGTCCTCTTTCAGTTCCGGTTGCCTGATCCGGGACTAGGGGGGCTTTAGTCTCGGATTCGCACTCAAGGGTTTTCCAACCGGGACTGATGCGCACTTCTACACTAGTGTCTTACTTTATTTGACCAAATTATATACGTAATAAAATATATCAATATCCACGATACCAAATAAATATACTGTCACGACATGTTTACGATGGATTTGATAGAACTAATTTAATGTGTATATGTCGACACATTTTTCATATAATTTTGATCAAAGTTAAAAGAAATTGACACAGATAAACTTGAAACGGATGGAGCACATTACTAGGCCCCAATGGCGCTGCAATATATTAAGAGTTGGTGAAGAACGTAGCAATACGCGCCTGACTTTTTTTTTTTTTTGAAGAACGTAGCAATACTCACACGGCTTTGTCATTTAGTCCACAACCTGACGTTTGCAGTATTTCAAATGGACATTCCCGATATTGGCGACTATCAGAATTCAGAAATCAAAGGTTCTTCCATGCACATCGTTTCTTCTGTCCACACACGTACTAGGGACTGGGGTCAATATAAAATGTCACTTGCCACTTACCAGCATGATATTATAGCAGGTTGAATCATAATAATTGGAGTTGAACTATAATAATAATTGAGTGTAAAGTTCGATTTGCTCCATGAATTTAAAAAACACTCTCAAACTTAAATACCGAACAACATAAATCCCTCAACCTTTGAAGTTGTTGCATTGGACTTTTATGCCAAAGAGTGAATGGAAGAGCAATAATAGACTTTGCTTATAATCACTTTGATCTAGTTGTGTTCTTGTTCCCTTTTTTTTACAACAATTAGCTAAAAATTTTGTAAGACCTTGGTTGTGTGCACTCTCGTAGAGGCTAGAAGGTTTTTTCCCATTATCTAAAGAAAACTCCCTCAACTTTTAAAACTGAACAAATTACCGTTTTAAAAGAGTTCAAAGTGGTTTTGATGATGGTTTCAGCTGACGTGGCACATATTTGGCTTGGGGCTCCATGTACCCTTGGTTTGTTTAGCCATGTCATCTTTATTGAATATTTGGGCTCCTAAAAACATGAAATGAAAAAAGTTAATTACAAAGTTTTAGATCGATCTTATCAAGCACACCAAATGTGGTATACCTAAGTCTGAGGTTGTTTGAAAAAAATAAAAAAATGAATTTCATAATTAGAGAACTTAAAACAAACCTTTGAACTTTTAAAAAAAATCTTGAGCTTATAGATGAAGGTGAGATATATAACTTTGGTATAGACCATGTCAAAGTCCAAGGCCATTTGATTTTTTTAAAAATAAATCAAAACCAGAGAATATTTGGTCCACTAAAAGATCTCCGATAAAAATGTTGTTAATGGCAAAGTTTTAGATCACATTGAGAAGTATAAATTTGGTATAGGCCTTGACAACATTTGAGGTCGTTTCAAAAAATCAAAATAAAAAAATGGAGATATTAAAACAAATATTTAGGCCTTTAAACGATCTGAGATAAAAAAAAAAGTTATCGGCTATCAAGTTGTGGATCACATTGAGGAATATAGATCATGCCAACATCCCCAAGATCGTTGAAATTTTTTAACATTTCAAAATATGATAACTTAAAACGAATATTTGAGCCTCTAAGAATCTCAAATATAAAAGTTATCAAGTAAAAAGTCATAGTGTCGGTGTTTTGTAAACCGGATTAGTAAATTTATATGATTGCCGCACTACTCTAGAAAGACGATGGTAGCATCCAATAGACACAAGGATTTATACTGGTTCAGGCCGGAGCCCTACGTCCAGTCTCAGAGATGATCGAGTCCATGTTCCTCACTTGAATGCTCTAAAGTTCTTACAATAGGAGGTGCAAGAAGGGTGGAAGAGATGGAAGGACCGATGCTAAACGAAGGGTTGCTCGAAGAGAAGCTCCAGGAGCCCTACTACAATGGTGAATGAATGGAATGGTAGAGGATGTCCTTATATAGAGTTTGGGGCCAAGGCTTATACAAAGAGGTGGTTCTCCCGACCGAAGGGTCGAGAGCCTAAGGGAGGGCCTAGCTAACTTGGCTTGCAAGTTACGCCATCTTCTGGTGCACGTCCAGTCGTGGCTATCGTCATGGTCTTCTGGCCACATTGCAGCAGGGTGTGACGTGGTGCTACTGTACCGGCCGTAGCGGCACTGTAGCCTCGTTGGTGGTTCGTCAGCCATCCTGTGCACTGCGGTATCCATCGTGGCCTTCGTCATCGTCTACTGGTTCCTAGGGGCATCATACCCAGAGTAGGTGGTCGCCCTGGATCGTCGATCACTTGGTCGCTTAGCGGGACCAAGGACCTTGACCCCGATCGTCGGGGTCGGGGCACTCTGTTGGTCTGGGTGGCCTTTGTGTCGAGCCCCTTGTCGTGGATACCATCCCGTAGTGGGTGAGATCGTACAAGCGTCTAGTTAGTCCGTATTTAGACGGTGGGTATCGTACGCGTTGCCACCATGGTGCGGTGCAGCGTGGCACAGGGATGATGTCTGACCGGGCTAAGGTGACCATTGTCCCCTCGGTCCTTGTGGGGCCGGTGTGGCGTGCTTGCCCTTGTTAGAGCAGGCGCGCTTAGCTATGCTCGACTTCCCCCATCCCTTCCGGGGGTCGTGATGGGAAGAGGTCGTGCGTCTTTCGAGCGTCGTGTGGCTAAGGCGGGTGGAAGGGGTCGGGGATGACCCCGGCCTTGGCGCCTGGCCCGCTCCGCTCAGCTTTCGCCGGGCCTCGGTCGTTCGGGCTTTGCCGACTGACGAGTTGTAGGCTGCGTGGCCTGCCAACTAATCGGTGCCCTGAGATACCCGGGGTTATAACCCCAACACATAGATTGTGTCGAGCTCTACAATGTTGATATAAAGTTTGTATTAATCCAACTTCATGTGAAAAAGTTATGATTCTTTATATAAGAGAATAGAAAGAGACCACCTTACATGTGGGGCTCATTGCCACGTCAATAAAAATTACTTTGAAATTGTCAAGTAGAGTATTTTGTTCAGTTTTAAAAGCTAAGGTGTATATATTGTCTGCTATTGAAGTTGAAGGTTTTTTTAAAAAAATTCAATGACTAGCAGTAAATTCAAACTTGACTCTAATATTATATTAAACTCCATAAAGCTCCTAAATCGACGCGTTGAGAGTGATCAGGTTACTGTTCATCAATCATATGCAGCCACGTGGACTCGTGCGTGTATAGTCCTCGATTTGGTCTCGCTTCGTTTAATTGGGCGGGCCCTCCTGCTGACCCTCGCTCTCTCCGTCCGTCAAAGCCGCTCTCTCCGCCGCCGCCGTCGCCCCACATGCTCCAACCGCCGCCGCCGCCTCCTCCCGCATCTTGATATGACCACCAGCGCGGTACGCGGTCGAGCTCGGAGGACGCGGCGAGACGTAGGTTAGATGCGCACAGCGATCAAGGGCAGGGGCGTCGGTGCTCCGCGGGTCGGCTCACGCCTCCGGTGTGCGCAACGTCAGGCGGGGGTGGGAGCGGCGGCCAGAGGACGGGTCGCGCACGCTCCTCGACTCCTCCACTTGCCTGTTGCACCGCCGCGGGCCACGGCGGGCCCGTCACCGCGTCGTCATCTCTCACGCCGCATCCCCTGGCGTCGGCGGTTTGCACGTTCGTTTCCGGCACTACCTGCCAACCAGGACGATACACAGGTTGTGCATCCCCATCCCTCTGCGGCTCTGCCTAACTGTGCCTTCATTCGTCCACGGCCTTGGGATGTATATATCTGTTCTTGGATGGGTGTATATATTTCTTGCTCTTTGTGTTTCAGATCGTGTATCTTGCCTGCTCGACGCTGTCCATGAGCACTGCCCTCCCTGCAGGTGCTGCTCACAGAACGCGACCGTAGCGCGCACCATGTGTTTGCTTCGTTGCCTCAACCAACCCCTACCCTGGTTCGTTTAGTACTATCTAATTTTCTGCACCCTGCTTTCAGTTTCAATATTGGTGCTGAAGGGATGCCGAGTTACTCACCAATGTGTTTTGACAGGACTTTGCTGGTCTGCATGGGCACACACAGAATTCCTAATGCGAAGACATCAATCATCCCAAGTTTTTTTTTTCTCCCATTGCAGCTCAAGGCTGTTGCAGACAGACTTAGTGAACCTCAACAGCAGTTTCAAGTAAGTCACCTTATTCTCAAAGGCACACTGTTAAGGTCCTGCTCTTTGCTTCTTTTGTTTGGAAACCATGTTACGCTATGCATGCATGACCAAAGAAATTTCTCTTTGTTGTCAATGCAATCGGTAACTATTTAGCTGTCAGGACTCAGGATACTTCTGAGAAATGCCCAAGTGTTCATTATGTTATATCTATTGAGGTCGTCTGATTTCTAGGCACTACTGCTCTCACATAATACAACAATGGAAGCATACATAACAGTGTCCATGCCCCAGCTAAAAGAAGGGACTCTATACCACGCTTCGAATTTTTTCAGGCTGTCAATGCTCACACATAGAACTCAACTATTGAGCACCCTTATCTGATATAAGCTTCATTGCCCATACAAAGGTATATAGGATCAAAACCATGGTGCCTCATTTACATAAGTATGGTTATTGCTTTACTCTGCTACATACTTCTACAAATTTTAGTTTACTTTAGTTGTAATTTTCTATGTGTATATCCAACTATGTCGGTGTTGAAGCTCTACCTGACAACTATTTGTCTTTTGGTTGCTTCATATATAGGTTGTATCTGCAGATACAAATACAATTGGTGTTGTGACGAGATGTACTCAAGTAAGACTCAAAAAGATCAAGGCAGGACCAAACCCACTTTGCAATGTGCATCTTGTTGATCAAAGGTATATTGTTCAAAAAAATCATATGGTATATTTTCTGCTGCAATTAGTAGATTATTTTCTATAGAACTTCTTTTATTGTTATTCCCTTGATTATTATACTGCGGACACACTGTTCTGATTGCTCTTTGGCAGCAAAGGGCTCCCAACTTGAATGTTGAATACTATATATATGGACATGGCATCTTGTGAACCAGTCGGTTTCCTTTTTATTAGTCAGGTTGCATGTTATATCTCAATTTTTCAAGTGTGGTGGACAAAAATGCTCTGGTAGTAGGCACAGGTGGAGGATCCATGTCACCTTTTTCATCACATAAATTTTCCATACTCACAGATAGTAATTCCTGTCGCTTCTTTCATTTCGCTGTTCCTCTTACTGAACAGGTATGTATCGCCTTTCCATCGTTGCAGCGGAACATACAGTCCCGGCAAACGAAGCGGATCCATGTACCACACAGTTGGTTTTCTTCGATAGAATATCTGAAAATTTTACTTGAAAATACCGAACAGTGCAGTAATTGCTTGTGACGGTGGACCTCGTGCGTTCTTGCCAACCCAGATCACAACTCTATGAAAGACAGTTGGAGCTTCAGCTCAAGAATAGGCATCATCTACCCCTGTAAGACTACTACTCAGAATTGGTACCCATGTGTAGGACCATAGAGGATTTCCTGATCTAATCTAATATGTAACCCTTGTGGCAACATTTTTCTCAGGTTCTTCATCATGCCCAACTCAGCAGTGCCCTTGTGAGTCTGCAGCCCAACAATGGTGACCATTATAATCAGCGACGATCCATATGTCATATTGCCTTTCGTCACATATTGGAAGACCATTTGGTGTCTGTATATGTGATAGAGTGCATGCATATATATGCCATATATGTGTACTCCAAACGATTGTACTATGTTTTAGTTACGGGCTACAAATTCCTTGGCATATTGCCTTGACCATGGAATTCGTAGTCCCTGGGACATCATTTCAGTCAATATAAGATTTCCACCCTTAATTGTTTGCTTGCCCACCACTAATCTATAGTTCTATCTATTACCAGGACTATTATGTTATTGGTATTAGGTTCATTTTTAGAAAACCTCAATAGGTCATTATGGTACACCATGATGAGACAACATGTGGTTACGGGCACTTTTTTTTTACGGGCGCAGCGGAGCGCGCCTTTCGTCCTAGTAATAATGATGATGCCAAGGTGCTTGTTGGAAACATACATAAATTCGGGTACAAGTTCTCAAAGTTCTGTTAAAAAAAAGACAGGTCATCGTTGCAACTTGCAATATCTTGTACCAGTTTTTTTTTTAGAAGTGCCGCCTTAGGTAGTACAAGATATTCTATTATGAGCTAATAAAGGGTGGCACTTCCTAAAAAAAAGAATGCAACTATGGGGTACATACCACGAAAAATGGTTCACGTTTGACCAAGTTTTTAGTGAATAATATCACATTTATGGCTTTAAATTAATTTATTATGAAAATACATTTCGTAATTAATCTGATGATAATTATTTGGTATCATAAACATGAATAATTTTTTATCTATAATTACTCAAACTTAATGTACTAAAACGTGACACTGTGCTAGAATTGTATTCTTTTAGGGACGGATGTAGTACCAATTGAGTATGGCGGTATCTATTCCATTTTAGGTTTTGCATGTAGTACTGCCACCGTTCCAGCAACAGTACAGAAGCAACAAAATTGAAAAAGAAAAGAGAAAATTAGTTTCTTGGCCTAAAGAAAGTTGTGCTTAGTTTTTTTTGGCCTTTTTTTCCCTTTAAACTTAAAATGAATTTTGTTTAGTTTCTCGGTCCTTCTATTAGTTTGATGGTCTAACGGTGTTAACTTATACGCGAAATGACTCTTTTACCCCTTGCACCAAAGGCAACAATCCTCTACTTATACGCGAAATAACTTGTACGAGAAAATTAATTTTATATATATTTGCACATGACTCTACTATAGGCAGCCTGCTGAAATATTTTTTTTCAAGTATGAAATCATTATATTTGCACAATATATATAAAAATAATGATTCTTTGCTTGAAAAAATATTATACCTTATTTTCGGAAATTATTGATAGTAGGCAGCCTCAAAGGTCTGTATATCTCTATTGTAGGCTGCTGGACTGTTGCCTTCGGCGCTAGAAGTAAAAGAGTTATTTCGCGTACAAATTAGCACTGTTAGACCATCAAACTAACAGAAGGGCCAAGAAATTAAACGAAATTCGTTTTATGGCCAAATAGGCAAGTTCAAAATAAAAAAGGGCTAAGAAACTAAGCACAATTTTTTTTAGGCCAAGAAACTATTTTTCTCAAAAAAAGAAAGAAAGAGAACCCATCTTACGCCCAGACCACCAGAGCTCCGCACGTCACTGGATGATAGCCCACAGCGCTACATCCCAAACGTGCAGCCTGAGCCCACGTGCTTGCATGGGCAGGCCCAACACCACAGCCAGTGACGGATCCGTCCTTGCAGAAAACCAACTTGTTTCTAAAATTGCATGCATGCATCTGAAGTAAAAACAAAAAAGAGGCGTAGAAAACCTTTAGCCTCTTCTGGAGTATATAGCATAATGACAATGCAAATATGTTATCCTTGTTTAGAGATTATTACCATAATATGGAGTGAGAGTGATAGTCAATAGAGCATCCGATCCCGAGCGCCTTTCACCGTGAAAATTTTATGCGTTAGCAACTACTTTGTGCATGGAGAGAAAAAAAAGAGAATAGTTGCAAACAATCATGTTTGAATCCGCAACCCAGAACTATTTCTTGCCCATGCAACCTAGCTCAGCCTAATCGATATCTAGTGGTAGTTTAGGGCTACTCTTTAATTACTTCATCCGTTTACCAACTTTCTTGCTTCATAATCTTAACTAATTGATCATTTTGATGTTTTTTTGGTCGATCCAATGATCCAAAAAAACCTTGCAACTGCACCTTATCACTACCTCCGAGAATGATGTGTTACTAGGTACACACATGCCCTTTATTTACTGGAATCGTCTGTCTATATTTAATATTAAAGACAAAGAATTTTTTAGTACACCTTTTTTTCACAATGCCACTAAGTCCTCCGTGTCCTATATCCTATGTGTAACATGAACTGATTGGTTGCCTGCATATCTCCTTATCCAGGGTATCGTAGTGCAAGGTCCAGTTATTTGGTTTCGTGCATATCTCCTTATGCATGATAGCACTCTCCTCAAAGCACCTCTTGCCTGCACAACCGGATGCGCTCAGAAATGGTCGTATCCACTGTGCATGCTTAGCTTGTGCGGTGCCTGCAGCTAAGGATGAAAACGGAACGAAATATCCCGAACCGAACCGTATCGTTTTTTTATATTTAATCCGATCGAATTCGCATTTTCTTGTCCGACTTTACCGTTTTCGCTTTCGCATTTCAGATGTTTCGTATTTCAAATGTAAAAGTAGAAAACGGTTTAGACACTTTTCCGACCGTTTTCTACTTTTCTACTTTTAATTTGAAATATTCCGAATTGAAAATTCGGTTTAAACCGAATTTGGCCAACTGCACAAGTCATACACCCAATTACAGGGTTGTTCACCACGCAATACTGTTCTTTTTCTCTTGGTGGCACCTGCCTCTCTTATAGACGGCGCCACCTCGTCTCTCTTCACCTCATGAGATGGTGCTAAATGTCGAAAAACGGCAAAGATCTACACGAAGCCCACAGGCCATAGCCCATCAAGCTCATCGGTTTAACCCCCACCTGCAAAGTCAATCATTTGATAGTTTTTGCATCAACCGAATAAATCTTTGTTACTCAAAAAAAAAATCTGAATAAATCTTTAAAATAAAATACTACATCTATTCTAAAAAGATTAATAAAATTATTCTGACTCAGTTTGAGTTCATGTTTCTATAATATGCACTTGTTAATTATTATATGCACTTGAACTTGATCATGTATGCACTTAGTCATGCACTTGGTCTACGGGTCGGTATTCCGTATTGAGTTTTCGTATACCGACCGTGTTCGATATAATTCCGCTCGAATTGTTTCGTTTTCGAAATTCTCGATATTCTGTAAGTTTGTGTTCGTTTTCGTGTTCGGTTTATCCGCTTTCATTTTCGTTTTCGTATTCAAATGTAAAAGTAGAAAACGGTTGAGGAGTTCTCCGTTCGATTCCGTCCGTTTTCATCCTTACCTGCAGCCGCTGTGCAGCTGTGCAAATCCACCTTTTGCCCCGACGCTCGTGGACGAGGCCGCGCGGGCGCGAGACAACGAGGCGGAGTTCAGGCGAGGTGGAGATGGAACGCGGTGGCGGCGGCAAGGCAGAGCTCCGACGCGACGGCGAGGCGGAAGCTTGGACGCGACGGCGAGGTGGAGGTGAAGCGCCGCCGCTACGGCAAGGCAGAGCGTGCGTCGCGCGGGCATGCCGCCATGCCGTGCTCTCGTCTCCGCCCAACACTGCATCCCCGAGCACAGCACTGAAGGAGGAGCGATGCAGCCACGGCGACCGGCGCAGGCGGAAGAAAGTGCGCGCGGCTTGGGATCCGTGGCGGCAAATGTTGGAACCTGCTGCCGAGACGGTCACCACTCACCATGACATCGAGCGCGCGGGAGGAACCCAACGGCGCCACGTCCTCCGCCACGGCAGGCACAGCGTGTCAGCCATCGCCACGTGAGGATAGTGCTAGGCTTCCTGCAGGATCCTGAGATGGACATGAACGAGAGGGCCAAGATCCATGAGGCTGTCAAGACAGGCCTCACCTCTTTGATTGCAGCCTCGCTGATTCAAATGGATGGTTGGAACATGGCAGATGAATGTGAGACCGAATAATTTTGGGTCAGGCGGCAGCATATTATGGTAGTGGTGGAGCAACGCGCATGGTGGAGCGACACACTGAAGACGTTCGATGAAATGTCTTTGCTGGTTTCGTATTATGCAGGCTACCATAATGCGAGTAATCAAACAGAACCAATAACTCATATGAGTTAGAACAACTAGCGTCGAAGGCTGATTTCATGAAGTGACGAAATGAAGTTCGACTCCAAGACATATTGGAATAGACCACATTTATTGAAAATCTCAGAGCTGTAATTATCTACGAGTAGATGACCATGCAACAAATTATAGGTCTCATTGCAACATATGGATATGTTCATTAGTTTTTTTTTCTCGATCACACAAAAGGTTCGGACGTCTTTGTATTAAGATATAGAAAAAGTTTAATACAATACGTTAATTAGTTTGATATAATAAAGAGAAATTTGAGCCCCTTATTTCAGGTGCAAATCGTCTCTTCTAACGATAATGGACCGGGGAATCTCCGACATGAAAGGACAGCACCGACACAGACGTCGGACGGGCACCACATTCGCCCTCGCCCTCCCTGCCTCCAACTCCGGCAGGAGATTAGAGTGCGAGAGTACGTACGTTGCCATGGCCACGCTTGCCGACTCTTCTCCGGCGCCGCACGTCCTGGTCGTCCCGTGCCCGGCGCAAGGCCACATGCTGGCGCTCCTCGACCTCACCGGCCTCCTCGCGTCCCGGGGCCTCCGCCTGACCGTCGTCGCCACACCCGCCACCGCGCCACAGCTCGCGCCGCTCCTGTCCGCGCGCTCACGCTCCCGTTCCCCTCCCACCACGCCCTGCCCGCGGGCGTCGAGAGCGCCAAGCATCTGCCCCCGGCGCTCATCGTCGCCTTCGCCGGCCTCCGCGGCCCGCTCCTCTCCTGGGCCCGAGCTCGTGCGGACGGCCCGGACCGCGTGGTCGCCGTGCTCTCCGACTTCTTCTGCGGCTGGACGCAACCGCTGGCTGCCAAGCTCGGCGTACCGCGGGTCGTGTTCTCGCCGTGCGCGGTGTGCGGCACCGCCGTGCTGCAGTCGCTCTTCCGCCGGATGCCCCGCCGCGAGTAGGAGCGCGACGACGACAGCCCCATCGCTTTCCCCGACCTCCCGGACGCCCCGGCATTCCCGTGGCGGCAGATGTGGCGCTGTACCGGACGTTCCGAGAGGGCGACGACGTCTCCGAGGGCCTCCGGCGGAACTACCTCTGGAACCTCGACAGCTCTGGCGGGTTCGTGCTCAACACGTTCCGCCGCCTCGAGGAGCGGTACCTGGAGGCGCCGCTGGCGGACATGGGCTTCCTCCGCGCGCGAGCGGTCGTCCCGCTGGCTCCCATGGCCGACGCCGCGGGCAACCGCGGCGGGGAGGCGGACGTGGCCGCGGCCGACCTGTGCGCGTGGCTCGACGGCTTTGACGACGCCTCCGTCGTGTACGTCTGTTTCGGGAGCATGGCGGTGCTGCAGGAGCCTCACGCGGCGGCCATGGCCGTGGCACTGGACCGGACGCGGGTGGCGTTCGTGTGGGCGGCCGGCCCCACGGCGCCGCTGCCGGACGGGTTCGAGGAGCGCGTGGCGGCGGCGGGAGGCAGGGGCACGGTGGTGCGCGGGTGGGCGCCGCAGGTGGCCGCGCTGCGCCACCGCGCGGTGGGGTGGTTCGTCACGCACTGCGGCTGGAACTCCGTGCTCGAGGCCACGGACGCGGGGGTGGCTATGCTGGCGTGGCCGATGACGGCCGACCAGTTCGTGAACGCGCGGCTGCTCGTGGACGAGCTCCGCGCGGCCATGCCCGTGAGCTGGGCCGGGCACAAGGAGGCGCCCGGCGCGGACGAGGTCGCGCGGGTGCTCGACGACGCGGTGAATGGCCGGCGGTGGGCTGAGGTGGCCAGTCGGGTGAAGGAGCTCGCGGACGAGGCGGCGGCGGCGGCCCTGCGCCCAGGTGGCAACTCGTGGCGCGAGCTGGCGCGGGAGCTGCGCGAGCTCGGCTGCGAGCCAAGGCAGCGCACGTAGATGGCTTTGCCTTGGTCTCAGCTCCACTCGTAATTCGTGTAAGCTAAGCTCACGTGTTGCAATAAGCTCACTGAAGCCATATTCATATTCTAGTCTCAATTCTCCAGATCAACTTTGGACGATTGTAAGACATGACATGCTCGAATATGAACTAAACAATATCCACCAGGCATAAGCTAGACTGTATTTTCTTTTGACAGAGAAACCAACCTGCTTGTAGAAGACACATCTTAATAAAACTGACTATAGAATTTGTAACCTTCAGCATTTCAGTATTAGCAAGACTGAATATGGCCAATATTCTGCTGTCAGGAATCCGAGACATACTAGTCTCATCTCTAAACAAACAACAAACAAATGGAGCTATCTCAACTGTCAAGCACCCATTCTGACGTATCATATCATGTATGCTACTAGACAAAGAAACCTCAATAGTCCAATACCATTCTTCACATCATTCAAGCACAAAAACGTGGCTTCAATCCAAATGCAAAGAAGTACGTAATAAGTAAGCAGCAGGCAATCTCTCTATGCAATGCAGATCAATATATTGGGCTCCGGTCTGTGTAGTTAAGGCCCGGGAGGCCGGGACAGCAACATTGCCTTTGCCTCCAACTCCAGATACAAACTCCACTTGCCACTCCAAATAGGCACCAAGTGGCAATGGCCCAGCATATAATGATATAACGCTGCTTCTTCCCTGAAGTTCATCACAAGAAATGGAAGTACTCGATGCACCTGGACTGACCGATTGGTAGCAGCGTCCTCGACAGAGCGCTGGTGCTGCTGGACGAGGGGCTTGGCTGCGCAGAGTCATCAACCTCCATCTTAGCAGGACCGTTGCTTCCGTGAGATGGTACGCCGCCTGTCCACTGGAGTTGCTGGTATGTGTAGGCGCTCCTGTCAGGCTGTTGGTTGGCGCTGTAAGAGTGCATGATTGGTGATCGTGGCGTTGCCGGGGATGTCAGGAATGAGGGCTGTTCGGAGGCAGCGTGCGGGCTGAAGCAGATTGACACCGCCTTCTTCGAAGATGACTGCGACGCGATGTCTCTAGCACTTCCTACGGCGCTTGAGCTGGTGCTGCAGGTGTGATGGTTGAAGTAAGTGACAGAGAACAATGGTGGGTCGCTGGTGTCCTTCTGTTGGACTTGCTTTGTCGCGGGGCACTTCATGTCGTTCTTGTAGGTGCATCTGTAATAGAACCTGAAAATAGGATGACATGTACCAAAAATTCACTCCAAAGGGAAGAGAAGAATTATTTGCCAAAATGCTGAATACAGTGTAAATACTTTAACCGAAAAGTTCAGAATAGTCGTGTGTCAGAGAATACTCTGTTCCATCCTTTTTAACGTTTTGAGATCAGTATTTGCATGTCTTCCACTAATAATATAACAAGAGCACACCACAAAGTCACAGGAAAGGGACTTTGAGTTGAGCTGCTTAGCGTCAAAACGAAATTTCTCAGATTTTCGCTAATTCTCTATTAGAGCGGTTGGAACTTAGTTAGACCACCGACAGTTAGTGAGTAAAACACACGGTCCTCTTAAATTTCCTCTCAGAAGGTTGAATAACACCTTTTTAAAGATTTCTACCAACTTGTCTTATTCTTCTTTACAATTCTGGAAGGACTCTGCAATAACATCCATATGTCAAAGGTCTATTCCCCTTTAACTCAGTAAGTGGGTGAGTATTTTGGAAAATAAAGATGCATCATGTCGAAGGGCGGGCCTGATGCAAGCGGTAGAGTCTTACCGCCTGTGACCGGAAGGTCCCAGGTTCGAGTCACAGTCTCCTCGCATTGCACAGGCGAGGGTAAGGCTTGCCACTGACACCCTTCCCCAGACCCCGTACAGAGCGGGAGCTCTCTGCACTGGGTATGCCCCTTTTTAAAGATGCATCATGTCCTTCCCCCTCCTCTGTCAACATTCAGTCTACCTAAATTAGGTGGAACACCATCTACAAACACTTTTAAGGCCTCTTCATCTACTGCGTCCACTGCCTTTTAGAAAATAAACATTAGCTCCCCATCAATTAACATGCTCTTGATGGGCTAACAATATATATGGGGGTCTGCATCTCATTCCAATCGCTCTCTAGAAAAGCAGAAAAAGGACTGCCAGAGACTGTCGGCATGGATACTACTAACAGCTGAAGACTTGAGTTGGACAACATGCACGGTAAACAAATGAGGCAACTTTCAGTATGCTAGTGAAGCATTAGATCTCAAACTGAGTTGCAAATGATAGGTACTAAAGATGGCCAACTTGTGAACTGTATATTCACATATAAGAAGTGTTAAGAGGAAGTCTGAAGTAACACTTTAAGAGTTCTTTATGTGCCTAGTTGAGTTGTCAGTTAGGAAAGAGATTTCCACTTTGAATGTTCTTTTCCAGTAGTCACGACATAAAAGACTTCTATTTCACTTGCATTTGTTTTTATTTCAATCACTCAAGGGTACAGCGACACCTGTCCACCGACAATTCTACCAGAGAGTGACTAGTAGACAATCACACAATTTGATGTCCGTCCCCCCTGATATTCAAAACGTTAGGCGCACTAAACGGCAATGTGATTTGGGGTGGAAAATAAAAAGTCTTTGGACCACAAACTGAACATGCAAAGACTATATATTGACCAGAAGCAAGAGATTTGTTTCTTTTTGCGGACAGCGAATAGTAGCAACATTAGATTGAATTTAGATATGTGGAAATTGGAGCTTAGATGAACATGTCTGCAACTGGTACCCACTGTCAGTTTCAGATTTGTTCTCCACTCACTCAGACCACTGAACCGCCTATGGTATTCCAAACTCCAAAGCGAGCAGGGATTTTGGTGAATTGCAATTTTCTTAAGCTAGCAGTCTAGCACAAGACAAGATGAACGAGAGATGTACGATACACAACAAGCATATAATAATCTTCTTCCATGTGCCATCAGGAGGTAAACAGCCCATACTGAAAAGGTCAAGATGTGTGCCCTGCCCACAAAACTACTGCACCGGCAAACACGCTTCATTTAAGATGAAAATTATACTAGCACTAGACTAGAGATAGGAAGTATGCACAGTTCTTTCAGTTCATCTTTACTTATACTACTGGAAGCCAGGATAGCATATATAAAGATACTAAAAATGAGGAATTATTGCAGTCAAAACAAGGCAATAACTTGTTCTTAAATAAATTCTGAAGAGTTGAGGTAACTACCCCCGGTGGAACCAGGAACAGGTCCCACGAACACACTCCAGATCTGGTAAGAGCTAATAAATTGACCGTCTGCGATACATAACTGAAACAAAAGACGCTTATTTGGGGAACAAAAACTGCAGGGCAAAGGGCTATGAAAAATGAACGGAACGAACCTGGGGAAGTTGGAGATGGAGAGCTTCTTCTCGCCGTACTTCCTCCATTGGTGCCCGTCGTCGTACGGCGCGTACGTGTCCGAGGTCCAGGTGCGCTCATCTTTCCTGGCGAATTACAGAACAGGCGCATACCGTCAGACTGCGCAAATTTCGCGGCGGGGGGCAAGGAGGAATCGATCGAGAACGACGCGTACCTGATCCTCTGCTGGGTCCTGGATGCGGCGGCCCTGCTGGAGGAGCCCAGGTCGCAGGGGTAAGGAGGAACCGAGTCCAGAGCCATGGCGAGGGGGACGTCGGAGGCGAGAGGGGAGACCGGAGGAGGCGTTTCTTGCGGGAGCTCGGCTCGGCGGCCTGGATGTTGTTGGTGTTGGAGACGACGGTTCTGACAACCTTTATTTATAGGCATTAAACAACGACGGTGCAGGAGCAGGAGCATTCTTCAACGTTAACACGCGTCGCTTAACGCCGCTTCCACTCCTCGTCTTCATCAATTTATTTTCCTTTTTTTTCTCTTCCAAAATACTAATACCCTTTCTGCAGCCCTGAAATAAAAAATAATGGCCAGGAGCTATATACACTGTATCTTTTCAACAATAGACATCAAAGCTTATAAAAAACAATAGACAGCAAAGTTTTTTTAATACAAAAGATATGTTTTTTAATAATACAAAAGAAGAAGCAAACCCCTCTCTTTCTAATAAAACAATGAAAAACGAACCACACGTACAAACCAGAGACAGAGCAGCAAAATTGTCCAAGGATTGAGAGCGAGAATACTATGTGAAATTTCCGGAATAATAAAACTTCTGATGTGTGTCTACCTTGTTATTTTCAATTTTCTATATCTCCAGATCATGTCATTACAGTAGTTTCAGGACTAGTTTTAGTAGCTGTAATGAGTAACGGAGAGAGGTGACGGAGTGAGGCTGCTGGCATCAAAGAGCCGGCCACATCTGAATGACTGTTATTAAAAAAGAAATCAAATCTGAAGGACTGAAGGCCATTAACAATACCAATCCATGTGCAGGAGGACAGCTAGCTCTGCATTTCTTTACGTTTCTGAAGACTCTCAGCTTGGTCTTACATTACTTGTTAAATACTTAAAAAATAAATAAAAGGCAGGCACAGCCTCACTACAAAATCTTGGGTTTGGTGGATGAATCCCCCCACCGCCACAGGCTAGCATAATAAATAAATAAATAAGGAGCTTATAGATATATAATATAGTGCATCGATATGAACAAACTTTCACCAAGTAGTCTTTTTCAAAGCAAGTCCCAAGAGAGAAGCCCAAAAAGAAAGAAAAAATATATAATCCTGTCGACGGCTCCTCATTGAGCTGTATTATTAGTTACCATAATGCTAATATAATGACCTTATGGGCAAAAGACAAATGCTCTTGCTAGGAACAGTTGAAAATGACATGGTTTAAATATGTCTTTCCTGCTTTTGCATAATGATGATAAAATTGAAAGCACTTAACTAGTTGCAAGGTGCTTTCTACACTCTTCTGAAGACCAGATACACAATTCCTAAAGGCTAAAGCAAAACAGCAGTAGTAGTGGAGCAGTGTGTGTGTGTGTTTCACTTCTCCATATTGGGGATAAATCCACAAAATTCATTTTATTTGTAGCTTGTAATTCGTTTTTTTATTAATTATAACTGTCGCTTGTTCATGAGCAAATAATCCCCATCTGAACAAGACATTGGCAACAAAATTAGTGATATTCTAACCAAAAAAAGACGGCTGCTTAGGTTCTATGGTTTTTATGGGATTAAAAAGTTAAACATCATTCTTCTAAATTAAAACATGGATAAAATCTCTGATAACATTCTGAGCTAAAAGCTAAATACTACGCTACCAATGAGCAGAGATCAATGGAAACAGCTTGTCCTTTTAATAGCATTGCATGATACTAATATTTTAGCCATTGAGGTCGTGGCTATCGAAGTAGCCGCGTCATCTCGCGCATTATTTTGTTGCGTAATTAGGAGAGGTAGTGGACTTTCTGGTGACAGATTCAAGCAGTCAAGCTTAGTTTATTTGCTTCATAAACACATCCACGTACAAACAAACAGCTCATCACACAACCATTCTTTATTTTTTTTATGTGGAATGAAGAAGACGGTTGCTTTATTCAATTACCAAACTGTTGCAAAATGAAGTTATATTTGTAGTGCAGTAGTACCTAGTCCGAATCAAGATTGAGGGGAGGTCCAAATACCCATCCATGTTTCAAATACTCCATTGTCTTCAGAAAACACATACATAGTACTTTGTCAGTTCCAAAGAATGTCCACCCTCCCTAAGAAAATTCCCGAAGTATGAGTGGTTTCATCTCAAGTGAAGAATACTTGGAAGGGGAGAGGACAGAGAACAATAGGGATATAATTCTCTACTCTACAAAATACCCATAATTTGCATCTAAATTTGTTATCTGCATCCAAATTTACAAAAAAAGTGACAAATACTGGATACGTAAACAGACAGACCATTTACACAAGCACTGTAACACTTAAGCCATCTTTCAGAAATGTGTACTTACTACGGACTAATGAACAGCAAAACTAACTTGATCTACAATGGCTTCTAATTTTTATTATTTCTTGAGCACACCCAGGTGATGGGTCATAAACAATGGGGCAGATGCAGTGGAACTTGTGAGCAGCAGCTTTCAATTGAATAATCAGCAGAGACAACCAATAGTTGATCCGCTATCTAGAAAGTGGACGCTGATACAAGGTGCTTCCATGTGCTGTTGCGCTGTTTTCGTGCAAATCGCTCCATCTTAATCGATCCGCGTGAGAATCTCTCTAATTATATTGTCAACAGTTTTCTGTAGTTAATAACTCGTATGGTGGGAGCGCGGTGGGATGTTTCCTGGAAGATATGCTATGATCTCTTCAGTTCAGGGGGACTTGAGATAGAAATTGAACAGAGCTGTCGTCTTCTGACAGCTGATCTGTGTTGCATGCTAAGCTTATCTTTCTTCCATGCTGTAAAAGTTAGAATAATATAAATACATAGTTGAGAAGATATTATTATTCCTCTTGGACCCAACTAAATCGGTTCCTTCCCCGGTAAAATACTATATCATCAGAGATCAATTCTTTATCGATTTTAATCCTACTGTCTGTCCAATGTAAATTTCGTTTTTTTAGAAAACAATCTTAAATTTACTAATTCCATATGATAGACAATTAATACTCGTGATATGTAGTTAATAATTGGATTAATCATAAGATATATTTTTATAATAAATTTATTTGAAGATATAGACATCAATACTGTTTTATATGAATCTAGTTAAACTTGAGAATGTAACACCTAGAAATTTACAGACGTTCTCTTGAATCAGCGCAAGAAAAGTGAGATTTACGGGGTTTTTTTTTGGGACATAGAGTATTTCTTTACAGAAGGTCTCTTCGGCTCAAGAAAAGAATTGTTCTCAAAGACCATAAAACGCAGCAAGCACTCAAGTAATATTTATTTGATAATAATGCCACCACCCCATGTGTAGGAATCAAGTATATAGTTGCTCTGGGGAGAAAAGAAAAATCGAAATGAGATGTTGAGTTGGTTTAGGATTCCTATAGTTAATTAGTTCATGCATCAGCTAGCTACTAGTAGTGTCATCTTCTTGTAAAGCAAGAGGAAGCTGCTTAGAGACACGGCAATCTTCACAAAAGTTAGTCTCTGCTGCTACTCTGCTAGTATTATAATATACTGCAGCCCAGCAATATTCATATTTATATCTGCAGGCTTGTGGCTGCAACGTATGGGGAGAGTAGAAAATCACATACCTATTGACTTCCGTGTCCTCGGTGAGAGGGAGATATATAGGTACGCGTGTCAGGGTCAGGACATGTCTTGTTTGGCACAGAGCTTAAAATTCTCATAAAATCTTTTCATATCCAAATTCTCCTTGAAACGTTTCTCAGGTGATGCATGGTTATTCGCCATCATCAGTTTCTCAAAAAAGGTTTGGTAGGGATTTTGGATTTGGATTGTGAAGAAAAATAAGAAGAGGCTGAATTAGAACAGGTGAGACCACTGCTACAGAATTGGACATCGGCCTCATCACTGTCGGATTTTAAGAAACCGACAGTGATAGTGCATGATTGGTTGGCGCTCCTGTCAGGCTGTTGGTTGGCGCTGTAAGAGTGCATGATTGGTGATCGTGGCGTTGCCGGGGATGTCAGGAATGAGGGCTGTTCGGAGGCAGCGTGCGGGCTGAAGCAGATTGACACCGCCTTCTTCGAAGATGACTGCGACGCGATGTCTCTAGCACTTCCTACGGCGCTTGAGCTGGTGCTGCAGGTGTGATGGTTGAAGTAAGTGACAGAGAACAATGGTGGGTCGCTGGTGTCCTTCTGTTGGACTTGCTTTGTCGCGGGGCACTTCATGTCGTTCTTGTAGGTGCATCTGTAATAGAACCTGAAAATAGGATGACATGTACCAAAAAATTCACTCCAAATGGAAGAGAAGAATTATTTGCCAAAATGCTGAATACAGTGTAAATACTTTAACCGAAAAGTTCAGAATAGTCGTGTGTCAGAGAATACTCTGTTCCATCCTTTTTAACGTTTTGAGATCAGTACTTGCATGTCTTCCACTAATAATATAACAAGAGCACACCACAAAGTCACAGGAAAGGGACTTTGAGTTGAGCTGCTTAGCGTCAAAACGAAATTTCTCAGATTTTCGCTAATTCTCTATTAGAGCGGTTGGAACTTAGTTAGACCACCGACAGTTAGTGAGTAAAACACACGGTCCTCTTAAATTTCCTCTCAGAAGGTTGAATAACACCTTTTTAAAGATTTCTTTAGACTTTAGTGTACCAACTTGCCTTATTCTTCTTTACAATTCTGGAAGGACTCTGCAATAACATCCATATGTCAAAGGTTTATTTCCCTTTAACTCAGTAAGTGGGTGAGTATTTTGGAAAATAAAGATGCATCATGTTGAAGGGCGGGCCTGGTGCAAGCGGTAGAGTCTTACCGCATATGGCCGGAAGGTCCCGGGTTCGAGTCGCAGTCTCCTCGCATTGCACAGGCGAGGGTAAGGCTTGTCACTGATACCCTTCCCCAGACCCCGCACAGTGCGGGAGCTCTCTGCACTGGGTACGCCCCTTTTTAAAGATGCATCATGTCCTTCCCCCTCCTCTGTCAACATTCAGTCTACCTAAATTAGGTGGAACACCATCTACAAACACTTTTAAGAGAGTTGCATATGAAAATAGGTTTTATTTTCAAAGATGTGTTTTGTCCACTAGACCTCTATGTTTTCTAGAGGCGATAGTTAATCTGCCATTCTATGTGAATTATACTATAAGTCTTTTGAAATCATTGTTGTAGTAGTGAAAATTGAGAAGTTACAATAAAATAAAAGAACACACGTTACACCCCGCTATTGCACTCATCCGTATCGGCCTACCGGTGTCGATCAGCTCAAGTATCAAAGGCCCATCCACCGATCCACGCAAGCTTGGAAGCCGACGCGGGCCAGGGTCACCATCAACTTGTAGGTCTACTCAATGCTGATGCTGATTAGCATGAAATTTCTACGTTGCATCCCGGTGAGCGTGCAGCGTATGTTCCCTTAAATATGCATGGTGTGGTAGAAATGTTTCAGCCAATTTGAGAACCATATGGCCAGGAAAGATGAGTGACAGCAGAATATATATCGTGCATAAAGTAGTGATATTTATGCGGAAAATGGCCATAGATTTGATTCATCTACACGTACATCATCAGCTTAGATCCTTACCCATTATATATAGGGCGTCGAATTATGAGAAAGGCACTACAAATAAATAAACAAAATCCTGGGGGCAAATGCTTGTTACAACTTGCTGCCGGCCGGTCCAGTCCAGAGCCCTGATGATCCTTGGAGCGGGCGAGCGGCCATGCGATCGATCATGAGAATTGCAGATTCTATTCCATTTTCTGGGCCAAGTTGCGCTTGTTGGTGTCTGCATCCATCCAGCGATGGAACTGTTTCGTTCCATGGAGTTTTTGAATCTCGAGTGCAAAAATTAAAAAACAGTAAGTAGACTCAATTTTTTATCAAATTTATATCCTCGTGTCATAAATTCTTACATCCATAAAAGAAATGCACTCCGAAGACACTCCCTTCGGATTTGCACTGGCTTCTCCTGTCCGGGATTTACAGTAGGCGTGCATGGCAGACGACCGAAACAAATAACGCATGACTTGTGTTGCGTGACTTTTGCTTCCATTGCGTCACGTGCATGGCAAACGAAACAAAATGGCATGCAGCACGGTGATGGCTACTAGAACGAGTTGGAGACTGCGAGGAGGAATGCGCTGTTTTTTGTCTTCACGGAGCAACATTTGTTACATTAAAAAAATGTTACACCAACTATGTATGATGCATGGATCCATGCATATGCATCTTAATTAATTTGTTATATCTAATTGTAAAATATCTCGCCTAACATTTTTCCTATTTTTCAACATAAGAGTATATAAAAAAAATATTTCTCCTACTTACCTTTATATTTTAAAAAGTAATACTCCTTCTATTCCAAATTATAAGATGTTTTGACTTCATATTTTTTGCTATGTACTTAGATATATACTATATCTAGAACATAGCAAAAAGTAATATATCTACAAAAGCTAAATATCTTATAATTTTGAATGGAAGAAGTACGTGCTAATATCCATTTAGATCTATGTAAATAGATGGTCCACAATTAATTTAGAGTATCGTAGCAAGAACTTGAGAGTCCTTGCTTCGCCCGGTTTCTAATCTTCGTGGCCGGTAGTATATTCTTGGTGACTTAGGGCAAAGTCAACGGTCCTCCGAGCTTGGTGTGCAGCATCAACTGACAGATGTAAGAAGGACAAGGAGGCCGTTTTCTTGGTGGAAAAACTCCATAGTGGCCAACGCCAACGTGACTAGGAGAGTTCGGCAACAAATGGGTAAGCATGTCTTCTAACACTAGTTTTGCTTGAGGAGCCTTTGTGTCAAGCCCAAGACCATGATTAGGAAGAGGCTTGGTGACTGGTAATATTTCTTGGTGGAGCACCAGCAGGGGCGAATCTATGTTGAATATAGTGGATGCGGCTATACCCATGCAAAAATTAAAAACAGTGATAAGAGCCAAATTTTCACCATATTTACTCATTTTACAAAACCTTGCATCTACAAGGTAAACACATCCCCTCAGATTTACTCTAGCTCCGCCCTTGAGCATCAACATGGATTATGGATGATTATATTGGATTGGACACATCGCCGTGTCTCATCATCTTGGGAATTTGCTCTTTTCCTTGCTTGATCATGTCTTACTAATCAAAACTAATTGCCACGCCTAACCTTCGGCAAACTGTGACTGCCACATAAAGTGTGGCGAGCAAAATTGAAAGCTTCACTTGTGGCAAGGTTTGGCACGAAAATGAGTCTATAACATGTGTGATAGGGTGCTAAGAAAGTGTGGCGTACCATAGTTGTGGCAGTGAACCAAACAACTACAGAAGAAACTGGACGTGGCAAGTTTTGGTCACCAACCAAACACGCCGGCCTATTGAAGGACCGAAACGGCGACCAAAGCAGAGTGAATGGGAACCGATTAAAATTCTTTATACGAACTTGGCCTGTGTCCTGAATACAATCCATAATCCTCTCGAGTAGCGCTAGCCAAGATCATGTAGTCACATTGGACCTACTGACCCTAGGAACTAGTCTGAAAAGAACTGAAACGAAAGCGAACAGAGATCAACACGAGCAAACTCAGAAACCAAGAACGAAAACCGCCTTGAGCCCATCTTTTTCATAACACAACTCACGAAAATCAAGTCCACAATTAGCTCAATTGGAGCAAGTTGGAAAACTGGCCTAGGCTAACCGTGAAACCGGTCTGGGCTAGTTTCTACTATTTTCAGCAAAATTCTCTCCGAGAAAAAATTGAAATAAAGTCAAACGAGCTCCAAAAATTTTGAAACTTGACACACACCTTGACTAACCCATTTAGAATAAACCCCCAAGAGATCAACTCAAAAAGATCAAAGCTTGAATGGGAATTTCAAAATCCATCTCCCAAATTGGGGTTTTGTCAAGAATCCTCCAAATGATGATTTCTAGGTGCCAGTGAAAAATCAGTTATACCAGTGACTAGATAAGTTCCCAAAGGGTCATAGCACCTGAAGATCAACCACGAACAAGAGAAAACCTTCGGATCAAAGATCTTTAAGAAAATCATCAAAAGAGGCCTAAAAAGGAGAGTTTTAGGAATGAAAACTTGTGAGATGAGAGCTGGGCTTCAAGTCATGGTTTGAACAAGCAAGAGTCCTAAAAACACTCCAAAATCAAGGCTTCAACACAGCCAATCCAGCAGATCGAAAATCACCCAAAAATGACCACGAAAATCACTGGAAAAGGAAAAACCAGAGGATGTAAAAGATGAACTCGAGATTTCAGCAAGCAATTTGATTTAACACAACCATGAAATCTTCTTTACAAGATCAGGTCTAACCTCCTCCTTTCATCCTTCCAACTGAGATGGAAAACTAGAGCCAGAGGTGCTTATCTCTCTCTACTTCTAATCTCCTTCACAAGAAGCACTTGGCTAGCCTAAGGAAATAACTTAGGGGTGAAAGAGATGTCTGTCTTGGGCAGCCACTATATTTATTTATAGGGCTATTACACAATTTCAAGAGTGTCCCTATGTTTAGTCTTGAACCACTCAGCCACCGAGGGCGAAACTATCCAATTTGGTTTCCGTACGGCCACGTGTCCTTCATGAAGTCGCTTCACCTCGACACAAGCTCTCCGATGACGCCACGTGCCGTCCCGAGATCCTCCCCGGGTTTTGAGACCCAAATCCGTCAAACCTATAGACCACGGTTTGAGGCCCAAACTGTCAAACCCACTTAGAGTCGCTTAGCCGCTACGCCTTCTCTATGATGTCGACATGTGTCCCGCTCCTCCTCGACCGTCCGATCACCAAGTGCGCCTGCTTTGACTTGGTCCGATCACCATCTTCACTTCGGTCAACACCGTCTCAGTGTCTCCATCACCATCCCCACATGCACACTTGCTTGTCGACGTGTCTAAGTGCTAGCCGTCCACGGTCCATCCTCCGGCCATTAATTGGTCCCTCGGTCTAAGCCTTCGCATCCGTCCTTCACCGCTTCTGGTCCATCACACACGGACTCATGGCTTGATCTTTTCTATTGCCGTCGTCCGTCTCACGCTCAACACCTGCACATCACAAAGCCAAGAGACGTGTTGCACACATAAATTACTCGCCATAGTTAGTCTCACCCACACTAAATCAAAACTTTAATCATCACCTTGACAATCACTCATCACTCACATATGGGCACATATCCACCATGTGTTCGCACTTATGCTTTGGTTTGTGTGTTATAAACTCTCGGTGCACGTCTTACTAGTTTGCTAATTTTGTTTATCTAATGTAGAAAAATTAATTATCAGTAACTGAATTCACTCCCTCTCTCCTAGCTTGATCATACTCAGATCTTTACTAGGGTCATCATTCTTTTCAATGAGTTACCACAGGCGGATATCTTAAGGAATTGCCTATATGGAAGCATTGCATTTCCACACATGTGGCATTTGACAGGCGGCCTCCGCCGTATACACAGGCAGCCCGGAATGTGAACGTCCTGTGCAAAGATTGGGAAGATGCTTGGGAACACAATTTTTTTAGGGAACATAGTTTTTTTTAGTAGTGCGATAGTGTCTGTTCTAGTTTAGGTTCCTTTCTAGAATAAAAACGTAGACAATTCTTTCATCTGGTTGCTGCAATAGGCGAGGTTGTGTGATGGCAATGGCGCTTTGGGCCCCACATCGTTGGCACGCTACGCCAGACTGCCAGAGTCACTATATATTCGAAACAGTACCCAGAATGGGGGAATGTTCGAAACTACGTATATATGGCATTCCTGGAGTGTGCAAATGCTGTGATTCATGGGAAGAATTCCTTAGTTGATCCACAATATTTTGATAGAATTACATGACCAGCACTTAAATATATGAAGCATTCATATCACTCCATAGCTAGATTGAAAGCTAACTACTTGGTACACAAGATCAAAGACCAGCAGGCTGCAATATTAATCTAGCCTGGATTCTTGGTATAACTCTATCATTTTCCATTCAGCATACACATGCATGATTTATAGATCTTCTTCAAAGAGCAGAGAGCACAGCTCACTACTGCAGAATAACACTTCACTGCCGGCTTCATCACTGCCGGAATTAGGAGAACCGGCAGTGTTGACCTTTCACTGTCGGTTCTTAGCTCTAAAAATCAGAAATTGATTTGGGATGTGACCAAACCGACAGTGATGACAACTATCACTGCCGGTTTGTGTCTCTAACCGGCAGTGGCTTGACGGCTACATATCACTGTCGGTTCAAACCAAGAGTCGACAGTGATTGGGCTCTATCACTGTCGATTCTAGTCAAGAACCGATGGTGATAAGCCTACAACACAAAAGGCTGCAGCCGTCCTCTCCTTCCTCATCTCTTCCATCCCGAGAACAGAGGCGCGCGTTTGGGCCCTTTCCTCTATTGTTGCGGCTGCTCTTTACCATAAAGCTGGCGCTTGGATTTTAAAGAATGGCTTAATCTTTTTGCTTTGAGGTTAGTAACAAACATCCACTCCTATGATTTTGTTGCTTAATTAGCTTCGTTTTATGGCTACATTGCTTGGTTCTCATTCTAGTTCTTTTTTCCATTCTAGAGAGCACTTTTTCAATTAGACATTTGTGCAAGGCTTAAATTGTGGTGAATCCATCATCCAAAAGGTTGGTGTTTATGAACACATTAAACTTACTAGCTAATTATTCCATAGTGGTCAAGATCATCATTGTTAGTATGTGATGCTATAATTAGTTCTTAGAAGTAGAGTAGATTGTTTTATAATTTGTTGAGAAAATTAATCTATGTGTTACATAACAACACATTGTTTGGAGCTACATTATTGTTCATGATCATGTCTCCAATTTTAGACTTTTTTAAAAAAAATTAGTGTCTCCATTTTTATGTGGCATGGAGTAGAATAATTGTTCTTCATTATTGTGCAATAATTTTTTATGGGGCTGTGTTTTTTAATTTATATGGGCATTGTTTGGAGCTACATTGTTGTTCATGATCATATCTCCAATTTTAGTCTTTTTAAAATAAGTGTCTCCATTTTTTATGTGGCATGGAGTAGAATAGTTGTTCTTTATTATTGTGCAAGAATTGTTTTTTACAACGATTTTCAATTTACACGCATGATATTACAATTAACTACTCTCCCGAGACACAAATTATTAACTTTTGAGTATTTTCCATGATTTCATGTAGGTGTATAACAAAATTTTGCATACTAAAAAGCAAATGGGATAACATAGGCTTCTTGGACCCCGGGCGAGTCAATGAGAAGACATGTTTAGGCCTCAATGGATGTGACGTGGAAGACCTGAAAGAGAGATTGATCGCTGTTTTCGATGAATTCAAGATAAAGAACAAAACTCACATACTTCTAGCCTACAACAGCGAGTATGCATTCTCGGCTTTTAATTTATGCTTCTTTTTTGTTAAGATTATTCGAAAATTAAGATTCTATGATTGCAGCAACCATTTCGTCTTCATTTGTGTCAATCTTGCTAAAAATCTAATCGAGGTGTGGGACTCGAAGAAAAAACCATTTCATCGTTTGGATGCACCGGTGGCAGTGCTAAATTAATAAGCAATGCTAATAACATATTATTTTCTAATCACATATACCGCTTTCTAATGTTTCTCTTTTTAATGTTGCACAGTGTCCGAAGAAGACATATCGGTGGAACGCAGGTCCCATTCAAGGTTGTCGAAATAGAGGGAAAATATCTAAAACAGCCGTCGGGAAACAATAAATGTGTGTATTATGTAATGTGGGCAATGCTTCGCTACATCGGCGGGAAATCGGAAGAAGTAGATAAGTTGGTGTGTATAATCCTCATTTCATTTATGTCTGTTAATAATTCAACAAAATGATTTTCTGATTCCTCTTTGATATCATCTTTTTTGAACGATGGCGCAAGAAATATAACCACGAAAGACTGTTAGACATGGAGACCGTCGCACTGCAATCGGAGCTGGCAAAATTCATCTTAGCCGAGGTATTAGAAAACGATGGAGTATTTTCCATTGCACAATCCGTGAAGTTCAAGGACCAGTATGGCCCAGAGCGGCTCGCTAGATTATTGTAAGAAGTTCGAGAAGCATGCTTCATCTTATCGAATAATTTCTTTTTTATTTTGAGGGATCGAGATCTTGATAAGAACATTTGAACTGTAACCGTAACATTTGTAATGTTTAATATTGATGGACCTGTCGTCTACGTAGCGTATATAAAATGAAACCCGATTCCACAAAAAAATATAAATTAAATAAATTATAAAACAATAAAATGCGAACGGGCCATCACTGCCGGTTAGCAACAAACCGGCATTGATGGGCAAGATGGCACTGCCGGCTTGAGCCACAAACCGACAGCATTGGCTTAGACATCACTGCCGGGTCTTGTCCCAAACCGACAGTGCTGGTTACGACAACACTGCCGGCTAAAGACACAAACCGACAGTGATGTTTGAGGTTACACTGCCGGGTGATCTTATGAACCGGCAGTGTTGGTGGAACTGAACTCTGCCGAGTTGTGTAAAGGACCAGTACTGAAGTTGCAGAACACTGCCGGTTTGTAGGAACCGACAGTAATAACTAACCTTCATCACTGCCGGTTTGGTTGTGCTGATTCAAAATCCGGTGGTGATGAGGTTCTACCTGGTAGTGCTAAGAACAAGAATCGTTTTATTAGGTGATTCAAGGTAAAACTTTTCACGTTTTCAGTATGCTTTTGGCAAAGATTCTGGAGAATCACATGAGAATCCTAAACTTCTATTGCTAATCTAAACTAGAGGTGTGTGAGTGGCTAATCAAATGGATCAAGATTAACACAAACAAGCACATGAAAAACCACGCCAACCTACCGAAATTAGAGTATGCAGTAAAAAGGATTCCTCCAAATGAACCAATGTAATTTTTTTCTCTCTGAAAGCACAGTGAACCAATGTAATATGCAGTAAACAGGCGCATTGGAATTACCGTCTGCCAGCCGCCGGCACCGAGGCAAAGCCATCCGTCGGATCGATCGGACGTACGGGCGCGAAACTAGGAAGACACATCCACGCCCAGGCCGCCACCGGTTCCGGCTCGCGCCGGCCGTCGGAGTTGGTCGATCGTCACGGGAGAGAGAGATACCGACCGCCGGTCCGGTTGCCGGCCGGATCGGAGCCGGGGAAGGAGAGGACGGGACTGTGGACACTGGAGAAGAGGGGACCACGCCTTGCTTGGTGGGCCTTCGATTAGGCCCGGCGGCTCCGTCGATTGTGCATCCACTTGGGCTGGATGAAGTCACGCTAGTCCAGTGGGCCTCATTTTTGTCCGACCTTTTGGGAAGGCTGAGCTTTCTATGGGCCTCATTCATCCATGGTGCCGCACGGGGCCTTTGCCTAATTGCTTTTTCAGCCCAGCCCAGGCCAGCTAAAGCTATCTCTCGCTCTGTCTCCTCTTCGGCTCCGGCGGCGGCGGCCGCGGCTTCGTCGCTGATCAGGGATTGTGACTGCGACGTGGGGCAGCTGCAGGTCACTTCTCCCTCCGTCCCTCTCCATCTCTGTCTCTCTGGGGAGCAAAAATTCTAGTAGATTTCGACGTCGGGTCTTCCTGCCAAACCGTGGGCGGTTCAGAGTCTTCGGAAACCGAATCGATCGGTCGTCGTTTCACTCGTTCCAGACCTAGAGTAGACGCGAGCACAAAACACGGAACTCCGATCTGTCGGCACGTGTATAGCCAGATATATTTATTTGTTCCGTTCTGTCTTGTGTGGTTGCAAGGTTCAGTTTGGGTACAAAGTTAAGAAGTCAGGTGAGAATACAACCGTCACGATTGCTAGCTAGGCTGCATTAGGTATTGGTCTAAGGGGGTGTTTGGTTCGAGGGACTAATTTTTAGTCCCTGTCACATCGGACGTTCGGATGTTAATTAGGAGGATTAAACATGAGTTAATTATAAAACTAATTACACATATGGAGACTAATTTACGAGACGAATCTATTAAGCCTAATTAATCCATCATTAGCGCATATTTACTGTAGCACCACATTGTCAAATCATGCACTGATTAGGCTCAATAGATTCGTCTCGTAAATTAGTCTCCATCTGTGTAATTAGTTTTGTAATTAGAATTTATTTAATACTCTAAATTAGTGTCCAAACATCCGATGTGACAGGGACTAAAAATTAGTCCCTGTAACCAAACACCCCCTAACAAGCCAGTTGCTTATGTTGATTACTGTCCTTTGTCTAGTTTTCTCAGAGTAAGCGATGTCAGGAGGACTTGACTGATGGAGGGTGTCCTTTTACAGACTTGGGATGGCAACTAATACAATGATGATGCATGCTTTACAGTTATATGTCACAGGAAAGTCCACGTAGTAATCTGTTATGTTATGGCAAGTAAAGCCGGCCCAGGGGCCCACGCGGTACCGTAGCGACGCGGGACTGTAGTGCGTGAACCGATTAGATTAGATTGTTTGGTTTGTTAGTAAAGAGATATGTGGTTTGGTTTGTTAGGAAAGATATATGTTAGATTGATTCGGTTAGGATATTATCTTAGGGTCAAGTCAGTCATCTCTATAAAAGAGAATCCTGTATCAGTTATAGTCAAGCAAGAAGCAACAATTAAGTTGCTGGTTTCCCCTGGGAGCCAGCCGTGCCTGCCCTCTCTCCCTCACGTGAACAGTACCCGCGGTACTGTAGCTCCATCGCCGCCTCTCCCTCTCAATCCTAGCAGCCATATAACAATCTGGTATCAGAGATCTCTGGTTCGATCATGTCCACCCGCTGCCACCAGCGTCTTCGTCGGCGCTGCTGCCACATATCAGCGTGCCGGCATTGGGCGCGCTGGCGTCCTCAGGGGCGATCGCGCCCTCTGCCCCGGCGCCGTCGTCTCCCGCCGCCCTCGTCCTCACCCGAAGCAGATGACAGCCACAACCCTAGAATTACGGCAGGCCGTGGCGGGCATCAGGGCCTTCCTCGCCGCGACCACGGCGCCGGTCATCTCGTACCAGTATGGGATGCCCTACGACGGGACTGCGACGACCTCGTTCCCAGCCGTGCCACCGCCGTCCCAGGGCGTTCCCATCCAGCAGATCAAGTTCCCGCCGTCGCCGTCACCGTCACCGCTTCCAGCTTGGATCGCCGGTTCGTCGAAACCCATCTACACGTGCCCGATGCCACAGTTTGCACCTACCGTCGCTTCGCCACCGAGGCTGTCTTGCGGCCTGGCGGCGCCCCGGCTTCGGGCGTCTTCTACGGCGGGGTGGATGACCCCCTGTTCCACGGCGGCAGCCTGATGCCGACGCTCTCCACCACGTCGCCCTCTATGGACAGCACGGGCGCGGCGCCCTCGGCCGCCGCACAGGCCCCGTTGGAGTTCGCCACATCACCAATGAAGGCCCCATACGCCATAACTCCGGCGCCTCATCACCACTTCACCAACAATCCCGCCAAAGACTAGTGTCACCAATGCAGCGATCATCCATGCACCGACATTGGCGGACATGGTGCCTTTGTCGCCGCCTCTCGAGCCACAAAGACCGATCCTCGAGCGGGGGCCGTGGCTGTTTGCATGCGCTTATTCTCCCCGGCTCGGCGAAGAAGGCCTTCAAAGCTCCATTGGTCGCTTGGAGTACGCCTCCAGCACAACCCCGCTCGGCTGCACCCATAGCGGGGGTGGCTGCTCGTGGAGGGCACCATTGACTCCACGTGCAGGCGCTCCATGGATTCGATCCGGGCGGATTCGATTCCACGCAGATCAGATGGAGCAGCCAAGTTTAGCACCTCGAGGAGGAAGCAGGTCTACCATGGCGATCTTCTCTGGACCGCAAGGTCTTCCGCTCCAGCAATCGCCACAGCTCGAGGACGAGCTGTCTTCGAGGGGTGGAGTAGTATTATGGCAAGTAGAGCCGGCCCAGGGGCCCACGTGGTACTGTAGCGACGCGGTACTGTAGCGCGTGAACAGATTAGATTAGATTGTTTGGTTTGTTAGGAAAGAGATATGTGGTTTGGTTTGTTAGGAAAGATATATGTTAGATTGATTCGGTTAGGATATTTTCTTAGAGGTCAAGTCAGTCATCTCTATAAAAGAGAACCCTGTATCAGTTATAGTCAAGCAAGAAGCAACAATTAAGTTGCTGGCTTTCCCTGGGAGCCCGCCGTTCCTGCCCTCTCTCCCTCCTCCCTCGCGTGAACAGTCCCCGCGGGTACTGTTGCTCCGTCGCCGCCTCTCCCTCTCAATCCTAGCAGCCACGTAACAACTTCAGCATTCTAGATCATATGTACAGTTTTTGTACGATGTAGTTTTCTGTCTATTTTTAAGTACTTTCTGCACATGATCTTTTACTTCTCTTATCACACTTAATGTAGACTAATCGGTGACACACCAATGTCCTTTTTCTGGTCAGAACATATGATTTGCACCCATATATTCAATAAAAGGACTCTGGTTTCATTTCTCACTTCTTCATGCCCATATGTCTTCCGGGATCATTGGCGAGTTCATTGAGGTAATCTCAAATGCCCTTCCCATTTCAACATCTGTGAACTCTGTCAAATATTCTGGCTCATGTCAGGCACCATGAATAAGCTTTCAAAGCTTTCATCCTGAATTCCGTGGGCACCGGCATTAACAAACGTTGAGCTACTGCTTTGGTTTTGACTGGCGATTGGCACACTGTCGTGTGGTGTTGTTGCCTCAACAACACATGGATGAACTATGCCATCGCTCTTGCAAATGTGCTGGCCATAATAGTCAACATTGAACAATCTCACCGTTCCATTTCCATCATTTTCCTTCTTCTGTTGCACTGTCTTAGTTGCAGGACACCCTTGTTCTTTACTATAGGCACATCTGTAGTAGCTCCTGGTTAACCATATCGGCATTAGACCTTTTTTTTGGACATATTGAAAATAGGATCATTTTCGTTATTTACAGTTACATACTATTAGATATGTGTGGAGCATTTTTGAGCTGCACGATGCAAAAATCTATCTATCCACATATATATTTTTTTGAACGAAAATGGCAAGAGCTCTGCCTTTTTTTTCAATTAAGAGAGAAAGGAGAGTTCAAAGAGCACAATAGTAAAAAATCCATTATAGAACATAGTAAATGCATACATTAATGCAAATGTTTTTTTTCCCACATACCTAGAATGCTTTGCTTTGGAGATCCACTTCTGTCCATACTTCCTCCATTGATATCCATCAAAGTGTGGTGCATGTGTCACAACTGAACTTATGTGTTTTGCATTCTTCCTACCATCACCAAGAGAAGCAATCAAAATTTTAAGCCCCAGTGGATGATAAATAAGTATGCTTCTATTACCACTTACCTTCTCTTGTTTCCATGGTCCTTGTTGTTCTCCTCCAGTATGTGATTCTCCATGTTATCCTTACCTCCTTTTCTTTTATGTTTGATAAGAATGGGCTGTTTCTCGCTGTTATCACCAAGTTCTAGGGAAGAGATAATCTTACCTGAGCAACTGAATACTTCTTCAAAGAGTTGTTGTATGAGCTTTGCTTGCCCGCTGTGGGGATCAAGTATTGGTAGTACAAGGTCATGTAGGTCCATCATGAGAGCCCTTTGGTGTTTAACTTCATTGATCACCTCTTTGTAGCCACCAAGATTGGAAGATTCAAGAATGTTCATCATGTGATGGTTTCTCAATGTATGTATACATATAAGTAGCTAATAGTTGGATTGTCGGAATTGAAGGCGTGCTGGATGATTGCAGTTTTGGGCATCTATTTATACAAGCAAATGGTAGCACACAGTCTGAGAGCATGGTGGAGAGAATCAGTTATTGTTCAATTTTCTCACTGCAAAAAGGACTAGGGAGCGTAGTGTCTCTATCCAACAGCATGCCTGCAGAACAAAAATCCCCGAGCAGGAGTCTAGCACTCGGTCCCTGAGCCAGAGGTCAAGACCAAGGAAGTCAGCATCGGGCGATCCTACGAAAACAGCTCTGATTAGTTTTTTTTAATGTATGGGGGGATTACTCCCCACCTGTGTATATATTGATGTAGCCCTAAAACGGTTTGTTTTATGTTTTACAAACGTTGAGGAGAAAAAAGCAACAACAGTGACACGTTCCAGCACTAGGGCGAATAGCGGCAGAACCACGAATACTAGCGGAATGCAAGGACTATCACATCACCGCACAAGAGCTCTTCGACGATGCATCCAGGGAGGTGAATGATGCCAAAACGTAATCATTGTCAACCAAGCAGGCGCCTAGCAAGGCTTTCACCCGAGTCTTATGCCTTGAACAGGCCGAACCAGGAGAAGCAGCAGCAAGAGGTTCTTTAGTGACGCCTTCAAGAAGGAAAGAAAAACCTCGTTGCTGGCCCAGACTGGTCTGAGATGAGCTTTTGCCCAGAACCTTTGACAGTGCTCCCGTTGAACCGCCCGTGATGGAGGGAGGCGCACACCGACAAGTGTCCACACCTATACGGGGGGTTGCTGGCTTTTTGCCACACCGCTGGGAGCCATTTCCGGACTCGCCCGCGATGGTGGGAGGCACGCACCGGCAAGCATCCACACCTGGACGGAGGGAGGAGGCCGGCCGCTGCCATACCACATGGAGCCATTCTCGGACTCGCCCGCGCAGGTGGGAGGTGTGCACCGGCAAGCGTCCGCACCTATATAAAAAGGGGGAGTGCCGGCCTCCGCCACACTACGCGGAGCCGTTCCCGGACTCGCACATGATGGTGGGTGGCACGCACCAGCATGTGTCCACACCTGGACGAACGAGGGTGCCGGCTGTCGCCATACCGTGTGGAGCTGTTTCTGGACTCGCTCGCTATGGTGGGACGTGTGCACTGGCAAATGTCCATGCCTGGATGGATGGAGGGGTGCCGGCCACCGCAACACCACGCGGAGCCATTCTCTGACAAGCCCGCGCAGGTGGGAGGCACGCACAGGCAAGCATCCGCGCCTAGACAAAAAGGGGGTGTCGGCTGCCGCCACACCACGCAGAGCCTTTCCCAGACTTGTCTGTGACGGTGGGAGGCACGCATCGGCAAGCGTCCACACCTGGACGGAGGGAGGAGGCCGGCCGCCGCCATACCGCACGGAGCCGTTCTCGGACTCGCCCACGACGGTTGGAGGCACGCACAGGCAAGTGTTGGCGCCTGGACGAAGGGGTGGGGTGCCGGCCGCCGCCATACCACGCGGAGCCGTTCCTGAACTCATGCGCGCAACGGTGGGAGGCGCGCGCCGATGGGCATCAGGAGTGGAGGAAGGGTCGCCGGGCGCCACCACACACTGGGATGGTGAATCGAGGCCAGAGGAGCCCACGTTGACTACGCCGCGCACGGCCGATGAGGGGCGCAGGCCACCGCCACATGAGGACGGCGTGTTCGGGCCCGAAGAGACCACAACGAAGACGTCGTGCACGGCCGACCTGAGTGAAGAAGTGCAGCACCGGTCAGAACCACACCGGCAGTCACTGGATTCGACCACCAAGCCATCGGATCGAGCCATCCCCAAGCACCAAATGCCCAAACAGTTGACCTCGGACTCGCACGGATCCTGTAAGGGCTCTAATTGGGGAGCGCCTGCCCGCACCAACTCGGCACCGGAGAGGAAGGGTGCACTAGCCCGTGTCTATGTCGGAATCGGGGGTGGGAGGGCGAGGGAGTGTTGGCGACCGCCACCGCATCAAGCGGATCGAGTGGCAGGGAAGCTAGATCCGGGCCTAAGAGGCACAACTACAGGAAACTTCTTTAGGGGCTGCTGGGGGTGCCCGTATGGAATATCACTACTACAGATTGACCAATCACAAGCGGTTCGTAAAGCCCATCACTAGCGCTTTTCGGCCTCGGTAGTAAGCTATCGGTGGTGATGACATTCTCATCATAGGCGGTTTGCAACCGGCGGTGATAATAGCCTATCACAGTCGGTTTGTATTACCAACCGGCGGTGATTTAAATTTTCAAAATTTCCAAAAACAGGCCAAAAAATAGCAAAAAAAATTGTTTCAATCCTGGGAAGCACCCCCACTAGCTCTAGCTTCATGGTACCGGGAAGCTGCTCCAGCTACAACTCCACATTATTTTTCATGGTACATGGTGCTGGGATTCGAACCTGTGACATTTGTCCTTTGACCTCTAACGACTCTATCCTTAAGTCACTTGTGTCTATATAGCATATTTATTCCCCTAGTATTCACCATTTAGGATTTAAAACGAATATTTAGAACCCTAAATGGCTTTAGATGAAAAAGTCATTAACTACAAATTTGTTGTTCTAATAGAGATTTATAACTTTGATTTTGGTTGTTTCATCATCCGAGGTCGTTTAACAAATTTAAATTTCAAAACGTCAAAACTTCAGCCAGACTTGTGGGACCTCAAATGATTTCAAATGAAAAATTCATCAACTACAAAGTTGTTGTTCTCTTCGGGATCTACAACTTTGGTTTTGGTCGATTTTCCATCCGAGAATATTTGAAAATTTTGTTTTTTTTTAAATTTTAAAACTTCGGATACAAATTTGAGACTATAAATGACTTCTAATGAAATAGTTGTCAACTACAAAGTTGTATATCTCATCGAGATCTATAACTTTAGTTTTGGTTATTTTTCCATCTAGGGTCGTTTGTACATTTCAAAAAAATTAAATTTCAAAATTTGAGCGCTTCAAACAGAATTTTGGGATCGTACATGGTTTCAAATGAAAAAGTCATCAACTACAAAGTTGTCAATTGCGTCGAGATCTACAACTTTAATATAAAGTTTGTTTTCATTTAACTTTATTTTAAAAAAAATATGAATTTATGTAAACTGCAACATGGTTATTACCGCCGTATCATACAACGAGCTGGCGGTGAAAATGTCTTCACCGTACCGTTGGTTCATATGGCGAGGCGGCAGTGATGGGGAGCACATGATCACCACCAACTGGTGGTACAAACCGGCTGTGATGATGGACTATCACCGTCGGTTGGTACGACGAAGCGGCGGTGATAGTTATCGACCTGGATGTTCTTACGAATCGGCGGTGATACTCTCATCACCAACTGTTCATATTACGAACCATTGGTGATAGCTATCACCATCGTTTTTAATGATACCAGCGGTGATAGATGCGTTGGTGATTGGTTAATCTGTAGTAGTGTATGGGCCAACTCCCCCTTGAATAGGCCTAATAGAATTTAGTATAGTAGCTTGAGATCAGTTGAAGGCTGTGGCGAAAAGTCAGAGGCCGAGGCGCTATGAAGAAAAGTCAGAGGCCGTGGTGCAAAATCAGAGGTCGGGGTACTATGAAGATCAGTCGAAGGCCGTGGCAAAAAGTCAGAGGCCGAGGCGCTATGAAGATTTGTCAGAGGCCATGATGAAAAGTCAGAGGCCGAGGCACTTTGAAGAAAAGTCAGAGATCATGGTGCAAAATCAGAGGCCAGGGTACTATGGAGATTAGTCGAAGGCCATGGTGAATAGTTAGAGGCCGAGGCGCTATGAAGATAAGTCAGAGACCGCGATGAAAAGTCAAGGCTAGAGCGCTATGAAGATAAGTGAGAGACCACAATGAAAAGTCAGAGGCCGGAGCACTGTGAAGATAAGTCAAAGCTCGCGATGAAAAGTCGAAGGCCGAGGCGCTCCGAAGATAAGTTAGAGGCCAGAGCGCCATGATGATAAGTCTGAGACTGCGATGAAAAGTTAGAGGCTAAGGCGCTACAAAGATAAGTCAGAGGCCGCAATGAAAAGTCATAGGCCGAGGTGCTACGAAGATAAGTCAAAGGCCGTGATGAAAAGTCAGAGGCCGAGGAGCTATGAGGATAAGTTAGAGCCCGTGATGAAAAGACGGAGGCCAAGGCGATTTTGATATTAGTCAGGGGCCGCGATGAAAAGTCAAAGGTCGAGGCATTATGAAGATTAGTCAAAGGCCATGGTGAAAAGTCGAAGGTCGAGGCACTATGAAGATCAGTCGGAGGCTATGATGCGATGAATAATGGGCTAAAGGCCCGTGCTCGACAATGGCCCATCAACAAAGGCGGTAGCAAGAGAAAAAGACTCTGATGCCCTAGAGACGTGAGCATAGTATACAGGATTATACCAGAATATGCCTTAGTTGCCCTAGGGGCTTTTTTTGTACTCGACAAATGGTAACCATACCCTATAAAAGGGGGAAATCAGTCATCCCATGAGAGGATGGCATGTAATTTGAAACCCTAATTATTGCCTCGGTAATTGCGTGAACTTTCATTTTTGTACCCGTGCCTCTGCTAGTCGAAGGCCTCCGCCCCAGAGCGGATCCTTCGACCCCCAGTGTCGAGCTACAGCGAACTTGCTCCTCTCTCACTCTCACTCTCTGTCGGGATCCCCATTTCCCAATAGGGGCGGTTAAAATGAATTTTTAGGGGCGATTTGCCCAACCGCTACAATGCCACCGATTGTAAAGATGGTGCATCTGTAGCAACGGGCTTTTAACCGCCCTTGAAAATGCATTTCTAGAGGCGGTTCCAGTAGGTAATCCACCCCTAAAAATAGTATTTTCAGGGGCGGTTCCTGTAGGAAAACCGCCTCTGAAAATGCTTTTTTAGGGGTGGTTGCTGTAGGAAAACTGCCTCTGAAAAAGATTTTATAGGGGTGGTTCTCGTACTTGAACCGCCCCTAAAAATGCATTTTCAGGCGTGGCTCAAGTACGAGAACCGCCCCTGTAAAATCATTATCAGGGGCGGCTACTGCAACGCAACCGTCCTTGAAAAATGTATTTTTTAAGGACGGCTGTGGCAATGCAACCACCTCTGAAAATGTATTTTTAGGGGCGGTAAACTGAATTGCCTCTAAAAATCCGTTTCAAACTTTTGAATTTGAAATTTCCCGCCATATTTGAAATCGTGTTTTCCCACCAAATTTTAGACCAGATTGCAAATGATTCAAATTAGCATAAAAAATACACAGTAGTGAAGTAGTTAACTGATACACACATGATCATCAAAGTATTTGTACCACAATTTCAAATACATTACAAATTACAAGTTAACATTAATTGTGTTGTTGGCCAAAATATGAAAAGAAGGGATGCAGGCATTTAACGCGAAGAGACTCAAACTTGGGATGTGTTGGATACTCTGAGTCATGACCATAGAATAAGCCCCTCGGACTAAGAACCTCCCGCATCATGAACTTGCAAAAATCATCTTGAACTCCTTGGCATCAAAGTCCTTATGTTTCTAAAAGTGAACCTTACGTTTCTTGGATCTTAATGAAATTCTTTGTACTTGGCATCGAAGTCCTTCCACTATTGTGCATCAGATGGGTAACATAGCACTCTGATGTGTTTCTTGCGTTTTTCCAAAGCCCACCATCGCATGGGCTTTGAATCCCTTGGGTTTGAGGACAAACGCCTCAAGCGATCAATTGGCGATAGGTACCACATAACCAATGCATGAATTCTCCTTTGGTTAGTATCATCTATTGCTAAGGTGTTGTTTTCCACTACAATGTTTTGAGAAGCGTCATTTTTCTTTTCGCCCTTCTTTCTCTTTTCCCCAGTGTTAGTACCCATGTCTTCCTCACTACAGTTGTCATTCCTTTTGTATCGACTAGCACCATAGGTTGGATAATTCTTTAGGTATTTGAACACCCCACGATAAAGGATACAGTGGTTTGGACACGCATGTATTCGTTCCACACCCATCGTCAGTGGAATGATAAGCTTCTTTGCTTGATATGTGTTGGTGGGCACCAAGTTTGGTTTAGGAAGCAGAACAGCCAACAGAGTCAATAGGTCGTTGAAGCTCCTACCAAACCAGCTATACTTAGCCTTCAAGATCAGTATGTCTAGCACAAAACGTAGCAACGACCACCTTTTCTCACAACCCTTTTCCTCCTGGTACAAACGCTCTTTCCTTGCCTTCTATACCATCTCCAAGTTATTTAGCCCTTTCAATAGCAATTCTTGTTCTACGTAGCGCAACATGTCGTCCAGGAAGTCTTCTTCTTCCTCTTATTCGTTGTCTTCAGCATCATCCTCCCCACCACAGCCTTCTCCACCACCACTGCCTTCGCCACCACCACCGCCTGCAAATGTCATCTCCTATACCATCATGCATCATGACAAGGTGGGTATCGTCATCTTCCCTTACTTCTGGTGCATTTGTAGATTCCTAGTTGCCTACTTCTGTATGTCTCTCACCATGATGATCCCAAATCTCGTAGTTCTCCATGAAACCCCTTCTTACTAAGTATGATCTTATCGTATTTGGATCCCGACATACTATATGGTTCTGACGGTCACAACAGGGACAATATATATTCTTTATCTGCTTAATCAAAGCGTGTCTTTTAGCGGCTTCAATAAAACCATTCACATCTTGTATGTAGGAAGCTTCATGTCTTCATTTCGTGTACATTCATGACTTGTCCATATGTGCCCTTAGAAAAGAAAACGTATATTTGCATCAAGGTTTTATTCGCGTATAAATGTTGAATCAATTGATGTCTATTTTTTATACAAATATTATATTATTCTAGACCTAAAGCTTAAAAAATGATAAAGTAAATATAGAAATTAACTTGAGTTCATGTGAGGCAAGTAAGTTGGGCAAAAATGAGTCTAAATTGCTAGGAAAAATAAAAAAATCTAACATCATGCATGTCTCTCTCTAGATCTGTAAGTGAAGTACATATAAAGTTTGAAAAGAGTTTAGGGATGCCACTATCTCACCTCTCAAACCCAACTCCTTCAAAGGTTCAAAGGGCAAAACCTCCCCCCTCTATTTTTGCTATTTCTCGCCCTCCAAGTGAGCTGAACAATGGTGCTCAGCAGAATGTCCTGAGGAGGAAGAAGGGGTATTTAGGGGGCATTTTAGGGGCGGTTGACTAAAGAGACCGTCTCTGTTAATAAATTTGTAGGGGCGATTCTCTTAAGGAACCGTATTTGAACATAGGTCTCCTTTAGGGGTGGTTTTGTAAAGAGGACCGCCCCTGGAAATGGATCTTCAGAGACGGTTCTCTTAACACAATCGCCCCTAGAAATAGACCTATTTGTAGAGACGGTTCTTTTAAGGGAACCGCCCCTAAAAATGGATCTAAAGAGGTGGCGGCGCGGTTAGAGGCGGCATGCTAGTTGAACCGCCTCTGATAGAAAAGTGTGGTGTCGCTGAAAATCATTTCTGTACTAGTGAGGCCGGATCCGTCCCGTCGGCAGCGCGAACCAACTGTTGACAGAGAAGAGGCACGTAGAGCTTTACAACACTCGTTCACATTAACTAGGACCATGCAATACTCGTTCACATACAACACGTAGAGCTTTACATCGCCTCTAAATCACTAACACACTGCTCAACATTGATTTTGTAATAAGGATTAAAGGCCTTATGTTAATTACAGGAATGGATCGAGTCCTTTGTTTTGATATCCTAATGATAGTCTAACATATAGTTTACATTCACGTCCTTGTCAGTTTGATAACACCCAACCCAATACCAATAGAGTAACCGACACTACGTAAAAAACGATTTTTAGCAACGGTTCGATTTTTTGTAGGGGCGGCTGGTGATGGAGCCGCCCCTACAGTGGCGTGCTCGGGTGCCCAGACACCAGCCACCCCTACAAATGGGGTCTGATTTGTAGGGGCAGCTCAATCACCAGCCGCCCCTAGCGTTTATATTTGTAGGGGCGGCTGGTGATTGAGCCGCCCCTACAAATGCCCCCGTATACATAGCTCCAATTTGTAGGGGCGGCTCAATCACCAGCCGCCCCTACAAATGACCCACATATAAAAGGCTGTAGAACCTTCTTTCTCCTCGGGTCACTCACTCCAGCCCGTGAAAGAAAGGTGGGGAGGCCTTGGGCACCTCCCAAAAATTCCTCTACTAAGGGGGGAAGGTTTTGGTCTCAAATCCTTTGGTGGAGAGGTTGTAGAAGGTAAGAAAATGCTATTCCACACTTTTTTTTAAGTTTTAATGGTTGGTTAGTGAGTAATTAGAGTTTTGTTTTTCTCTCTCTTCTATGGTGCTTGAGCTACTTATGAAGCAAATTAGACCCAAGTTTTAAATGTACTAGGGTAAATTAAGGAGGGGAACAAGATCATACCTTTATTAGGTAAATGTTTCTTGATTTTAGTGAACAATTAGTTAGTTTTATGGATGTTTCATGTGCATGTGGATCTAGATCTAGGGTTTGGTTTTTTTATTAATTTCATTTTTGTAAATTTATGTTTGATGAAATTGGACTAGGGTTTGTATGAAAGATATTGGGTAAAGTATAATTGTTGATAATTGTTGTCTTTGAAATTGTTTATTGTAATCAATAAATATGTATTTTAATTATTTATGGATAAATGGGCCATTAATTAATTTTCCTCTACCATGGTGTGTTTGTATGCTTCATGTAATTATATTAGATTTATATTCATATATATCTGAAGTATATACAATTATTCTCAAGTAATTATTACTTTGATTCATTTTTATATATATCTGAATAAGTAGTCCTTTAATGTTTGTTTTGTTGTTGTTGTAAAAGATGGAGTACATGAACTCTTGGATGTATGGTTCGTTAAGGTTCAAGACAGGTTTCCGTGAAGAGGTGGATAAATTTATTGAAGCCGCAAAGAAGCATGCAACGACATTGAAAGAGAATAAGGATACAATTGTTTGCCCCTGTAAAGATTGCAAGAACCGTATGGCATGGACAGATGTGACTATCATCAGATCACATTTGATTATGCGAGGATTTGTTGAGGACTACACAGTGTGGATTCATCATGGTGAAATGGTTATTGTTAACGACGAGGATGAGGAGGAATACGACGATGAAACCATAGAATCCCTGTCCCAATATTCAGTAGAGCTTGATGCACGAATGGATTTCGAGTTTGGTAATGAACAAGGTGGTGATGCTGGTGGTTGGGATGGTAACGACGAAGGTGGTGCTAATAATGATGGTGGAGCATGTGTCGGGGATGAAGATGATTTGGAGGATATGATTTGAGCCCTTGGACCAGAGATTTTACTAAATAGACCGAAAGGTCTAGAAAATTTGGAAAGGGTGACAAAAGCATCGAAGGAGACTGTGTATGGTGTTGAAAAGGGTTGTCCGACACATTGGACATTGCTACGTTTTGTGCTTGAGCTGCTCATCCTGAAGGCTAAGTACAGCTGGTCAGACTGTAGTTTTAATGATCTGTTGCATCTCCTGTTATGGGTGCTGCCACAACCAAACTCAGTTCCCGCCAACACATACCAAGCGAAGAAGGTCATAAGTCCATTGACAATAGGGGTTGAAAAAATCCATGCATGCCCCAACCACTATATACTTTTTCGTGGCGAAACGTTCAAGTCACTAGATAAATGTCCTCGGTGTGGGGCCAGTCGGTACAAGAACAATAACCTTTACGGTGGGGACGAACCCTCCATAGGGAAAAAGAGAAATAAGAAGGGTACAAAAAAGGTGGTACAAGAATCTCAGCCCCCAGAGGACACTCCATTAGGCAACGATGCAAAGCAGAGAAGAATTCCTGCCCTTGTAATGTGGTACCTGCCAGTGACCGACCGCTTGAGACGTATCTTCCAAAACCCTAAAGAAGCCGCACTCATGACATGGTGGGATGATGAGCGCAAGGTGGATGATGATAAGATTGCACACCCGGCTGATTGTAGTCAGTGGCAAAGGTTTGATGAGAAGCACAAAGAATTCAGCGATGACCCAAGGAATGTGTGGTTTGGCTTGATCACTGATGGAATGAATCCCTTCAATGAGAGGATGAGCGACCACAGCACATGGCCAGTGATCTTGACCATGTACAACATCCCAACATGGTTGTGTCAGAAGAGAAAGTACCTTCTCCTCACTATTCTTATTTCTGGCCCTAAATAACCAGGCATTGATATAGACGTGTTCCTCGAGCCCTTGATGCAAGAAATGGAGAGGCTATGGAGGCATGGAGAGCAGATGTACGATGCGTTCCGAAAGGAGGACTTCATATGTAGAGTAATAATATTTGTTACTACCAATGATTACCCCGCGCTGTTTGCTTTGTCTGGACAGATCAAAGGGAAGATGGGATGCTTGGTTTGCTTGGATGGTACTACATGGGTGTACCTGGATGCATCCAAGAAGATAGTTTACCTAAGGAACCGACGCTTCTTAAAGACAAGTCACAAGTACCGCAGCAAATTGTTCTTTAGATTTTATGACAACGCCCCGGAGATTGAACCCCCTCTGGAGAGACGTCATAACAGAGAACACGTGTACATAATGGTGAAAAACATACGCGTCGTCTATGGAAAGAAGAATCCGGATGGGACGAACAGAGATAGAAGCACACCTCCTGTCGAAGGCGTACCTTTCAAGAAACAATCGATCTTCTTTCAATATCTGCCTTATTGGACAGACTTGGAGGTCCCCCATGCCATTGATGCTATGCACGTGCAGAAGAATATCTTTGACAGTCTCATTGCTCCCTTGATGGACATAGGCAAGTCAAAGGATGGTCTGAAAGCACAGAAAGACATGGTGCAGCTAAACATGATGCCACAGCTTCACTCGGTACCTGAGGCTAATGCAAAATACACTCAGCCCGCGATATGCTTCAACCTAACACCAGACGAGAAGAGAGCTATATGCACTTTCTTGAGGGGGATCAAAGTCCCGACTGGGTTTTCAGCAAATGTGAAGAAGTTAGTGTCGATGAAGGATTTGTCAATAACACACTGCAAGGCTCACGATTGCCATGTGATGCTGACAGTGTTTCTACCTATTGCAATCAGGGCTGTAAAGCCAGAGTTCTTGAAAATGGCCATCACCCGCATGTGCTACTTCTTTTCGAAGATCTCACAGAAGACGATTGGCAAGGAAGAGCTGAGTGACCTACATGAATTTGTGGTGGAGACACAAAACCAACTGGAGATGTGTTTACCTCCTGCTTTTTTTGATATAATGCTATATCTCATGATTCACATGGTTCATCAGATACAGGCGCTTGGCCCTTGCTACATGCATGAAATGTGGTCCTATGAGCGGTTCATGTCGGTTTTAAGTCGATACGTGCATAATCGAGCATACCCAGAGGGCTCCATGATAGAGGGTTATAGTACTGAAGAAGTTGTCGAGTGCTGTCAAGAGTACCTAAAAGTACAGAAAGGGATTGGTAAACTCGATTCTCGTCACAAGGGTAGGCTGGCTGGGAAGGGCACCAGTGGTAGAAAAGTGTTCATCGACCATACTTACAAAGAGGTGAGTCGAACGTATTACAGTGTCTTGTAGAGTACACAACTTATGCAACCGTATATTAATGAACACTTGGCTATCATTATGGCGGAGAGAAATGGCCGTTTGGAGATTGGGTCATGAAACAACACAAGCAACAACTAACTACATGGTTGAAGGACCAAAACATACCGCCTAGAGAAACCATAGACTCTATTACTATCAGTAGGTTGGCGGAGGGGCCATCGAGACAAGTGACATCTTGGAATGCTTATGACATCAATGGGTATACGTACTATACCCACGCAAAGGATAGTAAATATGTGAACCAAAACAACGGCGTTCGAATAGAGGCTCTCGATGGATTAGGGCGAAAGATCCAATACTTTGACATCATTGAAGAGATATGGGAACTTGACTGTGGAAGGGATATAACGGTGACCCTATTTCGATGCCGCTGGATCAAACAACACTAACTAAATGAGATCGGATTGAGAGTCCTGGACCTCGAGAATCTAGGCTACCAAGATGACCCTTGGGTGCTCGCTTCACGTGTCGCACAAGTTTTCTATATGTCTGACCCACAAAGTAACCTCCCCCAGAAGAAGAAGACAAAGCACGTGATTGCCTCCGGGAAACAACACATTATTGGAGTTGATGGCGTGGACGATGTTGAAGCTTACAATAACTACGATGAGATGCTGCTATTCACAGACTTTCCTAAGAAGATCAGTGTTGTCGAAAAGAACCTCCCCAAAAACATAATGCCATGGGAATGAAAAGGTGTCAAGGGAAAAGTCGTTACAGCGGGCTAGCTAGTTGTTGAACGTGGAGTGTTTGTGTAAGTGTGTGTTTGTAAGACTTCATTTATGCATGCGTGCGAGACTATATATTTATGTACGTGTGTAAGACTATATATTTTTGTATGTGTGTGAGACTACATTTTATGCATGTGTGTGAGACTACCCTTTGCAACATCCAGATGACTCTATTTGAACATCCACTCTATTACTTCTAAAACTTTATGAAATCACTTAACACTTTATGAAATGAAGAAATGATCAAAATAAAAGTAGGAGATCTTGATGAGTTATACAACTCTTATATTCATCACCTTTACAGATGAAATCATTTAGTGTTTCAAAATCAGGTTTGAAGCTGTCATTTTCTGAAATTTAAAATTTGAATTGTTCAAAATTAGCGACAAAGATAGATTATTAGACTTAAATGATAGAGCATGATTTTAAAAAATTTTAGGGAAAAAACCATCACATTTGGAGTTAGTATGAGGGAGAAAAACTAGTTACAAGTTTCAGCCACAGATTAAAAAGAGAAATCACACTTGTTCATCATTGATCATCATGAACAGTTGTGATTTTCAAATTTTCAAATTTAAAAAAATGACAAGTTCAAACGAGATTTTGAACCATTAAATGATTTCAGCTGAAAAAGTGATGAATACCAAAGTTGTATAACTCATCAAGATCTACAACTTTTATTTTGATCATTTCTTCATCTGACAAAGTGATAGTAAACATTGTTCACAAATCAACATGTTTCTCGTATAGTTCATGAAACTATGAGTCATATGTGAATTTATGAATAATGTTTACTAATACTTTGTCACATGAAGAAGTGACCAAAATAAAAGTTGTAGACATGGAGGAGTTCAACAACTTTTATGTTCACGACTTTTATTGTTGAAATCATTTAAGGTTTCAAAATCTTGTTTGAAGTTGCCATTTAGCGAAATTTAAAATTTCAACTATTCAAATTTGGTCAAATGAAAATATGATCAAAATAAAAGTTGTACATATTGATGAGTTCTACAACTTTGGTATTCATGAGTTTTTCATCTGAAATCATTTACCCTTTCTGAATATTGTTTCAAGTTGAAATTGTTTGAATTTCAAATTTTGAATCGTTCAAACAAAGTCACATGACAAGATGACCAAAATAAAAGTTGTACATGTCGATGAGTTATACAACTTTTATGTTTACAACATTTTCATTTTATTTCATTTAATGTCATAAAATTGTAGTCGAAGTTTTAAAATTCAAATTTTTAATTTTTTTTTTGTTTTCTATATTGTTTTGACTACAATTGTTTATATATATATTTATTCATATTTAGAATAATACAAAATATTATATTGTGCATATACACAATTTTTTTATATTACTTTGTGTTTTTATGATATAAAAAATATAGAATTTATAATTTAAAAAATAGAAACTATTTGTAGGGGCGGTTGGATCAGGAACCGCCTCTACAAATGCATTTGTAGGGGCGGCTGGATCAGAAACCGCCCCTAAAAATAGTCCCAAGTATAAATAAGAGGGCGCACGGGAGTCAGACTATCTGGGCGCTGTCTTCTTCCTCCGACGCCGTCAGGCTGCCCCGCGCGCCTAGGGTTTCCGCCGCCGGCCACGCCTCTGGTCTCGCACCCGCGCCCGCCCACACTCGGCCCCCGGCGCCCGCCCCCACGCGCCTAGGGTTTCCGCCGCTGGCCACGCCGCCGGTCCCGCGCCCGCACCCGGCCCCCGGCTTCCCGCCCCTGCACGCCGATGACCAGGCTCCCGGCGTCCCGCCCCCGCACGCCGACAACGCACGCTCCCGGCGCCCCGCGCCGGCCCCCTGCCCCCGCGCACCGACGACACATGTATGTTCCCCCTCTCCCTTTCTCTGCTGTCCATCCCCATCTTGAACAGAGGCTGAAGAATCTTATGCTAGGATTCCCATCCCCTGATCCCAGCTTGTCCCCCTTGTCTGTGTTTTGAACATAGTAAGGCTTCGATTTTGGCGATCAAGGTGAAGTGGGGGCGGATGGTTAGTAGTTTTGCGGGCAATTGAGTTCATTGTATGCAATTTGAGCTGTCACTGTTTTTGTGTGGTTTTTTTAGTGCGAAGTTGTATTTGAGAACACTTTCAGAGCGCAGAATTTGCTCAGCTGCTGAGATTTGTAGACGTCCTAGCTGTTGGATAAAATATGACAATGGTTTTATGATTGATAGAAGTTTTCTGTTTTGGAGGCTATTATCAGTGGACAGCTAGTTACCGTAACCATAACACATCAGGTCATCTTGCGGCATGGAATTGTTCATCTTAGGAATACCTTATTTATCTCTTTTTACAAACAGAACATTAGAAAATCTAGATCGACAAAATGTATGAAGGCCTATCACATCATTTTTACGAAGTTAAATCTTCAATTATGAGAAAGATGCCATAGTTCTTTCTTTTTTACATACTTGCTAAAATCTGGATTAGATTTTTGGAAGGCATCGTGGCAAGCTGTTCCAGAGTGTTGTTTTAAGAAGACTGATTAGATTATTATTAAATTAATGGGCTAATAACATACAGCATAAGTGTTTTGAACAATGAAATGCTTAAAGGTGAAACTCATGACTACAACATATGTGATACAGAATTAAATGATGTGTTTTGTGAAAGATTTAAAGTAGTTCTGGATAGGACAATTCAACACATAATTTTTACTTGTTTTACTCATCAAAATCTTTTGTCAAAAAAAAAAAACTTTCTGTATCCTGTGATTGTGTCCATGGAATTGTGTTATAATGAGCCTCAATGCTGGGCATATAAGTCCAGAACTGATTTTATTTGCTCTTCTTAATTATATTGCTTACGCAATTCTATGCCTTGGCCTTCAGACTTGTCGTAAGATTGAGTAGCAAACCACTGGTGGTCCTGAACATGTTTTCACTTCTCAATATGTAATTCGTACAGTTGGGCTCAAAGGACCAGCCACTGAGGAAACTCCCACTAAGTTAGTCACACTAGAAAATGGTACATGCTACTGTTAGATGTACCACTGAAAGGAATGAAATTGTTTATCTTTATATCTGGTTACAAAACTGCTTGTATTTGTTTCAAAAATACAAACTGTTGCTTCATTATTCACTATTTTCTTGTTAGTGTCTCATGTTAATATTTAATCTTGCTGTTAGATATGCCTTTTTTATTGAAAAATTCAAGTCTTGGTGGAGGTCATGCTTTCGTAATACAAACTGTTGCTTGCTTCATTATACTATGTTATCCACAGTAGTTCCTTGTTGCTCAAAAAAGAGGTGTACTGTTCTGTAGTTAAAACTTAAAACTATTGCACCAAAGAAGATAAATGCCCACACCAGTACACCACATGTCATTGATTTTCAACATATATTGATCTTGTTCCTATGTAGTCTTAATCCATTTCCAGTTGGATTTAGTTCTGGGATATGAATAATGCACTAGCCATTTATCTTTGTTTTTCTTTTTCATCTCTTAAGTCTTATTTCCCTGCCTGTAGGCTCAACTGCTCTGTAGTTAATCTAATAATTTCTAGAAACAAAATGAAGTGCAATGCTTGCTGGGGGGAGTTGGAAGGGCAAGCTATATCAACCACCTGTGGTCATCTTTTATGTATGGTTCCACTCTACTACCTTCTCTCTGATGAATTTGATCCTGATTCTAAATAAGTTACTCTCTAATTCAGATTCTACAATATAATCCTTCTCACAGTTCAGATTCTAAGAATTAAAAAATGATGCAAACATGCCATAAGGACTTGTTTATTAGTTACAAGCTAGTAATCTTGCCAGCTGGTGCTCTGTGAAACCTGAGGCAGGCCATGGCCATGAACCAAATAGGTTAAGTGCACTGGCTGTCTAAGCTACTTTTTTTTGGCAATAGCTGCGCTGCTACTTTTTTTTGACTGATGCCATGGAATGGAATGGATCTTTTTTCAGTTAAGTTATCATTCTCTCTTCTCTCACCTCTCTTCTCCTCTCTTCTATCTTCTCCTCTCTTCTCTCTTGTTTGGCAGTAGCAGCTGCTCCTTTGCTGAGTTAAATGATATGTAGACCTCTCTTCTCTCTTCTCCCTTCTACTCACCTCTCTTCTCTCTTGTTTGGCAGCAGCAGTTGCTCCTATTCTGATTTAAATAATGTGCAGACCTCTCTTCTCTCTTCTCCTCACCTCTCTTACTACTCCTACTCCTCCTCCTCTTACTACTCCTACTACTACTCCTCTTACTACTCCTACTACTCCTCTTACTACTTGCTACTCCTAAGTGGCTGCTGCTCTTACTCTACTACTACCACTCTACTGCTACACTTACTCTACTCTACTACTTTCTACTTACTACTACTACTTGCTACTTCTAGCTACTAACTGTTGGCTGTTGTTGCTTTTTTTTGTCAAATCTCCCAGGACTCCTGTCTTTTGCCATCAGCTGCTGCACTATGTTTGTTAAGCAGCTGTTGCTTTTCTTTTGCCAAATCTCCCCTCTCCTCTCCTCTCCTTTGTTTTACCGATGATTAAATTGTCCAAGTCCATACATTATATGGAATATGAGCTAATGATCAAGAACTTATGAGGAACTTGGCATCATTAGCAGCCGCCCCTACATTACCTTCTCCTCTCTTCTCTGTTATGATGCCTTGATGCTCCAAGTTCATGATCAAATGATGATTGACATGTTTCTGAGGCCTCTACTACTGCTACTACTAGTTTTTTTGATATATTGATGTTTTATAGGACTTTTTTGACATGTTTCTAAAGCAGTCTTTCTTGCATCTATTAGAACAAAGCGCGAAATAATGTCGTGGACACCAGACAGTGCAGCCCGATGCCCCAAGCCTGATGAGCAGCCAACCCTTGAGGAGCAAGCACTAGAGGACCAGCTTACTCAGGAACAGTTCGATAACAAGGTAGAAAAGGATCTATAAGTGATGCTTACTCAGGAGCAGTGTGACGAGGAGGAAGGCCCCAAAGGAGAGGCTGCTGAAGGCGAAGAAGAAGAGGATGATGATGATGATGACTCAGAAGAGGGATATGAAAGTCCCGAGGATCCTTTCCCACATGAAGCCAGAAGGAGGCCAACAGAGCAAGATTTGGACAAGGATTTTGATCCGAACGAGGAGGTAGGGAAAAAACCTTAGCTTGTAAATTTTGCTAAAGCTTTGGCTGTGTTACCTCTGCTAACGCTTTGACCTATCGTATATATAGGTCCCTCCTAAAACTTGGAAAAGACGACATCGACGTCCGCGACATCTCGCTGGACAAGACGGAGTAGAGGAAAGGAGAGCAGAGGCAACAGCCACAGAGACGGATCACGATGCCTCTGCTCCACAAACTAAAGACACAACCACGACTACCAAGCCTAAGAGAAAATGAGGGGATAGAAAAGGAAATCTATATCCAGATAAGGCATGCTATGTGATAACAGAGGTCGGGCCAGCAGGGGAGATCCTTGAGCCAAAGGAATTAAGAGAAAAATTCCGTAATGCTATCGGGGCCCTAGTAAGAGATAAATTGAACCCAACAATCCCTAACTGGAAAGAGGTACCAGAGAACACAAAGAATGCACTACGGAATAGGCAGCTGAAGGTCAATTTTAGATTTCCGGAGGGTAAGCACTAATTGGTAAAAAAAATGCTATTAGGATGATGGGAGAGTCATTCTGACGTTGGAGGTCGGAGCTCAACACGAAGTATATCCAAAAGTGGTTAACTCCCTTCAACGAGTTTGGCAAAATAACTCCTAGTCAATGGGAGGAGCTCGTGGCTCAGAAGACTTCACCGGAGGCATTGGAGCTCAGTGCCCGTAACACCGAGCTAGCGAAGAGGAACAAACACCACCATCATCTAGGCCCCGGTGGCTACTATGCTACGGAAGAGCAGTTTAGGAAGATGGACGAAGAGGCCGCAGCTGCTGGGAATATCGATGTGATGAATTTGAATATACGCTCAAGGAACTAGATATATGCGAGGAGTACAGAATCATCCGATAGTAATCTTAAGTTTGATAAGCCGGAGACCCAAGAGGCGGTATTAAGGATACTGAAATATGCTGAAGACAAGGAGAAGGGCTCATTCAATCCTTCCAGAGAGAGGGACAAGCTTAGCCTTGGCTTGGGAAACAAGGAGCACACAGGCCTCACCAGGGGACTAGGGAAAAGGATGACCTAGAAGCAAGGATTCGAAGAGGACAGGCACATGTACAAGAAACATGGCCGAGACCGGGTGACTAGTCTTGAGCTCCAAGTGAAGGCTCTAGTTGCGAAGGCGCTGGAAGAGCAAGGACTGTCTACGGAGCCACGGATATTAGTGACGCCGCCGGGAGAAGTGGCCTTAGTTGGCAGCCCTCCGAAAGTTCCTAGCAGCCAAGGTTCCACTGCAGCCACAACCCCAGTCGATCGCATACGGGAACCAACTAGTTGCACCTTGGTGTTTCTCAGCGGTCGGCAGAACACTGTGATGGAGGTGGCAACGGGTGTGGCACATCCTCCCGGTGGCTTACACCACAATAATAAGATACCGTCGGACTACACTAGGGTCGATGTGCATACAGTGAAGCCCGAGTTCATGTAGTGGAGGATAGACTATGCAACTCCCGAGGGGCTGGTGTTACTCGGAAACGTTATGAGGCAGTTTATCCTCTGGCACAAATGGGACATTATATTGACTGCTTCTTCGCCGCCTCCCCCTCTCCTAAATTTGGAGCGAGTTGTTGAGGTCGGGGAGATATTTTCACCGTCTCGTGACCCCCACATTCCTGAGATGCCACATTCTTCCCCGCCTCCTAGCGAGCATGTGCCTGATGAGATGCCACAACCTTCTCCAGCTCGTACCGAGCAAGTGCATCATGAGATACCATAGTCTTCTCAACAAGCACAGCCGATACATGAACAACGAGTGCCTCCTGAAGAAGCTGCAGCACAAGAAGATGAGGACGTGCCTGAATGGGAACTTCAAAAGAAGCATCCAATCACCATAAGGCTAGTTTATGTTCCGATCAAAGACGTCTCGTCGGTGTCCAAGTGGTATTCCCATGACCAGTTCAAGCCTAAGAACCAAGTTAAAAAAGTTCCATCACGGGGTTCTGAGGAGGCCATCACTAGCAAACTCCACCAAATTGCAAAGCAGTATCCAAATGTTGATGCCATGAAATGGTCAAAGGATTGCCTGAAAACATATGAAAGAGGCAAGCCCTTCCTACCAAACCGGGACATCCAATGCCTACCACTTGGAATGAGAAGGTTCCATGATTGGTACTTGCGTGTTCTCCCAACGAGCATAGATATCATACAAGCATGCTTCCCCACTGGCATATTTGGAAGCCCAGCCGGGAAAATTGTCTTTGACTTCAATGACATGCAAACATGCTTTCACCTGGGAGAAATGGAGATGAATCTAATTCGCATGTGGTGCCTGTAAGTCCTTGTCCTCCCGATATGATATGAATGTAATCTTTGAATTTTGTTGTAACTAACCCACATCGTGATTTGTAGAATGCAAGTGCACATTATCAAACAAATGCCAAGTGTGAAAGCCGGATATATGGACCCTCAAGCTATAGCCCAAACAAATTTCAATTACCCTAAACGGTGGACACTGGATGCCAAAGAGCTAGCTGCTGCAAAGACTCTTCGAGAGAAAGAGCACATCCGTACGGCGAAACTAAGGGAAGAGTCCCTTAAGGTTACGGCATACATTGCCTTGGCTTTCAAAAATCTCCAACAACACTCTATTATATGGCTACCATACAACTTCGAGTAAGCTCAACTCTATACTTAAAGCTTTGTTCGATAGATTTTATTCGATGCAAAAGAGCTTATCTAGTTCTATGATTAAATCCATGCAGCAACCACTGTATTTGTATAACCATCGATGTCGGGAGGAGCATGACATGGGTCTTTGATTCATTAGATAAGGACACAGTGACATATAAAGACTTTATATCGATTCTCAAGACGTATACATATCGACAATCCTTATTAGCTTATATGTTTGTATACATACTTGTAACGTTCACTTTTGGATACTAACAAGTTGTATTTGCTAAAATAATTCGAACATGGCATTTAGGTTCTATGTCACTAATCATCATGGAAGGCATGATCCAGCAAGGAAGGAAAAGCTGGCTATAAAAACACTATGTGCGGTAAGTGTAACTTATTTCTTCAGTACTACGTTACATGGCTGTCAAAAGCATTACTTAATATGTTCATATGCAAAACACACAGTGCCCCAAGCAGAAGCCTGAGAGTGTACATTATGGATACTATATATGTTCTATAATGAGTAACACCGGTGCCTACAGGAGACACCCCTTAAGGGTAAGTTTGAACCTCTTCACCCGTAGTATAAAAATTTCGTAAATTGTATGAAATACTAAACCGAAACTTGTTCTCTTGTGGTGGAGAGAAGAGAAAGGAATAAAAAGAGACCCATACAAGGATGACCAACTCTTAGAGCTTGTCGGCGACCTTTGCAACTTCATATTGGACCAGATTGTATACGTCAGAGGCGCCTACCATGACCGAGAGTCTGAGTTAGGTACAAATCCTCAGTACCAACACCTTCGTGAGACTGAAAGGCTAGCTCTAAGACGTTGATAACAATATGTATGGAATTTGTATATTTAATGATGGATTGTATATATTCTTGTGAATTGGACTTGTAATTGTAGTTTATAGAATACTCTTGTGCTTGTAGTCGCGGTGGCGGGGCGTTCGGCAACGCGAACGCGGTTCGGAACGTAGGTCGCGGGATGTTCAGCAACGCGAACGCAGTTCGGAATGTTGGTCGTGGGGCGTTCGGCAACGCGAACGTGGTTCGGAATGTTGGTCACGGGGCGTTCGGCAACACGAACGCGGTTCGGAACGTTGGTCGTGGGACGTTCGACAACCCAATTTTGAATTGTAAATTTAAATTTTTTTGCGAGAAAACGTACTGTAGGGGCGGTTCTAAATTGAACCGCCCCTACAAATACCTGTTTGTAGGGGCGGCTGATACTACAGCCGCCCCTACAAACTCTACAAATTGATTTGTAGGGGCGGCTGCTCCTACAAATCAATTTGTAGGGGCGGCTTGGGAACCGCCACTATAAATACAAGATTTGTAGAGACCCTTACGTAGGGGTGGCTGGACGAACCGCCCCTACGAAAGGTTACCAGCCGCCCCTAAAAATGTTTTTTTTAAGTAGTGCGACTAAGTACAACCCAAAGCATCATCACGATGTGACTTTAGCTTGTCGTTAGATGCATCTCCTCGCGGAAACCACCCACTACAGATCGCTAAATCTGGCAATCTATGCGGAGTGAGCAAAAGCAGTTTAATTTCTCTCGACGCACCCGACCCAAGCGATTCGATGACAATGACGATGACCATCGTTGCCGCGTTTCTTGTATCGCTCCCGGTGCTGTATCGTCTCGTCTCCTCTTCGCCAGCGCCGGCGACAAGAAGACGAGCAGAAAGGTCCTCCCTCCCGGCTCCTTTGGCCTACCCGTCGTCGGACATACGCTTAGCCTGCTTCGCGCCCTTCGCGTCAACACCGCCGAGGACTGGCTCCGCCGCCCTCGTCGGGTCCTACGCCAACAAGTTCGTCTTCACCAGCCCCGCGCTGACCACCATGAACAGCGAGGCCTTCAGCCGCATGGTCGGCCGGCGGACGGTCCGCGACGTGGTCGGCGGTGAGCACGCCCGCGTCAGGGCCATGATGGTGCAGTTCCTCAGGCTGGACGCCGTCAAGAGGCAGGTCGCCGGCATGGACGCCGAGGTCGCCGGCATGGAGCTGTCGGCGGAGTTCCAGCAGCTGGTGCAGGGCATCTGGGCGGTCCCGCTCAACCTGCCCTTTACCAGGTTCAGCCGGTGCCTGGCTGTGAGCCGTCGCGGGGGTCATCGACGAGAGGAGGGCCAAGCTGGAGCGCGGGGAGAGCTCGCCGGCCGACGATATCATCACCCACATGCTCTCCAAGGGCCTCCCCGACAAGGAAACGAAAAACGTCATGTTCCTCTTGGTCGCCGAACACAACACGACGGCAGCCCTCATCACCTTCCTCCTCCGGCATCTCGACACCAAAAAAGACGCCTACGCCAAAGTTCTCCAAGAGCAAGAGGAGATCGCGCGGTGCAAGGCGTCCGGGGAGGCTCTGTCGTGGGACGACCTCTGCCGGATGAGGTACACCTGGGCGGCGGCGATGGAGACGCTGCGGATGGTGCCGCCGGCGTTCAGCATGCTGAGGAAGGCGCTCCAGGACGTCGAGTACGGCGGCTACGTCATCCCCAAAGGGTGGCAGGTGATGTACGCCACCAACATGACGCACTGGAGCCCGGCCATCTTCCCGGACCCCGGCCGGTTCGACCCGGCGCGGTTCGAGGACCCGTCGGCCATACCGCCCTACGGCTTCGTGCCGTTAGGCGGCGGCGCCCGCATCTGCCCCGGGAACGAGTTCGCCATGGTGGAGACGCTGGTGGCCGTGCACCACATCGTGACGCGCTTCAGGTGGAAGCTCGCCGCCGGCTGCGACGGCAGCTTCTCCAGGTCGCCCATGCCGTACCCGTCTCAGGGCCTCCTCATCGACATCGAGCCTATCCATCAAGGAAACACCTCCCGGTGAAATTCATTTCAATTCAATGCAAATAAACCGTCCACGCACAAAGTCGCAGACAGCTTGACAAAATTACGGCTTCTGATTTAGCGCATGAATCGCATGATGAGAAATGCTGTATCGCAATCAGAGATTCAGAGGGGGTAATTCTGTTGTATACATTCATGTACACATCACATCTGCTATTTTTCTCGAAGATCGCCATTTGCAATATAAAAAGGGGATGAAGGACATGTCTGCAAGTTGATGGCAGTAGTATAGAGAAAGTAGGATGGTGGCCACTTCGAGCGTGTGCTGACAAAGTGACAATAATGCTGACATAAAAATACGGAATAACTGGCGTACGTCCAGTCCCAGGCCCGCGTCCAGACGAGGCAGCTCCGCGGCACACTGTCCCGTTCCCCGTGTAGCGCCCGTGTAATAGGGGAGCTCGCCCGCTAGCCGTGCCCACAGGGCGTCTCAACCTCGTCGCGCTCGCGTCACCTCCGTAGCCAGGGTCTGCATCTCCGTCGCGCGGGGAGGTGCCACAAGCTTCTGCTGCATGACCTCGGCAGGGCCAGCGGAGGCAGCATGTCGTACGGGAACGCGTGCGCCAGCGCGGATGCCTACACATCCTCTGGTGGAGCGTTGCCGCCAGCTTAATTACAGCCGAGGCTGCCATGGCTCCCGCACGAGCTCTCTCTTCTGCGCTAAACAACCCTACATTGAGATCTACTTTTACAACACTCAGATGAAACAATTGCAACATACTTTTGAAACAGATGAGCATTTGGAACATAAACTTGTAAAATAGTCATTGTAATATATGCATCATCCAAATAGAACGCTTACAATATGTCTAAACACATGAAACATATGGAACATGTTGTTGCAATATATGCGTGAAACATATACCAACATCCAAATCAAAATGCTTGCCATACTTCTAGAACAGATTAAATATTTTAAACAAACGCTTGCAACATGCCTCTGAAACACTCGTAACATATGCAACATGTGCAAACATCCCCACTACTTTTGCAACATCCATAAGAAACAACTGCAATATACCTTTGAAACAACTTAAACACCTGAACCATACATTTGCAACATAGGGGAGGGGAAGCATGAGCTAGTAGATTCCAGCTGTCGGGTCGGAGCCGACGGCGAGCTGCGGTGCACGAGCACCACCAGCACCCAGCACTAGCGGCACATGCGAGCACCGCCACCGCCCAGCGCCACCAGCACCGGCCTTGGCTTAGCCTGGCGGGCGGCGCGTGCTATGAGAGGGAGTAGGCGGCGCAGTGCACGACCAAAGTGAGGAGCGAGGTGCGGGTGGGGCACGTGATGGGCGGGGGCGAGGAGCGAGCGGTGTAGGTGGGGCGTGCGACGGTGCGGGAGCAAGGAGCGAGCGAGCGGCGTAGGGTCAGGGTGCGATGGGTGAAGGCCGAGAGGAGTGAGCGAGCGGTGCCTGGAATAAGAATAAGAGACGGAGGGAGTCAAAGTTGTGGTGCACGTCATGCCACACGTCCGTCTGGAGGGAGTCGTTGGCGTCGGACATCCTGTTTGTAGCATTATCGATAAAAATATGACGAAGTGATGGGAAGCACTTCAGTTACTGTAGTTCATGTCCATACTGAGCATGCCCATGAGTTCTTAGTCTATTGGCTACTGCTCGGCTGCGCAAATATTCACCATAGCTTCCTTCTTATTGGTACCATAACACGGTGTTTGGTTTGGCAAATCACCTAATCTACAATGAAATGATATGTTGTGAACACATGGTTGAGATGTGCCGGTTGATGATGATTGATTGTCAAGGTGAGTTTGATTTTGATAGAGTTTGAGACTAACCATGACGTGAGTTTGTGTTGTACATGTCTCTTGGATTGTGGTGAACAGGTGTGGAGCACAAAGGTGGTAGTTGAAAGCGAAGGTGAAGGTCAAGCAGGTTCGTGCCGATGAACTAGGAGCCATGAAGGACGAACAAGGCTTGGATTGAGGGATTGGAGAAGCCGGAGGACCAACCTTGACACCTGGGGTCATCGACAAATGCAAGTGTATATGGAGGAGTAGACCGTGTTGAACAAGTCAGGATGACGGTCTACCAAATCAAGCGGAGGCGCTGGAAGACTGATCAGGCGGTCTAGGACGGATGGTGACACGTGTCGAGATCGCTTAGTTTTAGCCCGAAGGTCGGACTTCATACAAAACTCAAATCGAGCAGTTTTGTTGCAAAACTTGTGCTTGACAAATCGTGCAGAGGTGTGCTAAAAAAATCGTGCGGAGGTCAATTTTTCCTCAATCCCTAACAGAAGCTCCTCGAGGGTGAGGGCCATCCCCAACGGGAGCTGTTACAATTCGGCCGCTCGGACAGAAGCCAACCGCCGGTAAATTTTGGCTGCGCATGGTTGTGTACGGCTCACCCGCGTCGTTCTCATGGCCCAGGCCTTCCACTCCATTTGCGGCCCACCCCACGTAGCTACGAAAGCAAGCCTAGGGCCCATCCCATGTCGCTCTCATGGCCCACTCCTTCCACTGCTCCATTCGCGGCCCACCCTCGTCCATCGAACAGCGCAGCACGCACGTAGGTCTCAGCTCGTGTACGGAGTATATCACGTGAACGCATATCCATGGTGCAGCAGGCGCCAGCAGTGCAATGCGCAGGGGGCCCTTGCCTAATTACTTTTTTCAGCCCAGTTATCTCCTCTTCGGCTCCGGCAAGGCGTCGACAGCGGTTGGCGGCGGTGGCTTCTTCGCTGATCAGTGATCACCCTGTGGGGACCGGGGACATGGGGGAGCAGCTGCAGTTCCGCCAAACGCCTAAGGTCACCTCTCCCTCCATCCCTCTCTGTCCTTCTCTAGGGAGCAAAAATTCTAGTAGGTTTGGATGGATTTCGCTTTGGGTTTTCCTGCCAAACTGCGGGCAGTTCGATCAGAGTCTTCGGAAATCGAATCAATCGGTCTTTGTTTCACGTGTGAATCTTTCATCGCCTAATTTATTTCTGTGGTCGACAAATTAATGTAGATGATTTATTTGTTCCGTTCTGTGGTTGCAAGGTTCAGTCTTGGTACAGTTCAATTCAACAGCATGTACAAACTGGACAAAATTAAGCAGTCAGGTGAGAATACAACCGTCCCGATTGCTAGCCAGGCTGCATTAGGTATTGCCTAACAAGCAGGTTTTTTTAATGTTGATTACTATGTGTCTATGTCCTATGTCTCTAGCTTTCTCCATCAATGTTAGCAGAGTAAGCGATGTCGGGAGGACTTTACCGATGGTAAGACTTTGCAGGGTGTCCTTTTACAGACTTGGAATGAGAAGTAATGTAATCATGATGCATGCTTTACAGTTATATATGTAACAGGAAAGTCTATAGATAGTGCATCAGCATTCTAGAATCTAGACCATATATATGTACATCTTTTGTACGAAGTAGTTTTCTGTCTATTTTTAAGTACTTTCTGCACATGCTCTTTTACTTTTCTTATCACACTTATGCCCTTTTCTTGTCAGAACTCATGATGCCGTGGCTACCTGCATGTGAGCCGTTTTACACCCATATATTCAATAAAAGGACTTTGGTTTGATTTCTCGCTTCTTCATGCCCAGATGTCTTCAGGGATCAGTGGCGAGTTCATGGAGGTAATCTCAAACGCACTTGCCATTTCAACATCCGTGAACTCTGTCAAATGTCCTGGCATGTCAGGCACCATGAATAAGCTTTCAAAGCTTTCATCCTGAACTCTGTGTCCGTGGGCATCGGTGTTAACAAACATTGAGCTACTGCTTTGGTTTTGACTGGAAATTGGCACACTGTCATGTGTTGCCTCGACAACATATGGATGAACTATGCCATCGCTGCTGCAAATGTGCTGGTCATAGTAATCAACATCGAACAACCTCACCGTCCCATTGCCATCACTTTCCTTCTGCTGTACTGTCTTAGTTGAAGGACACCCTTGTTCTTTACTATAGGCACATCTGTAGTAGCTCCTGGTTAACCATATCGGCATTAGACCTTTTTTTTGGATATATTGAAAATAGGATCATTTTTGTTGTTTACAGTTACATACTATTAGATATGTGTGGAGCATTTTTGAGCTGCACGATGCAAAAATCTATCTATCCACATATATTTTTTGAACGAAAATGGCAAGAGCTCTGCCTTTTTTTCAATTAAGAGAAAAGGAGAGTTCAAAGAGCACAATAGTAAAATATCCAATATAGAACATAGTAAATGCATACATTAATGCAAATGTTTTTTTCCCACAAACCTAGAATGCTTTGCTTTGGAGATCCACTTCTGTCCATACTTCCTCCATTGATATCCATCAAAGTGTGGTGCTTGTGTCACAACTGAACTTATGTGTTTTGCATTCTTCCTACCATCACCAAGAGAACAAATCAAAATTTTAAGCCCTAGCGGATGATAAATAAGGATATGCTTCTGTTACCACTTACCTTCTCTTGTTTCCACGGCCCTTGTTCTCCTCCAATAATATGTGATTCTCCACGTTATTCTCACCTCCTTTTCTTTTATATTTGGTAAGAATGGCCTGTTTCTCGCTGCTATCACCAAGTTCCAGGGAAGAGATAATCTTACTTGAGCAGCTGAATACTTCTTCAAAGAGTTGCTGTACGAGCTTTGCTTGCCCACTGTGGGAATCAAGTATTGGTAGTACAAGGTCATGTAGGTTCATCATGAGAGCCCTTTGGCGTTCAACTTCATTGATGACCTCTTTGTAGCCACCAAGATTGGAAGATTCAAGGATGTTCATCATGTGATGGTTTCTCTCAATATATGTATACATATAAGTAGCTAATAGTTAGATTGTCGGAATTGATGGTGCTAGATAATTGCAGCTTTGGGCATGTATTTATAATAGCAAATGGCAGCACACAGTAGCATGGTGTAGGGAATCAGTTATTGTTCAAATTTTCTCACTAGAAAAAGGACTAGGGAGCGTACTGTCTCTATCCAACAGCATGCCAGAACAAAACATGGCAATATTCAAGATCGTGCTTTTTACATAAATTGGTAAGAGGTTTTGATGACTTATGAGACTTGTGAGACATATTTGTCATCATGAGGGATGAAAGCGGTCGGTATATACCCCATACCGTCCTGCATCATTTTCTACTTTTGATCCAATTGAATTCGTATTTTTGGACAAATCCAAAATCGGTAAGAAATATGATATGCCAAATTTGAAAATGGGACGGAAACGGTTTAGGTGTTAGTTTTTAACTTTTCTGTTTTTTATTCGGTGTATTATACCATTTTTGGCCGACTAGAAGTCCAACTCAACTATGGCAAGGCGCAACCTTAGAAAAATTGTATCTTTTTCATACGATCTCGGATGAAGATGATTTTTTTATAAAAGTTGTAGCTCTCGATGAGATACAACTTTCTAGTTTCGAGTTTTTTTTTCATTTGAAGTCATTAAGATGGTAAAAAATTTAAACAAAGTTTCAGCAGTATATTAATCGTATACAAGCACTTGTTGCCTTAGAAAAATCATTTCTTTCTTATATGATGTCAAATGGAGATACTTTTTATATGAAAGTTGTAGAACTTGTTAATTGTTATGCACCTGGTCATGCACTTGTTAATTATTATGCACCTGGTCATACACTTGTTAATTGTTATGCACTTGGTCCTACGGGTCAGTATAATTCTACTCGAGTTAGTTTGTTTTTGAAATTGTCGATATTCCGTAAGTTCGTGTTCATTTTTGTGCCCAGCTTTACCGCTTTCTTTTTCGTTTTCGTATTCAAATGTAGAAGTAGAAAACGGTTGAGGGGTTTTCTGACTGATTTCGTCCATTTTCGTCATGCATTGCCTTACTTCGCTGTGTGATGGTTCTTAGGGGACATGTGTAATGAAGTAGTGTTTTATTTATATGATTGGATGATGATTAGATGCTACATTAGTTGGTATATATTAGTTTTATTACTTAGATGTAGTTTATTAGATTAGATTGCATGCATAAAAGAGATCAAATGATGTCTTTATATTCATATAAATATAATACAGTAGAGTCTGTGCATGAAAATACATTTATATGTGAATTGCTGACTCTATAAATTGTTTGATTTGTGAACAAACGTTTCTGTTAGGTCGCTGGTTCAGTTTGAAAAGGGATCGCTAGTTTGCAGGTATGTTTTATTGATATGGACGGGAGTTGTGGCCAGTGAAGAGGACTTTACAAAATTATGCATGATGCATGTCGATCATGTACCTATATCACTCACATGACATAGACATTTAGAAATGATGTACATACATATATGGCCAATAATTCTAGTTGTTATAAAGAGCAATATTGTCATTAATCCGCTGGTCCCGAAGATAAGGAACATATATGGTTTGGCTCTAATGGCATGTCTCAGAAATTATATCTAGTACTAGTATATACATATAGTTTGGTGGTTTTTGGTATTTGGACAGGTCTGCATGCTAAATTGAATTAGTTATTTCGAAGTTTATATAGCAGACATGTATGCTATTCTGAAGTGTTGAAGTTTAAGTGCTGAGTAGGTTATGGCACCATTTATGATCAGTTTGATTAAACTTTTGTGTAGATCAATTGTTATATGAAAGTCAGTTTATATCAATCCTCATATCTGCATGAGAAAAGTACTAACTAGGTTGATATGGATGGAGTCCATTTGATTAAGCTAAGTAATTGTCAAACCATGAAAACTCCATGTGTGGTTACGAATCCTAGATATTTTCTTTTCTCCGACCGGCAGGAGAGCTGGTCTATTACATATATACTAGAGGTTGCAGTCAAGACAATGCAGTATATTTTCGCACTAGCTACCAGAATGGGCCATTGTGATTCTGAAACAATGATGAGCAGAAAAAGTCCACACACAAAACAACGACAGACAGACCAAAGCGAAACTATTTTGTCATATGAATCATGTGCGCGCGGATAGCACCACTTAGATCAACTGTAGCCTTGAATTGGGTTTCGCTGACCACCATCATTTTCAACCAAAACAGAGCAGCAAACAAAAATTAAAGTGATATGTGGTGAACATGTAGGATTCCTGAGTACCAAATGAATGTCATACGTTTGAGCCAAACTAAATTGTGACAGAACATAGGAGATGTCTAGTCACCAGATCTTTCCCTATATGAGAAATAGCATCAAACCCTGTCTGCTCGTCTTCATGCAACCTGGCTGTGCCTGCTTCAAACTTTGAGGTCCAAGTATTCAAACATGAACCTAAAATCTTCTATCTAGGATGTGGACCACGAGTCCCCACCTTGAGATGTGTACAATCATGCAAGAGAGGCCTTATATTGCCAACCTATCCTCTGGCCCCTACCATATGCATGGCCAATGGACAATGGTTTCTGATGAATCAGCATACTTGGCACATCTGATATACTAGGCACCAAGATTCCAAGAATGTGCTAGTAGTGCCACCACATGGCTCAGCGTATTGACAGCTTGTGGTGCAAAGTTTTGCAGTTTGTGGCGAGCCGCAAGCACTTGGAAGATGTGTGAGTGATGGTGACAAAGAGCGGAATAAAATTCATGCATGTGTTTCCAAAGGCACTACAGCCAAGGTTACAAAAGACGCTAGATGATTTCTAGGCGATGGCCCTCCGCCTAGAGCCTAGGCGTTAGCATATACACACATATATGTTTAATTTGAAAAATTAAAAGAAATAAGAGATAAGTGGACCTTATTGAAGAGAAAGGCCCATCAAACAGACCAAAGCATAAGTCTGAAGTACTCCCACTCCACTAACACCTTATCCCTAGGTCTTCCTTCGCGGTCTGATTGGTCTCCTGCATCAGCCATCGCCATCGGTTCATCTCCCTCTCTTGCATCTCCCCCTCTGTCTCTAGTCACGCCCACCACTGCCCGCACACGCACACGCCCGCTGCCGCCCACATGCTCCCGTGCCCGCCGTCCAACTTCACCCGATGCTCCCCCTCCCCCACCACTTTTGACCTCCACCCGATGTTCCTTCCTCCCCCACCGCCGCCCAACGTCTGCGTCGCGCCTGCATGCGTCCCTGCATTAGGTGGAGCTGCATGCATACCGCTGCCGACGGGCTTGCGCCGCCGCCTAGGGTACCGCTTACCCCCCCTAGGAAAGGTGAAACCACTCCGCCCAGTGCAGCGCCTAGAGAGCAAAAAAAATTGTTCCTTGAGAGCATTTGATTTTCGTTGTCCTAGGTCCCACTCCCATTCCTCTTCTCTGGGTTGTTCAAGCTCAGTTTTTTTCCTATCCCTAGATCATTTCTAGGGAGTTGTGTTGCTAGATCCTCTGGGCCTTGGGATTAGCCTGTATTGTGTGCTTTGAACTCTCTTTTTCTATCTTAATTAAAAGGTAGAGCAAATGCCATTTTCGTTCAAAAATAATTGTTGATGATGTGCCCATTTCTGTAGTAGTGTGGTATAGAAAAACGTGTAATCATAGACACATGAATCATATAAAAATGTGTGAGCATAGCTCTTCATGAAGAGCTATATTATCATTCTCTCTCCTTCTTATTAAATAAAATAATATATGAGCTAGCTCTTTAACACTGTTAGAGCTGCCCTTAGCGTTTTTGCCTACTAGTTTTTATGACCGTGCATTACAATGGGATAAAAAATTGTAAAACATGATTTGCTCTTGAACTTGGCAAGCCTAGGTTCGTATTTGTGTCTACCAAGATGTTTCTTAATTTTACTTCAAAATTTAGGCAAAATCCTTGTTGATGGGCAATCATCAATACATACGCACAAAAGAGTTAATGTCACCCTAACAAGATTTATTGATTCATAAACCTTTTAGAACCAATCATCTCTTTGAAGTACTATAAGTTTGCTTCCATAGTCCATAGATCACCCATTGAGAACAAAACAGTCGATTACTCGATTAACACAACCATCAAGGAAATCCATCCAAACAAGCTAGGAAACAAACAAAAATGAATTCAATCCGGCCATGTACACCAGCAACGCCTTGAGCCACCTCAACCCTGGCACCCTGCTGCTATGATGCTCGGGTGCCATGACATCCCACCGTGCAGGAAGACAGTTAGAGCAAACCACAGCTCACCATGGGCGATGAAGATAGTAAGGAGTTGGGATGAGCTGGGTACTTGCCGGAGAAGGGAGCAACAACCACCAGCACATCCATACCCCGTCTCGCAGTACCCAATTGGGATCTCCTGCAACTCCAGAAGAGTCCTGTTGGTGCGACAGTGCGGCTGAAGGCAGCGTGGAGCTAGGGAGGTGGTGACGCGCGGCTTTGGGGTGCGCCGCTCTAGAGCATTGAGGCACAGCTCAGCTTATTGGCCGACAAGGGGCAGACATAGAAGCGTGACACCGTGCACTGACCGCTTTGACAATAGTGGTGTCAGGGCATGCATGTGGCCGAAACGACAGGAGCGGTGACTCAGGGTGAAGGGCCCACCTATTGGCACGCAAAAAAATTGCCAGTATGGAGGGGTATTGGTGCAGGGCGATGGTGAAACCGGCTGCACTATAACATCTCGGTCTTTTTAGTTGCAGAGATAGAGACAGACTGGGTTGATAAGTCAAGCATATGGAAACCCATGTGCCAAGTCGCGTTGGGATTCCTAGCTTAGAATGCTATATTTATAACACCATATATCAGGTTGGGCAATTGGTTTTAACCGAGATTTCGGTTCGGTTTCTTCTGTTCCCATAAACTTCGGTTTCTAGCAACCAAAAGCCGATCGGTTGCTGGTAGAATCAAGAACCGACAATTCGATTTTGGTGTTTTCGGGTTTGGTTTTCGGTTCCACTGAACAAATTTGACAGGACACAGAACTACATGAGTCGCGCTGCCTTGCTGCCTTGCTCACATGCCGGCCGGGTGCAGAGGAGCCGCGCTATGCTGCCCCTGACCCCGCCCGCACCCTGCACCGCGAGCCTCGCCGGCCGCCGCGCCCTCGCGGCTGAAGCATCTTGCCACCGCGCGCCGCGTAATCCACCGCTGAGGAGCCTCGCCGCCCCCTATTGCACGCCGCAACGGCCGCCGCTGGGGCACTGACGTAGACCCGCACCGTCCCGCGCCCTGCCCTCCCTAGCCCTCACCACTGAAGAGTTACGTGCGAGCGGCGGCGTGCGCCTGCTGCCGCCGAGGAACGGAGGAAGGAGATAGGGTTGGGCACTTGCCACTTGGGCTTGGGGTGAGTGGAGAGTGGATAGTGGAGTGCTTGGGCTGGGGAGTGGCCGAGTGGAGCTAGTGAGCCTTCAGGGGTATTGGCTCCTAGTGCTGGTCTGTTGCGAACGCTCGAGAAATTTACATTTTTACCATACGGCACTTATAAATTTACCAGATGAGAACAGTTTTAACATCTATTTTACCACTTTTGCACATGTGGCACGCCACGTCTTCCTGACACGTTGGCGCCCAGTCAGCATGGGCACGCAAAATGTCCTTGCTGCCCTTGCCTTGCTCCTCTCTCTCCCTCTCCGACAGCCGGGTCCCACACCTCCTATCACTGCCAAGTGGGCCCCACTTGTCAGCTTCATCGCCCACCTCCTGCATACGCACACATCTCCCTGATCTCCTCCGTTGGTCACGGTGCTACACACGACCCCTGCTCCATGGCCTTCACCGGTGCTGGAGAGGCCAGCCTCGCGCATGACGCAGCTGACACTGGGGTCGTTGAGGATGGAGACGATGAGTTGCTTGAGCTCGATCTTGACGGCGAGCTCAGCCCGGGCGCAGGCGAGCTCGGCTGGCGACAGTGCTGGTGGCCCTGGCCATGGGTTAGGTCGGCCTCGGTGGCACGGCAGGCCCTGGCCACTGGTGAGTTCGCACTAGTGGCATGGTAGGTCCTGTCCAAGGCCGAGCTCGGCCCTAGCAGCGTGGGCGAGCTTGGCCCCGACGGTGTGGGTGCCCTGGCCACGGGCGAGCTTGTCCACCTCTGCGCCCTGCTGGTACTGCTCGTGGTCGTCGTCCCTGCAGTGCTTCCACGACGCCACCACCACGAACCAGCGGTGCTCCGTGTTCCTTCGTGTGTGGCGGTGCCCATTTGGGAGAGGCGGGTGCGTGCCTTTTCCCGTCGACGGGAGCTTGCCGTGGCCGGTTGCCCAGTGCCACCGTACTCACACGTGGCCACTGCCTACAGAGCTCACTGCGCTCGCCATAGCCACCCAGCCCCACCTAGCTCGCACGCGGCCACCAAGCGTTGTGGAGTTCGCCGTGCACCTGCCTCCCGCCTAGCGACGGGAGCCCGCAGATCGTGCACGTTGCCACTCAAGCCGGCTGCCGCCCACGCGTAGCCCTAACCCCTCCCACGCTCGCGTCGTCGCCCAGCTCCACCGCCCATGGACCTAAAGCTCGCCCGCAGCCGGGGCCACCTGCGCCGCCTTCGGAGCCAAGCTCGCCCGCGGCTAGGTCCACCTGCGCCACCAAGCTCGCCCGCAGCGGGGCTGCGCCCACCCTTGCCGGCAGGTGGAGCTTCTTGTGCTCCCATCTAGGTGCTGGAGGTGGAAGACGAAGCTGACGAGTGGGGCACACCAGGCAGTGAGAGGGAGCTGCAGGACCCAACTGTCAGAGAGATGGAGAGAGAGGAGCAGGTCAGGGGCAGCAAAGACATTTTGCATGCCCATGCTGACTGGACGCCAATGTATCAGGTGGACGTGGCATGCCACATGTGCAAAAGTGGTAAAATGGATGTTAAAACTTCTCTCATCTGTTAAATTTATAAGTGCCATCCTAAGGATGATTTTTGGATGAGTGGCGATCGTTATAATGGTAAAAATATAAATTTCCCCGAACGATCAGAATTGGTGTCGTGTGCTCTCTGCTTTGGTTTGTTTGGTTGCTCGGTTTTGTTGGACGTCCAAACCGAAGCCGAAACCGGCACCCGAACTCTTTAGGTGTTAAAACCGAAACCGAATCCGAAAACCGAAAAACCAATATTTCGGTTCGGTTCCGGTCGGGTCGGTTTTTGGTTTACGGTTTAAAAGTGCCCACCTAAACCATATATAATCCGACATCTTCTAAATTTACATATGCTTTTCACCTCGATATTCTTACCACTAGATGATTGGAACTTTTGAGTTACACACTACTACAGAAACTATTTTTAGGGGCGGCTCGTAACTCTTTGTAGGGGCAGTTTGGCCAGCCGCCCCTACCGAACCGTCTCTACAAATCATGCATTTGTAGGGGCGGTTCTCAGGCCGCCCCTACAAATCGATTTGTAGGGGCGGCTGTAGTACTAGCTGCCTCTATAATACATGTTTGTAGGGGCGGTTCTCTACAATACGTTTTCTCGCAAAAAAATTCAAATTCGACCATAACACTGTTTGTTTCCGCGTATTCCATCTAGCGTTCGCGTTGCCGAACGCCCCGCGACCAATGTTCCGAACTGTGTTCGCATTGCCGAACGCCCAGCGTTTTGAAGCACGTTCGCGTTGTTGAACGCCCCGCAACCAACGTTTCGAACTGCGTTCGCGTTGCTGAACGCCCCTCGATCAGCGTTCCGAACCCCTTAGACTACAAGCACAAGAGTATTATATAAACTACAATTACAAGTCCAATTCACAAGAATATATACAATCCATCATTAAATATATAAATTCCATACACATTGTTATCAACGTCCTAGAGCTAGCCTTTAAGTCTCACGAAGGTGTTGGTACTGAGGATTTCTACCTAAGTCAGACTCTCGGTCATGGTAGGCGCCTTTGACGTGTACAATCTGGTCTAATATGAAGTTGCAAAGGTCGTCCTTGTATGGGTGTCTTTTCATTCCTTTCTCTTCTTTCCACTATAAGAGAATAAGTTTCGGTTTATTATTTCATACCATGTACGAAGTTTTTATACTACGGGTGAAGAGGTTCAAACTTACCCTTAAGGGGTGTCTCCTGTAGGCACCGGTGTTACTCATTATAGAACATATATAGTATCCACAATGTACACTCCCAGGCTTCTGCTTAGGGCATTGTGTGTTTTGCATATGAAAATGTTAAGTAATGCTTTTGACAGCCATGTAATGGAGTACTGAAGAAGTAAGTTACACTTACCGCATATAGTGTTTTTATAGCCAGTTTTTCCTTCCTTGCTGGATCATACCTTCCATGATGATTAGTGACATAGAACCTAAATGCCCAGTTCGATTTATTTTAGCAAATACAACTTGCTAGTATCCAAAAGTGAACATTACAAGTATGTATAGAAACATATAAGCTAATGAGGATTGTCAATATATATACGTCTTGAAAATCGATATGAAGTCTTTGTATGTCATCGGGTCCCTATCTATTGAATCAAAGACTCATGCCATGCTCCTCCCGACATCGATGGCTATACAAATCCAGTGGTTGCTGTATGGATTTAATCATAGAACTAGATAAGCTCTTTTACATTGAATAAAATATATCGAACAAAGCTTTAAGTACAGAGTTGAACTTACTCGAAGTTGTATGGTAGCCATATAGTAGAGTGTTGTTGGAGAGTTTTGAAAGCCAGGGCAATGTATGCCGCAACCTTAAGGGACTCTTCCCTTATTTTCGCCGTACGGATGTGCTCTTTCTCCCGAAGAGTCTTTGCAGCAGTTAGCTCTTTGGCATCCAGTTTTCACTGTTTAGGGTAATTAAAATTTGTTTGGGCTATAGCTTGAGGGTCTAGATACCCGGCAAAGGTAACACAGCCAAAGCTTTAGCAAAATTTACAAGCTAAGGCTTTTTCCCTACCTCCTCGTTTGGGTCAAAATCCTTGTCCAAATCTTCCTTCATTGGCCTCCTTCTGGCTTCATGTGGGAAAGGATCCTCGGGACTTACATATCCCTCTTCTAAGTCATCATCATCATCATCCTCTTCTTCTTTGCCTTCAGCAGCCTCTCCTGCTCTTCCTTCTGCTCCCCCTTCCTCCTTGTCACATTGCTCCTGAGTAAGCATCACTTCTAGATCCTTTTCTAACTCGTTATCGAACTGCTCCTGAGTTAGCTGGTCCTCTAGTGCTTGCTCCTCATAGGTTGGCTGCTCATCATGCTCAGGGCATCGGGCTGCACTGTCTGGTGTCCGCGATATTATTTTGCGCTTTGTTCTAATAGATGCAAGAAAGTGTGCTTTAGGTACGCGAGAAGGTATAAGAAATAAAAAGGTCTATAAACCAAAGTAGTCCTATAAAACAACAATATATAAAAAAAACGAGTAGTAGCAGTAGTAGAGGCCTAAAAAATATGTCAATCATCATTTGATCATGAACTTAGAGCATTAAGGCATCATAACAGAGAAGAGAGGAGAAAATGATGTAGGGGCAGCTGCTAATGATGTCAAGTTCCTCACAAGTTCTTGATCATCAGCTCATATTCCATATAATGTATGGACTTGGATAATTTCATCATCGGCAAAACAAAGGAGATGGGAGATTTGGAAAAACAAACAACAGCTACTGAACAAACATAGAGAGAAAAATGTGTAAAAAAAAGCAGCAACTGCTTCCCAATCATAGAGGATAGGAAAAATAGCCAAAAAACAGTTAACTGCTGCCACATAGTTGGAAGACGCCTGCAGATCAAAATCTGGCAACTTAGATGTGGTAAATAATGGATTAGAGTAGAGGAGGAGTAGAGAAGTGTAGCAGCCAGTAGTTAAGAGCAGCAGCCACTTAGATACAGTAGTAGTCATAGATAGAGTAGTAGAAGTGAGCCACTTAGTAGTATAGGGAAGTGAGTAGAGTAGCAGCCAGCAGCTAGGGAAGAGAGTAGAGTAGCAGCCAGCTAGTAGGAGTAGGAGTAGCTAGCAGTAACAAGTAGAGTAGTAGTAGTTCAGTAGAGTAGAGTAGTAGTAGTAGTAGTTTAGTACAGTAGGCAAGTGAATACACATGCATGCAAAATGCTACAATGAGATGTAGTAGTAGTAGTAGTTCAGTAGAGTAGTAGTAGTAGTTCAGTACAGTAGTTTAGTATAGTAGTAGTAGTAGCCAGCAGCTAGCAGTATCAACACACATGCATGCAAACTGCTACAACCAATATAGCTTAGGCAAGTGAAATCAACTAATAAATAAATAAAACTACTTACAACCTAAAAAGATGACCAAAATTCATGCAAATGACAAAGTTCAGAACCTAAGCTAGCTGCATGTGCTTGCTGCCACCACCGAACAAAGGAGGTCAAACAAATCTAACCTGATACACTTTTCATAGAAAAACAAACAAAAAGATATGAAAAAAATGCAATAGCTGTAAAATTCGAAGGATAATAAGTTAAATGTATGCAGATAATAAACTCTGTTTGAAAGTTTAAATAAATAAGTTAATGAAATATGCTTCATGAAATCTAACTTCTAGACCCCCAAGCCAGTGAATAAACATCAAGGGAAATGTATTTTATTTCAAAATACATCATTATCCGACCTTTCAAGAATAAATTAGCTCAGTGTGACAGATATCATGTGCACGAATCAAAACATATCAAATAGCATATAAAGACTACAATTATGAAATTTGTATAATGATGCATTTCCAAGTTCCCATTTTTGTACAGCAACAATTCTTAACATTTCAACTAGCGCATCAACACCATCAAAGTTAATAAAAAACACAGGATCCCAATTTCCAGTAAATATTCCATCAGAGTATCACATCAGCATGTGAAGTATCATTGGATTATCACAAAACTATGTTGGTACAGTTGGAATTTGGATCATCCCTTTGCAATAATCAAAAAGTTTTGTGCTTTGTTCTGGCTCGGGGAATTTATAATTCCATTAGATCATGCCACAAGCTGCATGCATGTAGAGTGGATTATCACAACCACAATGCTGGGACAGTTAGAATTTGGACGGTCCCTTTGCATCAAAGAATCAAGAAGTTTTTGCTTTGTTCTAGCATAGGAATTTTATGGAAGTACACTGACAAAAGAATAACAGAATAGAAGAGAAAGGCTATAGGCAAATGACATGATTCATATCAACAGAAACTTACAGGCAATACCAGAAACCACTAATCCCCAAAACCACTGAACCTGAACCCTGGGTTCAGATACACATGGGATCAAATGCAGTGCACTACGTGATACGACATGCATCAAGTGCTTCTTAATGTACTGCAAAAATGTGTGGCGACTGTCTCCAAATTAGGCAACAAGGCCTGCACCTTAATTAGCTAATGGGAATCCCTGAACTTTGTTTGACTAATGACATGACCAGTCTAGAAAGGTAGGCATAAGTTACGTATCAATCCTCTAAAATTGTCCATGTTTTTATTGCACTTTAGGGCATACTAATCTATCATTAGCAATATGGCACCAAAAGTGATTGGCCTAAACTAAGCTTCAACTTATCTAGCAAATTTGCGACCTGATTTCTGTGGTGCAGCTTAACTGGAAGCTTTTGGTAGCTGACATGTGAGTAATAGGTTTTCTTTTTCAAACTTACCTGAGGAGATCTTGCCTAAGCTTTGCCAATTTTTATATCACAAGCATTTTATTTTGGGCTTAAATATCATAGCTGCATATAGGACAATAGCAAACTGCTCTGTAGCTCAAGGCCTCTAATGTAATAGAGAGAAAACCTTTGCATATGCAATTTATGAGAAACTGAAATGATTAATTTTCTGTGTATCTGTGCATGATTTTTCTCGAGATATACATGACATATTTTACTCTTTAATTGCATAATACCATACTCTAATATTTTATTTCCATCCTTTTTCTCAATTAACAGCAGCTGCGGCTCAAGCAGCGGCACATGTAGCTGGTGCACAGGTGACAGCTTCGCAGCCTGGGACAGCTCTAAGCTATGGATTGATAGGCTATATATATGCCATGTTGTCTTTGTTTAGAGGAGCAATGCCTGGCATCTCGATCATCTTGTCATGCTAGCTGTTCAGTGAATGGGATGCAAAGGTGGTAGCCACCTAATTGTCCCCAATTGGCACATAAACTAGATTCGATAGTACACATAGAAGCACACACATGACACATGCATCAATCATCAGAAAAACAGGATCCTACAAAAACTAAGTCACCAGTCTTAGTCGATCTATATCTATAGGACTCGAGAAAAGCAACAATCACAAGGGCATTTCCGCTTGCACTAGAACCAAACACCACACCGAATTTGCTTTTAAGTAAATAAATAAACTATCACAGAGCCAACAAGGTTGATTAACACAAAAGCCAAATTAACTCAAGGTGGATCCGAATTACCTATCAGGTGTAGGGGAAGTTGTGGAGGAGCGCGGACGCCGGTGGAGGTGCGCGGACGTCGGAGAGCACGGGAAGGAGTATGGACGCCGGTGGAGGTGCGCGGACGCCGGAGAGCATGGGAAGGAGTGCGGACGGCGGTGGAGGTGCGCGGAGGCTGCCCGCCGTTGGAGGTGTGGACACTAGGGAAGGAGTGCGGACGCTGGAGAGCTCGGGCACCGTGGACGCTTGCTGCGGGAGGGAGCACGGACGCCAACGCACTTGGGCCACGGGAGGGCGAGGAGCAGGCCTGCGGCACCTCAAGGTCGGAAACCCTAGCGCTGCCGGCCGGGGGCTCTAAAACCCTAGCCGCCATGGAGATGGGGCGCGCGGGTGCGGGGAGGGGGCGCGGGCGTCGGGAGAGGTGCAGAGAGGGGGCGCAGGCGTCGGGACAGGTCCGGGAGGCGGCGTCGGGGAAAAAGTGGGCAGCCTGATGGCGTCGGAGGAAGAAGAGGGCGCCCTACAGGTTTTCACCCGTGCGTCCCTGTATTTATACTCAGGACGATTTCTAGGGGCGGTTCCTAATCTAGCCTTTTAGGGGCGGTTCCTGATCCAGCCGCCCCTACAAATGCATTTGTAGGGGCGGTTCTTGATCCAACCGCCCCTACAAATATTTTCTATTTTTTTAAATTATTAATTCTATATTTTTATATCACAAAAACACAAAGTAATATAAAAACAATTGTATATATGCACAAATATAATATTTCGTATTATTCTATATATGTAGAAATATATATAAAAACAATTGTAGTCAAAACAATATAGAAAAAAAAACAAAAATTAAAAATTTGAATTTTAAAACTTCGACTACAATTTTATGACATTAAATGAAATAAAATGAAAATGTTGTAAACATAAAAGTTGTATAACTCATCAACATGGACAACTTTTATTTTGGTCATCTTGTCATGTGACTTTGTTTGAATGATTCAAAATTTGAAATTCAAATAATTTCAACATGAAACAATATTTTGAAAGAGTAAATGATTTCAGATGAAAAACTCATGAATACCAAAGTTGTAGAACTCATCAATATGTACAACTTTTATTTTGATCATATTTTCATCTGACCAAATTTGAATAGTTGAAATTTTGAATTTCAATAAATGGCAACTTCAAACAAGATTTTGAAACCTTAAATCATTTCAACAATAAAAGTCGTGAACATAAAAGTTGTTGAACTCATCACTATCTATAACTTTTATTTTGGTCACTTCTTCATGTGACAAAGTATTAGTAAACATTGTTCACAAATTCACATATGACTCAGTTTCATGAACTATACGAGAAATATGTTGATTTGTGAACAATGTTTACTATCACTTTGTCAGATAAAGAAATGGTCAAAATAAAAGTTGTAGATCTTGATGAGTTATACAACTTTGGTATTCATCACTTTTTAAACTGAAATCATTTAATAGTTGAAAATCTCGATTGAACTTGTTATTTTTTAAATTTGAAAATTGGAAGTGCTCAAACTTTGTCAAATGAAAAGAATGACCAAATCAACACACTAACTTGATAGGGCATGATTTTAGAAAATTTTAGGAAAAAAATCATCACATTTGGAGTTTGTATGAGGGAGAAAGACTAGTTATAAATTTTACCCAGAGATTAAAAAGAAAAATCACAACTGTTCATGATGATCAATGATGAACAAGTGTGATTTCTCTTTTTAATCTGTGGTTGAAACTTGTAACAATTTTTCTCCCTCATACTCACTCCAAATGTGATGGTTTTTTTCCTAAAATTTTCTAAAATCACGCTCTATCATTTTAGTCTAGTCATCTATCTTTGTCACTAATTTTGAACAATTCAAATTTTGAATTTCAGAAAATGATAGCTTCAAACCTGATTTTCAAACACTAAATGATTTCAGCTGTAAAGGTGATGAATATAAAAGTTGTATAACTCGTCAAGATCTCCTACTTTTATTTTGGTCATTTCTTCATTTCATAAAGTGTTAAGTTATTTCAAATAGATTCATCTGGATGTTGCAAAGGGTAGTCTCACACACATGCATAAATGTAGTCTCACACACATACAAAAATATGTTGTCTTACACACATACATAAATATATAGTCTCACACGCATGCATAAATGAAGTCTTACAAACATACACTTACACAAACACTCCACGTTCAATAACTAGCTAGCCCGCTGTAACGACTTTCCCCTTGACACATTTTCGTTCCCATGGCAATATGTGTTTAGGTAGGTTCTTTTCCACAACACTGATCTTAGGAAAGTCTGTGAATAGAGGCATCTCATCATAGTTATTGTAAGCTTCAACATCGTCCACGCCATCAACTCCAATAATGTGCTGTTTCTCAGAGGCAACCACGTGCTTTGTCTTCTTCTTCGGGAGGAGGTTACTTTGTGGGTCAGACATATAGAAAACTTGTACGATACGTGAAGCGAGCACCCAAGGGTCATCTTGGTAGCCTAGATTCTCGAGGTCTAGGACTCTCAATCCGATCTCGTTCAGTTGGTGTTGTTTGATCCAGCGACATCGAAATAGGGCCACCATTATATCCCTTCCATAGTCAAGTTTCCATATCTCTTCAGTGATGCCAAAGTATTGGATCTTTTGCCCCAATCCATCGAGAGCCTCTATTCAAACGCCACTGTTTTGGTTCACATATTTACTATCCTTTGCGTGGGTATAGGACGTATACCCATTGGTGTCATAAGCATTCCAAGATGTCACTTGTCTCGATGGCCCCTCCGCCAACCTACTGATGGTAATAGAGTCTATGGTTTCTCCAGGCAGTATGTTTTGGTCCTTCAACCATGTAGTTAGTTGTTGCTTGTGTTGTTTCATGACCTAATCATTCGAACGGCCATTTCTCTCCGCCACAATGATAGCCAAGTGTTCATCAATGTACGGTTGCATCAGTTGTGTACTCTGTAAGACACTATAATACGCCCGACTCACCTCTTTGTAATCATGGTCGATGAACACTTTTCTACCACTGGTGCCATTCCCAGCCAGCCTACCCTTGTGGCGAGAATCGGGTTTACCAATCCCTTTCTGTACTTTTAGGTACTCTTGACAGCACTCGACAACTTCTTTAGTACTGTAACCCTCTATCATGGAGCCCTCTGGGTATGCTCGATTATGCACATATCGACTTAGAACCGACATGAACCGCTCGTAGGACCACATTTCATGCAAGTAGCAAGGGCCCAGCACCTATATCTGATGAACCATGTGAATCATGAGATGTGATATTATATCAAAAAAGTAGGAGGTAAACACATCTTCAGTTGGTTTTGTGTCTCCACCACAAATTCATGTAGGTCACTCAGCTCTTGCTTGCCAATCGTCTTCTGTGAGATCTTTGAAAAGAAGTAGCACATGTGGGTGATGGCCATTTTTAAGAACTTTGACTTTATAGCCCTGATTGCAATAGGTAGAAACACTGTCAGCATCACATGGCAATCGTGAGCCTTGTAGTGTGTTATTGACAAGTCCTTCATCGACACTAGCTTCTTCACATTTGTTGAAAACCCAGTTGGGACTTTGACCCACCTTAGGAAAGTGCATATAGCTCTCTTCTCGTCTGGTGTTAGGTTGAAGCACGCCGCGGGCAGAGTGTATTTTCCATTAGCCTCAGGTACCGGGTGAAACTGTGGCATCACATTTAGCTGAACCATGTCTTTCCGTGCTTTCAAACCATCCTTTGACTTGCCTATGTCCATCAAGGTAGCAATAAGACTCTCAAAGACATTCTTCTGCACGTGCATAACATCAATGGCATGGGGGACCTCCAAGTCTAGCCAATAAGGCAGATACTGAAAGAAGATCGATTGTTTCTTGAAAGGTACGCCTTCGATAGGAGGTGTGCTTCTATCTCTGTTCGTCCCATATGGATTCTTCTTTCCATAGACGACGCATATGTTTTTCACCATTATGTACATGTGTTCTCCGTTATGACGTCTCTCCGGAGGGGGTTCAATCTCCGGGGCGTTGTCATAAAATCTAAAGAATAATTTGCTACGGTACTTGTGACTTATCTTTAAGAAGCGTCGGTTCCTTAGGTAAACTATCTTCTTGGATGCATCCAAGTACACCCATGTAGTACCATCTAAGCAAACCAAGCATCCCGTCTTCCCTTTGATCTGTCCAGACAAAGCAAACAACGTGAGGTAATCATTGGTAGTAACAAATATTATTGCTCTACATATGAAGTCCTCCTTTCAGAACGCATCGTACATCTGCTCTCCATGCCTCCATAGCCTCTCCATTTCTTGCATCAAAGGCTTGAGGAACGCGTCTATATCAATGCCTGGTTGTTTAGGGCTAGAAATAAGAATAGTGAGGAGAAGGTACTTTCTCTTCTGACACAACCATGTTGGGATGTTGTACATGGTCAAGATCACTGGCCATGTGCTGTGGTTGCTCATCCTCTCATTGAAGGGATTCATTCCATCGGTGCTCAAGCCAAACTATACATTCCTTGGGTCATCGCTGAATTCTTTGTGCTTCTCATCAAACCTTTGCCACTGACTACAATCAGCCGGGTGTGCAATCTTATCATCATCCACCTTGCGCTCATCATCCCACCATGTCATGAGTGCAACTTCTTTAGGGTTTAGGAAGATACGTCTCAAGCGGTCGGTCACTAGCAGGTACCACATTACCAAGGCAGGAATTCTTCTCTGCTTTGCATCGTTGCCTAATGGAGTGTCCTCTGGGGGCTGAGATTCTTGTAGCACCTTTTTTGTACCCTTCTTATTCCTCTTTTTCCCCGTGGAGACTTCGTCCCCACCGTAAAGGTCATTATTCTTATACCGGCTAGCCCCACACCGGGGACATTTATCCAGTGACTTGAACGTTTCGCCACAAAAAAATATACAGTGGTTGGGGCATGCATGGATTTTTTCAACCCCCATTGTCAATGGACTTATGACCTTCTTCGCTTGGTATGTATTGGTGGGAACTGAGTTTGGTTGTGGCGGCACCCATGACAGGAGATGCAATAGATCATTGAAACTACAGTCTGACTAGCCGTACTTAGCCTTCAGGATAAATAGCTTAAGCATAAAATGTAGCAATGTCCAATGTGTCGGACTGCCCTTTTCAACACCATACACAGTCTCCTTCGATGCTTTTATCACACTTTCCAAATTTTCTAGACCTTTCAGGCTATTTAGTAAAATCTCTGGTCCAAGGACTCGAATCATGTCCTCCAAATCATCTTCATCCCCGACACGTGCTCCACCACCATTATTGGCACCACCTTCGTTGTTACCATCCCAACCACCAGCATCACCACCTTGTTCATTGCCAAACATAAAATCCATTCGTGCATCAAGCTCTGCTAAATATTGGGACATGGATTCTATGGTTTCATCGTCGTATTCCTCCTCATCCTCGTTGTTAACAATAACCGTTTCACTGTGATGAATCTACACTGTGTAGTCCTCAATAAATCCTCACATAATCAAATGTGATCTGATGATAGTCACATCTGTCTATGCCATACGGTTCTTGCAATCTTTACAGGAACAAATAATTGTATCCTTATTCTCTTTCAATGTCGTTGCATGCTTCTTTGCGGCTTCAATAAATGTATCCACCTCTTCACGAAAATCTGCCTTGAACCTTAACGAACCATACATCCAAGAGTTTCTGTACTCCATCTTTTACAACAACAATAAAACAAACATTAAAGGACTACTTATTCAGATATATATAAAAATGAATCAAATTAATAATTACTTGAGAATAATTGTATATACTTCAGATACATATGAATATAAATCTAATATAATTACATGAAGCATATAAACACACCATGGTAGAGGAAAATTAATTAATGGCCTATTTATCCATAAATAATTAAAATACATATTCATTGATTATAATAAACAATTTTAAAGACAACAATTAGCAACAATTATACTTTACCCAATATCTTTCTTACAAACCCTAGTCCAATTTTATCAAACATAAATTTACAAAAATGAAATTAATAAAAAAACCAAACCCTAGATCTAGATCTACATGCACATGAAACATGCATAAAACTAACTAATTGTTCACTAAAATCAAGAAACATGGACCAAATAAGAGTATGATCTTGTTCTCCTCCCTAATTTACCCTAGTACATTTAAAACTTGGGTATAATTTGCTTTATAAGTAGCTCAAACACCATAGAAGAGACAGAAAAACAAAACTTTAATTACTCACTAAGCAACTATTAAAACTTCAAAAAAGTGTGGAATAACATTTTCTTACTTTCTACAACCTCTCCACCAAAGGATTTGAGACCAAAACCTTCCCCACTTAGTAGAGCAATTTTTGGGAGGTGCCCAAGGCCTCACCACCTTTCTTTCACGGGTTGGAGTGAATGATCCGAGGAGGAAGAAGGTGTTGCAGTTGTTTTATATGTGGGTCATTTGTAGGGGCGGCTGGTGATTGAGCCGCCCCTACAAATCGAAGGTATTTATACGGAGGCATTTGTAGGGGCGGCTCAATTACTAGCCGTCCCTACAAATAGCAACGCCGGGGGCGGCTGGTGAGTGAGCCACCCCTACAAATCAGACCCATTTGTAGGGCAGGTGGTGTCTGAGCTTCCGAGCATATCACTGTAAGGGCGGCTCCATCACTAGCCGCCCCTACAAAAAATTCGTCCCGATTGCTAAAAATCGCTTTTTACATAGTGACGACTGGCTGGAAGTTTCACCTTTAGACCAGAGTTGATGTTTCAGCTACCTCTTAGTGAGAACTAAATTTCAGCCTTGGGCCTGGATATTATTCCAAGTGTCTCTGCCAGTTTTGGTTGTCAACAGCTTGTAAATTTTGCACAACTTATATATAGACTAGTAATAATATCGCTGTATTACCTTTGCTCAAAGAAAACACTACAATATGTGCTGTAGTGTGCATGGTTATTTATTTGTTGGTTAGCCTAATTGTATTTTGGACAAGGATGATGCCCATCACGCCCTTCCCTTCAATGGTACGTCTCAACGACGTACTCATCAGCCTCTTAGCCTTGCATTGGGTGTGTAATGTAATTACAAATGAAATGCTCCTTGTTCTCCACATGTTAGAACCTGATAGAATACATAACAAAGCATATACCTTAGTCAATTAACTACTGCCCATTTGCTTGATAGACATACATATAGCTACCGAAGTCATTGTATTGCTTGGATACCGTCAGGTATTTGGTGAAGTGACGCATACATACTATTAATTCTTACTACTGGTTATTGTGTATATATAGTGTTATCAAATCTGATGCAAGTAACTACTGTATATATTCTACTCCCTGTGGAGAGGCCAACTTGTGCACTAAACTATGCTACCACTCCATACATACATTAACATATATATACATATCCCTTTTGTTCATTACTGGTTGCAAGTTGCAACATCAATTTTATCCAGCTGATCTGGGTGCGCACGTGGTGGTCCAGAGCATATACGACAAATTTGTGGCGGCTGGGGGTCAACTGACCCAGTTTATTAGTAATACTCAATGATCAACACCTACTTGCCATTATATAGTAATAGTTGATTACTTGTAATCGCTTGCTGTTGCAATGCATGACTCTGAACTAACATATGTTTTTCCATATTAAGGTCATGCTTATGTTCCAATTTTAGAACGCGACAATCACATACAAGGACGATATTGCATTGTGAGAACCCAATGACTTTGGACTAGTAGTAGATTCCAACAAGTGCGGCAACTTCCTCTCCTCCTATATTCACACAAATACCTTGTCATACTAGTAGAGGTGAGAAGGTTGCCTTAATTATAAGGCCTTTCTCTCTTTAATATAAAGAAGATGTGCAGCTCTCCTACGTGTTTGAGAAAAATATAGTCCACCAATATACTGTCATTTTTTCACCATGATTTCTCATCCTCTTCCTCTTATTATTTTTGTCTCTGCCATCCCACACTGTTCCTAAGATTTGATTCACATCATTCAGACTGATAACTTTCTCATTCATTGATATATATCTTTTATTCCTCAAACATGCAGTAGAGCTACGTATCATTTCATTAAGAAGAAATGTTTAAAGAATAGGGAAAGAAATCCCCAACGACACTCACAAACGCCGCCAATGTACACCCACAACTCTCTAAAAGGCTAGATCACACTAAACTTACAAAATAAAAACTAAGCGATCAAAACAACCAAACTAGGGTCCTGAAACCCTCCCAAACGACCTCGCAAGAAGCTCCTGGAGGCCCTTTGCTCGTGCCAAGCACCACAGAATGCACTCATAAGTGAGAGCCCGCAACACCACTTTGATGTTTGGATTAGAGTCATTAAAAAGGCAGTAGTTCATGTGCTTCCTAATCTCCCATGCCACTAATATTGCTAGTGAGTTGAACCCCTCTTTGCGATCTTTCGCCACCTCTTTAACTGCCACTCATTCATCCATATATGAATTGTTACCAGGCTCCAAATTAATCTAATGAGTGCATCCACAAGTTGATGTAATTAAGTGCCATAGAAAAAGTTGGCATAAGTAATATAATGCTATATTCCATCGCTTTGCTTGGATCCCATCAGGTGTTTGGTGAAACGGAACATGCTTTTCCAATGGTAAGCACGCGGCCTCTCACCTCTACTCGTTATCAACACTGAAGTCAGGTTGTTTTCATATTTACACATCAAATCTGATATAACTTGACAGATATATGCTGTCCTAGATACATACCAACATGTACCAACTTGTCTGGTAAACAAATATATATTCTTTTGCATCATACGGGAGTGGTACCAGGGTAGATATATAAATGGGTATGGTACGACGACCTTTTTTGATACTAATACTTGGATTCAACATCATTTCTTAATCTATCTCACTATATTAATTACCAAGTGGCAATTGCTAATGGAAAAAACTAAGAGCATATACGCCAATCTTGTGGCGGCCATGGGTCAGACTGCGCGCCTACGATTTTTTAATCACATAATAGTAAGTCTACCATATGTAATTTGCTTGACAACTAGCTGTTGCATTGATATGCAATATACTTCTGAAATATTTTTCCAGAATGAGGTAGCACTAATATAATATTTGAAATCCAGAACACAAATACACAATGATGAGCAAGAAGGTGAGGATCCCATGCACTCTGATTGATAGCTGATGATTCCTAGTTTTGCTTAGAAATGTCAAGGCATATCTGTTTTTTTTGTCTTACATTTACAGTATCATTGAGAAAGGCAGATTGATTAATTCCATCCGGATCCACATGGTAAGTCACCATGTCATGATATCAAAATCGCGCCCAAATGTATTGAGGGTTTGTCATGAAAACTGTTTTTTTTTGTCAGTAAATGGCTCGGTTTTCTGTTTCTACTTGTTAGCGAGTTACTACAAATTAAAATTAAAATTGCACCAATGCCATCCTTGAAGCCTTGAAGGTTATACATACAATAGATTGTTCTTTCCCTTTCGCTCTCTTTATTTTTTTCTTTTCATTTGTAACTTTTTGATACAGAAGGACACAAAATTGACGGTATACTTAGTATTGTACATTGCGCAAATGATATTTTCAACCCTAGACAACTAAGTACAAGCTTCTGATGAGATATGCCTTATTACTACCTCTCCTCAAAACATACCAAATTATCAACTAATCGTCGCTAGCTTTTCGTTGGTATCCGAGTTATCAAGCTCCAAATCTCAGGAGTGCATCCAACTCCCAACCATCCAAATCGAACGGTGCAAACGCAGTCATGTCGAATGGTTCATACATGTCCTTTGTGACCAACTTTTCAGATTTGTCGTCGATCGGTTTATTGTCATGTAGGGATGTCTGATTCTGATTGTCACAAGGATCTGTACAGGTGCTCGATATGCTGGATTGGCTGTCGCTGTTGCTTCTGGTGGTGTGTGTTTCAGAGTCATCAGGGCTTGCATTAGCACCATCATTATCCTTACAAGTATGCTGGCCATAGTAGACGACCGTGTACATCAGGGTATGATCAGCACCACTGCTGTCATCTTGTTGCTGCACCGTCTTCGTTGCTTGGCAGCCTTGTTCCTGTCTGTAGGTGCATCTGTAGTAGCTCCTGCATATGCAACTCAATTAGTGACAAATACAGCTTATTGCAAATTTGCATCACTATCTAACTTTGTGTGCATACTAATTAATTAATACCGTAAAGTCATGGGCAAATCCATGATCAACCTAAGCCGGGTCTAGAGTTCAGTACAAAAAAAAAAAAAAACTGGCAGTGTCCTTCCTTTATCATCCCAAACTAAACTTCGACCACCTAGCTTGCTTAACATCATTGGAACAACATGTGGCATGATTGCTTGGTAATACAAGGGAGTTTTTAAAAAAGGAAATGAAAGAATAACCAGGAAACGCATCTTTCGAATTAAGAAGGATAAATTCACCTTGAGTGTTTGGTGTTGTTGATGTGCTTCTGCCCATATTTCTTCCATTGCCGGCCATCGTAGAGCGGCACAGGTGTTTCAAGTGACACAGAGTCATCAAATCTCCTGCTTAAAATTTTATTTCTGGATTAATAATCATATGCAACCTCAAGAAGCATTTCAAATGAACTCATTAGCTCACATGGTACCTTCTCTTGTGCTGATGACGGGATTTAGCAGTAGTAACACCCTCCTCGTTCTTGCAGTCGACAGAGGAAATCTTCTTCATTCTCTTCATGTCATCCACCAGCACATCATCATCATCAGGTCGTCGAGTACTTCGAGCCTGATGCATCTGCAGCTCGGCCATGGCCTTGCTGGAGCAATCCAGTATGTTCTGGAACATGTGGGCGACAAGCTCAGAGCGTTCGTCGGCCTGCAGCGCTGGTAGCACGATTGCTCGCAGCTGCGTCACCAGAGACTGGCCCCTGGCGATCTCCTTCATCGCCGACCGGTGATCAGAAGCTGAAGATTGAGCAAGACATCTGCTATTATACTGTTGGTGCTTCATCTCTCTTGTGTCTGAAGAGCTGGTGATGTGGGAAGAAACTAAGCTACTGAAGCTTAGCTTAGCTGCAGGTTCTAAGTTTCAGGCAGCTGTCAGAGAAGGAATGAAGCAAGGAAGAAGAAGCTAGTCATGTGGCTGGCTATGGCGATAAGGTTACTCCTAATCCGCTCTACTTATATAAGGGGATGGAAATGTCATGGCAACATAATTAATGGACCAACTTGTGCAGTAATATAATCTGCTGTGGCTGCCTGCCTGCGTGCGTAGGCAGGTGCAGAGCACATGAAAACAGGCAAGGATTCAGACTTTGCAGCTACCACGCGCTTATAGGGCCTGTTTAGGTTGCAATTTTTTACAATCTGGACACTATATCACGTTTCGTTTGTATTTGACAAACTTTGTCTGATCATGGACTAACTAGGCTCAAAAAATTCATCTCGTGATTTACAACAAAGCTGTGCAATTAGTTATTTTTTTTACCTACATTTAATGCTCCATGCATGCGTCCAAAAATTGATGTAATGGAAAGAGAGTGAAAAAACTTAAAACTTTGAGGCAATCTAAACAAAGCCTAGGTTGCATCGGTCCTCTACTCGTCTGTTACTACTTACTAGTACAAGATGCATGTACTAGTGATTTGGAAAGATCATGGTTAGATTCTGCAGTCGTAGTCATGAAATTAACCTGGGGCAAGGATTGGTTAACTTCATCGTAGTGAATTGTCGCTTGTTCTCACCAGGTACTGCCTGCTCCGGAAACAAGCTAGCTAGTCTAGTCAGTGAGCAGTCGCTTTTGCTTCTCCCATGACCTTTTCTGCTTTTACTGTGCTCTGCCATAAACAACAATCCCTTGGAATCTGAAAACAAAAGAGATCTTGAGCTGGTTTGAATAAGCAGGGATTATAAATTCAGAATTAGTTTCTGCAGACATATGGTCTGGTCCTCACATGCATGTTCAGAAACAGGACTTTTTTTTCCATCTTCTCAGGTTCAAATAAATATGAAATGAATTACGAGTACTTGCATCCAAATCAGCACTCTCTGCATACATACTAGATATCCATGATATATTTTTGAGAGAAAGTGAGAAACTATGGCGAGCTAATTGTGCGCGGGCCTGAACTCTTTGATTAAAAGTGTGGCTAACCATGGATTAGCACAACAATGACAAAACTAAGAAATAAAAGAAAACACAGCACCACTAAAATACAAGCCATGAGGTGCAATAAGTTAGCTTACTTGGAGACGCAAATTCTAAAGCTTCCATCATGCTGACGGAAGCACGCTCGCCTCAGCACAAATTCGTCATGCTCCTAAGCATTAGTATGTTTCAGGTAGGCTCAAATTTACCCGTGCTGTTTGTAGAAAAAATGCTCTGCCAGTCCACGTTGTTGGCGACGTATCAACAATTCATATGCCACAGCGTATTGCTTAGTTTTCCAACGGCATTTAATTCCTAATTGGAGTAAACGATGAGCCTCAGAAAAACTGAGCAACAAATGTGGACTTGGATACGGTTTTTCAATCATAGACTAGCACACATTTGTTCCTTTGTGCCGACTACATCAAGGTCTAGTTTTTCTTTTCTTTCTAATAACCAGGCTCAAGATTTTAACATTATTATTCCTCAAAAAAAGATTTTAACATTATTTTCCCCAAAGGAGATCAAAAGACCGACATCAGTGCCAAGCTTTTGACATAGTTTCGCTATTGAGTGTTGCTACTACTACAGCAGAAGAGAAAGAGATACACATACAGACTCATCATGCCATAAGACTATGTGGATGTCAATACAGTGGTATTATTTGCCAAAACATGGGTTGAGATTTAGTAATGACAAAATTACTTTCTTTCTAAATTTTTTAATAGTTTAATATTGTTTCTATTTTAGAAAATTATTTCTAGGGGCGGTTGGCTTAGTAAAACCGTCCCTTAAAATCGAATTTATAGTACAGTTGCACAACTATCCATGAGAGCATCTCTAATAGCCTTTCTTAAACTAACCCTCTAATTCTTATTTGGAGAGCTTTTTGAATAAAAATCTCTATCTGTATCTTTTCACCTTCAACGGCTTCTATGTATCTTGTGTGTAGTCTGGAGAGCCATCCCCACTCTCTATTTTTTTTTGCTAGCGAGAAACCAGAAATAGAAGATGACAATATTTGAGATCTAATTGAAGAAACTATTGGTGGGCTTTTTTTCACCATAATTTCTATTACTATCAGTACAGAAGGATATAAAAAGACTCTTGGAGTTTCTCTAGACATAGATTTTGACCGCCTCTATAAAAGTTTGTGTGGTAGTGCGGTGCTCAACACTATTGAGTTGCATGAACTAACTAGGTCAACCCAGAAGCTTAAGCTGATGCGAAAGGTGGGTAATTCACTTTATATTTCAACAACACCTCACACAGGCTCTCTTAGGCCTCAAACGTAGAAATAGGAGTCGACAACAATTAGTAATTGCGCCCACTAGGATTAGAACTTGAAACATTTGGCTCTAACACCATATTGAGTTGCATGCATCATTAGTTCAACGTGAAAGCTTAAACTGACATGAAAGGTGGGAAATTCACTTTATATTTCAACACCCATGATGAGTGGTCTAATGGGAGTGAAGGCCGGTTAGCATGGTTGGAAGTCCCAACAACTCGGTGACACCCATAGTAGTGCTCTGCTCATGATCTACTGCAAGACGATGCTAGGTCGACAGGTCAACTAAATCTACAACCAAAACCTTCATATGAAGGCATGGCCCCCAGGGTAGATTGATCGCCCAAGGAGCAGCATGGGTAGGCATGGAATCATTGACTTAGGATCAAAACTCTAAACTCGTGATACCATGAAAGCATCGATGATTCAGAATAATGTGTGGAATAGATTGTATTGAGCCTCTTGGGCGGAATATATATAGTACAGAGACCTATGAGGCAAGTCGAATCTCTAACACATATGGCGATATTGGATTATATATAATTCTAAACTACCAAATATACACTTAGCAGTTTGAATCATTAACATTTTCATTCCATAAGAACAATAGTAATTCGTTATCATCTGTTATGGCAAAGCATAATGTTAGAGTGTATCACAACTAGCATAGAGTTATTCGTTGACTAAGGTAGAGTCAGTTGACGACTAGGCTAGAGGTAGTTGGTATTATGATCTCGTATACTGGCTTGACCCTAAGTCATGTAAACTCTATATATAGCATATGAGAGGTTTAATACAAAAAACCTATTTTCACCCAATTGTAATCTTCTACATGGTATTACAAGTTCAAGTTTCTAATCTAGGGCAAAAGACATTGCTTTCGCACTATATATGTGCCCTCGGGAGATCGATCTCTCTCCGCTGAGACAACACCCTTGTTTAGGTAGCATGTCCCATTGATATGCCGCTCTCATCGTCATTCTAGTGTGGGTCACAACAACAGAGCGCATACCACTTCGTGCCGTCCTTGCCATCCTTTCACCGTACCACTATGGCCTAGATCCGCTGATTGGAACCACCTTCATTCACTACTACACAAATGATTTTGCGAGGCAGTGACCTTTTATTAACCAAGGAGTTTACAAAATCCAACCGCCTCGGTTAATGCCTAGGATTAACGGAGGTGGTTATTTTTATTAATCGGGGCGGTCACAATTAACCACATCACAAAATCGATTTACGGAGGCGGTCAAAAAATAACCGCCTCCTCAAATCTATTAATGGAGGCGGGCCTTATAAGTGACCCCCTCAAAAAATGCCTCCATTTTCGGAGGCGGGCCTCCTAAACGGCCCACCTCGGTAAAAAAGGCCGAGGCCCAAATAGGCCCAGGCGAGGCCCGATAGGGCACTCAAGTATATATAGGATACTTAGGGTTTCTCTCTACCTCACATCTCTCTCTTTCGGGTTCCCGGAGCGGCACCTCCCTCCCTCCCTGAGCGGCTCCTCCCTCCCCTCCCTCCCTTCGTCCCTCCCTCCCTAAGCACGGCGGCCAGCAGTGATGCACCTCCCTCCCCTCTGGCACAACGCCCCTTCCTCCCTGAGCATGGGGGGCCCCTCCCTTCCCTCACTCTCTCTCTCTCTCAAGCCCATCCCGAATCATGGATCCGGCGGGCGCGGGCGAAGAGGAGCCCTGGATCTGGCGGCGCGGGCACGGTGCTGCTCCTCCTCTGGTGTTAGCTCCCTAGGCGGCAGCGCTCCTCCTCCACCTCTCACGTCAACTCCAAATGTCATGGGAGGCTAGATCCGGTAGCAGCGAGGCCGGATCCAGTGGCATGGAGGCCAGATTCGGCCTCCCCGTTGCGGCGCTCCTCCTCCGGCGTTAGCTCTCTGGGCGGTGGTGCTCCTCCTCCACCTATGTGTCTACTTCGGCGGCAGGGAGGCCGGATCCGGCTCGACGGTGGAGGACATGCCCCGATGGCAGATCCAACAAGCGATGGCGGCAACGACCTATGGATGGGCTTGGTGGGCCCGTGGGTGGGCTCGCTGGGCTTGTCCATGGGTTTTTTTGCTTTTTATTTGATTTACCGAGGCGGGTGACCCGCCTTGGTAAATCATGATTAATCGTGACCTTTAGTTCGAGACGAATGTGATGCCCGCCTCGGTCCCCTCCCTTCCCTCACTCTCTCTCTCTCAAGCCCATCCCGAATCATGGATCCGGCGGGCGCGGGCGAAGAGGAGCCCTGGATCTGGCGGCGCGGGCACGGTGCTGCTCCTCCTCTGGTGTTAGCTCCCTAGGCGGCAGCGCTCCTCCTCCACCTCTGCGTCAACTCCAGCGGCCGCGGGGAGGCTAGATCCGGTAGCAGCGAGGCCGGATCCAGTGGCATGGAGGCCAGATTCGGCCTCCCCGTTGCGGCGCTCCTCCTCCGGCGTTAGCTCTCTGGGCGGTGGTGCTCCTCCTCCACCTATGTGTCTACTTCGGTGGCAGGGAGGCCGGATCCGGCTCGACGGTGGAGGACATGCCCCGATGGCAGATCCAACAAGCGATGGCGGCAACGACCTATGGATGGGCTTGGTGGGCCCGTGGGTGGGCTCGCTGGGCTTGTCCATGGGTTTTTTTGCTTTTTATTTGATTTACCGAGGCGGGTGACCCGCCTTGGTAAATCATGATTAATCGTGACCTTTAGTTCGAGACGAATGTGATGCCCGCCTCGGTTAATCTATTTTGCCCGCCTCGGTTAAAGTTTGTGTAGTAGTGATTCATCTCGTTGCACTGACAGCCTCCATCTAAATCTTCATCAACGGACCACACCTCGTCCCCACAACGCTGTGGTGGCGGATGGACCCTGTCGACACAGAATTTTCGTCCCGTGTTGAGGACACACGCAGCAAGCCAGAAGGGTCCGCTTGATGGAGCAAATCCGCCTAGCTTCAGCGCAGGGATGGTCGATCCTGCGTGATCCTCCCAAGATGTGCCAGTCAATTTGACCCTGCAATTGACATGGAGAGAAAGTTCATCAGTAATTAAGGGCGGAACTTGCCAGTGTTGCCAGACAGTCCTGAATGTGCGGCTATGAGAGCCGATATGAAAGGAGATCGACTAAATAGTCGATTCCAGTATATTCATGAGAATAAATCAGTTAAAGCTCATAGGGTTATGTAAGAAGAATTAGTTATCATTCAGGATAAATATCATTAATCGAACAGATATTAACCAATGGCAATAAGATATCAACAATGATCGGTTTGTGCTGAGCCAATGATTATAAGTAACCGAACCCCTTTTTATATAAAGAGACAATTCAACACCACTTAACCGTTTAATAAAGATAAATCTAATGGATAGGTTAGATCTCATCTATCATCATGACCAGTGGGGCATGAGGCAGAATCATGCAGGCCGTAGAAATAACAATAGACTCGACGACCCTAACTCATTACTAATATCAGTGGGGCATGAGGCAGAATCATACAGGCCATAATACAATAATAAGATCATGGGGCTAACATATCTTTCAACCTATCTTTACTTCAACGGTCTCGTGATGCAAACTGTTCGTGAAAGCACTCGATATCGGCTAAAACAGCCGATTCAGGCATAATGCACAGTTAAAGTCATGCCTTACCAGGAATAGATCTACTAAATAACGATCTCCACTCCACGGTGCTAACAGTGGGGTGTGAGATAGAATCACACAGGCCGTGATAACGGGCCGTGGAACGATTCTCGCTAATCAATAGATCTAATCAAGACGCAACATGCCTTAACCGCATGTTATGCACGATTAAGATTAATGTAAAACAGCCGATAAAACATAACTCATCGTTTAAGGTGTAGATTAGATCAGTTTTAGGTTAGCAAACGATGGGTCAAATAAGATATAAGGCCGATCTAAATCAATCTCAATCGAGCAGAGTGATATTGCTGTAATTAGATAAATAATGAAAGCAATAAGCAATATCGGTAACTTAATGAATCTACCAAAGACTGCCATTCTAAGGTAGAGCCGATAACTTGACCTTGATTTAATTCAAGCAGTGGGGTGTGAGGCAGAATCACACATGCCATATTTGAATTAAACAAGAGTCGATAACTAACTTATACCAGGGCCGCAGTGGGGGTCGACCGGATTGATGCAGCCATACGAATAGAAGTATAAACCATGACGGTACTTACAACAAGCAGTGGAGGTCGACCGGATCGATGCAGCCGTACTTGCTGAAGAACTCGCCAAAATCTACTCTACTCCTACTCCTAAGGGGTGGCCGGAGCCGAAAAAGTAAATAACTTGTATATTGGATTGATTGGTTGTTCTTTTACAATAGCCGGGGTTTGGTATTTATACTCGGGACCTGTGCATGACTCCTGTCTAAGCACGACTTATCACAAATTTTGACCTTAAAGAAAACATTCCTAATTTAAGATAACTTGGACTCTAATCTTTCCCTTTTTGTAGAGTCCAACATGTTTCGTCCTGGCGCCGAATTGTAGCCTTTGTTGTTATCCGCTGGCGCTATTTGAGGAAAGTTGATTCCAATTTCTACATCCGAATCAGCTGTCTCCGATCTGCACGCAACTAATTCCTTGGTGACATGATCTTGGGAGCTTTCGAGTCCCTGCAACATCTTCTTCCAAATTTTGGTGTAAACAGACCCAATCACAAGTAGTTGTGGTAGTAGTTGAGCCAAACCGCGTCCCAACCATGTGCTCCAGTGCCACCAAGTCAACGCCTTCCTCTACCGCCATTTTGCACCTTAGCGCGGGCAGATCAGGCCCCACCCCACCCGTCTGCATCAGGAGCTTATCATTGACCCATGTCATCTTTGCAATGTCAATACTACCTCTTGTACCATCGGGATCCATCTGATCCGGACCGGGAACCCACCACAGGAGGACTCCCATTTAGCCTTTGCTCCTCCTCTGCCTCCCAGGTTGGTGGTTAGATCCTGTCAGCATTGGGACAGCTCCATTCATTGCCTACCCCATCCACATGAGAGCCTACCGCCTCACGTTGTGGTGGGTGTGGGTGTGAGTGGGGGTATGTTTGCTATATGGGCATCCGGTGTTGTACCCAATTTTTGATCTGTTACTACGTGTATCCCTTTTTTGGTTTACGTGACCATTGGCCGGGGTTGAGTCACCACTGCCTATTGACATCGCGCGTAGTACTTCTCCAACATCAGGGTTGAGTATACTGGCCTCTACTTCTTCGATTGTGCGACCAAGTTAGGCATACATGCTGATGGGACACCTCCATGCATTGTTTCCTAGTTCCCGGTCGGCATGTTTTCAATGCTATTTCATCATCGCCACCATAGATCAGATGCCTCGTATGAGTTCTTTCATTGTCGTCTCACCTCACACATACTTAGTTTGATAGTCGATTATACACAATCCACCCGGCTCCCATGACATTGTTCTTCATTGAGTATCATACATCTACTCCAAGCAATAGGATTGCTATTATATCGCCTCCTCGGACTGTAGCACCACCGCATGCTATGCCTCAAGCAAGGCACTAGTCTACACCCGATCTTCATCACCGACATCGAACACTACCGCCACCGCCATACCTTGCGTCTAGACTACTTGCCTTTAGGTAGGAGTGTCCAGAGTGATTGCTCACCTTCACACAGGAGCACTCACTCCCACACAACTTCTTCTTCGTTTAGTACAACCTCGCTCATCGCTAGCATTGCCGTCTCTTCCCCGCATATTTCGTCTACTCTGACAATAATGGCTCCATCAGCATCTTCTACCCTCACTGTTCTGCGCACCGCAGCCATCATTGAGGCCCTCTCTACTGGTCCCTTAGACATATGGTTGGGGCCATCCTCCTAGTATATGTAGTATTTTCAACACTGGTGCGTGCCTTCATCCTTGACGCATTCCTGGGCCTAGCAACCCCAGCGCACGCTTCATCCATGGCAGCATGACTGCATTGACTTCGGCATTGACACTCCGTAACCATCCCATCCCTCAATTCCATCATCGTCTTTCATCTACGTCATTGATAGTCCTGACGACATCGACCTCAACATCGCCTCCTTCTATGATGACTGCCTCGAGGTATCTCTGTCAACACTATGCATGGCTCCCCTTTTACACCTACGGCTTCATGTGAGACCGTCTCAACATCGGCAACCAAACCATGGCTACATGGACCACATCTATCTCCAACTCGACATCTTTGACCATAGCTACATCGCCATCTCGACATCGGCACAAAGAACTACTATGTTTGCATGAGCATGAGCGACACATTGACAGTTCAGATTGTGGGGGATGTTAGATCGCCGACTTACACCTTTGCCTTCTTCTCCGGTCTCACTATCTGCAATGCTCCAACTGTGACTGCAGGGATGTTATAATGTATCACGACTAGGATAGAGTTAGTTGGGATTACGATCCCGTGTACAAGCTGGACCCCTAAGTTATGCACACCGTATATACCATATTCGAGAGGCTCAATGCAAATAATCCAGTTTTCACCTAATTCTATTCTTCTACACAACACAAGGTAGCAAAACTACCATGCCTGGCCAAAGGAATGATCTAAGTGCCACCTATATATACTATTAACTAGAAGCGTCTAACAGATCGAATTAGCACATGCATGTCTAATCAAACTCTGCCTGGACATATTTATTCCGGTCATGCATGCACCCCATTGAGACTATCATCATGCACGCATACTGACGCAAACAAGCTCATGTAACCACAAGAGCGTCACTCCAACATGAGTCGTGACGTTGGGTAATAAACTCAACACTATCACGTGAATGTACAGCTTATACATATATGTGATGTTATATAAGTCGCTTTCATAAGCTCATCGACTGGTCCCTGTAAATTCACTGAGATTGTTTAGGCATAGGATATGTATTGCTATGCCACATTGCCGGCGACTATAATAATTGAAAAATGGTTTGGATCACATACAGTATTTTGATTGAATTTCCAAGGGCATTAGCTAGTTCTTAGTTAATTAATTTGGAGTGAACGATCAACTTCAAAATATTTAAAGAAAAAGAAGTGCACGCTTTGATCTCTGTTTCGTAGCTTAGTACCACAACATACAAAACCATTTGTTTCTTCATGCTGACCGACGTATATAAGTGGATTGCTTTGGGCATGATTTTCCACACACTAGATCGAAGGTTGGACATCACAACACTAGCGTTGTCAAACAAGTAAATCTCCCTTTAATGTCTAATCAAACTCTGCCTGGACATATTTATTCCGGTCATGCAAGCACCCCATTGAGACTAAGTTTAGACTATCATCATGCACGCATACTGACGCAAACAAGCTCATGTAACCACAAGAGCGTCACTCCAACATGGGTCGTGACGTTGGGTAATAAACTCAACACTTCCACGAGAATGTACAGCTTATACATATATGTGATGTTATATAACTCGCTTTCATAAGCTCATCGACTCGTCCCTGTAAATTCACTGATATTATTTAGGCATAGGATCACTACCGAAACGTCAAATTTGCCGAGTGTTTTTATGTTTGCCGAGTTTATTCTCTCGGGCACTCGACAAACAAGTTCTTTACCGAGTGCTACGCTAAAAACACTTAGCAAAAAAAAAAACACTCGCTAAAGAGGAGGTTTGCCGAGTGTTAAAAAAACACTCGGCAAACTCTTTGCCGAGTGTTTTTTTTCGACACTCGGCAAAGAAGTAAAATCTATTTTCTAGGAAAGAAGGGGAAGAAAAAAATAAAAAAAAACGTTGCCGAGTGCCCAGATCCAGGACACTCGGCAAAGGAAAAAAATCTTTTTTTAACCGGCCCCAGTGGACGCCCCTCACCTCCCCCTTCTTCTTCCCCGCCGCCCCTCCTCCCTCCTCCTCCCCTCCCTTCCCCAGACTAAGTTTAGACTCCCTCCGCGCGCCCCTCCCTTCGAGGCCTCCCATTCTTCTTCCCCAAGGCCCCTCCCTCCCCCTTCTTCTTCCCGTTGCGCCCTCCCTCCTCCTCCCCGAGCCTCCTCCTCAGATCCGCCTGCCCGCGCCCTCTCTCCGGCGCCGCCGCGCCGCTCCCCTCCCTCTGGGGGCCCTTCACGGCCACGCGCGAGGCAGCCCAGCCCCTCCCATCTATGGCGCAGGGCAGCTCGGCCCCTCCCGGCGATGCGGAGCAGCAACAACAGCGGGTGACGGTGTAGATCCGCCCTCCTCCCCTCCCTCCATGGCTCCACCGGTGGGTGGCATCGCGGATCCGGTGGGATGGAGCCACCACGGCGTGGATCCGACGGAGAGGTGTCCTCCGGCGGTGGATCCGGTGGGTTGGATCCCGATGGTGGTGGATCCGTGGATCTGACAGTTAGGAGCCCTCCGGCGGCAGGTTCCACGGTGAGCAACGTGGCGGCGGCCCCTCCCCTCCCCTTCTTCTTCTCCCGGTCGGATCCTGCCCTCCCTCTCCAGGATCCGGCGTGGTGTGGTGGTGGTGGTGGTGGTGGCCGGCGTCGGGGCGTGGTGGTGGTGGTGCTGGTGGTGGCCGGCGGCTGTTGTGGTGGTGGTGGCGGTGGTGGCCGGCGGCTGTGGTGGTGGTACCGCCGGTGACTTTTTTTTAATTTTTCCCGAAAAATGTTTGCCGAGTGTTTTTTTACTCGGCATAGTCTTTGCCGAGTGCCCGACGATTGACACTCAGCAAACAGCTCTTTGCCGTTAAAACCTACGCCGAGTGTCGTTTGCCGAGTGTAATACGCAGCAAACGCTTTGCCAAGTGTTTTTGGGGCTTTGCCGAGTGCCGTGGCACTCGGCAAAGCTCCTGTATCCGGTAGTGGATGTATTGCTAGTCCACGTTGCCGGCGACTATAATAATCGAAAAATGGTTTGCATCACATACAATATTTTGATTGAATTTCCAAGGGCATTAGCTAGTTCTTAGTTAATTAATTTGGAGTGAACGATCAACTTCAAAATATTTAAAGAAAAAGAAGTGTACGCTTTGATCTCTGTTTCGGAGCTTAGTACCACAACATACAAAAACATTTGTTTCTTCATGCCGACCGACGTATATAAGTGGATTGCTTTGGGCTTGATTTTCCAGACACTAGATCGAAGGTTGGACATCAGAACACTAGCCTTGTCAAACAAGTAAATGTCCCTTTAATGTCTAATCAAACTGTGCCTGGACATATTTATTCCGGTCATGCATTTACCCCATTGAGACTAAGTTTAGACTATCATCATGCACGCATACTGACGCAAACAAGCTCATGTAACCACAAGAGCGTCACTCCAACATGGGTCGTGACGTTGCGTAATAAACTCAACACTTCCACGTGAGTGTACAGCTTATACATATATGTGATGTTATATAAGTCGCTTTCATAAGCTCATCGACTGGTCCCTGTAAATTCACTGAGATTGTTTAGGCATAGGATGTATTGCTAGTCCACGTTGCCGGCCACTATAATAATTGAAAAATGGTTTGCATCACATACAGTATTTTGATTGAAGTTCCAAGGGCATTAGCTAGTTCTTAGTTAATTAATTTGGAGTGAACGGTCAACTTCAAAATATTTAAAGGAAAAGAAGTGTACGCTTTGATCTCTGTTTCAGAGCTTAGTACCACAACATACAAAAACATTTGTTTCTTCATGCCGACCGACGTATATAAGTGGATTGCTTTGGGCATGATTTTCCACACACTAGATCGAAGGTTGGACATCACAACACTAGCCTTGTCAAACAAGTAAATGTCCCTTTAATGTACATAGTACAGTAGAAGATAGACGGTTTATCCCTATGTGACTAATGTTTGTAAGTGGTTAATTGCTTTATAGTATTTTTCATTAATTGAGTATATAAAATTCTACATAGTGTGGGAGTTTAGTCTGTCGGCATCAATGCCACCATACCACTCATGAATAACTGTAGTAATAATAAAGTGAAACTCGTGATTAGTAATTCTATGAGCGCCGTCCCATCTATTTGAGTGGGATTAACCTCAGAGGCTTAAGGTCTGATATTATTATTGACATGAAAGATCCATATGTTGCACTTTAACCAATCACGTAATAAGTATGGTTTATTGCCACACTACGCTTTTTGTCATCACAAGGCCAAATAGTGATCTAACAGTCTCTCTGATCCCAAATATAAGCTCTATCAACTTTTACATTTTTTTTCTACAATTTCAAGGCATTCTGTTCCTTTGTACTATACTAATAGTCAACATAAATTAATCACAAAAAATAGTAGTCAACATAAATTGTCACTCTTTTCGAATTTCTCCCTTTCCATGCTTAATCCTATCAGCCGTACTTAGAAAACCAAAATAAAACTTAAAACACGTTGTCTCATCTAAAAAGCACTTTAAACCAGGAATTAGAAGTTCTGCTCATTTGGCATGCACATAGTACAGTTATATGTTGGCTAATACTCCCTTCGTCCATAATATAAGGACTTCTCAGTTTTTTCAGTACATGATATTGCAAATTTAATCATGGAAACACTACATAGTTCTTTTTTTACATCCATATAAATGAAGCCAAATAGTAATTTTGGCATGCGTGAAACCGATTGATAGCAAGACTAGGACTGCTTATATATTTGGAATCGACAAGAGTACCTATAATACTGAAAATTTTCATTAATTGTCCTCTGAACCATCATCAGAGCAGATTTATGTCTGTTACCGATGATCATGTGTAAAATATATATATTCATAAAAGATAATAAAACAATTGTTACGTTTACAATGCAAAGGAAATTGATATGTATGCATGGTAACTTGGGGAGGGACCTTTGATTAATAATGAATCCACCTCAAACAAAAAATGACTATTTACTAAAGCTGGCTCAAAACCTACCAATTTTATCCACGTGTACAAATATTCAAGCTATATTGGGTAACAAAATATTCTGAGGATTCAGTGTACTAACAAGACTTTGTACCTTCTGCTTAGCATGATCTTGCAATCCATGGTGCATAAACTAGATTTATATATCACATATTCCAATCCTCACTATACTACGAACACTACTACAGAATTTAACTGTACGGGCGGCTCTACAGCCTCTGTAGGGGCGGCTGCGCCAGCCGCCCTTCCCAGGGTGTTCCTACAGAGGGTGCCTCTGTAGGGGCGGTTTCCTGACCGCCCCTGCAGTGCCCTCTGTAGGGCGGCTGGTGTTTCACCGCCCCCCACATTGCCCTGTAGGGGCGGGCTGGTGTTTTCAGCCGCCCCTCAATTGCCCTTTTATAGGGCGGCCGGTAATATCACCGCCCACAGTGGACTTCTGTAAGGGCGGTCAGATCACCACCGCCTGCATGTGTGTATTTGTAAGGACGGTTCAATCAATAACCGTCCCTACAGTGGATTTTTCAGAAAAAAAAAATAATTCAAATTCAAATCTGACTATATATATATATATATATATATAATTCAAATCAAGTAACAACAATCTTTTCTCAACTCTGACATATATTTAAGCATTTCCAGGAAGTACACCAATTCACACTAAACATTTTGACACTGGTTTCACAAAAATCACAGCAAATAAATACAACTAGAATAATAAAGTTCAAGCATTTGCTCTAGCCAATACTGAAAATTCAGTACATTTGATGCAGTCACAACTACACATGCAGATATTGCTACTGCTAAGAAATCTCCATGGAGACAAATAATTGCTAAGAACAATCATGCAAGGACAGCTATAGGGAAAACCAATTTCAACAGAGATAGATTCATTACATATGAAAGCCCTCACCTTGAAGATAGAAGCTAATATGGGGTACAATCTGCCTATATTTTCCTTCGTGAAGATAGAAGCTATAAATGCGGGCCTCTTTCATGAGGTTTCGGGCTTTTGTGCAACGATTGCTCGAAGCTTTTGGCCTTCCACCACACTATCTTTTGGCCTAAGTCGTACATTTGCTGCTTGCATACCTACATGAGAAAATAGAACAAAGAATCAATTACTAAGCGTATGAATTCGGCATGACTCAGGTAAAAAAACAGTCAGCAAGGTTGTAAGCATGTAAAAATAAATTGAGCTAGAAATCCCAAGAACATATCGGTGTTGCAAACTTCTTTTATGGTTAGCAATGAATCACAGTGTTCATGGAAATGGAAATTAGCAAGTATTGATGGAAATCAACACAATCCAGTATTAAATCAGGTCGAAAAAGAGGTAAACTGAAAAACAGGCGGAATTCTCAAGAACTTATTTTGAGGTATCTGATTTGATCAGGTAATAGATGGTCAGTACCTTAGGTGAAACAACTCTACTGGTATCTAGTATTGTGTATTGCATCAGCGTACAAGCACAACAACTTTAGCAGATATATTCTTTAAAGATGATGACATAGCAGGCCGTCCTAACATAGCATTGATTAAAAAATTAAGCAACTAGTTCACGGAACAGATAACTAATAGAAGCACCTTTTTGATGAGCAGGGCAAAATAGCACAAATCCCTTGGAATTTCATCTACAGCCTGGACACGACAGAGGCACAGAAGAAAGTGCCCAAGTTCATCAATAACTCCTTTAGTGTTTGGACACTAAGGGAGAGGCAAAATTCCCCGAGTGTCGCTGGCTTCCCCGAGTGCTAAAAATCGGGCACTCGGGAAAGAGAATCTTCCCCGAGTGTTGCACTCGGGGAAGAATTGCACTCGGGAAAGAAAGGCTTTCCCGAGTGCCGCAGAGATCCTGACACTCGGTAAAGAGCAGCACTCGGCAAAGGCCCTCTTCCCCGAGTGCAACACTCGGGGAAGATCGGCACTCGGTAAAGAAACTTGTTACTTGACGGTCCACCCCGCCCACGCCGTTAAAACTTAAAAAAAATTCTTCCCCGAGTGCCTTCCCTAGCACTTGGGGAAGAGGCCCTTTCCCGAGTGCCAGGGAAGGCACTCGGGGAAGAATTTTTGTTTTTTTTTTTTTTTTTGCCTCATTTTTTGTGAGGCCTTCCCACATTATTTAAAACTCTCTGTTCAAATTTGGGATAATTTTGCATACTTCAAATTTGAACTGCAGGTGCATGCAATAATGGAATTTGGTGATTCAAAAAATGATATTCATGATATTTTGGTATGTTGAGGCCGTATCCAGGAACTCACATGAAATGTCGAGCATCTTGTTGACGTAACATGACGAGGTACTTACGGGAAAAGTGTATTTAAATCATTTTGGGTCTCAAATTTTGGTTCGAACTTGTCATTTTTTAAAATTTCAAATTTGAAAGGTTCAAATTTGAAAGGTTCAAATGACAAGATGACCAATATAAAAGTTGTAGATATTGATGAGTTGAACAACTTTTGTATTCATCACTTTTACATCTGAAATCATTTAGGGTTTTAAAATTTGGTTGGAATTTGTCAAATTTCAATTTTAAAATGTGTAAAACATTGTCACATCCAAGTTTGATCAAACTTAAATACTGAATCATGATTTTAGAAATTTTTAGGAAAAGAAACCATCATATTTTGAGTTAGTATGAGGGAGAACAACTAGTTATAAAGTTTAACCATAGATTAAAAAGAGAAATCACACTATTCTAGATGATCCTTACATGATCATAATGAACAGTGTGATTTCTTTTTTTAATCTGTGGATCAACTTTGTAACTAGTTTTTCTTTCTCATACTAACTCTAAATCTGATGATTTTTTTCCTAAAATTTTCTAAAATCATTCTCTATCAATTTATTTTGTTGGTTTGGTCAATATATACATATGAAAAGTTTGAGCAATTTAAATTTTAAATTTCAAAAAAATGCAACTTCAGACAAGATTTTGGTACCCCAAATAATTTCAGCTGAAAAAGTGATAAATACCAAAGTTGAATAACTCATCAAGATCTACAACTTTTGTATTGGTCATTTCTTCATATGACAAAGTGGTAATGACACTGTTTACAAATGTGACACATCTCTCATATGGTTTTATAAACTATGAGACATGTGTAAGATTAGTGAACAATGTGTGCTAAGAATTTATCAAATGAAGAAATGACCAAAATAAAAGTTGTAGATATTCATGAGTCGAACAACTTTGGTACTCATCACTTTTTATGTTGAAATCAATTTGGGTCTTCAATTTTGGTTCGAACTTGTCGTTTTTCAAAATTTCAAATTTGGAAAGGTTCAAATTTTGTCAAATGACAAGATTACTAAAATAAAAAGTTGTAGATCTTGATGAGTTGAACAACTTTTGTATTCATCACTTTTTTTGTTGAAATCATTTTGGGTCTCAAATTTTGGTTCGAACTTGTTATTTTTTAAAATTTCAAATTTGAAAGGTTCAAATTTTGTCAAATGATAAGATGACCAAAATAAAAGTTGTAGATCTTGATGAGTTGAACAACTTTTGTATTCATCACTTTTACATCTGAAATCATTTAGGGTTTTAAAATTTGGTTAGAACTTGTCAAATTTTAAATTTCAAATTTTAAAATGTGTAAAACGTTGTCACATCCAAGTTTGACCAAACTTAAATGCTAATCATGATTTTAGATATTTTTAGGAAAAAAAAAACCATCACATTTGGAGTTAGTATGAGGGAGAACAACTACTTACAAAATTTACCCACAAATTAAAAAGAGAAATCACACTGTTCTAGATGATCCTTCCATGATCATAGTGAATAGTGTGATTTCTTTTTTTAATCTGTGGGTCAATTTTGTAACTAGTTTTTCTTCCTCATACTTATTCCAAATCTGATGATTTTTTTCCTAAAATTTTCTAAAATCATTCTCTATCAATTTATTTTGTTGGTTTTGTCAATATATACATATGAAAAGTTTGAGCAAGTTAAATTTTGAATTTCAAAAAAATGCAACTTCAGACAAGATTTTGGTACCCCAAATGATTTCAGCTGAAAAAGTGATAAATATCAAAGTTGAATAACTCATCAAGATCTACAAATTTTGTATTGGTCATTTCTTCAGATGACAAAGTGGTAATGACATTGTTCACAAATGTGACACATCTCTCATATGGTTTCATAAACTATATGAGACATGTGTAAGATTAGTGAACAATGTGTGCAAGGAATTTGTCAAATGAAGAAATGACCAAAATAAAAGTTGTAGATATTCATGAGTTGAACAACTTTGGTACTCATCACTTTTTATGTTGAAATCAATTTAGGTCTTAAATTTTGGTTCGAACTTATCATTTTTTAAAATTTCAAATTTGAAAGGTTCAAATTTTGTCAAATGACAAGATTACTAATATAAAAGTTGTAGATATTAATGATTTGAACAACTTTGGTATTCATCACTTTTTATGTTGAAATCATTTTGGGTCTCAAATTTTGGTTCGAACTTGTCATTTTTTAAAATTTCAAATTTGAAAGGTTCAAATTTTGTCAAATGACAAGATGACCAAAATAAAAGTTGTAGATCTTCATGATCTCTACAACTTTGATGTTTATCAAATTTTCATTTGAGATCCTTTGGTATCTCAAAATTATTTTAGTAGTTTTAATTTTATTTTTTTAAAATTTTAAATCTTTTCCTCATTTTTAAAGGTTCAATTTTGCAATTTTAAACTGTTATAGTTGTTTTAGTTATTGTTTATGTAAATATATCTATAAAAAAAATAATTATAAAATTTGAATTCACATGATGCCTTATCTATTTACTCGACAATAGAAAAAAGTTAATAAAACCATTTCATATGAAAATTCCTAGTGGTTAACACACAATTTCAGAGTGTTTTATTCATTTATGTCAGAATGTGTTTGAATATATGAGACTACTAAGCACTAAGAGTGTTTTATTTCTAGTGGTTAACACACAATTTCAGAATTAACCTCACCTTTTGCTTGTTGGTCATTACTGTCCAGGGCACTTGTTTTCTCACTTCTTCTCAGTACATTACGTGGAATTATTCGTCTCCCGAGCTGGAAATTCTAGTTAATTATTGATCGTGTACAGATGACACTTCTCTGGACTTATTGTCCTTCGGAGCTGGAATTTCTCGTTAAATATCGGTGTACGTACAGACGACACTTCCCTGGAATTTTTCTCCACCCCAAGCGAAATTTTCGGTTCAGCTCAGATGTATCTGGCCGCGCCCATTGCAGTTCGTACCGGTCAAAAAATTTCACACGAATTCGATCACCCGCGCTAGAACCGCGCCAATCCGGCCCAATTTCCATTTCCCCGCCAGCCCACGCGCGTATACACCCCCAAAACCCTAAAATCGCCCCCAAATTTACCCAATCTCTCCTCTGTGTCCTTCCGGCGGCGGCTGCTCAGACGACGCAGGGCGCCTCGTGGCTCGCGCTCGTCGGTGGTCGGCCAGCCCTCAAGCGTGGCTCCTCCTCATTGCAGCTCTCGCTGGCCGTCTGGGCCGCAGCCTTGGCTGGACACTGGCGATCCACGGCGTCGTCGACTCGACGAGCTCCCGGCCTCCCGCTCGACACCGAGCACGCGGGACGCCAAGCAGCCCCCCGCCCCGCCACGCGACGCGCGCAGCCCCGGCTCCAACTCCATCCAATCGTCCACCCTTTTTCGAGGTATTCGAGGCTCTTCGTCTTCATCATCCTCGTTGTCATGAACGCAAACCTGGCCTGTTGATTTCATCTCTCCAATGCTAACTGATGCCTCTTTGGCAGGTGAATCCAGTCCGTAGGTTACTAGGATCTATCAGCTATCTTGAACACAAGGTAAGCGGCATAACTCGAGTTTTTTTAGAGCAACTTGCTTTGTATCTTGCCGCGGATTTCCAACCAGCAAGCAGTCCGGAGGCTTGCGGCTTCTGAGAACCTGTCACAGGAACATAGCATTATCATCTGTAACTGTATAACAGAACACTAGAACAGAGGCGCGGCAGACACGTGTGTTGTGCTTTGTGGTTTACTTGGGTAGTAGATGCAAAGAATCAATGTAAGAAAATAGTAATCTGAGATTTGTAGCTGACAACAGTACATGCTTTCGTAAGAGAAGTTTCTGTAGATTCTATCCAAAAAAAAATGCTACTGCATAGTTGTCTAAGATTGAATTTGAACCAGCAAGTAGTCGTTTGTCGAATGACCAGTCTATGTCTGCTAGGGATGTTGGTGGTTCCCGGACTAGCAAGGTTGAGAAGGAGCGTCGTAAGAAGAATTATGATCCCAATGTATTCTTTAAGGTGAATGGGAAATTTTACCAGAAGCTTGGTAAAATTCGGCTCTGGGGGTAGCAGTGAGGTTCACAAAGTTATATCAGCTGAGTGCATAATATATGCCTTGAAAAAGATCAAGCTTAAAGGCCGTGACTACCCAACTGCCTATGGCTTTTGTCAGGAAATCGAGTACCTAAATAAGTTGAAAGGAAAAGGCAATATCATACAGCCGATTGATACGAGGTACCAAGTTGCTAGCATTATCTCCAAACACCTTTTTTTATATACATATATTTGTTTAGTGTTCTATAGGAAGAGGATTCAGTTGCTTCGGCATCTAAACAATGATAGCATTATCCATGTAAACCACTGCCCAGGATTTCTTTCTTTGAATTTCCTGCCTCCGGTTGAACATTTTGATGTAAGCCTTTAAAGTTTGTTAGTTTGCTGTAGGACCATTATTAACAAGAATGAATGGAAAGTATCAATAATCTTTATTATCATGCAAGCACCATGCGTGTTTAATACTGGTAATTCTTTTCAGGGTTTATCGCATTAGACACTTGTGCATAATTATGGTGTTGTTTAAAATTCTGAGTTTCTTGTGTTTATTAATTCTCATTCATGCATATCATGAATGGTCACAGTTGTGCAGTACTCCCTCTAATGCTGTTTCTGGGTCTAGTTTCACATTGCCAGGAGATTTTTTTTTGTTTTTTTTGCCCCATTTTTTTGTGAGGCCTTCTCACATTATTTAAAACTCCTTGTTCAAATTTGGGACGTGTCGGCCTTCGTGCCGGAAATATGTCGGCACATGATTTGTTGATGTGTTGGCCTTCGTGCCGGAAATGTGGTTGTCGGCCTTCGTGCCGACGTTTTTCTTGCAGGTTTTGGAAACCTCCCCGTGCAGGGGAGGTGCTACCAAAATTTTCAACTTTTATTTACACTCCTCACATTTTTATCTTGTCACTCACGTGCAATCTCCTCTCTTTTTTGCAGCATCAATCGGGGGCGGCATCGAACCATGTCGAAGGGTCGCCGGCATCGCACGTCGGGCCATCCCCACCTGTACCGTCGCCGGGATCGCACGCTGGGGCGTCCCACCCCTCACAGTCGCCGTGAGCCGCCTTCGGAGTTGTTTTTATGTATTGAACTTGTGAACTTGGAATAGTGTGTACTTTTGAACGTGTGGTTTGTAATATATTGTGGATTTCGAACAAATTTGGTCGTTTGTGATATATAAATGTGGTTTGTGTCATATTGGTGTTGATTTGTGGTTTGTGATATATATATGCTTTGTTGTTTACCAGGAAAAGCAAAAAACAAAAAAAAAGAATTTTAGAAGTGGCTTCCCCGAGTGCCTGTGCTGTGGCACTCGGGAAAGTGGGATTTTTTTAAAAAAAAACAAATTTCTTTGCCGAGTGCCTGAGCTACGGCACTCGGCAAAGAGTATTTAAAAAAATTCAAAAATCTTTCTCGAATGTTGCACTCGGGGAAGAAAATAAAAAAAACGGCGTCGGTCGTCGGCCAACGGCGTCAAGTCTTCCCCGAGTGCCAGCACGGCACTCGGCAAAGCCTTCCCCGAGTGCACGATTTTCGACACTCGGGGAAGGCGCTTTTCCCGTGGGAGGATTAGACGGAGGCTCTTCCCCGAGTGTTGCACTCGGAGAAGGCTTCCCCGAGTGCAACTGGGTCTTCCCCGAGTGCAACTGGCACTCGGGAAAGCCAACAGTTCCTGTAGTGGGATCTTGTAAGCCTTAACTTGTTTACTTATCTGTATTATAAAGAACAACGGCAAGTGAGTGAATAATAACTTATATTTGTACTACAACATTGTAAATAAACCCAGAAACAATGATAATCATTTAGATAGTAGTTATTTTTAAATGACTTCCTAAGTGAAAGAAAACAATTGTATGTATACTAGTTATTACTTATATTACTATAAACTTAAAATTGTAGATGAAATATTGCATTGCATTTAGCTATATGGATAAAAGACCAAGACTCTACACTGGCCTATGCTATATTAGTCTAAAATCAGCGTATGGACAGGCACGGTGGAGAACAAACATCATTTAGTTTTATATGTGTGCCTGGAATAATGCTAGAGTCAGAGATTAGTTCATTTTTAGATAGAAGAATACACTGCTCTATTTCATTCTTCATGAACATCCGAAAAAACACTACTAGAGCATTAGAGATTCATGGATTTATACATCTACCAAGGCAACATCTAGTGTAAAAAATGGCTCTACTAGATTCCAAAATCACAACCAAACAGAACCCAAGCTGGACAAAGCAACCACCAAATAGTGCCGATATAAATCAACGTCAGAGCATACAAACAGCTCAAGGCAGCATTTCGACACAATCTGACAGGACATCAGTACATCACAGAAAGCACATCGCCATCATGTTTTTGCTCTTAGTGCTTAGTAGTCTCATATATTCAAACACATTCTGACATAAATGAATAAAACACTTTGAAATTGTGTGTTAACCACTAGGAATTTTCCCCTTCTGTCTTCCCATCGAACTCTGTATATCTACTTGTAGTGACTCTATTTGCAAAATAAGGAGGAGATCGAGTCTGATACATACCAAAATTTCAGCGATGCCGTTTGTGCAGAAGTGAGCCCCTTCCGGACGTGCTTCCTTACGGAAACGGCTTCTAGAGCGGCTGATGTTGGAGATGCCCCGGATGTGTTGGTCTACAGCGAGCGGCCTTACCACCATCATCGTGGATGTACTTGCGCAGCTCCGCCGCAGGTCCGACGCCTCTCCTCCGATCCCATCCGCAGGTCCGGCGTAGGCTCACCACCGCTCCACGAAACCCCACCCCTTCAGCACCTAGAAAGCACGTGCGGCGAGGCGCGTGGAGAGAGCAAATCAGGAAGCCGTGATGCACGGGCGGAGGAAGGAAGAAGAAGCGGAGATGGGGATAGCTCGAGCGACTCACCTCAAGCAAGCCGGTAGGGACGAAGGGGCTAGCTGTCACTGCTGCGTCTCCTGGCGCCGGGCCGACCGAGCCGGGTAATCGCCGAGGGGAGGACTATGGGGCCAAGCCAACGCGCGCGAGGTCCACGCCGCCGCGCGGCCGAGGGGCGCCTATGACGTGCCTCTCCGAGCTCATCGGGCAGCCACACAGGTGGGGGTGGGGGCTCGTCTCGTCCCACACTGCTGCGCCCGCCAGAGGAGGGGGTCATGTGAGGGAGTGAGGACCCTAGGGTTTCGATCAAGAAGAGATCCAAATACAGTTTATTCGGCATTTGGCATATCTCAGCCGTTCGAAGTCGATCCAACGGTGAAAAGCGAGTGTGCTCCGACATGGGCTGAGCCGAATATCTGATGGGCCCAATTCGAAATTGCTTCACCCTTGACTGTATAATAATAATGGTTTTATTAACTTTTTCTATTGTCGAGTAAATAGATAAGGCATCATGTGAATTCAAATTTTATAATTATTTTTTATAGATATATTTACATATACAATAACTAAAACAACTACAACAGTTTAAAATTGCAAAATTAAACCTTTAAAAATGGGGGAAAAATTTAAAATTTTAAAAAATTAAAATCAAAACTACTAAAATAATTTTGAGACACCAAATTATCTCAAAAGAAAATTTGATAAACATAAAAGTTGTAGAGGTCATGAAGATCTACAACTTTTATTTTGGTCATCTTGTCATTTGATAAAATTTGAACCTTTCAAATTTGAAATTTTAAAAAAGGACAAGTTCGAACCAAAATTTGAGACCAAAAATGTTTTCAACATAAAAAGTGATGAATACCAAAGTTGTTCAAATCATTAATATCTACAACTTTTATTTTAGTCATCTTGTCATTTGACAAAATTTGAACTTTTCAAATTTGAAATTTTGAAAAACGACAAGTTCGAACCAAAATTTAAGACCCAAATTGATTTCAACATAAAAAATGATGAATACCAAAGTTGTTCAACTCATAAATATCTACAACTTTTATTTTGGTAATTTCTTCATTTGACAAATTCTTAACACACATTGTTCACTAATCTTACATATGTCATAGTTTATAAAACCATATGAGAGATGTGTCACATTTGTGAACAATGTCATTACCACTTTGTCATATAAAGAAACGACCAATACAAAAGTTGTAGATCTTGATGAGTTATTCAACTTTGTTATTTATCACTTTTTCAGTTGAAATCATTTGGGGTACCAAAATCTTGTCTGAAGTAACATTTTTTTTAAATTCAAAATTTAAATTGCTCAAACTTTTCATATGTATATATTGACAAAACCAACAAAATAAATTGATAGAGAATGATTTTACAAAATTTTAGAAAAAAAAATCATCAGATTTGGAGTTAGTATGAAGAAGAAAAACTAGTTAAAAATTTCTAAAATCATGCTTCAGTTGACAAACTTGGACGTGACAATGATTTGTAAAATTTGAAAATTTGAAATCACAAAATTTAAAACACTAAATGATTTCTCACTATGATCATGTAAGGATCATTTAGAACAGTATGATTTCTCTTTTTAATCTGTGGGTAAACTTTGTAATTAGTTGTTCTCACTCATACTAACTCCAAATGTGATGGTTTTTTTTGCTAAAAATTTCTAAAATCATGCTTCAGCATTTCAGTTTGATCAAACTTGGACGTGACAATGTTTTACGTATTGTAAAATTTGAAATTTAAAATTTGACAAGTTCAAACCAAAATTTAAAACACTAAATGATTTCAGATGTAAAACTGATGAATACAAAAGTTGTTCAACTCATCAAGATCTACAACTTTTATTTTGGTTATCTTGTCATTTGACAAATTTTGAACCTTTCAAATTTGAAATTTTAAAAAATGACAAGTTAAAACCAAAATTTGAGACCCAAAATGATTTCAACATAAAAAGTGATGAATACCAAAGTTGTTCAAATCATTAATATCAACAACTTTTATTTTAATCATCTTGTCATTTGACAAAATTTGAACCTTTCAAATTTGAAATTTTAAAAAACGACAAGTTCGAACCAAAATTTAAGACCCAAATTGATTTCAACATAAAAAGTTATGAATACCAAAGTTCAACTCATGAATATATACAACTTTTATTTTGGTTATTTTTTCATTTGACAAATTCTTAGCACACAGTGTTCACTAATTTTACACATGTCTCATATGGTTTATAAAACCATATGAGAAATGTATCACATTTGTGAACAATGTCATTACCACTTTGTTATATGAAGAAATGACCAATACAAAAGTTGTAGATCTTGATGAGTTATTCAACTTTATTATTTATCACTTTTTCAGTTGAAATCATTTGGGGTACCAAAATCTTGTCTGAAGTTGCATTTTTTTGAAATTCAAAATTTAAATTGCTCAAACTTTTCATATGTATATATTGACAAAACCAACAAAATAAATTGATAGAGAATGATTTTTGAAAATTTTAGGAAAAAAAAAATCATCAGATTTGGAGTTAGTATGAGGAAGAAAAACTAGTTACAAAGTTGACCCACAGATTAAAAAAAGAAATCACACTGTTCACTATGATCATGTAAGGATCATTTAGAACAGTGTGATTTCTCTTTTTAATCGATGGGTAAACTTTGTAACTAGTTGTTCTCCCTCATACTAACTCAAAATGTGATGGTTTTTTTCCTAAAAATTTCTAAAATCATGATTCAGCATTTAAGTTTGATCAAACTTGGATGTGACAATGTTTTACACATTTTAAAATTTGAAATTTGAAATTTGACAAGTTCAAATCAAATTTTAAAACCCTAAATGATTTTAGATGTAAAAGTGATGAATACAAAAGTTGTTCAGCTCATCAATATCTACAACTTTTATTTTGATCATCTTATCATTTGACTAAATTTGAACCTTTCAAATTTTGAAATTTTAAAAAAGGAAAATGGGCACTGCAGGGGCGGCTGGTGATTGAGCTGTCCCTACAGATCAACCCCAACTGTAGGGACGGCTCAAGTTACCAGCCGCCCCTACAGTGCCATCTGTAGGGGCGGTTGGGCTGCTGGGACCCGAGGACGCCCACTGTAGGGGCGCCCCCAACCCTAGCCACCCCTATTGTACAAATGTCCCCGTTCCTACCGTAAGAGTCTGGCGTAGTGAAACACACCAAAGTAGCGTCAAACAACAGATCGACGCTAAAAGTGGAAGATAGCCGATGCATTGTCTGTCGGTATCAAATCTCTAACAAACCATTAGTCGGCACTTCAGAGAGAACTATGAAGTCGCTGCATTGGGGCTGCGGTATAGTGCCTCCCAATCAATGAGAGAACTATCGAACACCTCTAGTAAAGCTGGCAAGTCCAAGTCTGCCTCAGACTCTTGAACATCTATACTTGTTTGAGGCATTTCTGTGCTCTGATGAAGATCCATACTTCCAACGAGTTGGGGAAGCCGGACCATGCTGATGGTATGATGGTCCTTGCAAGTGTGGTCACCATAGTACACGACACTGTACTTTGCACTTTCCTCGCCGGCTATGGAACTATTACCGGTACCATCATCGTCATTTGGTTCTTGTTCCTCAATTGTCTTTGTTGCTAAGCAGTTCCGTTCTCTGTAGGCGCATCTGTAGTAGCTCCTGATTAATTGACCACAAGTTCATGTGATATGGTTATTATTACCATATATGTGTAGTGTCTATTATAATATATAGTTTGTAGATTTGCTTGAGATCATGTATGTATAGTAAGGATTTGATCACAAATGAAAGGACAGTCAAATCTGCTCATGCAATAACTGTAAGCAGCTTGTTTTCTGGATGATGAAGAATGTGATGATCGACGGATACTATAAGAGATCGATAGATATATTATTTACCTAGGATGTTATTTCCTCCCATTGATGTTCTTCTGCCCATATTTTCTCCACAGATGGCCATCATAGTGTGGAACATGTGTAACAAGGGACCTTGATTGCTTGTCGTTGTTCCTCCTAGAGACATATGTAGAATCAGTTGATGCATAGATGTTACAAAAAGCTGGATTATATGGACATACTGGTAATAAAACAAGTTGATCGCATCTGATATTCATCAAATCACACCTTCTCTTTTGACCAACGCTATTAGGCTGCTTCGCCAATCGCGCTTGCTCCTCCGTCATCTTCTCACCATTAGGAGTGCTATTCTTCCTCACCAATGACTTGTCGTGGACGACTGGATCTCCCGAAGGTCCACCTCCGCCTCCGGTACTCATGAGGCAGCCCTCAAGCATAGACACCACGCCTATGTTGCAGCCGATCACGTCGTCAAAGAGCTGGACGGCGATCTCGGTGGCTGAGAAGGTATCATCGATGACGCCGTGGAGCAGCGGGAGGACGAGCGCTCGTAGCTGCATCACAAGGTCCTGCTGCCTCCTCATGGCCTCCATCATCTCCCAGCCATGGCCGCAGGGCGGCGGCATGACAAGGCTGCTCATCTTGTTGTCCATTCGATCAGTAAGTACTCAATTATTGTGATTGCCCTTTGTCTCAAGCAGCTAAAGGTGTGCGAAGTAAGTAACTACTACTGGTGCTGGTAGTTTTCGGGTCAATAATGTCACTCTCTCTGACGAAGTGAGAAAGCTAACTTTTTTTAAGGTAGGCCACGAGAATGAGAGAGAGCTGTAGCTAGCTAGGTGTTGTCATGGAGAGTGTAGCTCTCGCTCGGCCGCTAGAGTGTACTTGGTTATATATGCAGTGCTGTGTACCAATCGAGCTTAATTGGCACGTGTGTTATATATGATGCTGCAGTCGCATGCAAGAATAAAAAGAAGCAGTGAGGCATCCATTTCTCGGTGTGAACGCATGGGCGTGTGCATGACCACGCGGCATTGGCATCGACCACACGAGCCAGGGCTTGAGACTTTCAACTCACCCTGTCCTTCATACGTATGTTATGCACGTGTGTGTCTATTGTACACCTTCATTCGGACCAAATCGAGGGATATGCATAAATCTTACCTATACTCACCCTGTTCCGTTCATGCTAACTTTTGTCGTAAGTCAAGCTTCTTTTAACTTGATCAAGTTTACAAAATCGACAATATCAATTTAGCCTCATTAATTCTTGATGAAATATATTTTTATAGTGAATTTATTTGAGTTGTAGAAGTTAATATATTTTCTTAAAAATTTGGTCAAATTAACTTAGACAAAGCTAAATTCATTGAACTATAATTTGGTACGGAGAGAGTACATAGAGACGTTTTCCCTCGAAAAGTGAAATATAAAGATTTATGCACCTTAGTGCTATATATACAAGTAAAGTAAGGCAAAGCAATATATATGTATATAAACACTAAAATGACTGTGATTTAATTCTTGTAAGGAAAAATTGGTGCTATAGGACCAAGAGAATTTCGTTGTCTACTGTGCCACAGCTGTGCGCGTCCATGGTATGAGTAGCAACAGCCCAAACATGGAAGCAGAAAAGTCAATGTGTCGTGGGATTCTTTGAGGACAAGCTGAGTGGGTGGGATGTGTGTGTGTGTGGTTGGGGGGTGTTAGGAAGAGGAGGGGATATGATGCACGGAATTGTCCCTGAGTAGTGTGATCTAGATGGATGGAATTCACGAAAATGTCGCTACCTATTACCCCTAATTTGTGCTAATAATCGTAGGATTCCCTTTTTGTTACCTACTCTCTTCGTCTCCAAATAAATCAACTACTAAAATCTATGCGAGTCAAACTATCTTAAGTTTGACTAATTTTGTGGGAAAGTGTAACAACATCTATGATATAAAATGAGCACATTATGAAAACACATTCTATAGTATATATAATGATGCTAATTTGATGTCATAAATCTTGATGGGTTTTTATAGAAGGTCAGTAAAGTTTGACTTAAGACAAGACTCTAGGAATCTATTTATCCAGGGGGACAGAGAGTATTGTTCTAATAAATTAACCATCTAACTAGGTGAATTCATGGGATGTTTTATTCTGTGAATCCTAGGATTATTAGGACAAATTAAGAGAAATAGGTAGCATTAGCAAAGGGACTCATCACATGCTTCTAATTAAGGCACGTCTAACCCATTTTATTGGTGGATTTACTTTAAAGATGCCTGCGAAAAGGCTTGTAGTCCTAGTGGTTACAAGAGCCTCAGTAGCACCATAGGTCCTAGGTTTTACTCTGTGTGAGAGTGAATATTCCAGAATATAACGGCGTTTGTAGTTTTAGTGGTAGGCGACGTTTCCATGGACAGCGAGGCGCCTGTGGTGACTTCGTCAATCTCAAGGATTTGCTAGCCAAGTCTTCAAAGATGCTTATAGGGGTAGGGTGTGCGTGCGTGGGTTCACATGGCTGGGTGTGCATGCATTTTGAGTGTCTGAGTTGTATTATGTAATCACAAAAAAAAGACTTTAAGGATGCCTGTCGGCTAACCCAGCCTTGAACGCAATAAATCATATACACATGCCCTGTATTTGTGGAGATGAATTAATGTGTGCTGTCTTAGTTTACCCACAGAATCCTTTATATTTGTGGATAAATTTTAGACACTAATTAAGATCCTTTATATATATGGATGGAGTAAGTATACAAGAGGGGTTAGCTGTACACAACTATAAGTGTGAATGGCTACGCTCTGTTCAATATTAGTATTATGCTTTGCGCTTAGTTTTGATATTTGTGATGCAGTTTTGTTATTTGATGGCATCATTATTCAGAGGCCAGAATAAAACTTCCCTTCGTCAGAAAACATCTTTCCCCCAATAAAAGAGCACATCAGGAGGTCAATTTCGGTCCAATGATAAAAAAATACTCCCTAACTTTTCGGACAGATTATTTAAAGGGCCCACATATGTTCCAAATCGAAGCACACCTAACCCAAGAGTTTGGTGGATTTGAAGGACAATTGTTGAGCTAACCCAGGCCTTAATGGTAATAATTTGTATACACATGATTTTATATTTGTGGACATGAAGTAATGTGTGGTATCTTAATTAGTTTATCAATAATTCTATACTAGAAGGATACTCCATACATTGCTACGGGACTTTCTTACAAATAAAATTGTTACATGTATGAGTTAGATGACGAAACAAGAAAACAAATAGCAATATATTGTAGTGGAGGTGACATGGATAGCTTACATTAAGAGGTTAAAAGTAAGTGAAGATGACATGTCATTCAGTGGGAGATGATATGGATGGTCTACATATTCAGACAAAAGTCTAATATTGATGAGGTCTACATTTATAAGATATATATAGATTTGTGGATAAATTTCAAACAGAAACCCTTACAAATTTGTTTTTTCAAACAGTTATCTCCTTGGATGGTGGGGGTGTATATACAATTGGGGCTGTGGATATATAAACTGTGGATGGCTTTATTGCCATCCATCGTCACAGATGCAAAGGTCGGAGGTGCATGAACTTGGACTAGTCTCATTTTCCTGGTCAGAGTGTAACCATATACATCGATGATGTGAAATGAAACATTTCTTTTTTTGTTCTATCTGGATTGGAGCGGTTGAGGAATGCATATGCGTGATTGCCAAACATTAGGAGATGGGATTCCTTCTAAATCGTAAGTTATTTTAACTTTTCTAAGATATATAAATGATGTGTCTAGGAGTATATAGGGTGCAATTGTTTGCTCGCATTATTAGTGTTGCAGTGTCTTAGGAGTTGCTCGCATTAGTATTGCATTGTTCGTCTGGACAGTGAGTTGTACATTGTACATGTACATAAGAAAAAGATACTCTCTCTATCCTAAATTATAAGTCATTTCAAGAATCTTGTAGAGTCAAAGCATGTCAAGTTTGACCAAATTTATATGATAAGATAATAACATTGATGATACCAACTAAGTATCATTAGGTTCTTCATTAATTATATTTTCATAGTATATCTATTTGATCTCATAAATCTTTATAATTCTTTCTATAATTTTGGTCAAACTTGAGATGCTTTGACTCTCCAAAATTCTTGGAATGACTTATAATTTGAGATAGAGGGTGTACATGTCTGGAAAATGCAAAACAATGGAATGAAGTAATTGCTACTTGGGGAGGGGGGGGTTTGTTCAAACCGAATTAGTAGTTAAATGTCGTTAGTCCTACTTATTGAGGGGATACCATCATACTTACTCTAGATAGCTTAGCTAGCTGCAAATCTTGCTGCTTGCATACATGGTATCAGCAAATATGCTGCTTGCTCCTTAATTGTTGTTACTACTGCTCTGTATACTAACTACTATACAAGAGGTAGCAACATATTATATACATGTACCTTTACAATTTGTACTAGTACATCATTCCTTGGAACTAATTAACAACCAGTCCCATTTTCTCTCCGCCTATATTGTCTCAACATAGCAGGTCTCAAGCCTTGGTAAAGGAGGAGGGTTGTGATAGGCGTGGCGAGCCAACGTTAAATCTAGACATTCTAATAGAGATGAAACCCAAAAGAAAACCGTTGGGGAGTAACCCTCTTAGCGACGCGCCACATCGGAACCTAGGTATGGTGTTAAATGGGCAAGGGCCGGGTTGGCACCCCCTTGGTGACGCGCCGTGTCGTGATCTGGGCATGATGTCAAGTGAGCAAGGATCGGGTCATCGCTTCCTTAGTGGCGCGCTACATCGGCGTCCGGGTGTAGTGAAATATGAGCAAGGGTCTTCACATCTGAGTCGATGGGTGTGAAGGGTAAGGAAGCTAGTCGAACCAACTAGGATCCGTTTAGGTAGTTGGAATGTAGGGTCGCTTATAGGTAAGTTAAGAGAATTAGTTAATACCGCGACTAGGAGGCGTGTAAATATATTATGCGTTCAAGAGACTAAATGGAAGGGTCAAAAGGCGAAGGAGGTGGACAATACAGGTTTCAAGCTTTGGTACACAGGGACAGTCGCGAATAGAAATGGAGTAGAAGTTTTGATTGATAAGAGCCTCAAGAATGGTGTGGTGGGAGTGAGAAGGCAAGGAGATAGGATTATCTTAGTCAAGCTTGTCGTTGGTGATATGGTCTTGAACGTAATTAGTGCGTATGCCCCCCAATTAGGCCTCGACGAGAGTGCTAAGAGACAGTTCTGGGAAGACTTAGATGGCCTGATTAGAGCTGTACCTAGTAGTGAGAAACTTTTTATAGGAGGAGATCTTAATGGGCATGTAGGTACTACAAGCGCAGGTTTTGAGGCAGTTCATGGAGGTTTTGGGTATGGTAGTAGGAATCAGGAGGGGGAGGAAGTTCTGGACTTCGCGATAGCTTTTGACCTGATGATAGCCAACACTTTAGAAAGAGAGAATCTCATCTAGTGACATTCAGTAGCAGACAACACTTTAGCCAGATTGACTTTGTCCTCGTAAGAAGGACAAACGAGCATGCTTGGGTTGCAAGGTGATACCAGGGGAGTGTGTTGTTTCTCAACATAAGCTTTTGGTGGCAGACTTTCGTTTTTAGGTGCATGCCCGTAGGGATAAACAAGCTAAGATTGAAATAACAAAGTGGTGGAAACTGAAAGGGGAGACGTCAGAGGTATTCAGGGAAAGGGTTATCAAAGAGGGCTCTTGAAAGAAAGAAGAGGACATAAACAACATGTGGGAGAAGATGGCAACCAACATTCGAAAGGTGGCCTCAGAGGTGTGTGGAGTAACCAAAGGAAGTGGAGGCGAGGCTAAAGATACTTGGTGGTGGAACGAGGAAATCCAAAGGGCTATTAAGGAGAAGAAAGAATGCTATAGACGCTTGTACCATGACAGGAGTGTGGACAACATAGAGAAGTACAAGGTGGCAAAGAAGACTGCAAAGCGAGCTGTAAGTGTGGCAAAGGGTAGAGCGTACGAGGATCTTTACCAACATTTGAGTACGAAGGAAGGAGAGAAGGACATTTATAGGATGGCTATAGTTCATGAGAGAAAGACAAGGGACTTCAACCAAGTTAAGTGCATTAAGGATGAAAGGAAGCATCTCTTGGTGAAGGAGGATGAGATCCGACATTGATGGCAAGAGTATTTTGACAAATTGTTCAATGGTGAGAATATGGACACAACCTTTCAATTGGATGACTCTTGAGATGACACCAATAGGCGCTTTGTGCGGAGAATCCAAGAATCTGAGGTTAGAGAGGCGTTGAAAAGAATGAAAGGAGATAAGGCGATGGGACCGGATGGTATCCCAATTGAGGTGTGGAGATGCCTCGGGGACATAGCTATAGTATGGCTAACCAAGCTGTTCAACCATATTTTTCGGTCGAACAAGATGCTTGACGAGTGGAAGAGAAGTATATTGGTACCGATCTACAAGAATAAAGGGAATATTCAAAGTTATACTAATTACAGGGGAATTAAGTTGATGAGCCATACAATGAAGCTATGGGAGAGAGTTATCGAGCATCGCTTGAGAGCAATAACACGGGTCTCTATGAACCAATTTGGTTTCATACCCGAAAGGTCAACCATGGAAGCCATTTTCTTAATAAGACAAGTTATGGAGCGGCATAGGGAGAAGAAGGACCTACACATGGTTTTTATTGACTTGGAGAAGGCTTATGATAAAATACCAAGGAATGTTATGTGGTGGAATTTGGACAAACATAAAGTCCCAACGAAGTACGTCGGGCTCATTAAGGACATGTACAACAATGTTGTGACTAGTGTTCGAACAAGTGATGGAGACACGGATGACTTCCCGATTAGGATAGGACTATATCAAGGGTCAGGTTTGAGCCCTTATCTGTTTGCCTTAGTGATGGATGAGGTCACAAGGGACATACAAGGGGACATCCCTTAGTGTATGCTTTTCACGGACGATGTAATGCTAGTTGATGAAAGCCGGACATGAGTGAATCAGAAACTAGAGTTATGACGGAAGACTTTGCAGTCCAAAGGTTTTAGACTCAGTAGAACTAAAACTGAGTATATGAGATATGACTTCTGCACTATTACTCGGGAGGAGAAAGATATTAGTTTGGAAGGTCAAGTAGTGCCTAGGAAGGATATCTTTCGATGTTTAGGATCAATGCTACAGAGAGACGGGGATATTGATGAAGATGTTAGTCATAGAATCAAAGCAGGGTGGATGAAGTGGCGCCAAGCATCTGGTGTTCTATGTGACAAAAGGGTACCATAGAAGCTAAAAGTCAAGTTTTATAGGACGGCGATTAGACTTGCTATGTTGTATGGTGCAGAATGTTGGCCTACGAAAAGACGACATGTTCAACAGATAAGTATCACGGAAATGCGTATGTTGCGTTGGATTTGCGGTCATACAAGAAGGGATCGAGTTCGGAACGATGATATACGTGATAGATTAGGAGTAGCACCAATTGAAGAAAAGCTTGTCCAACATCGGTTGAGATGGTTTGGACATGTCCAACGGAGACCTCCAGAGGTACCGGTGCGTAGTGGAATACTAAGCCAGGATAGTAACATGAAGAGAGGGTGACTTGGGTAGAGGCAATAAAAGGAGACTTGAAATGATGGAATATACCCAAAAACTTAGCCTTAGATAGGAGTGCTTGAAAAAATAGCTATTCACGTGCCTAAACCTTGATTGCTTCTGCTGGGTTTCAACTTTAGTCTACCCTAACTTGTTTGGAATTTAAAAGCTTTGTTGTTGTTGTTGTTGATACTTTATATATGCATATATATATACCTTGGACCGGCGTGCCGCCACAGCCTTGTCCTATGCATGTGTCTCTCAAACAGCAAGAGTGTATCTACTCGCTCCTGCTACATAATCATCTACACATATACGTACACACACATCCATGTGCATGCTGATGTGCATGAGTATAATATACGAAGCCCAGCCGGCCGCCCAAGAAGACAGGAGGAATCAATCTCATTTGGGTGACCCTTCTTTGGCACTTGCATGGGATATACATACCGGGAATACTAATCAAAGGTGCATGCATGCGTGGAAATAGGTAAACTGCTGTCTTACTAGTAAGTGCTTGCATACGACTGTTCATGCTGACAACGACAATTCACAGGCCAAAGTTAGCAAATTTGCACTGTATGTCCACTGCATGACCAGAGCAGCAAGACACTTACGCCTAACTGCAATAACCAGGAGAACTAACACATGGCAAGTACTACAAGAAGGTCAACAAAAGCAGCATCAGCTCAGATTCAATTTGAAACACAAATAAACGTCCAGAGCCAAGACCAACCATTACTATCTTAAACTACGTACTAGCCATATGCTAAGACCACACATCTACATTGTACGTAGCCTTTAAGACCACACATACTGACATGCACAACCATGCAACTAAATTCAAACTTGAGATGTTAGGTATAAGCAAAGGATTCATCTCGTCGTTTCTTGCATTCAGATGACTGAATCCATCAGCTAGCAAGTTCATAGCCTAGTATAGAAAAAATAGATGCCCTTATGTGTTGGTATTGGTAAACTAAGACTGTTATGTTAAAGGACCACACGCAACTATATATTTTTAAGCACGTGCCACCGCAAGCTAGTGCAGACCCGTGATTTGTCGGTCAAAATTCAGATGGATCGGATCTTAGCTCTCCAGTTTAATAAGCTAAACATATATACATTGTATGTAGCTTGAACGATGCAGCAGCATGCCAGGTAGCAAGGACAGATATGGAGACTAGAAAGAGAGCCATGTGGTTAGTGATCAGCTGGAGACGAAGGAAGACAAGAAGATGATGAGGAAGGGGCTCTGGTCTCCTGACGAGGACGAGAGGCTTTACAGCCACATCACACACTACGGCGTCGGAACCTGGTCCTCCGTCGCCGAACTAGCAGGCAGGCACATATATATAAATATAACACTTGTGTATTTTTTTGTGTGTGTGTGTGTGTGTGTGTGTCTCTCTCTCTCTCTATATATATATATATATATGTGTGTGTGTGTGTGTGTTTTAGCAGCAGGATTGCATTGTGTTATTGGACGGGAAACTAATAAAGCATTCTATTATGGACATATATGATCATCATCGCAGGGCTGAAGAGGAGCGGGAAGAGCCGCAGACTGAGATGGATGAACTATCTGCAGCCAGACCTCAGCAGGGAGCCCATCTCCAAGCAGGAAGAGGACCTCATCGTATCATTGCACAAACTCCTAGGAAACAGGTAGCTTAAGTTTGTTTTCATTCATTCGGATATTTTGATCCATTCCATGCATCTTCCGTCCCTCACATGCATGAACAATACTCCTATATAGGAACTGCATGATGTGCAATGGATATAACTTGTGTACTTTTTTACATGTGAATGTAGGTGGTCTGCGATTGGGGCAAGAATGCCTGGAAGGACAGCTAATGAGATCAAGAACTACTGCAACTCACGCATCAAGTAGAAGCTCCAGCAGAGGATGAACACGGTACCGACGGCAACTACCAATCACCGCCGGAAACAGCAGAGGAGGGAGCCGCTGATATGAACACTTGTGGTAACCTGCAGGCGGATTTGTATCGACAAGCAGCTACCTAAGAGGTTCGAGTTGATCATGGCAGCACAACCTCGCACAACAGCTCTGCAGATCACCCAAGGCCGCTGCCTCAGCTTCCAGTTTTCACAGGCCAACTACTACTGAATCCTAATGCTGCTGCCACTCAAAATGGGGAGCAGACAGCAGCAGTACATCCCTCCCTCTGTGTACCATATTCCAAGAGTCATGAGAGAAACTTTGTGGAAGAGTATGTTGAATTCCTCATGTCTGTCTCGGATGAACTACTGGAGATATGAGTGTGTTGGGGGTCCAACACAAGATGCACAAGAGTCATGAGTGAATATGTGCATCGATCTGTGCACAAAGAAAAATACTTAGTAATATTTTTGTTAAATTAGCGAATTGAACCATTCAGTTGTGTGACTAGTATCAAGAATCCAGTTCATGTAGTATTGTATCATCATGATTTCACAAGTGCACATGGACGGGAAGGATTCTGGCTTTTCAGCTACCGCGCTCTAGCTTATATATACATCAGATTCTGCAGTCGTTTTCATGAAATTAACCTGAGGCGCAAGGATTATTGGTTAGCTTTATCGTCGCGAATTGTCGCTTGTGTTCACCGGGTACTCCCTGCTCCAAAAATAAACGTATGGTTCAGCAGTCGCTTTAGTTTTCACCTTTAGTTTTCTCCTGAAATGTCATTATATTCCAACCTCCCTGCACTTTCGAAATCTAAGCGTGCAGTGACTAGAATTATTATTTGCTTCATTTTACCATATGACCTGAATGGACTTGATCGGATGCCCACATGTTCATAAGTAAAGTCTTGGGAATTTTGTTTCTGGGGCTTAAGTTTCAAATACATAGGAAGTGAATAACGAATAGTTTCATCCAAATCATCACTATTCATTGTCCATCATGCTATATATATATATATATATATATATTCGTCAGCCTCCTAAGCATGCATTTCGTGTAACCTTAGAAGTCCCTCTCAAATTTTACTGGTGCTGTCCGTAGAAATGCTCTATTGGTCCACGTTGTCAGCGCCGTTTTGAAATTTCAGTGGTGGTTTATGCCACAGTGTATAGCCTAATTTTCCAAAGGGCACTTAATTCTTAATTTGAGTGAATAAACAATGAACCTTCAGAATAGCTGAGCAACAAATATGAACATGGATATGTTTTTTGGATCTTAGTGCTACTGTTCCTTTGTGCTGACTGCATCAGGGGCTAACTTTTGACATGATTTTTCCACAAAGCAAATCAAAGGCCAACATCAGTACAAGATCTTGACACAACTGGACCATGGCCATTGCTATGAAAGGAGAAGAAAATGAACGATATACACTTGTCACGCCATGGCACTCTTTGGATGTTAATGCCAATATGCCATGGTATTTCATTGCAAGGGTATATTAAGTTTTGTCCCACAACGAAATAATTTGACTTTGGAAAAAACTACAATGCCACTTTTATGGGACGGAAGTAGTAGTACACATAGGATGTATATGTGCTGCTTGATTTTGTTTTTCAAACATGGTGCTCTTTGTATTTTATTTCTAGCATACACTTGATAGATAAATACTATTCTAATGCAATAAACCGTTCATAATTTACTCACATCTTTCTTCCATTTATGTCTCGGTGCCAAATATTTATAGAACTAGAAGAGAACTGTAAAGACAAGTGAAATTTGTTGCACTTAAAAGAAAATAACTTGCAAATAAAACAGTAACAATTTGAGGAAAAACATGCATCATGTCTGGATAGGTTTGAAGAATCAACATTTCCATTCCATTAGCAAGGTAGCAAAACTCTACCATGGCTAGCTAGCCAAAGGCATCATGATCCAAGTGCCACATACTCTAGGGGTGAGGTCCAACAGATTGATTGAATTAGCACAGGAATGCCTAATCAAATCTGGTTGGAAATATTATTCTGGCCATGCCCATAAAGCTTAGGGTATCATCATGCATGCTGATGACAGAAGGAAGCTCATGTCACCACAAGCTCGTCATTCAGTAAGGATGATGTTGGGTAATAATAAAGTCAACTTCCACGTGCATTTACAACATATATATGTGATGTTTTATCTCAAAGTCTCTTTCACAAAGTCATTGGTGCTTGCAAATTCACTTAGACTATTTAGGGATATGTATTGCTAGTCCATGTTATAGACGACAAAATAATAATTTAAAATGGTTTGCATCAAGTATGTTGCGTAAATTTTCAAAGGCATTAATTCTTAATTTGAGCGAACGATCAGCTTCAGATTATTTGAAACAAGAAATGTACACCTAGATCTCTGGCTTGGAGCATATATAGTGGTAGTCACACACTTTGTTTCTTCAAGCCGACAAATGCAAGTGGATTGCTTTGGACATGATTTTCAACAAACTAAATAAAAGAATGGACACCAGAACACTAGCCTTGTCAAACAAGTAAACATCTCTTCTAGAAACTAATGCATAATATACTAAAACATAAACGACTTTTCCTGGTGATTATTATTTGTATAATTGGTCAATGCTTTATAGTATTTTTTTCATTGTCTAAAAATCTCAATACTGCAGGGAATGAGTTTGATAGCATCAAAGTCACCACTCAAAAATAACTGTAGACAAACTGAAACTCATGTGGTGGTAATTCTATAAGCTCCAGCCCATCTGTTTTCGTGGGTTTTAATCTCATTTCAGAGCCTTAAAGTCTGATATTGTTGAGATGCAACATGCATATACACAGGAGTTTAAACAATCACATAATTAGTATGGTTCACTAGCTACCTAATAAACATGATAAACCCTATGCTTCGATCCACACAAGGTCCAAGCAATCTTACAGTTCTTGATATATATTTATGCATGTGTTAGCTCTATGCAAATATATTTGACCTCCATATATATAGTTTTTTTTCTACAGCTTCAGTGCACTTTTTGTTCCTTTTGTTTGTGCTATACTATCAGTCAATGTAAATTGTCCATCTTTTCTACTTTCCATGCCTACTCCTAGCCACACTTAGTTGAAAAACTTAAAGTGCATCTCATCTAAAAAATACTTTAAAGTCGGGATTAGAAAGGTCTGATCATTTGACATGCACATAGTACAGTTATATGTTGGCCAATATGCATGATGAGAATTTAATGAGAGGGACACTACAATAGTTACCTTTAGTATCCAATTAAATTAACTCAAATGCTAATATTTACCATGCTTAAGTTAGCAAGTCTAAAACTGTTTATATATTTGCAACCAAGATGAGTAGTTTAATAAATTCGCGTTGTGATCTGAACGACTATTAAAACTAGTCGTTTCTTAAATAAATAAATGAACTTTTGGTTGATATTTGAAGAAAAATACATTAAGTTAATACAGTCATCTTGAAAACACTCTCCACCCAAGATATATCCAGAAGCACACAGCTAAAAAAGAAGGAAAAGTACAAGAACACTAACGACCACTTGTCCAAGGACTAGGCACGCAGTCACCCATGTGCCTGAGAGAAACACGCCCATGGCCACCTGTGCTAAATGCGATGCCACCATAGCCAAATTAATCTTGAGGTGCTGGTTTTAGCATGATAGCCCATGAACGAAGCCTATGGATAACCGAGCAGATAGCCTGTAAATAAAAGAGATGAAAATTTTTCTTTTCAATACTAAATCATTCCTGCAAATCAAAAGCAACAAGCAAGTAGTAGCTGCCGCTCCCAATAGGACTAGCAGTTTCAGGCTCTACTAATTCCCTCATATCCAAGATCCAAACATGTCTGAGAAAGGCCTAAAGCCTTGTGAATTACCACCCAAACAACACGAGCAAATCGACACTTGCAAAACATGTTCTTAATTGTCTCCTTTTCATGATAAAAGCTGCATGTCTTACTGCCTTATACCCATTGCGCTTTGCTAAGGTATCTTTAGTAACAATCAACCCCCCAACTCCCCATACATAAGTACCATAGAAAGACTTGATTTTTAAAGATAATTATCAAGATCAGCTGATTGTACGATTATTTAGGATGATTATGTGGAATGTTACATATGTAGTTATACTCCTAATTGATAACTAAACATCTCGATCAATTCTACATTGCAGAGTGAAACTTAATAGGTAGCACATTGAGTACCCTTAACTAAACAATGAACTTGCCTCCAATGAAAAGTTGACTAATTACTAAAGCTAACTCAAAACTGCCCAATTTCATCCATCGTCCAAATATTCGAGACTATACTGGTGGGTAACCTTTTTGGCAGAATTGACATACATACCACTGAATGCAGTATATAAACCAAAACTTGTACCTTACTATGATCTTACAATGTGTGGTGAAAAGCTAGATATATATATCATATCTTCCAACTATCCTCCCAATCAATGAGAGAATTATCAAACACCTCTAGTAAAGCTGGCAAGTCCAAGTCTGCCTCAGGACCTTGAACACTTAAACTTGTTTGAGCCATTTCCATGTTCTGAAGATCCATACTGCTGACTAGTTGAGGAAACTGGACTATGCTGACGCTATGGTCCTTGCAAGTGTGGTCACCGTAGTACACGACTGTGTACTTTGCAATTTCCTCGCCAGCTGTGGCACTACAGGTACCATCAATTTGTTCTTGTTGCTCAGTTGTCTTCGTTGCAAAGCAGTTCTGTTCTCTATAGGTGCATCTATAGTAGCTCCTGCTCAATTGATCACAAGTTCATCATGCCATATAGTGATTATTGTTATATATTTTGTGTCCATTTAACTTTTAGAGATCATTAGCTAACGAAACAAGCTACCTAATAACAACGTAGCTTGTTTTGTTAGCTGATAATAAAAGAATGTAATGTATATATAGACAGGTGTATTACCTAGGATGCTGCCTCCCATTGATGTTCTTCTGCCCATATTTTCTCCACTGATGGCCATCGTAATGTGGAACATGTGTCACAAGGGATCTTGATGGCTTGTCGTTCTTCCTCCTAGATACATATGTGGGATCAGTATGTATATGAACTAAAAATCGATCAATTGATGATGCATGGATGTTACAACAAGATTAAGGGCATGCACATCATCAGTTGAAATTTGCCCAGCAGACCATTAATAACTTGATGAACATGCAAATTAAAGATGTTAAGCTACCTAGCTTCCAAATTAATGCCCCCCCCATATATATATGGTTGAACATGCAAGGCATAGGTATCATGTTTAATATCTTAAATGTTAGTTTTACTAACTCCAGTAACATATATTATGATTATAAGCAAGTCATCAGCTGGGGAAGAGCAGAGCTATGTTGAGGTATCAATATCTAATTGCACACCTTCTCTTTTGACCAACCACGCTTCTATGCCACGCTTGCTCCTCCGTCTTCTCACCATTATTAGTAACACAGCAGCTATTCTTCCTCACCAACGACTTGTCGTCTACGGGCTCTACCGATGATCCGCCTCCGGCTCTGGTACTCAAGAGGCACCCTTCAAGCGTAGACACCACGCCTATGTTGCAGTCGATCACGTCGTCAAAGAGCTGGACAGCGATCTCGGCGGCCGAGGTACCATCGATGACACCGTGGAGCAGCGGGAGGACGAGCGCTCGGAGCTGCATCACGAGCTCCTGCTGCCTCCTCATGGTCTCCATCATCTCCCAGTCATGGCTGCAGGGCGGCAGCATGATGAGGCTGCTCTTGCTGTCCATTCAGGATACTCAATTGCTCTGTGATTGAGGCCTGCACACGACGGTCTCGCTGCGTCAGTATCAGCGTGTGACCGAGGAAGAGAGGTAGTCAGGTAGACGAGAGGGGTCGTGGAGCGTGCACTTGCATTGGTTATATACACACACACACACACAGAGTAGTGCAACAATAGACTGTGATGTCCTGATGATGTGTGACAAGCTTAATTTGCAGGTGTGATGGTGTAGTCCTCGAAAATTTATATATGGCTGTGATCTGAATATATTCAGGAAAATGAATAGAAGAAGCAGCAGCGAGGCAGCATCTATCCATTTGCAGATGTGAACGCATGGGCGCAGGCGCGTGCATGACCACAGTCCCCACAGCTATGTTCCCATCCAGCAGGAGCCCAGGGGGGTGAGACTTTCAACTTCAACTAATAGCTATCTAGGGACGTTTTCTTTCAGAAAAAAAGTAACACATACAAGCCGTTGAATTCACATGCATAGACCAGCAGTGCAGTGGACCATATGGTGGCATTTTTTAGATAATGGAATATATGGTAAAATCGTGAGGTGCTTTAGCCAAATTGCTTAAATAAATCACCTACCTAGATTTCACAAGGATTTCCTGGTGAGGTTTGCCTTTTGGAGCTCATCTCTCTTCAACCTGGGCCCAACCAATATAAAGAGGGAGATCAATGTTGGCCTTATGGCTAGTACACGCCAGTTAGTTAGTAACAAATATGCAATTGGGGCTGCGGAGAATGAATGAGCCTTTATTTGCTTACCAATTGCCATTACATCATATGCAAAGAGATCAAAGGTGCGTGCAAGAACTTGGACTAGCTAGAGTCTCCGTTCCTTTCCTGCGTCCAGACAATCTACTACTGTAGAAACCACAATCCTTGCCAGCCCATTACTATTGGATAGTTTAAAACCGACAGTGTAGGAGTATCACTGCTGGTTTTGTAAGAAAAAAAATAGCACTACTGCCTTTACTACTGCACTTGCTCCTCAGACTTAAATTTTCATTTCAATGCGATTAACTCCCTCTCGCCTTCACTGCTGCACATGTTCCCCAGTCTCTCCCACCGCACATCGCCTCCCCCCTGGCCCCTTCTCTTGGGCTTATCCTCTCTCTCTCTCTCTCTCTCTCTCTCTCTCTCTCCCCCCAACCCCCCGCGGATGACTCCCTCCACTCACCTCCTCCCCTTGCCTTACCCAGCGTGGGGGTGCAAGCGGCAACCCCAACGTGGGCAGGGGAGGCCGAGGTGGCCTAGGTGTGGTGCGCGGGCAAAGCTCCTAGCCATGAGGCTACAGGCAGAGGTCCCCGCCATGCAGTGCCGGTGTTTTCCTCGGCCACTTGTTGTGAAATGGGTGTCACTGCCTGCTGGGTGAGAAGCCGGAAATAAATTAAAACACCGGAGCTATCGCTACAGAATGTTCGAAATCTGGTGGTGAATGCAGGTTGTGGGTAGTGACCATATAACAATGGATGCAAAACCAAACATTTCTTTTGTCGTCGTAGCGGAAGGGGCGGCTTTGGAATGTGCATGACGATCGCTAATTAAATAATTAAAACGAGATGGACCGGGGTTCCCTAGTCCATCCTTGCAAGCTTCCTTGGGGAGCAAACAACCAATTAACCACCTTTTCTATGTATAGTGAACAACTCAATAGACTGATTTCGTACTTTTTAAAAGTTGCCCTTTTTGGCATAAACTGATAATACTAAATTAGGAAATTTATATTTCCTAATGGGATCTTTTTTTCATCAATGTAAATATTATATAGAGAATGGTGATGCATGCTCTAGGTCAAATGTATGTGTGCTAACTAATAATTAAGGCCGGCGCTGTATATATTCTACTAAGGGAGTGCTATATATGTATAGAAGAGGTAGTGGCCACGTATATTAATCTGTACGTCATTCCTACTGATTTATCATTGGAACTAAGTGAGTAATAACCTATGACATTTTCTTTTTCTACTATATATATATATATATATATATATATATATATATATATATATATATATATATATATATACACACACACGTACTCCCTCCGTCCTTAAATAACTGTTGTTTTTTTGTTTCCGTACCGTAATTTTGGCTAGATTTGTAGAAAATACATGCAATATTTGTATCTTCAAATAAATTTATACTATAACGCGAGTGTCGGTGCAGAAAGTGACCAATACGTAAATATTTGTAGTTTTGCCGTACGTTGTGATCGGAGGTGGCCTAGCACTCAATGACACAGGGTTTATACTGGTTTAGGCAACGTGCCCTACGTCCAGTTTGGGTCGGTCGGTGACTTTATTTCTGAGCCCAGGTGCTCGAAGTTTGCAGTGGGGTTACAAACGAGAAGGAGAAAGATGAGGGTACAAGAGGTCCGATCGGACTCTGGTCAGAACGGCCGAGAGTGACAGGAGCTCTGCTATGAGCTAAGTGTTCGGGCGTGTGCTCGTGGTTCGAACCTGGTGCTTCTGTTGCCGTGTCCTTGTGAACTTGATCGATCTGAATGAATCTATCTGTTGGAAGAGAGCGCATCCCCTTTTATAGATGAAGGGGATGGCTTTACAAGTGAGTGAGAGGGAGTACGTTCACTGCTAAGTCTTGCTGACCACGTCGGCGGGTACAAGACGATGGTAGGCACCCACAATACTGTTGAATGTCAGATGCACGTGGGAGGTTGCGTCGTCTCGTTCAGGTATGGCAGATGTCGGTACCTGCTATATTGTTAATGCCCAGAGGCATGTGAGGGGTTTTACCGTGTTCGCCTGCTACGGTAAATGCCGGCGCCCACAACACTGTCGATGCCTCATAGGCACGTGGGGGAGCCTTACTATATTTGTCTGATATGGGAGTTGATGGCGCCCACAACACTATAGGGGAAAATGTCGGCGCCTACAACACTGCTTGCGTTCTGTCATGCCAGGGAGGTCGCAGGGTACTGTCCTGCAGGTGTAAAGGGTACGGTCCTCGGTATTACGGTTGACTTTGAGTGCCCTGCCTTACTTTCTCTCCCTGTTTCCTGGTCCCTACCGAGTGGGTGTCCCCGGTCGGTTGGTCCCAGTCGGTTCTAATTGCGCCAGTCAGAGAGGAGCCATAGGCAAGGGTCCGGCGCATTCCTGGTTGGAGAAGCGGGCCGAAGTCAGAAGTGGCATTTTGGCCAGGCCTTCTGGTCGGAGAGATCGTCCGGAGGTGGGCTAGAGGCCGAGGTGAGCGCTCCGGTCGGAGAGGTGGGCCGGAGACGGAGCGGGTGCCATTCCTTCTCGGCTAGGCCTTCCGATCGAAGATTAGGTCGTTCGTCTGGCCTGCCGTCTAGGTATTTGGGCTGGCCCATGAGTTCAATGTTGCTTACAACGTTGTCCGTTGGGCCAAACCTTTGTTGAGAAGCTGGTCTATGAGGGACCCCGGGTTTATGAACCCGACAGCGAGTGTGTAGGAGTAATTACACCACGAAATGAGACTAAGTTTGCACTGTATGTCCACTGTCCAAGTAGTGCCAATGCTACATAATTTATTTTTACCGATGGTACTTAGTTTCACTGTCAGTTTGACCCAAACCGATGGTGATGCTTTTTATTGCCGGTTCATATAAAGAAACCATTAGTGAAAGTGGGGGTGATTATCGATGATAGTCCATCATCACCACCGGTTTATGTTACCAACCATGGTGAAAATTGCCGCATTTTCACTACATCATACGAACCTGTGGGGTATGACCCCCGGTACTCGTAAGGATCCACATGGGCCGAGCCACTAGGGGAGGCCCAGCCCACAAGACTATGCATGGGTTGCGCCACTGGTCGAGGCCAAGCTCGCAAGACAATGCCACATGAAGTATGCTGCAGGACGACATGCTTCACAAGGCACGTAAAAATTCTCAGTGATCTATGAAATCTGCTCGGATATGATTGATATTGTACGATCTATGACTTCCTGTCTCATAAACCGATCAGAATGGAAATAACTGATCTGTAACCCTACCCCCAAGCTATATAAGGCGGGTAGGGACCCTCCTCATTCAAATCGAATATATGCAATACAATCCACAAAGACAAAGGACGTAGGGTATTACGTCGAGCTGACGGCCTGAACCTGTCTAAATCGTTGTCTCTTGCATTTTGTGTCACCATCCAGTTCCCTCACGCACACCTCCACCGATTCATCTACTACCATGGGCATAGCCCTCGGTAGACTGCCGACCAGATTTCGTCGATAGTGGCGCTCTAGGTAGGGGGTGTGCGTGTTGAATCCATGGCAAACCAGATGGTCACCTTCCCAAGCTCCATGGCCCCCCTCAAGCCAGGCTAGATCTTCAAAGTTGGATCCTTGACTTGGGTCATCGGCCCCGATGGCAACAGGGAGATCGTGGAGGCGGTGTGGGACCACACTGCGCCGATCGCGCTGAAACCAGCAATGACATCTCCGGTCCCGGTGCCACGTCACGGGATCAGGAGATCCATCAGCAACGACAGCCTGATCTCATCCATCGATTGGGTCACAGATCTCCTAACAGAATGCCAGCTCCTCGTGGATTCGGTCCTAGATCGATCTAGAGCGAGCGATGATTTTCCTACGCTCCAAGATCACCAAGCCACTGTGACCGAGCAACCTACTCGGCCACACCACGGAAGGCAGATAGATTCTGATCTGGTGATCACGGCTACTCTAGAAGGGTGCATGGTGCGGCACCGACCACTTCCTACCACCGGCGTTCGCTTGGATGATTATGAAGCCCCGATGGAGAACCCGCCAAGGCCCTACCCCTTTGAGCTGGAGGGTGCATGATCTACAAATCAGAACACCGTCCACCACCTCTTTGCCGACCACGTCATTGACCTCTGCATGATCGACCCAACTGACTCCGGTCAGCCCGTGCCCGTGGTCAACATGGTGGCCATTCATTAGCTCTTGGAGGATTCCCCTCTTCCGATCGAATCTCTTCACCACGTCTTGGACGAAAGCCCCGATGATTCTTCCGAGGGCTCGACCAAGACCCTGTTGAGCTACCCTACTTTCCCTCTAGGGTTTTGGGGCCTGATTTTCCATGTTAGCCATGATAGTGTTACCAAGGAGGGTGAAACTACTGAAGAGCGAGATGCTCGTCTAGCGAAGAATGCCGATTGCCAATGTCGCCAAGACGCAGAAGCGGCCGCTGAGGCCGGTGAAGATGGTCGCGGCCCGCCCTGTCATCAACACAATCTGAAGAGGCATTTGACATGGTTGGCGACTAGCCAGTCTATCAGACTCCAAGCACCAATCTCGCTGTCGCTTTCAATGAGCTTGACAAACTCCCTCACACTCTAGAGGTCGAGAAGGTCCATGCACACATCATAGCTGCACAAGTCTAGGTCAACAAGTTCTAGAATGATGTGCCATCTTACTCCACTGCGTTGGCTCGAAGCCGCTGCTCCCGCCGCGACGGAGGAGGCCAACATCATGGCACCGACGCCACCTGACCTTACGCTAGAGGCCCCTACCTCTATAGAGGATCCAGGGGCAACTATGAAGACAATTCACACCACGACGCCCACCCACCGCATCCCTAGGGAGACGCGCTCATCAGCTTCCTACAGGAGCATGTTGACGTGTTCACATGGAAACCTACGGACATGCTCGGCGTGCCAAGGGAGCTGATCGAGCACTCCTTAAATGTCTCAGTGACCACCATGCCCATCAAGCAGAAGCTTCGATGATTTGCGCTGGACAAAAAGGAGGCTATTAGGGTAGAGATAACCTAGCTCTTAGCTGCTGATTTTCATAAAAGAGGTGTACCATCTGGACTAACTTGCCAACCCGGTTCTTGTAAGAAAAAAGAATAAAGAATAGAGAATGTGCATTGATTACACCGATCTCAACAAACACTACCCTAAAGACCCCTTCGGCTTACCTCACATCGACAAGGTCATAGATTCTACAGCCGGTTGTGAGCTCATGTGTTTTCTCGATTGCTACTCTAGTTCTTACCAGATCACGCTGAAGGAAGAAGACCAGATCAAGACGTCGTTCATCATGCCCTTCGGCGCCTACTACTGCACGACCATGTCCTTCAGACTCAAAAACGCGGGCGTGATGATGAAGAATGTCGAGGCCTACGTTGATGATGTGGTAGTTAAGTCCAGGACTGTCGACACCCTCATTGCCAACCTCACCAAAGTTTTTAAAGCATTGAACGTGTACCGATGGAAGCTGAATCCCACTAAGTGCATTTTTGGCATTCCATCCGGTATCCTGCTAGGCAACATTGTCAGTCGCCGTGGCATTGAAGCCAACCCAGAGAAAATAGTGGCGGTGGCCAACATGAAGCCACCGATCTATGTCAAGGACGTCCGGAAGCTAACAGGGTGCATGGTGGGTTTAAGTCGTTTCATATCTCGTCCGGGCGCAAAGAGACTCCCCTTCTTCAAGCTACTCAAGGCTCAAGAGAAATTTGTCTGGTCGGAGGATGATGACAAGGCATTCACTGAGCTCAAGCGGTTCCTCACCACACCTCCGATCATGACTGCCCCCGTAAAGGATGAAACCTTGCAAATCTACATTGCAGTGACCAACCGAGTAGTCAGTACCGCCATCGTTGTTGAATGAGAAGAGGTTGGACATGCATATAAAGTCCAGCGCCTAGTCTACTTCATTAGTGAAGCCCTAAACAAGTCTAAGACTCGCTACCCGTAGGTCCAAAAGTTGTTGTACGCCATCCTTATCACATCCTAGAAGCTCTGTCACTACTTCTATGGCTACCACATAGCGGTAGTCACGGAGTACCCACTCGGTCACATTCACCGCAATAAGGAATCCAGTGGCCACATCATCAAATGGGCGATCGAGCTTGACACCTATGCCATCGATTTTAGGCCCTGCCACACGATCAAGTCCCAAGCACTCGCCGATTTCATCGCCGAGTGGATGGATATGCATACTCCTATCCCGGTCGACCATCCCGAGCACTAGACCATGTACTTCAACGGGTCTCTCAACCTTGACGGTGCTAGGGCAGGCATATATTTCATCTCGCCATTGGGGATAAACTCTGCTATGTCCTTTGCCTACACTTCCCAGCATCCAACAACACCGCTGGATATGAAGCAACACTTCACGGTCTCCGTATAGCTATCGAGCTCGGTGTAAAATGCCTTTAGGTGTACGGTGACTCCACACTCGTGATCAATCAGCTCAACAAAGACTGGAATTCCACCAACGAGAAGATAGACGCTTACTGTGCCATGATAAGAAAGTTAGAAGACAAGTTCTATGGCATCGAATACCACCACGTGGTCTGGGCCAATAATCAAGCAGTTGATGAGCTATCTAAGATAGGATCAACCCGGGCCGATGTTCTAGCCAGAGTGTTCGTCCAGGACCTTGTGGCTCCTTCCATCAAGCAGGACCAAGAAGCCGTTGAAGAAAAACCACCTACCGAGCAGATAGTCACAGCGGTCTGTGGGCCTAGCTGCAATTGGGGACAACTTTTCATCAGGTATCTAACCACTGTAGACGTCCTAGCTAACAACACAAAGAGAGAATGCCTTACCCACCACAGTAAGCACTACGTCCTCATCGATGGGACCTTGTATCGCAAAAATGCCAAAGGCGAGCTACTATCAGCCTGTTCGGTTGGCTGGTTCATATTGTTGCTGGTTCGTGAAGAAGTATTGCTGGCTAATTTGTGTGAGAGAAAAATACTATTGTGGCTGGAAATTTACGATCGTATACGATCGTTTTCCTCTAGCCGAACAGGTTGTATAGAAGTGTGTCTCCGTGGAAGAAGGCGAAAAGATACTCAAAGAGATCCACGCTGACACCTGTAGCAACCACACAGCCTCTAGAACATTGGTCAAAAAGGATTTCCAAGCTAGCTTCTATTGGCCTTCCACCATGGCCGATGCTGAAGCCCTCATTCGCCGATGTGAGAACTGCTAGTTCTTCACAAAACAAATCCACGTCCTGGCTCAGGTCTTGCAAACGATCCCTGCGTCGTGGCCCTTTGCATGCTAGGGACTGGATATGATTGGTCCATTCAAGCCTACGCCAGGAGGTTTCCGCTGGGTCTATGTCTGCATTGACAAATTCTCCAAGTGGATTGAATACAAACCCCTAGTCCAGGCTACAGCAAAGAAAGCAGTCGAGCTACTTGATGACATCATCCACTGGTTTGGCCTGCCGAATAGCATCATCACCGACCTTGGGTCCATGTTCACCATCAATGACTTCTAGGATTTCTATGATGAAAGATGCATCTCAGTCAAGTATGTATCCATCGCACACCTAAGGGCCAATGGCCAAGTCGAGCGCGCCAACAGCATGATCTTGGATGCATTGAAGAAACAACTCTATGAGAAGGAACAAAAACACTTGGGAAAATGGCTCAAGGAACTACTAGCTGTGGTCTAGGGACTAAGGACCTAGCCTAGTCATAACACCGGCGTCTCCCCGTACTTTATGGTTTTTTGGCTCTAAGGCCATACTGCCTGCTGACGTCGCCTTTCGAGCTCCTAGGGTGGAGAACTACAATGAGGAGAACTCTGACCAGGCTCATCTCATTGAACTAGATAGCCTAGAAGAGGAATGTCTGGTCACCTATGTTTGGATGACAAAATACCTCGATGGCCTACGTAGATACTACAACTGCAATGTCAATGATCGATTCTTTGTGGTTAGAGACTTAGTACTCCACAAGAAACAGAAGACACATGGGGTGCACAAACTCTCCTCACCTTGGGAAGGCCCCTTCATTGCCAAGGCGGTCACCCGACCAGGATCCTATAGGCTATGTGACATGGATGAGAGAGATGTCCCAAATTCTTGGCACATCGACCTAGTTAAACGTTTCTACCCTTGAAACATTCACTCCAAAAGATATGTACCTTTGATATTTGAACATTGAATAAAGCGTCTCTCCATATTGTTCTCTCCATGCTTCTTGGCTGAGTGCTTCTAATTCGGCGCTCAATGTCTTAAAGACTATACACCACCTACGTTCCACGCAAATACCCGAACAAACACGTTGACGCTCGGACGCCTCTAGAGATGACCCTATCTCCAACCTCTCCCTACACATGCATGAGCGTCCGCCCTCTGCATCATGGGTAGTTGGCAGCAGTTCCTTAGTGATGCCATGTTTCTTCCCACACGCACATGGTCTCTATGCCACGCGTTATGGATAATAGGCTAGCTAAGGCTGGGGACTCAGCAATACACTCCTGTTCGGATGGTTTATATCAAATATAAACACAAACATATCGTAACTGCAAGTGTTCAACAAACGTCACTAGATATTTAATAGGAGTTTTTTTTCAAAAAACTCTATCGAGCACTGCTCTCCTCCTCACCAAACAGCTCAACATCTTCGGTCAACCTCTTTGCCGGCTCCTCTGCGTCGTCCTCCAGCTTGGTGATCTTATCCACGTTCGTGCCCTACGCATATCGGGTCACCACCCGCTAGAGATCCACTGAAGGGTAATGATACTTTAGCTATGCGAGTGCGTGGACAACGGCTCCATGGGTCACGCTGTGTGTGAACTCCTTGAAGTCCGTCCATGCTGTCCGACGATGATCCATGACCAATCGGTGTGGCCTGTCGCTGGGCAGTCGTCCTCCCTCGGGTTGCTCTAGACTGATGCAGTCCAGCATGGGCTGGATCCCCACAATCATTGTCTCTAGCTTATCATCTCGAGTCTTTACCTGCTCCATGAGCACTTGGAATTACACTTGAGACTGATGTCGATACTCTGCAAATGACACAGCTATATGCTAAACGCATGCCTAAGGCCGCACAAGTTAAAACTGCATGAAAAAACACTCACGGCAAAGGTCTTCAATGGCCTTCTTAGCCCTCTCCTCTGCTTTCTCCTTCGCCTCTAGAAGCTGGCTGATGGCTTCCTGGGACAGGCCGAACTCCATCACCAATGCTGCACACAACAGAAAGACATGTCACAGCACTGTATAATAGCAAAGTAAAATTCTAAGTCAAACCTTTTTCCTAATCAATGTTACTGCCAAGCTGCTACGCCATCGACTAGCCCTCAGCCTCCATCTGCCGGCGCTCCTCCTCCAACACCTGAACCTTCACTTCTAGGTCCTCCCTATGATGGCACTCTTAGAGTAGGTGCGCCTAGAGGTCGGCCACCCGACACCCGTAAGTTCTTATTCTCTTCTAGCACCGAGGCCATCTCCTCAAGCTACCACCGATGCTGCTCGGACACCTTCATCACAATCTACAGCGGGCAAACAGATTAGCTGACCCCTTCTTCCTAAAAACAAAAAAAAATCCTTCAAGCTTACTTCAATGCGGGCTAGCATCGAAGTCAGATCAGCCCTCTACTTTTTTTCCTCCGAGCTCCCCTCCCTCTCCTCTAGCATCTCAAACTGTTCACCATGCTGAATGATGGTGCAGAGGAGTTGGGGCAGCAGGGTGGGCTCCCACAATATCTCTTTGAGCACAGTAGCGGTCGATGGCAAGGATGCTCTCCTTGACTGGCGCTGTGCTCTGATAGGGTGTCTGAGCACGACCTCTGCTGTTGACGCACCCACAGATGACGCTTGTTTAGAAGCCATGGGCGGAACTTGCACCGCACTACTCGTCACGTCCCCCGCAGGCTCCATTGCTGCCCCCGCAAGGCCACTCGATGTCGCCGCTGCATCCCACACTCCTCTGCACCACGATCACCCTCATCGTGCAACCCACCGCCACCGATATTGGTCCAGTTGTCAAGGGCTCTCCCATAGTAGGGTTCATCGGGCCTACAGCTATTGATTGTTCTGGGGCAGGGGCAACCGGATCTACTCTTGTCTACGCTGGGTCAGCGGGGGAGCCACTGGCTCCCCCGCGTGCCATTCATCGCTAGCAGCCGATGGCTGCAGTTCCTTCGTTGACTCCGCACTTCAACAAGCAACAATACGTTAAAGAAGCAAACTACAGTACCAAAGCAACACAGCAAGTAAACAAGGTACTTACAACTGCAACTCCCGTTGCTATGGTAGAACCACCTAATCTAATGCCTCTCAAGGGTACTTGTCTTCCATCAGACACTGAGTACCCAAGCGAGGACATCAAACTACGCAGTTCTATCGAGCACACCCTAAGGGAGAACTCGAAAATCCACATTTTTTCGTCAGGATCATAAATGAGAGTGTAAATCTTACAACATCTTTGGCCATTTCTTACATCACTTTATTACTGTAGCAGAATATTACCTCAATTGATTATAACAACGGAATATAACAATGTTATTAGAGTTTTCAGCGGAAATGTATATAATGACAAGTTTAAGCGCTAACATGAGGAACATTTATATACAAGGAATGATAACAGACTGTAAGTTTTTTCCTTTGCAAAAGCATTTTGTGAAAATTTTAAATAAACTCTATGTCAGCAACGTAAGGAAATCCTCGCTGAGCCCACAAGGAGGTTTCCACATACAAAAGTCGTCTACCATCCATCGGTCACCTGCAACAGGGGGAATAAAACCCTGAGTAGTCGATTGTACTTAGCAACACTTACCCAATAGGAGGAAAATAAAAGACTCCAAGGATATGCAAGGCTTATTGGGCTTGTGGGTTATTGCATCTGTGGAAGCATTACCAAACATGTGTCCTTATATTTAATTTTTATTAGCAGTCATCATTAGTTCATTAACTTACCATTCTATGTAAGCACCTATGCTACTTTCAAGCATGTGGTAAGCAATCAAAATCATTTTACCATCTTTGATGTTCTAGTTCTTACTACGATGCTAGACCATAGCCAAGTCATACCATCTCATAGAAACGGTGATTCGTGAATCAATGTATCCCAGCTGGGTACCCCGAAACACATGCCCCGTTTGTACCCCAGGCACAAATGAGACCAACCCATTTCACTCCTGTCAAGGGGTCCAGGTCCCCATCCAAACTTGGACTCCAAGCCCCCACACTTGAGACCCGGTCTCAGTGTGGTGCTTAGACCTCCACCTTTCCTCGCCTCCAATCAGTCGTCTCGAAAAGAGCCGGAACCCACGACAAGAGCGCAATGAGCCTTCCCGCTCCTATAAGCAAGTATGTGCTCAAGATAATAAGTCGGTGACCTGACTACCATCCACAGCAACAGATGGTCCTCAATTGACATAGGTGGAACAAGTGCAACCCGAGCCTCGCTCGAATGCCTAACCAAGTCTAGATCCAAAGTACCGTTCTGCTCGGTCTCTCATTATCCTCCATATATATTCCACGTGATAGTAGTATAACAACAACAATAATATCTTTCCTACCTCTCACGAGTGACATACTAGTAGGACTCATAGGATAAGGATATATATATGCAAGTAGGTTTCATTCAACTCCTCAAAACTTAATGCACAAGCATAAAATAATGTGTAGAATAATAGGGGTTATGCACCGGGGCTTGCTTGGGCAAGATATAACCAATGATTTGCATTCCACCGTGGCAACACGATCACCAAGGCACCATCCTCCTGCTGTTCCGATTGACTCCAGATCCATCGTTTTTCTATTATGATATTCGCAGATGCAGCACAGAAAACGTAATTAACCAATGGCAACCGCAACTCTAAAAACACTATTATGCTTCATAAGCTAATGAGCTAGCTCTAATGACTAACGTACTAGTCTACATATCCACGTCATCAAGTAAGGCTTCGTTTCTAGAAAATATTTTAGTTCTACAATCCCAAGGTGTTTCGGCATTTTATTAATTAAATATATATTTTTGAACTAGGGCTCATTTAGCTACCCTAGCAACTAATTATTATGGAGCTACAAAAATTATAGTGAGCACCTAATAATGTTAGGAATTTTCTATAAAAATTCTAGAGCCAACACTACTACCAATTCCTCACAATAATTCCTACAAGTTGATGTTTTAACAATATTAAGTGCTTCCAATTAATTAGATTACTCTTGCAATTTCCATGAAACTATGTGAACAAAATACACTAATAGGTAGATCATGATTTTAGAAACTGAACAAAATTGGTCTCACAATTTTTGGTCAACTACACAAATTTCTATTGAATTTACAAGTTTGGTTTGTACAAACTATTTTAGGAAATGCTTTAGAAAAGAAAAGGGCCGGTGGCGACTTAATCGGCCCAGCAGCCCAGCGCGGGGGCAGCCACGCGAGCGTCGTGATGGCCCATCGTGGCCCAAGACCGGAAGGCCCGCGTGAGCTCACATTTTGCAAAAGAACCCCGGACTAACCGGTTATTACGCGGCGCCTCTGATCACTATTGCACGAGAGACGTGTTTTACATTAAGGACCTTGGAACATGTTACCTTCGCAACGGGGCGGTCCCCGGCATACCCATGCGCGATGGCGCGGCACACCGGTGGCAACGGCGGTTATGTTGGGTGAGCTAGACCCGTTGCGATAGGAATAAAGGGCCGACCACCATCTATAGCTAAACCCGCAAGCATGGATGGTGGTTGGGAACTCAGCAGCGTACTACCGGGAGCGGGAGCGGCGAGCGGCTAGCCACAACGGCGGTGTGCCTGTTCCGACGAACCTACACACTCTCGGAAGGGTAGAGGTGGTGGAGAAGCATCTGTAGCGCACCGTGGTTTACGCTCCAATGACGGTTGAAATAGGGGAGCGCTGGGGTGGTCTAGCCATGTGCAGCTGAGTAGGCGGCGGCTCTCCGAGCATGGCACTGTCACGTCACCGTACCCATGACGAGAAACCAAGCCAACTTATCACGAGCACCAGCTAGAGTGGATCAACAAGAGTCTAGAAACACCACCAATTGGGTTCTTTCCCCATGGATTGGGACTTACCCCTGATCCACTAGCTGCGGCGGCGGCCATGGCCGACGGCAAGCAAAACGCTAAATTGGTGGTCGGTAGCGCTCGACCTGGCATGGGGAAGATGGGACGCCTAGTTGCCTTCTTATGCCACCTACTAGTACGAGGAATCCAACTGTGAAGCCGAGAGCTAGACGAAATGGAGGGCTGAAAGGCAGAGCTCTAACCATGGTCATGCCATGGAGAGTGCACCCGAGCGTGGGCGAGTGGATTAAAATGGGGCGGCTCCATTTGATGGTGGCAGCTCGAACACGTGCGCATAGGTGACGGTTCATGGGCTTGGCGCGACGCACTTGAATGGAGCAGTAAGACCCGAGCGGGGCTCACCGCGCGTCGGCTAGCAAGCAAGGTAGGGAAACATCTCGTCACCACAGTGACCGGGGTCATCGACCAAGGCACGGCGACAGTGGCACATGTCCAAAGACTCGACACTGTAGGTAATATGGAAGGTGGGGCAAGCATCATGATGGCAAGGCGATGACAGCCGCAGCTGTGCCATGGCCCCGCGCATGGCTCGGTGGCTGGCGTTGGCGCACACACACCGTGGCCGGGTGACCAGACCACTACCAGCCGGGTCGAGCCACGCAAGACCTGGGCGCAACGTGGCATGGGCCTGGCGCACGCATGGGCCGACGACCGCCGCTTGGTCACAACATGACCCCGGCGCCACCACGTTGTGCCCACGGTGACCGCGAACCCAGTTCGAACGGCTGCCCTAGGTGACATGCACACATTTCAAAGCATAGCAAAAGTCACTAACGATCACAGCTGAGGTTCAACTAACTCCCTTATCGTAAAGTCCATATTGCCAACGACCTAGCAATGCCATTGCCATGACTAGAGGACCACCAGGGAAGGAGGTAGATGGATGCCAATGTGAGCTCATCGCTCTGACATCAGTTCACGAACAGAGCGCCAATGACACAACTTAGACACGTTTTAACGAGGTTCGGGCAATTTTTGCGAGGGTATCGTGACACCCAACACCACTACCACCTAAGCCATGCTCAAGTACTCACTTAGAGGCAACCAACAGTATGAGAACATGTTGTTAGTGTTTAAACAATTTGGTTAGAATTTGAGTGTCAAAACGGCATGGTCTACTATCATTTCCAAACTTAGAAGAGGGCAAGGTTTGGTTAGAACTAACAACCATTAGCACTTTTGTTGCAATTTTTTTAATATGTCTAAACCTTATTAATTTCAATCCAATGAATATTTTACTCAATAGCCCACACTACATACTAACCCATCGGAGCAAAACATTTAAGCACCTTTTAACTATTTTGCTCAATATAACTCACCAAAAATGATGTTCGTAACCTAAGTTCAATTTCCTGTCGATTCAACGGAAAGTTCTAGTTTAAATTTCAGATTCAATTTTTGAGCTTTCAAGAACACTAGTTAACAACATTTGTTTTCAAAAATTAAAGTTGCATTTTCAACTACACCACTTGCTCATCATCTTTACTTAAGTACTACACACAAGTTATATTTTATTTTTATTTATATAAATTGTTTTTCATTGACCTTAACCTAGGTGCTAAGCAAGCTCATAACACTAGAGGTGTTACATGGAGTTCGGGCCCAGATTGCAAAGACTAATGGCGTAATACTCAATCAATCCACGGAGGAACGAATGGATTAGAATGCCAAATCTGCAATAGAAATAATCTTCAAACATGACCAATTCATCACCATGGGGGTAGGAAAGCTCTCACCATGAGCAGGACGCCATCCCACCGTCACCCTATCCGGCAGCACGACGTCCACCACCAACTGGTTGAGCGTCGTCTTGTTGCTGACGGAGCTCACCCATTCCTCAGCGCGATTGACCTCGCATGATGCCCTGCTCGAGCTGCTACGGCTTCTCTTGGGTGCCATCTCACAGATCTGAGGAATGGTGGGAGATTATGAGCTTGGGGTTGCTAAGATGGTAGAGTAGTTGCCGGGTGATGTGGTGCGGGCGCAAGGAAGAAGACGAAGAGGCAAAAGCAAGGTGGGGAATGTGAGCCGGGCTACGGCACTTTATAACGGTTCAACCCCTAACTCTTTGCCTTCTAGGGATTTTGGGAAACCCTACCTGACCTGCCGCATTCCCAAAACCGTCGCACGCCAATGGGCCGCCAAATGTGCGAGGTGGGCCATGGCAATAAATCGCGTTAAATGCGGAACGGCGAAATGAATCTCTAGACTCAGCGCTGGATCAACGGAATTCGTCATACATCTATGCCAAGAAATTTTTCCTTGACCCTGCTACAAAATTCCTTCATCATCTTCCGGTAGGGTCGGGGACTAAGTGTGTACACTTCACCTTGCGGGGAATATACTCGTTCCCTGATTACTCAAACTTTCGGCAATAATGGGGACTGCATATTTTTGTTTGAGCCTGCTTCAATATTCCTTCATCATCTTCCAGCAGGCTCGGGGACTACATTGTGTACAATGCACCTTACGATGCACATACTTTTCTTCTTCACGGTGTTTTCGACTTCGTCAAGTCTTCACCTATGCTCTGCCCCGATGACCACGTCGTCAAGACCATCGCAATCGGCACTTAAGTGTGTACACTTCACCGACCAAAACTTCAAAATTTTCAACTTGAGCTCATTACATCCTTATGGCAAACCACGACTTTGAGTGAGTCCGAGCTTGACGCCCAGTTAAACTGGTCGGACGCCCATCTCAACTGCTCGAACACCCACTTCGACAGCTCGGACGCTCGTTCGAACTGTTTGGACGCTTGCTTTAACAGCTCGGCCCCTATTTGAATTGGTCGGAAGACTGATCCTGATGAGTTGCCGCAAGTTGGACAGCTCGCATAGATGCAAGATGGTGTTGCTCAGTGGATGCAAGGTGCTCGGGGACTAGCTGTGGGGGTATGACCCCCGGTACCCGCAAGGATCCGCATGGGCCGAGCCGCTAGGGGAGGCCCAACCCACAAGACTATGCATGGGTCGCGCCACTGGTTGAGGCCCAGCTCGCAAGGCAGCACCACACGAAGTATGCCACAGGACGACGTGCTTCACAAGGCAACTTAAAAATTCTCGGTGATCTACGAAATCTGCTCAGATATGATAGATATTGTACGATCTATAACTTTCTATCTTGTAAACCAATCAGAATGAAAATAACCGATCTGTAACCCTACCCCCAAGCTATATAAGATGGGTAGGGACCCCCCTCGTTCGAATCGAATATACACAATACAATCCACAAAGACACAGGACGTAGGGTATTACGTCGAGCTGACGGCCTGAACCTGTCTAAATCGCTGTCTCTTGCGTTCTGTGTCACCATCCAGTTCTCTCACGCGCACCTCCACCGATTCATCTACTACCGTGGGCATACCCCTCGGTAGACCTGCTGACCAGATTTCGTCGACAGAACCCGATGGTGAAAATCATTTTTACAATTGTTCGTATGACGAACGATAGTGATAACCATAGTGTAGCACAGTAAAACTAATAACTTTTTTAAATGTTTAAGTTGGATGAAGATGAACTTTATATCATAGTTGTAGGTCTCGATAAGATTTATAACTTTGTGGTTGATGAATTTGCTATTCGAAATCATTTACCGGTTCCAAACTTTTGTTTGGATTCTCATACGTTGAAATTCAATTTTAATTGTGCAAACGATCTCGGGTGGAAAAACGGCCAAAACTAAAGTTTGTAGATCTCGATGAGAACTACTGCTTTGCAGTTGATGACGTTTTCATTTGAAATTGTTTGCAATCATAAAATTATATTTCAAGATCTCATAATTTGAAATTCAAATTTTTCAAATGATCTTGGATGGAAAAATGTCCAAAACCAAAGTTGTAGATCACTATGAGAACTATAACTTTGTAGCTGATGGCTTTTTCACTTGATATCATTGGGGATCCTAAGATTATGTTTCAAGTTCTCACAATTTCAATTTCAAAATTTTCGAATGACCTCATATGGCGAAACGACCAAAACCAAAGTTGTAGTATTCAATGATATCTATAACTTACCAGTTGAAACATTTTTTCATTTGAATTCATTGAAGGTCTGAAATATTCATTTCAAAATCAAGAAAAATGAATATGAAGGGATGTATATACCGTTTAGACATAGATGACTTTGTGGTGGAGTGCTTATGATAGTAGGTATCCAAAGGTAACATGTCTCAAGTTCGAATCATGCCGGTGCACAACGCGTGCATATTTTCACACAAAAAGAATGATCATATAACTTCTAACTGCAGCTGATCAGTCTCAGGTTCGAATCCCGTGGGCACACAGCTAGCACACGTATTTTCACGCAAAAAAAAATTCTCGTGTGATGACCGTCGGCTAACTGGTTGGGGCCTCCTAGGATTAAAAAGTTCTATTCTTTTAGACTGATTTTAGGATTTTTAGAAACCTCCCCACTGTCGGTTGGTAACACAAACCGACGATGATAACATATAGCGATGATCATTCTTATCGCCAACAATTTTCACCGTCAAGGGACCAAAACCGCTGATGAACATTATGATGTAGTACAACCCGAAGAACACATGGCGCGCATACTACGCAGGAAATGTCGTGACTGCGTAGCCATACCCAGTGCTTTTAGCCCTTCACTCACACCCACAACATAAGAAGGAAAACAAATCAACAGTGATGCTGCGATTTATTTACCCTGTTCGCTTGGAGGAATCTGGATGAATCTGGAGAAATTTGTGAGAGCGTGAACAATGAATTTCAGCCGTAAATAGTGAATTCCGGCTGGTTTTCTTACTAGCCGAACGGCGCCATTAGGGCTAGGGAAGAACAGAGTTATTGCAACTTACTATCGAGGATAGGATCGTCCAGGATCAGAGTTCTGGATTGATGGGTCTCAAACTAGACACACCTCTAGGAGTCTCCTAGTAACGAGATCGGTGTGTGGGTAGTCTTTGAGACAAAGATCTCTGCTATCGAAGGTTATAGGCATGTGCGGCCTGAACCTTTGTATACTTACTGGTACGGACTGTTCGTTGCCAGGCAGGAGCCTGGAGGTGAACCTTTCTCTAGTGTTTTTTCTCTGCCTCTCGCTGATTCCGAGAGTCACACTGGCCATAGCATGTGGTAAGCTGCAAACGGCAACGGAGTGACGTCACGGACTCACGGTGGTGACGTAATGAGGCAAATCGTGCAACTCGGGTTTTTTTTTTTGAGAATCCAAATCGTGCAACTTGTGTGTGTCTGCAGTCAAAGAGACGATCGATGGCTTGGATGGGCCCACCGGCAGATCCATAGGGGCACATGATTAATTACCTGGGCCTGGGCTCCACCCTTTCGTCCTCATAATTTAACCCATCTGAGTAGCCAGGCCTAATTGTGCGAGCACATCCTCGTTGGGTGCTGGCCCACCAAGAGCCCGTAATTTACCTACACCGAAAACTAGGCCCGTTCTATACTGTGGTGGTCAGATTTTGTAATATTTGTGCTAGTGATCCTTGAAACTGTTATTATTCCAAAATCTGGTAGTGTTTCCTCGAACTAAGCATATGTATTTCTTGTGACCCATGGAACCTTAAACCATTAGTTAGAATCGGTTTGGAACGCAGAAATAAAGAGAATAGAGAAATTGAATGGAGAGAAAAGTAGAAAAAAATAGAACATTTCAAAACAAAGTTTTGTGGTGTTTGTATTGCACCAAAAACAGGAATACCACATGTGCCCATGAAACAAAGTAACATCCGTGTCCACTCACTACTGGAAAGCGGAAATTTCCTGACGGTGCACTTACCATCAGGGAAACTAAAAATACCATCAGGGAAAATTATATTCAATTTCCCTAATGGTGCACCATCAGGGAATAACCGTCGGCACTAGCTCGATAGGAAAATAAACAAATGTCTGACGGTGAACCGTCAGGGAAATTAATTTTGATTTGCCAGACGGTGATGAACCGACAGAAAAATTACGAACCGTCGGGGATAAAAAAAAACTTACTCTGTCGGTTTCAACTGACAAAAAACCGTAGACTACCGACAGAATAGATGGTTTCCTTGTCAGTGTTAAACCGACAGGATATAAGGACAATTTTCCTGTTCTAAAATCATGAACCATGAAACAATAATTGGTATCCAAACAAATGTTGTCAATTGGTAGATCATGATTTTAGAAAAAAAAAACTAGGAAAAAGAAGCATATCATTTGGAGTTAGCATGAGGCAGAAAGACTAGTTACAAAATTTCACCATAGATTAAAAGGAGAAAAACTTTTGTTCATGTTCTTGATTTTCTAGTATTTTCCTGTGTGTTTTCAAAAACCGTCAGGGTAATGCTAATTACCCTCACGATTTATGTAATAACCGTAAAAAATCGAAACCCGTCAGGGAATTAGGAATTTCCCTGTCAGTTACGTGCACTGACAAGTTAATTAAGAATTTCCCTGTCGGTTCTTTATTTTTCCCTGTGTGTTTTCTAGGAACCGTCAAGATAATATAATTTCCCTGTGTGTTCCAAAACCGTCAAGATAATGCTAATTACCCTGACTTTATGCAATAACCGTCAAAAATATTCGAAACCGTCAAGGAATTTCACGTTTCCAATTGCGACTCTAATTAAGCGGGGTTTCCATATGTTGAGACATGATACTCATATCTTATCCTTTTTTCTTTTCTCCATCATTTTACTTTGTTTCTTACTTCCTTTTTTCTAAATTATAAGTTGTTCTAGCTTTTCTTTTTTTGTTTTGATAAGTCGACGGGAGGGGAGAGAATCCCCCACCTGGATGATATATTGATGATTAGCCCTTAAATAGCCTGGTTACAAATACACTTTTCAGAATTTGTTGATGCCAAGAGTACAAAGCGCTAGCTATTACATAGCACCAAAATGTGGCAAACTGACAAAGTTCCTATCATCTCGCGGTAGTCGAGCACCCCATAGGTGAGCCTCAGTTTTGTGCGTCGTGGTTCACTGACAACACCACAACCAAGAGGCTGAACTCCGCTGTAAGGAAAATGGACCCTAGGCCCATTTACTTTGGATTTTGGTGTTTGATGACCAACACAACCAAATTGGACTAATAAATTTGCAAGTGATTGTTTTGTAGTTTAATAGGGTGCAAGACGTGACTTGGACGAAGACGATATATGATCCGATGATCAACACCATAAGCAAGACCCTAGGAGCACAATAGAAGACCCAAGATATCAAGCAAAGTCCAAGCACGAAGATAGGAACCAAGTCAGACGCAAGATTGCGAAGAAACGAGCTCACAGAGGTGACCGGACGCTGGTAGCACAGTGACCGGACGCCCTGATCAAGAGGCTCGGCAGCAGCAGCGACCGGACGCTGAACAAGCAAATCGACCGGACGTAGGACAGTAGAGTCCGATCGAGTACAGAGAGGTTCCAGAGTGGCGAAATTATGACCGGACGCGTCTAGTGGCTTGTGACCGGACGCTGGCAGCGTCCGATCAGTTGATCGTGGCTCCAACGGTCGGGACGACCGGACGTGTCCGGTCAGGACGTGATCAGCGTCCGATCAGTAGCAGAAAAGCGGGATTTCGTCCCCAACGGCTACTTTATCAGTGGGGCTTATAAATACAACCCCCAACCGGCCAAATGAGACATAGTGGAGTTGAGGAAACATATCAAAGGTGTTGATACACCATTTTAGTGATCTCCACTTGCATAGTGCTTAGTGTTTCATTAGGTGATTAGCGTAGGTGCTTTGCGAAGTGCTTAGATTGATTAGACCACCGCTTATGCGCTTGTTCTAGGTTTAGGCCTAGTGTTTAGTGAGGTTTGCATACCTCTTACCACTCGGTGCTTGCGTGCACCATTGTTGTATATCGGAGGGGCTTGTAGTCTTGCGAGATCATATCAACCGCGTTTGTTGTGTGGCCGCCACCATGTACCGGAGGGAACAAGGCCCATGGCGTTTTGGCCGGAAGCTTGATAGTGAAGACGGCAAGGAGCATCCGAGAGAGGCTTGCCGGAAGGCACGTCGGAGACCCACTTGCGCGTGGAAAAGGCCCAAAGCTATCCACAGAGTTACCCAACCGGGAGCCTGGCCCTTGCGAGGGGCTCCAACGAGGACTAGGGGGAAGCTTGCGCGCTTCTCAATACCTCAGTAAAAATACCGAAGTCGTCGACGGGAGTTTGCATATCTCTATCTTGCTCTTTAGCTTCTGCATTTACATTGATTGTATTACTCCTTTTGCGGTAGAGATAGCAACACACTAGCAAAACCATAGTTGCACATTTAGATAGTTTATCTTTTGCATAGGTTTTGCTAAGGTTAGAAAAGAGGCCATAGTTTAGAGTTAGAATTTTAAGTTGCCTAATTCACCCCCCCCCCCTCTTAGGCGTCACGGTCCCCTACATCCGTGACCTCCACTCCAACGGCAACTGTTAAGCTTCGAGTCAATTTAGACAGATGATAGTCGTGATTACATTGTCTTAAAACCACGTCTAGGACCCAATTGACGCCCGCAACGCCCAATGAGGGGAGGAATCCTCAACGCTGGGAGGGCTGGCAAAAAGGAGCACGAGGAAATCCAAGAGAGGGGACCATGGTCTCGTTACCGGCATTTGATGAGACAAGGCACTCAAGGATCATGGAGAAAGCCAGAACTAGCCACTGGAAAAGCATGACAGTTTGAACTTGTGCAAAACATAAGAGAGGAAGGGTTGGAACCAAGGTGCACAACATTTCATTGTGCACAGACAAACAACACTCTAAAGTGACAATACTCCGACAACCTCCAATCCCCAATCAATTGTTAAGCTTTGAGCCAAGAAGGCAGACGACAGTCGTGATTTGCACTGTCTTGAGGCATTTCCAGGATCCAATCGACACCCACCAACGCCATTGAGGAGATCCAAGAGAGGGGATCATGGTCCCACTAACCTGACATTTGATGAGACAAGGATCAAGGCTCATGGATGATGGTAGAGTAAGGACACAGATAGTGATATTTGGGCACCGCGAGCAAATACAGGCACCATTTGCCATACCTAAGGACGACGACGGCGAGCATCCCCACATCCACCTCGACGAAGGCCTGCTGCTGCCATACGACAACAAACCACGAGGCCTCCCATGGTGGCCCGTGGCACAAAGCAATGGCTAGCCTCCTTGCCAACAGCCAGGGCGCCGTAGCAAGAGTTTCTTCAGTGGTGCCTTCAAGAAGGAAAATGTCGTCGCTGGCCCAACCGAGACCTGGGCTGAGCTTTCGCCCAGAATAATCGCAAAGAGCTCCTGAAGCTGACGCCCCGCCACCGCCCCACACTGACATTGCCACCGTGGGCACCGACATGGGCGACGCCACCACTCTAGAGAACCAGCGCTCCGCCCCTCCCCTACAAAAGGCAGGGGGAGGGCATCCACGGACACACAACCCCGCCACCGGCTCGCCCGCGGCCAAACTACACACACCACGCACGCATGTGAAGACTGCACCGCTGCTAGGGCACCATCTGCACCCTTGTCCCGGTGGACAAACAGTGGTTCCAACAGGTCCGGGCTTGCGGTCACCGAAAGTTCTAGCTTTTCTAGATACAGAACCATTAATTAGAGCAGCTCAATGGCACCATGAGAGCCCATTATATAATGAGCCGACGGCTGGCAACAAGGATGATTCTCCTCCTCCTCCTCCTCCTCAGATTGAATCATATGGCTCAGTTATTTTAGGGTTTGGGTTTTAAGTCCTAGGTTAGGTTGGACGGGTTTTATGGTGTCCTACTATAAAGGGGTTGCCTACGAGGTCATCGGACCATTGGTGTAAGAGGTTACAACTGAAGTGAGGCAAAGCTATTGGGTGTTTCTTGTCAAAGTGGTGAAAGAAGGTATCGGGGGCATTCAGCTCTAAAGCAATTTGGGTTGATAGCATTGAAGGGAGGTACACAAGTCCACTTCGTGCACTATGCAAGAGGTTTGGAGCTGGTACGAGCATCCTCCTTGGTTAATGGAAAGCATGGTAGAGGGGCGGTGATTGGCACTGTAGCTAGGTAGGCGGCGGTGGACAATGGCGGAGCCAACGGAGGGTGTCGGTAGGGCCCATGCCCCCCCCCCCCCCCACGCCCCTAACATATCACAACAAAAAAAGTTACCAGTACAATTTTATAATTTTTATTTATATTAAAAGGAAAATATAACAAAATTATTACCATATATACCTATTAATCTTCTACTCCCTTCGTCTAATAAAAAGTATTGTTCTCTCTTCCTGAAAAGTTAAATATTTTTTTTAACTTTGACTAAATACATGTAAGAGATATTAATATTTATAGTACATAATTAGTATCATTAGATATATTGTTGAATATATTTTCATAATAAACTTATCTGAAGATATACATGTTACTAATATTTTCTATAAACCTAGTCAACCTTAAAAAAATTTACCAGCACAAATCTCATAGCGACATTTTTATAGGACATAGAAAATGGATAATAAAATCATATCGTCCCTATGAACAACTCCCAAAGACTAAGCCGGTAGAATTCGAGATTTATGAAATCACCACAGAGCCTTGCTGTCATCGGGCCTATCACATATACCAGTGAAAGAATAGTGTCGTAGATCTTAGAATATATATAAGAAAATGCAGGCAACCGTGTCAAGTCGACGAATTAACACAAATGATCACCTTGAGGAAACTAACAAGTTGAGCTACGCTCAGTTTTTATAAGTTGGCTGGCTCTTTTCGACCGATCCCCCTTAGACCTCGTTCGGTTCTATGGAACGATTCCTAGCCAGAATGATTCTTAGGAATGATTCACTAATTTGTATATATAACCTTGATGAAGCCAGAATGGTTCCTAGGCGAGGAACCGCTAGGCCTTATGTATAATTCCTGGCTCCGCCCTCGGCGGTGGAGGCAAGGGTGAGCGGCAGCATGGGCAAGGGTGAGGTGGCACATGTTTTATCATGCATTAACTATTCTTATGACAGGTCTAGAGCATTGGCAAATATGGTAACAAATACTATCACCATTTTTGGATATGTGATATTTATTTTCTCCAAATGAAATGGCAAGACATTTGTTCATTGTATTGAAAAAAAAAGGAGGAGGGCCAATAAGAGAGTTGAAAAGTACAATGAAGAAACTTTAAAAAAAGAAAAATATGACGTTTAGGATAAGCTAATTAGTTCATCTAAACTAATTAGCATTTCCTAAATATCATGCACATAGAAACGGTGGAGCTATAGTACAAGCATTATTATGTGTCACCTATTACAGTTTGCGAGCTACTAGTAAGAGAAAGCAGTTCAGACTTCAGAGATGCTGAAAGATAATAGTAGGCTCGTTGACGAGCTGGAGCAGGAACTGGTGGTCAAGGTCAATCGTCCAACCATCCGCGGCAGAGATGTGGACCGGCGACCGGATGGGTCCAGCGAAGTCCTCAATCGTCGGGAGCGACAACGGTGACCGAGGCGCAGCCAATGCCGGGACCCAGTCATTGTCATGGACGGTGGCGAACAATCCGCCGCAGTAGTCGTCGACGGAACAGTCGCTGACGCTGCTAGTAATAGTTCTCCAGGTGTTGTCGGAGTTCACCGGAGATTCAGTCACGACGGTGGTGGTAGAACAAGACGCAGCAGCTGATGATGATGTAGGAGCCGTACTACTATTGCTGGCAGGGACGACGACAGCGGTGGTCTCAAGGATGACCGGTGCCTCCGGGGAGTCGTTGGCCGTGCAGGTGTGCTCCCCCACGCGCACCACCGTGTACTTGGGCGCCGCGGCGGCGGTGGCGGCTCCGCCGTCGTCGTTGCGCTGCACCGTCCGTTTGGCGGCGCAGCCTTGCTCTGCACTCCTTGTGCACCTGTAGTAACTCCTGCACGTACGTATACATAGGCAGCAGCATCCAGATAAGCATATAAGAAACCAAATGACCGTAGGCAATAACTCTAATTTTTTTTTGTTGTTCTTTGTCAAGAATTTCGGAGGTTAGTAAGCAGGTGGTTTACTTCACTAAACAGTAGTATAAAGTTTTGCAAGGTTCACTGTGTCGATCGATCGAATCAGGACAATGCAGGGCCCACCCAACGTGTATCACGACACGACAGTCATTGTTTGACTGGTTGCAGCGTTGCCAGAGAGCAGCGAGGGGATCCCAGATGAAAGGGAATTCTTGCATCAGGGGTATTTTTTTTCCCAGTGGAGCTACAGCAGCTAAGCAGGAATTAGGACTACGTGTCCCCTTAGCTTGTCCATTACATGACTGTCTCCGACAGGAGACCTATCAGGAGACCCAAACCCAAAATAGGCATCTAACACAATACATATAGTCTCTAACAGATTACCTCATAAGAGGTATACCCAAATCTGAGTATCCTCTCTCCTGGAGACTCATTTGCGGAAAAGGGTTCTCTTTTGGGTCTTGTTGTTGGAGAAGGCCAAAAATAGGTATCGAACCTTTTGACTGTAGCGCTACCCAAACGTAGAATGGGTCTTGTATTTTGAGTAATAGTTGTTGGAGACAATCTATGAAGGGTACGTACTGATGAGGCACAGAATCGGCAAGAAGGTTTCAGTGTGCTTGAGCAACTGATCTAGCGTCTATTGAGATCAGTTTAGAGCTAACTATTATCTGAGTCCAAAAATTAGTCTAAAGGTTGGCCAATTAATTGACTTGCAACTAGTTAGAGGCTTAGTTAAAAAAATAGCTCACATATTAGGTTCATGTTTGGATGGACGCTAATTTTAGCTGGCTAACAAGTTGCACTTACTATCTATAAGCTGGCCCTTAGAGGAGCTACTAGCTAGCTAAGAGTAGTTAGTAATATAATGGAGAATGAATGAAATAAGGGAGATGCTGTTTCTCAGGTGCCTATTTATTTTTCAGACGATGAACAGTAACAATTGGATCCTATCCTCCTAATCCAACCATCCAGATTTGTTCTTCCTCTCTCTCTCAATCTCTCTCACGTTCGCCCTCCTCCAGCTGTTCTCAGCGTCTTACTCAATACTCGCTGCCGGCCCCGTAGCTGCGCTATTCCCTGCCATTCTAAACCGCCTTCGCTGAGGGAGATGTGTGATGAAATAAGTTTGTTACTCCTACGAACCTGGGGTACATGGCACCTTCGATCAGCTTCTGCCCGTACTTCCTCCATTGGTAGCCATCGAATAAATCGGGCGCTGACGTCACAACCATCGATGTGCCGCTCTGTTGCTTCTTCCTTCTGCAGTAGCAGCAGCGTCCAATCCATCAGTCGATCAGAATCGAAGCACCAGCGTCGTCCAGCAACAGATCCTGATCAGTGATCAACCTGTACGTGCGTACCTTCTTTTGCAGTACTGACGACGAGGCCGCACGGCGGCGGCGCCGGCAGCAAGGTCCTCCCCGTGGTGTTCGCCGTTGGTCACCTCGTCGTCCCGGCCTCTCTTGCTGCTCCCCCGCCGCCTGCGACGTCCCCCGCTGGCCATAGCAGTGGATGGCGCCGCCGCCTGTGGTGGTGGTGATGGTCCAGGTCCAGCAGCGCCCGCCAACGGTCCGACGGCGGACTCCAGCTTATTAGCCGGCGGAGACGACGGCAAGGTGAGCAGCTCACGGAGCTGCGCCAGGAGCTCACCCTGCCGCCCGGGCGGCGTCATCGCCGCGGCGCTAGCTAGCTGATCTCGGGCGAGTTGACCGCGGCTAGGGGCTAGACCTAGACGCCTGCTTGCTAGCTTGATGCATATATGCCAGGTCACGACGTCAGGTACGGTGACCGTGAGGTTAGATGCCGGCACTAGTCTCAGCTCACTTTGTTTATATAAAGAAAACAAGACGTACTACCATGCAGCTAAAATGCTGCTGCAGGTTCTGCTCAAGGGCCATTGGCAAATCTAAGCTTGACTCATTGCCACCTCCTCTCTCCTCCAATAGTGGAAGCTTGGACATCGTGCATCATGTGTGGGCCCCACACGGCCAAGTGACCTTTTCATGGGTATGGGATAGAATGTCAACACACAACCACCGTACTCAGGATAAGTCTGTTTGCTGGTTGGTTTCTGGGTTGATAAGCTTGACTGGTACTGGTTTGTTGTGAGAGAAAAATATTGTACCATAGCTGATACGCCCTGGCTGAAACCAAAAAGCCATCATTCTAGAAACTGTGCAACAATAAACCTGCTCCAACTTCATTAATTTTGGTTGTATAAGGGAATTCTATGTGAAATAATATATGCGGCGTGGCTTCAATTCATTATTTTGTTTAAATCTTTCTACTAAGTGTATTGGTGCATGCATGGCATGCATGGACTGGTGGTGATCCGTGAGCTGAGGAGTGTCCTGTCTCCCGGCCCGTAGGACCGTGACGTATGCTAGTGACGTCAATTACGTGCATATGCTAGTGACGTCATCACCATGACGCGTGCATACTCTTGAGCTGGGCCGTCGCTGGGACCCATGCATTGCAAAAGCTACTACAGCAAATCAAGCTACTACAGTAAAGAAAAGAAGTTTCTTCAAAGAGAGAGAGAGAGAGAGAGAGAGAGAGAACAAAAGTTGATGGGAGGTCAAATTATGAAAGGATTTAGGCCAGCCCCATCGCGCCACTCTGGCTATTAGCCTCACGCTCCGCGTCTTCCCGGTGCCTCCAGCTCAGACCGATTGATGGCTCCGCAGAGATGCAGAGCTTCCTACAGAACAACTGGGTGCCCAATCTAACAAAAGTCTGAAGCCATTGCTCACCGAGCATTGTGGAAGATTGCAGGTTAGCTTGTGACGTGTTTATGCAGGTGAGGGAGAAGGACTAAAAAAGTTCTGACAAAGTTAAAGCTATTTTTTTCGCTTTGAGTGTTGGTCTGCAGTAGAACTAAATTAGCCCCATGTATTCTCTATCTACGTGGTAGCTTACTTTAAGCTGAAGCATATGATATCATATGCCTGCGTTAGGCATGCTCTTATAAACTGATAAGTCTGCACGTATGGGCAGTGGCAGAGGATATAAATTAAGGTGTGCACAACTATATCGCTAGAGCCCCATGACTTGATTTATGGTGAAGATATAGGGAAAAAATACTAGAGAAAACTAGGATATACTAAAAGAGAAGACGATGAGGCACTCAAATTAAGATATGGCGGTGAATGCCCTACCTAGCCATACTGAGTCCTCTGCCACTGTGCACGCGCTTGGCAAGCAAGGCTACTAGGCTAGGGAAGTTGGAACCTCGATCCTCTCCTCCAATGCAAGCTAGTAGAAGTTATAATTTAGAAATCGTGTAAGAATCCCGCTCTAACTTTAATAATTGACTTCATTTATTTGTAAAGGGGAATTTTGTGTGAAAAGAAACTGCATGGCCAATTCCTTGTACTATAGGAATCTATCTGATTTCTCTACTACGTGTTTTTTTAGAAAATTCAAAGGGTGGTGGTCCTCCTCGTGAATTTTGAGGATTTTCCTATCTCCCATAGGCCGGTATCATGGGCTACCTGGACGTTCATTGACGTACACTACTACTCTCTTTCTAAATTATAAGTTATTTTGGTTTTTCTGGTTGCATAGTTTTTTTAGATATATATAGAAAAACTATGTTACATGTGGATACCAGTGACGCCAGCACCATGATGTACACTTGGTTGGCTGCTGTGCAAATTAAAGCGTGTGTACGACCTTATCATTATTGACATCATGCATGCAGTCAATCACAGCTGGATGTAATAATAAGCTGGATTTTGTTTTAGTTACTAGTTTTTCATGAGCATCAGTGCATGCATGTAGTGTCACTACCGCAATAATGTGCGTGTCAATCACAGCTGGATGTTCACATGGAAAATATGCGTGTGAATATACATACACTTGACATTGATCTAGATGCATGCCGCCGTTGACTGCCAGTAGGTGTATATGTGATAAAGACATTTGCTTTCTGCATGTTCTCGCAACTTTACAACAATCGTGTTGCACAAACAATTTCGGTATATTTATCCACAATTAATCTAATTATACATGTTTATGATCATTACGACATAATAGTATGCTAATGGTGAGTGGTATTTTCCTCAAAAAAAAAGGGGAGTGGTATTATTATGCAGCTCGCTCTACGTAGGAATCCATTTGATTATATAATATGTCAATCAACTAAACAAAGAGAAAACACTATTGGTAGGAGGAGTATCCACTAACCGAGAAAATTCCTTATTTGACACTCAAAAAACGTGCTCTTCCCAGTTTAGCACTTAAACTTCAAATCGTCCTTATCTGGCATCTCTTGAAATTTTTGTTCCTAAACTGACACCACCGTGGGTTTGGCATGTAACGACGTTAACTTCCATTTTAAAAAGATATTTTTGCCCCTCCAAGTGTTCTAGCTTTTTATTTTTGGTGAACATTTTTCCTGGGTACTTGAACAACAAGCACGTTATGTTTTTTTGGTGATTTTTTGGGCACTTAAAGCTAGTGCTCCAATTTTTGCGCCTTTTTTCATTACTACTGTGGTTGTTCGCACTTTTTTCCTCGCTTTCTTGTATTTCAGTTGATGGGACATGACATCAAAATGAGATGTACACTAGAAACCCAGGCGTGGTGTTGCCGCACCCTACCATGAGCTGATGTAACAAACCGCTTTCTCGATCTTAATACAATGATGCGCAAACCTTTTGCATATTTGAGAGAAAAAGTTTACGTAAATCAATAGACGTGCTAATCTGCTAGGCACCGCCACAGGAGGATTGGTGGTAAAGTTACAACAGAAGAGAAATTATATATATATATCCAGATTCTATGGCCAAGTTATGGCAAAAGAGAAATCATTTATCTATTGAGAATAAACTCTTTGTTACATGCAATGCAACACGGAGAATAAACAAGATTACCCATATTAAAAAAAGGAAGCTATATGTAAAACATCGGAACGTAACAACAAACACTATGCCACTATGGTCTCCACATATTCACATTTTTTTTACACATGGATGCTCCATCGCACTAAAAGGTCTGATGCCAGAATCGAATGCTAATTGAGCTAAACAGTTGCTATGCAAGGAAGTGTGATGCAATTTGTATTTATTGTAGAGATTTTAGAGTATGATTTGTATCCATATCGTGAAGAGCAAGAGATCCAATGAAAGACATACTCCTATATGGTTGGAGACTTGGATAGATTAGCTTGTAAAGAGTTTTTCAGACCCCTTGCCTCCGCTAATCCTGATTTTGTAAACACTACAATCATTTTTTCAGAATTGGAGGCAGGCAAAAAAAAAAAAGATACTAACAACCATGGTAAAAATGAAAAAAGACTCAAAAGTAGATAAACTTGGCCAACCTTGACTATCGTTTGCCTGATGGTTGCATCCGTACGGCCAAGGAGATTCATTAATGGTGGGCGAAGGATCGGAACAAATAAATCATGCATGGTGGAATATGATCAGTGGAATGGAATCGAAGATCCAAAGATAGTCCACACACGTACCGAGTTGTTGCTGTTGCGCATTAATTAATCTGCTTATTATGTTCACATTTTTTTTTTGCGAAAATATACAGTATTATGTTCACATGTAGCCGTACTTACATATTCTAGCTAATTTCGTACAGTCAATTCTCCCATAAATACGAGACGTCCACACGTTGACGAGACTCCTGGAGTACATACCCACCATGCAGATCGATGCAGCACGCCGGGACAAAAGCATTAAGCATGAATGACTGACCGACGGATCCAGCGAGGAAATGAAATCAACGTCATTTTCTGATTGCGTACTCGCTCCGTCCCGTCGGTGTTGTGTAAGTGTCGCAAGTTTGGTTCTATTTGTAGAAAATGTTTATAATATTTGTATCTTTAAATAAATTTATTAAAAAAACTAGATTCAAAGATATTTTCAATGATACTAATTATATACTATAAATAATAATATTTTTTAATATATATTTAGTCAAAGTTATTTCTGGGAAAAACAAAAAAGATAGATATTTAGGGACAGAAGGAGTAATAGGCATACTCCGATCCATCGGTTTCATCATTCTATCTTTGCCGTCCTAATTAATATAAGTAGATTTTTTTTTACTTTAATTCATATATAAAATCTGTACAGCTTGTTAACAGATCAAGCCATGCGATGCATGCCTCATGACTCACGAGTTGGGTTGCATTAAGACTCTTAATGCATTTATCTACTTACAATGTATGTAATCGTGTATATATGTGAGAGTCTATGTGTACCTGTACTGTACTACTATGATTCGTAAAATATATATGCATATAAAAGTGGTGTGAGCAGGACATAAATTAAAAGTGATGGATGGCACTATTATATTTTACTGTACGTTTCTCTGTATATGCTGCCTCTATATATTGCTTGTAGAACGTAGAGTCTTGTAGTCTTGTACACAACGTACATCAGCTCCTGTGTATAAATTAAATCAAAAGCTCCTAGTTATGGTCAGTGTTCTTTTTGCTATGGGTCGACTGTCGAGTAATTATTTTGTCTAGTATGATAGTAGGAGTATTAAACTAGAACAAGCTCTACGGAGTCTGCCTAGTACCAAGTTAAACCAGGTTTGCTTCGAGAGAAAAAAAAACAGAAAAGAAAATGCTAAACCTGGCCTGTGAATCGGTTTCATTAGCCCAAAAAAAGGCACTGTGCCTGAATGACATCTAGTCTGAATTAATGTATGGCCGGGCCTTGATCTGCTGTTGGTATGGCGTGTAGCGCTGGACAGGTCGACCATCTACGACATCGTGTTGTTGTTGTTGGGCTAGTGGGCCACAACAACATCATGTGCAAACGGCCCTGTTGCTACTGCTGAGGTGGTGGTCACCAAAACGAGGCCCAACGAGGCCCAGCTAGTTCCCTGTTGTTCCTGATGATGATAACTGAAGCTCGATTAGCACTATGAAGTGAACCATCATATTCTGCAATGTGCTGCATTTATATGATAGACCACACCTGCTTCAACCGTAACATCCTAGTGCTTGCCTAATGATAATAATATATATGTGATTTCTGTTTGCACTGAATCATCTGATCAGATAGTTTCAACAAGCAAGGCTCCCTCCAGTAGTCCAGTGCACACAAATCAAGTTGTTCCCCTGCTAAACCAATACTTCATGACATATTCTGTTTGCTGCCTTAGTATGTTCATCCATGCTCAAAACTCATACTTACATGAGTCAATCATGTATACATGTTCTGTTCTTTTCTCTACAGAAATCGATAAATTTATTTACAAACCAGTTAGCTTGTTCTTTTAGCTTTAGTTACTCCTTAGTTTGTTGTGCTAAGTTTTTTCTCCTAAGTGTGTTTTGTACATGTTGTTAGTAGAGTCAGTGTTAGAGTGAGTGAAGCTGGTAGTTTGGTTTTGTTTGTTTTCGACTGAGTTGTTTTTAGTGTTGCCTCGTGCACTAGAGGTTTGTTAAGTTGTAGTCGGTCTTCGTGCTTGAATTGTTGATCATTGTATTTCTAGTCCGGTGGTTTTTGGGTCCAGTTTCCACTTAAAAAATTAGACCGTCATCTTTTTTTATTCTTTTTCTAATAAAAATTGCGGCAAAACTTTTACCGTCCTTTCTAAAAAAAATGACAAACCAGTACCACAAGAATCTGTGTCGTCAGAACATGCTGTGCTGATGGGCTATCGGGAGGGTGAGAGACAAAATTGTTACACACTAAAATAAAAACCAAAAAGATGATCATCGAGATACACTGCTTCGTATGTTTCCCAAAAAAAAGATACACTGCTTCGCTTTGTAAATGTGCCATGACAGGTCAAGAGCTTCCGAATTGGGCACTGCTGTCGCGTACAAATTTTTTGACTTGTGCAATACTTCCTCTGTCGTAACATAGCTGCACATCTAGCTTTTATTAGTCAAACCTTTTTAAGTTTAACTAGATTTATAGAAAATACTATGTATTAATATTTGTATCTTCTAATATGTTTGTTACAAAAATATATACCACTAGTATTAGCATTTATGTCTCTAAATAAATTTATTATGAAAATATATATAACTAAGCTAATGGTACTTATTTTGTCTCATGGTTGTTAGTTCTTTTTCATATAATTTTAGTCAAAGTTTGAACTCTTTGACTCCTCAAAATGTGATAATTGCATTCTTTTGTGAACGGAGGAACTATTACGCATCATAAATATTAGTATATTTTTCTATACTTGGTCAAACTTTTTCGGAAATCGAGACGTGCCGTTATTTTGGGAAAGGAAGGAGTAGTATGGATACATCTGTTCCAAGAGAGAACAACAAGCAAAGAAGTTAGCACAAATGAAGATTCCAGCCTTCATGGAGAGGCAGGTAATTAAACAAAGAGAGAAACTAAACTGAGGAGCAAGGAAAAAGGCTGAATTTACCACTAGTGAGACTGACTTTAATCAATCGGACCAAAGCCCTCTAGTTCCCAAACCTAAAATTGAGCGGTCATTGTCAATGCCCCCATGTTCATCAAGAGGGACAATTTTTCTAGATGGAGATAATACTCGGCTTTTAAGAAAGCAATCACTACTATAAAAAAAACTTAACCGAGGCGTTTGGCTTTTGGCCTCGGAGGCGGGCGGGCCGGTTGCGCGCCTCCGTTATTGGGTGGCCGGGCAGCCGGCCAACAACTGAGGCGGGCACCATAAGCCAATCGCCTCCGTTAATGGATTAACCGAGGTAGACGCCCTAAGCCAACCGCCTTGTTTAATCCACGATTAACCTAGGCGGTTGCCTTACGACAACCGCCTACGTTAATGGATTAACCAAGGCGGGCACCATAAGCCAAATGCCTCGGTTAATTGATTATTTTCGGAGGCGGTCGTTATAAGCGTCCGTCTCCGTAAATCGATTTACGGAGGCCGGCGTCTTAAGATGTCCGCCTCGGTTAATGATTGCAACAAAAATAAATCATAACTTTTTTATATGAACTCGGACGATGAAGACAAACTTTATATCAAAATTGTACCTCTCGTCGAGATCTACAACTTTGTAGTTGAAAAGTTTTTGAATTGAAACTGTTTAGGGTCCCAAAATATTGTTGTCAATGCATAGATTTTGAAATTTAAAATTATCAAATGAACTCGGATGTTGACATAGTCTATATAAAAGTTATAGTTCTCAATAGAATCTACAACTTTGTAGTTGAAAATTTTTAATTCAAAGATGTTTAGAGTCTCAAATATGTGTTCAAAGGTTATAGATTTTGAAATTTAAAATTTCGAATTGCTAAACAATCTCAAATGTTTACATGGTTAATACCAAAGTTCTAGTGGCCGACCTGATCTAGATGTTTGATGTTGACAAGTTTCATCTAAAGTCACTTAGAGTCTCAAATATGTGTTTGAAAAATTCACATGTTCTGAGACTCAATTTTTGAATTTTTCAAACTATCTCTGATGGAGATATATCCTATATCAAAGTTGTAGTACTTAACAACATTTAAAACTTTCTAGTTAAAAGTTTTTTCATTTGAATTCATTCAGTAGCTAAATATTCAATATAAGATTACGAAATATTGATATAAAAAGATAGCATATTATACATAGATATGAATGAGTGTGCGGTGCAGTGGTAGAGACGTGGTAGTGTTGAGCGCTAGGTCATGAGTTTGATTCACGAAAGTCACAAGTTTTTTTTGGTTTTCTAGGTTTTCTAGAGAACATTAATGGAGGTGGGCATTTTAAGACACATGTCTCGATTAATGGGATTAACGGAGGCTGGCACCCATTAATGGATTAACCGACGCGGGCACAGCAACCGGCTCCATTAATCCATGATTAACCGTGACCTTTTGATGAGGGACATCATATAGATGGATCATGAACATTCAAGTGTATTCAAGCATATGAATTCAAGCTAGATTTGGATACTAAGAGTTAGAGGAGAAATCTGATTTTACTACTAGGATCATGAATTCAAACTGAGTTTTACCTCTATGTTTCATGGAGAGTTGCTTAGTCTAGAAGTAATGTGATGTCATAGCATATGTCATATACATGATACTAGAAGATACTAAGGTGTCCTATGAGTTGTTTCTTAGGTGTCATTGAGTAATATATTAGTTGCCATGTTAGTTGTCATCTAGTAGGCCATTAGTTGTCATATTAGGTGTATATGAGTTGTGTAAGGGCTCATAGCCTATAAATAGAGGCAATATCCTCAAGTTTTGTAACTTTTGTCTTGTATTTCCCACCATATGAATAGAACTCTGGGTTTCTATCTTAGATCTTGGATTAGACCTTGTTCTTGAGCTTTGGAATGAGCTCGTATTATCCATGGATTTGGATTGTTGTCCGTGGATTCGGACTACCCTTAGGGCGTTATCTACTAGCACGTTGAAGCTATTCCTTCAACACTTTGTGCTATTTCTATATATCAACACCTTGGAGTTGATCCTCCAAAATAGTGTGCTGCATCAGATTGGTATCGGAGCCTCGTTGATCATCTCAGGCTGCCATTTTCCTTGCAAGAAATCTACAAGAAGGTATAGGAAAGATGGAGGAATTGGGCAAGAGGATGGATGCTGCGGAAAAGCAAATTCAAGATTTACATGAAGCACTCAATAGGAGGTTTGATCAACTAGCAAAAATGATTAGAAATCATATCCCTGCTGCTAGCAGGTAACTCATCAAAAAGATAAGGTTGATCAAGAACGGTGTAAACAAGCTACTCTTGAAGCCAAGCTACAACCAAGGCTTGGTGAGCATAGAAGATCACCTCATATTGATGATCTAGAAGATGAAGATCTTAGTGAACTACAAGAAAAAGATGATCTTTATGAAAATTCAAGGAGGAATGCTCGCTATGCAGGAGATACATACAAGGTGAAAGCTGAAATCCCTACTTTTAGTGGTAGTGTTGATATCAAAGAATTCCTTGATTGGCTATATGAAGTTGAGACATTCTTTGATATTATGAATATTAGCCAAGATTGTAATGTTATGTTGGTTGCATATAAGCTGAAGGGAGGTGTTGGTGCATGGTGGCACCGTCATCAAGAAGAGCACAGGTTGAGCGGTGAACCTCGCATAAGATATTGGAATCAAATGAAGGCACTTTTAAAGGCTAGATTTTTGCCCGCTGATTATGAGCAATTTTTTTCACTGAATTTCAGAATTGTTCTCAAGGAAATAGGTCTGTTTCAGAATATACAAAGGAGTTTTTAAGACTGCAAGTCAGGTGCAACCTTGCTGAAAGTGAAGATCAACAAGTTGCAAGGTACATCAATGGTCTCACTGAAGTTATTAGAGATCAGTTAGTCGTGCAACAGATTTAGTCGATTGATCAAGCACAAACTCTAGCATTAAAGGCTGAAAGGCATGCCAAGACAAAGAAGATAACTAAATCTCATTCATATTCTCCCATAGAAGGATCTTCAAAAGGTTATAGTAGCAAGATGGAGAAAGCTACTTAATCAAAAAACAACGCAACCTGCACAAAAGCAAGCTACAAAGAAGAGTAGAGCAAAGAGAAACCAAAATGTTGTCAAGTGTTATAAGTGTGGTGAAGAAGGACATGTATCCAGCAACTATCCTAGGAGGAAGGTAGTCAATACTACACGCCATAAAAGTGATGATGAAGATGATAATGGTGATGGTGAATATGAAGTTGAAGAAGGTGAGGAAGAACAAGACCAATGTGAAGAGGATGGTGATGAAGTAGTATGTGTAGTCCAACGCCTTTTGTGCTCTACACCCCAACCCGACAACACACAACGAAAGAAGATATTTGAGAGTAAGTATACTATGAATGGCAAGGTGTGCAAATTAGTGATTGATAATTGTAGTTGTGAGAATCTGATTTCTCAAAGTTTAGTGAACCATTTGAAGCTTGAAACTCAAGATCATCCAAACCCATACACTATTGGATGGATTAAGAAAGGAGTGAATATGAAGATTACAAAGCAATGCGATTTGCCACTTTCTTTGGGCAAATATTATCGCTCAAATGTTCTGTGTGATGTAGTTGACATGGATGCAAAGCCATGTTCTTCTTGGAAGACCTTGGCAATTTGATGTGGATGCTACACATAAAGGAAGGGACAATTCTTACTCTTTCATTTGGAACAAGCGAAGGATTATAATCCTACCTAAGAAATTGGATGGTTCTACTTCTAAAGTAGAGGAGAAGAATATGTTAGCTATTTCCCAAACATCAAGAGACTTTGTAGAAAACTTGAAAGAAGCAAATTTATGTGCTGCCTTGATCGTTAAGGGAGAAGAGCAACCTGTTGTTGAAATTCCAGCGGAGATACAAGGTCTATTATCTGAATTTCAGAGTATACTTGGGGAGCCACAACACCTGCCACCAATGAGAGAAATTCAACACCGAATTGACTTCATTCCTGGTGCAACTCTTCCTAATCTGCCACACTACCGAATGAGCCCAAAAGACCATGCTATACTGAAGGAGAAGGTGGAAGAGTTACTACAAAAAGGACATGTTCAAGAGAGCATTAATCCATGTGCTATACCAGCCATGCTCACACCAAAGAAGGATGGTTCTTGGTGTATGTGCGTGGACAGTGAGCAATCAACAAGATCACAATAAAATATTGGTTTCCTATTCCCCATTTGAACGATATGTTGGATCAATTAAGTGGGGCAAAGGTATTCACTAAGCTTGATTTAAGAAGTGGATATCATCAAATTCGCATTAGACCTGGTGATGAATGGAAAACAACATTCAAAACCTAGGAAGGGCTATATGAATGGCTTGTTATGCCATTTGGACTTTCAAATGCACCAAGTACTTTTATGCATTTGATGAACCAAGTCCTTTGACCCTTCTTATCTTGATTTATTGTGGTTTATTTTGATGACATCTTAATCTATAGCAAGAATGAATATGAGCATTTTGATCACGTTCGGCAAGTATTAGAAGTTCTAAAGGAAAATGAGCTTTATGTCAATTTGAAGAAATGTGTTTTCTTACAAAAGCGACTAGTTTTTTTGGGCTTTGTCATAATAAGCGAAGGTATTCATGTTGATGTTTCCAAAGTTGCTGCAATAAGAGATTGGCCAACTCCAAAGACTATTACAGAAGTGAGGAGTTTCCATGGTCTCGCAACTTTCTATATAAGATTTGTCAAGAACTTCAGCACTATTATGGCACCAATTATTGAATGTTTAAAGAAAGGAAAATTTCAATGGAATGAATTTGCTGAAGCAAGTTTCCAAGAAATTAAAAAGAAGTTGTCACAAGCTCCAGTCTTGGTCCTTCCTGATTTCAACAAGACTTTTGAGCTAGAATGTGATGCAAGTGGAGTAGGCATTGGAGCTATTCTATCTTAAAAGAGAAAACCCATTGCTTTCCTTATTGAGAAACTAAGTGAAGCAAGGCAGAAATGGAGTACCTATCAACAAGAGCTATATGTAGTTTTCAGAGCTTTAAAAACTTGGGAAGTTTATTTGTTACCTAAGGAGTTCATTGTCTACACTGACCATCAATCTCTAAAGCATTTCAGAAATCAAAAGCATGTGGATCGCATGTTAGCAAGGTGGGCAGCATACTTAGAAAAATTTAACTATCTAATTGTTCATAAGTCAGGAGCAACAAACAAAGTGGCCGATGCTTTGAGTCGGCATGCTTGTCTTCTAACATCTTTTGAGGTTGAACTTCTAGATATGGACCAAATGAAGGAATTATATGAGAATGATGATGACTTTGGTCAAGTCTGGTTGAAGCATCTACATGGGAAGCCATTAGATAAAGATTATGTGGTGCAAGATGGTTATCTCTTTAAGAATGATCAACTATGCAATCCAAGAAGTTCTATATGTGACAAACTAATTAGAGAATTGCATTCAAGTGATCTTAGTGGCCACGTTGGGCGTGACAAGACCATAGCCAACTTGCAAGAACGTTATTATTGGCCACAACTCAAAAGAGATGCTGGAAAGTTTGTGCAAAGGTGTCATGTATGCCAAACCTATAAAGGCCAAGTCCAGAACACCAGATTATATATTCCATTAGAAACCCCAAGTGCACCATGGGAGGATCTCTCAATGGACTTTATACTTGGCTTGCCAAGAACAAGGCGTGGGAATGATGCAGTATATGTTGTAGTTGACAAATTCTCTAAGATAGCTCATTTCATTCCATGTCGAAAGACAACAGATGCTCATCATGTGGCTAATCTTTTCTTTAGAGAAATAGTTGGGCTGCATGGTGTTCCGAGATCAATTGTTTCAGATCGTGATAGCAAATCCCTTGCTTCATTTTGGCTTACATTATGGAAGCAATTCAACACTGAACTGAAATTTTTAAGCACAACACATCCCCAAACAAATGGCCAAACAGAAGTAGTGAACAAGTTCTTGGGTAACTTAATTCGATGTATATGTGGAAACAAGAAAGGACAATGGGATTTACTCTTATCACTTGCTGAATTTGCTTATAACAATTTAGAGCATAGATCTACAGATAGGAGCCCATTCTCCATTGTCTACACAAAAGTTCCAAAGCATGTGGTTGATTTAATAAAACTACCTTCAAGGGAGAATTCAATGTCAGCAACAAGCTTTGCTAACAACTATTCTAATTTGTTCAAAGAAGTCCATGATGTCCTAGAAGCGTCAAATCAGAAATACAAACAACTGGCCAACAAAAGAAGAAGACCAATGTCATTTGTAGTTGGTGACCAAGTGATGGTATATCTTAGAAAAGAGAGATTGCCAGCAGGAGTTCATGGAAAGCTAAGGCAAAGGAAATATGGCCCATTCTTTATTTTAAAGAAGATAAATTACAATGCTTATGTTGTTGATCTACCAAGAAAGATGAATATTTCCAACACTTTTAATGTGGTTGATCTATCGCTTTATCATCCACAACAACATCTTTATGAAGATAAATTGAGGTCGAGTTTCAATCAAGTAGAGGTGAATAATGAGGGACATCATATAGATGGATCATGAACATTCAAGTGTATTCAAGCATATGAATTCAAACAAGATTTTGATACTAAGAGTTATAGGAGAAATCTGATTTTACTACTAGGATCATGAATTCAAACTGAGTTTTACCTCTATGTTTCATGGAGAGTTGCTTAGTCTAGAAGTAATGTGATGTCATAGCATATGTCATATACATGATACTAGAAGATACTAAGGTGTCCTATGAGTTGTTTCTTAGGTGTCATTGAGTAATATATTAGTTGTCATGTTAGTTGTCATCTAGTAGGCTATTAGTTGTCATATTAGGTGTATATGAGTTGTGTAAGGTCTCATAGCCTATAAATAGAGGCAATGTCCTCAAGTTTTGTAACTTTTGTCTTGTATTTCCCACCATATGAATAGAACTCTAGGTTTCTATCTTAGATCTTGGACTAGATCTTGTTCTTGAGCTTTGGAATGAGCTCGTATTATCCGTGGATTCGGATTGTTGTTCGTGGATTCAGACTACCCTTAGGGCGTCATCTACTAGCATGTTGAAGCTATTTCTTCAACACCTTGTGCTATTTCTATATATCAGCACCTTAGAGTTGATCCTCCAAAATAGTGTGATGCATCACCTTTGGACGGAGACGGTTACAATGCCCGCCTCCGTTAATCAAAGATTTATGTAGTAGTGAATAAGAGTAAACATTGTTAAGCTAGGGTTACCAACGCCAAAGGGAAGCAGGAGACAGAATGGTAACCTACTATCGGAGCGCTTACAACAATCTAAGCAGTGAGAAAACAAAAGCAAACTACCCTATTACAGAAAGTTGTAAAGCTCGAAGATGTCTGAGTTTAGGGTAGTAGCCGGTGTGAAATCTTGAGCCACCGAAGGATCTTGTTGTTGACTTCAACCACCATGGATTTGTCATTCTCCTTTAACAGATCATATCACACCACTTCTACATAATACAGATTCCAATATACATGACATCAGTTGGAATATTTGGAAACTTCTTTTCAATGGCTATCAAATTCCTATTTTACCAAATAACCATGAGACCCCTGCATAAATGAACATACTTAAACAATCATGTAGCGATAACTTGTTTGGTACGTAGCCAATTTGAAAAGAAATCAGCTCTAGAGTAAGGGACACCGGACCATCCAAATGTCTCTCTGAGAATGCCCCATGCGAAACATGAGATATGACATTTAAAGAAATGATCAATAGATTCTAGAACACCACACAAGATGTAGTTTCCATTTCATTCTCTTCTTTTTAGGATTTGGGCAGCTTGGAGTTTGTTTTGATACTTTGCACTTCCAAAGAATACCAACAATCCTATTGGAATCCCATCCATTCATCAAGAACCTATAAAGGGATTTAGTAGAGAAGAGCCCATTCTCCTCCAAAGCCCAAGAGGGCCAAACATGTAGCAATAATGTTATATGGTGATGGTCATGATGGTTTGTTAGCAGGGTAGCATTTAGTTGATCACTAAGCATTATGAAAAACATTTTAACTGGATCTTAAACCTAGATTTTACTACACAAACGTAGCAAGTTCAAGTACTTAAATCTCCGAAACCCATAGGAATGACAAAATATGTTCCAATTTCCATGTCATCAAGCAAACCAATATTACAACTTATAACCTTCAAACAAAGAACAAATACATGTTCATACCTTAGGGTACAAGCACAATTATCTATAAACCTATGGTATAGCAGCATCTAGGGTTGTCTATATCAGCCAAATGGACATTTCTTCACGTTCAAACCAATACCATGATGCTTTGTCCTATTTTGATCCTATCAATGGAGATACATGGTGTCCTCCTATTTTAGGGAACTTCGATATGCATTTAAGTCACCCTGCCAAAACCATAGCAAGATGTGTTGCTCCAAATTTATATCATTATACAAAATTGATGAAATATCTAGAATTTTGAGGTTAAAACTTGGGTTCGTAAGAAGATATTTAACCATATGAGCTCAATGCTTTACAAGAACTAAAAATTAGTGACCATACACTGACAGCATACAAGAGCTAAAGAAATTAGGGAATTGCTAATTGTCTATCCAAAGTCATGGAACCATGAAGCAAAAATTAGATCTAGAGATTCTGACAACACTTATTTTAAATTTATGAGGATTCAAAGGCATAACTAAGCTTTTCTAATAAATGTTTTCCCTATTTTGCATGTGTCATATGTTAGAGACTGTGGGGTCACTCCTAGTCTCCCACCCTCGCTAGAGGCTAGGCGGGGGGAGACTGAGGGTTTCCCACAAGTAGAGAGGTGTGAACAAGCGGGACTTGTGAGGGTGTCCCATAGGGAAAACAAGAAATAAATGCGGATTAATTGCTCATTAAATTGCCAAAAATGGCCTCCCCCGAACGATGGAATCCCCAGGTATTTATAGGTCACCCCTAGGGCTCCATTGAAATTACAAAAGGGTTGGCAGCTAACCAGCCGCACCAATACAACAATCGGGGGCAATGAGGTAATCCTCCGTACCCCTACCCAACCACACCTAGCCCTGATCAGGTCGATGGGGACCGCCGCCTGCTCCTAATCGGGCAGCACTCACGGTCCTTGGCAAACCCTCGCCATGTTGATCAGAGGTCCTCACATCCACCATCGACCTTCACATCTCTCCCTGTGGTACTTGGCCTTCGATCAAATCCTACTGATGGTACCTGAAAAGAAGGGACAAGCAGGAACAAACCTTCACTGCGGGGGTCACGGCCCGTGGTGCAGTCAATCACAAGGCCAGGAGCGAGGTCGGGAGATGGATGGGGGTTCACGTCAGGGCGCCTTCCCCCAACAAAGACCCCCTAAGTTTGTGAAAATGCTCAATTATTAGGTATAAGGGCAAAATTGTGAGCATTTAGGGCCTATTTAGAAATTAGAGGGGCTCATTTATAATTATGAACCCCGCTGAGGGAATATATGAAAATAACCACCTCCCTCCTCCCCTATAAAAGAGGGGACAAAGGCATATGGAAGAGGAGGACTCTTGGCCTCTTGCTGTCATTTGCTCTCCCTCTTCTTTTTCTCTCTCTCTATTCCCTGTAAGGACACTATAGGCTTGATGATGCTAGATGACTATAGCGTGATGATGTTATGTTAGATAATGCTTGTGATGCCAGACTAGATGTTTCCTTTGTCCTCTTTTTTCATTTCTGAACATACTTAGAAGAACATGTCGGATGATGTTAGTAGACACAAAAGTTTGAACTAGAATATGGGTCAACAAGCTTTCGTGGCGGGATTTACAGAAGGTTGAGAAGCGAATGATATCAATAAACACAAAATTTTGAACTGGAATATGGGTTTGCAAACCTGGATGTCCTCTTCCATCAGAGGCATCAGCCACAGGATAGTTGCTGCTACTGTCATCTATACTTCATCCTGTACTATACAATGATTAGATGTTGTAAGTTATTTTGGAAGTTATAAGTTTTACTGTTTATTTCCATTAGTAAGTGTACTATACAATTATTAGATGTTGTAGGTTCTTTTGAAAGTTATTACGAGATCCTCTAAGAATGGGAGAGAACTAGATGATGAGGAGGAGAAAGAAGAGGACGATGAGGCATTGGAGCATCCCGGGCTGCCACCAGATGAAGATGTGTGAGGTGGAGGTCACGGTCATCCATGATCCATGGCGAGCGATCTAAACACCTAAAATGCCTAGCTAGGGTTTCACCCCAAACCTTGGCTAGCGTTTTGGGAAACGAAAGGCTAGGGTATCTCACATAATTTATAGGGAAGTAATTGGATCGGTGAGTCACAACATTTTCATATAAAGTGAAATGCCATTAGTTAGAAGAACATGTCATGATGATGTATCAGGGGAAGGGAGAGAACATATAGTGTCTCAGGAGCAAAGGAGAGGATATGTAGAACATTATCACCATCTATGGCTCCACAGTATAGGGCAGGTGGTCGATAAAGTGATTGTCCCTAAGATTCTTCGTGACAGACCTTTTTTGGAAAACCCTAACCGAAAAAAGCGACGCAAAAAAAGGAATCCTTAACCGAAGTCTTAGACAGTTGGTTGCTGAAGGCAAATGGTGAAACTAGGCAACGAAGATGGAACAGTGTGAGTGAAGTATAAACTATAATGTTCTCACCTCTTTGTTGATGAGGGGGTCTATTTATAATGCCTTTTTATAACTGGTAGACTATAATGCCCTCGTAATAACCCTAGATTCAGATAATATTCTTATCTTGCCTAGGGCATCATGATCCATTTTGATCCACACTCAAGTCAGAGTCAGATTCGACTGTACGGATATGTTGTTCCTTTTCGTGGGTGCTTCTAGCACCAAGGATGTGTTTGCTCCTTTGTGTCTGACTAGAGAGGAAGACTCTCGCGAACCCCCTTTTGGTCATAAGCGAAGCCAGCCCGCCTAATTCCATTGCGACACCCATGGATGGCCCTTGGGTTATTCCGCCAATGGCTTCAACAAAGGCCTCCCCTATCGCAATATAGAACTTGTTCTTAGACCCTACGAAATGATCAATATGTCGAACTATAGAAAGGCTGGTCCACGGGGAAAGGCGAGGGGACCCAACAAAGGGTGTTGGCCCCCACATGGTCAAGTCTATTTTGGCCCCTCAACTCTTGCTTTTGTCTAATTTTGACTTTCAACTACTAAACTGACTAACTTTGGCACCTCAACTATCAAAACCACTCACCTTTAAACCTCAAGACTAGTTTGAGCAGCTCAGACCCACATGTCATCTCGGGCCCACTGGTAATTTTTTATGGAGGAGGGGTTTCTTGCAACATTCCCAACACAAAAAAACTTTAGGGTTAAGCTTTGAATATTCTTCAAGGTTTGCAGTGTTGTGGAGGGAGGGGATCAATTTGGTGTTGCGAAGCAAATCAAAATACCACATTGATATGAAGGTTGAAACGACAGGAGAGGAGAAGTGGAGATTTACTGGAATTTATGGTGAAGCTCAGACAGAGGAAAAATATAAAACATGGGATCTTTTGGGCCGGCTCCACTCAGAAATGACAAATCATATGGCGTGGTTATGTGCTGGGGATTTCAATGAAATTCTATATAGCTATGAGAAAGAAGGAGGTGCACCACGTTCTCAAGGGTGCATGGATCGTTTTTGAGGGGTGCTGGAGGTGTGTGAATTACAAGATTTGGGTTTTACTGGAGATGTTTTCACTTGGAGAAATAAATAGACCAAGGGAAGCACTCATATACGGGAGAGATTAATAGGGCAGTGGCCAATGTGGAGCGGAGGATGAAGTATTCTCTGTTTCAAGTAGAAAATAGTGATCCATTTCATTCTGACCACCGGCTGGTTATAATTTCTACTGAGCCGGTATAGGGAAGAGAGTGCAGGGTAAGGCTTTCAAATTTGAAGCGGCATGGCTGCAGGAAGAAACGTGTAGACAGGTGGTTGAGGGGGCCTGGGGAGATGGTGGTGATGTGGGGAGTAGTCTGGAGGAAAAATTGAGAGTATTCTGACGAGTCTGGAAGATTGGAGTACAAATGTTCTTGGAGATCTAGAAAAAAGATTGAGAAAAGCAAAGGAGTTGGAGAGATGGAGAAGAGAGCCGATCAGTGATCTAGCTGTGGGGAGGGAAGCGCTTTGGAGTTTTAAAGTGGATCGGTTAGAAGAGCAGATAGATACATATTGGAAGCAGCGAGCATATGTTAATTGGCTTCATTTTGGTGATTGAAATACGAAGTATTTCCACAATGCTTGCTCTGTTAGGAAGAGAAGAAATAGAATTGGGAGAATGTTGAGGGAGGATGGGAGTTGGGTGAAGGAGAAAGGAGAAAAAAAGATTTTATTTCTAACTATTTTCTGCAGCTTTTCAGTACCTCGGTGTCGACAGATGAGGGGCAATTGCAGCGCCTAATCAGTGTTGTTCAGCCTCGTGTCACACCGGCTATGAATGCCCAACTCATGTCAGAGTTTAGCGAGGAGGAAATAAAGCAGGCTCTTTTTGCCATCGGGGATTTGAAGGCGCCTGGTCTAGATGGTCTTCTTGCCATTTTCTACAAAACCTTTTGGGATGTGGTGGGTGTTCGGCTGACTAGGGAGGTCATGGAGGTGTTGAAAGGTGGCCGGATCCCTGCAAGTTGGAATGAGGAAACCATAGCTTTGATCCCAAAGACTGAGAAGCCAGAGCGGGTAATAGATTTGAGACCGTTCAGTCTCTGCAATGTCGTCTACAAGGTAGTTTCCAAAGTTTTATCAAATAGATTGAGAGAGGTGTTGCCTGCAATTATTACTCCAAATCAAAGTGCTTTTGTGCCGGGGCATTTGATTTCTGATAATATCCTTATCGCATATGTTTGATTTCTGATAATATCCTTATCGCATATGAACTCACTCATTATCTACTAAATAAAAGAGAAGGTGAATTGGGTATGCAGCTCTAAAACTTGATATGAGTAAACCGTATGATCGAGTAGAGTGGTGTTTCCTGGAGAAAATGATGAGAATGTTGGGTTTTCATGATTCTTGGATAGGTCTTATCATGGAATGTGTGTCGATAGTGAAGTATAGGGTAAAGGTGAATGGAGATTTGTCTGATATTTTTGTCCCGCGGCGAGGTTTGAGACAAGGGGACCCGTTATCACCCTACCTATTTTTATTGTGTGCTGAAACTTTTTCCGCCCTATTGAAAGAGGGAGAGTGTGATGGTTCTCTGGCGGGGGTAAAAATCTGTCATAGTGTGCCAAGTATATCTCACCTTTTGTTCGTTGATGACTCATTAATTTTGATTCGTGCGACCGAAGGGGATAGTAGGCAGCTGCAGACAATACTACAATTGTATGAACAATGTTCAGGGCAAATGATAAACAAGGTGAAATCAGCAGTGCTTTTCAGTATGAATACAAAGCCTCAACAGAAACAAGTGGTGTCTAACATTTTGCAGGTCACAAAAGAAACAATGAGTGAGAGATATTTGGGGTTGCCGGTACATGTGGGACACTCCAAGATGAGTATTTTTGCATATCTGAAAGAAAGGATTTGGAAAAGGATGCAAGGGTGGAATGAGAAATTTCTTTCATGGGCAGGCAATGAGATTTTAATCAACGCAATGGCCCAGGCGATACCGACCTTTGCTATGGGATGTTTTGATCTCTCTAAATCTTTGTGTGATCAGATAAGTGCTATGATTTGTCGCTTTTGGTGGAACCAGCAGGTTGAGAAGAACAAGATTCATTGGTTAAGTCGAGATCAACTTATGTTACCTAAGGAGGACGGTGGTTTGGGATTTTGAGACATACATGCCTTTAATCTTGCTATGCTTCCAAAGCAAAGTTTTTTTTATTGCCTCAGCCTTCGAGTACAAGCTATAGTATCTGATTTTATTTGGAAAGCAATCTGGAAGCTGAAAATCCCGGGCAAGGTAAAACATTTTTTCTGGCGTTTGGCTCATAATAGTCATCCTTTGAGTTGGTCAAGGACGTAGTCGAACTAATTCTGAAGGCTAAGGAAGAACAAAAGCTACTGATGATCATCACCATGTGGTATATTTGGCAGGAGAGAAATATAATTAGAGAAGAAGGTAAGAGACGAGGAGCAGATTTCCGCTCGATGTATTTGATCATATGCAGAAGAGAACACTGCAATTGTGACCGACAACAGTTTGACGGGCAACAGTGTGCGCCGAAGAAAGGAGTATTAGAGGAAACCCCCATAGGGCTTTTTGAAGCTTAATTGTGATGGATCTTTTTTGCCGAGTTCACTGGAAAGGAGTTGGGGCTATTTGATCCAAGACTGTGATGGGGATGTGATAGTGTCAGGAAGAGGGAAGATAGAGTGTCTCTTTAATACATTCCAAGCTGAACTCATTGACTGCCTCCAAGGAATACAAGCTGTAGTAGATCTGGGTATTGGCCGGCTAATCGTGGAGACAGACACAAAGATGGTGATTCAGGCGCTAAACACAAATGATTATGAGAAAACTACAGTGGGTGTTTTAATTGCGGAGATAAAGTCCCTAGTGTCTTCTTGTTTTATTAGTTTTGGGTGTTCTTTTAAGAGTAGGGATTGTAACAAAGCCGCTCATGAGCTGGCTGTGTTGGGTTATTTGTGTAATCCTAGGGAGGAACAAGTCATGAGTTCCATCCCTGAAAGTGTTTATGTAATTGTTGCTAATGATTTGTTAGCCGTTGAGTAATGAGATTATACTCAGTTTAAAAAAAAGGCCCCCCAAGACACTCCGCTGCTCCTCCACATCATCTTCAAGCACATCGCTAACATTAAATTGCTCGGTCGTTGCTCCTTCATCTCCCGCCACTTCTACAAGCTTGACTGCCCTCTTTGACTTTGTTCGTGTCCACGTTGACTGCATCATCCCCGGCGAGCCCCCATACTCGGCATCCTCATCGGCGCCGTCCTCTCCTATGCCCTCTATGCGTGCCCATGGGGTCTTCTCACAGATCACACACATCAAGCTCTAGGACATCATGAAGACCATCCAAGGGCTTGGTCACATCCTTCAAGGAGGGTCCACCTCCTTCGCATCAAGCTCCTGACACTGGCAGCCATGCCTACCATGTGCAACGGTGCTTGACTCACCCATGGCTAGCGGTAGCACACGACAAAGTTGGCGACGTTGGGCTGCTGCAAGAGAGAGGTGGCTCATGATGGAGGGGGGTGCTTGGGTTGGAGATGCACGTGGACTCATGGAGGCAATGGCAAATTGAGGGGAAAACATTTAGTGCGTACTGGATGCACACAACGTCCATGCATACGCAACTTTGATGTGCGGCACGTGTCCACCAACAAGCATCTGACGCATGCAGCCCGCAAAACCATGGACGAGAACCTGGAGGCCGGAGCCAAGCACATGAGAGGCAAGCGGGTGCACGCCGTTGGATTAGTCAAACCGGATACATGGCAACTATCTATGGCATGTATGCAGGGAGGCATGGTGGATAGTATGCACCGATTTTTTTTTCCGAATTGAGAGGACTGTCGACGATGCTGCGACTGGGACGAGGGTTGCGAGCGTGGAGGGAAGACGATCAACGGGATATGGCATCATTGATAGATAGCGGCTCAACCTGTGGTCACAATGGTGTGTGGAGTGAGGCACGCGGATGACTGGATGAGTAGGATAAGGGGGTTGGCACCAACATGCTGACTTTTAGGGCAAAGAAATCAACTTGCTGACATTTAGGGCAAAGTCCAAATTTTCTGACTTACTTGATTTATGAACCCAGAATCTGTTTTAATTTTCATTTGCTCCTCTTGAACTCCTGTTCGTTTCATGAAAATGCTACCTTTGGTTAATAAACTTTTGGCATAATAGCTATTTTGGTCCCTCAACTATTACTCGAGGCTCAATTTCATCTCTAAACTTTTAAAACGGACGTTTAAGTCCTCACACTTTAGTTTTAGGATCAATTTCATTCTACAACTATGAAGATGATCATTTTAGTCCTCAAACTTTGCATTTTGGGATCAATTTCATCCATAAACTATCAAAGTGCATTTAACTTTTATTTTCAACTCAATTTTGTCTATTCAAAAAGAGAACCTTATATTTTAGGCATAATTTCATCCATAAATTATTAAAATTATAGATATGCTATTGTTTCAATATATCCATGTATTCTTAATGAATAAATAGTGTTCGATGCAACTGTAATTGCTCTCGTAATATCATTTAGTCGGATATATATAAATGGTACCATGATAAGGTAACACTAAAAATAACAGCTTGGAATTATTAATGACCACGAAAGAGTTTTTGGATGAATATTATTTTTCTATCTCCAATCGCTGATGGTGTTCGAGCTAACTAGGTGTAACAGTACAGCGTTCCACGTAGAACGTAGACAACGTTGTGTTGAAAATAAAAGTTTAAAGAACAAAATATACTTTGATAGTTTATAAATGAAATCAAGCCCAAAATGCAAAGTTCGAGGACTAAAACGATCATCTTCATAGTTTTAGGATGAAATTAAGTCTAAAAGTAGAGTTTGATGACTAAAACGGCCGTTTTGAAAGTTCAGGGACGAAACTGAGTCTCGAAAAATAGTTGAGCCACCAAAATGGCTATTCTGCCTAAACTTTTCCAAACACACACACACAAGAAGCTGTTGGGCTAGCAGCGATGCGCAGCAACGCCACTCCTGCAAACGGCCTGCTACAGTGCTATTGCTGCGGTGTGCCTCTGCCAAGGCCCAGCTAGCAGTTCTGCTACAAGCTAACTTACTCTAGTGTACAGTAGCAGATGAAAAAGAATAATCTCTATGAAACACAAAATGCTTCAGTGATCACAGAGTCTGAAATTAACAGTGTGCAGCATCCAGGTACTCCAAGAAACACACAAGACCATCACAACAGTGAACAGACCCCAACAGCCCCATGTTTTCTTCATCATTAGGCTAATAGTTATACTTCATCGTTCTATTTCTCAGTAGGCACCACACCACCTTTACATTGCCAGGCTTGCATTGTATATTTGCATTGCAGGAGGCCCCATGAAAAAGACTGACTCTCTGGGCAAAGGTGTACCAAATTAAACCAGTGGCCAGAGGGCCAACAAACTAGAAAGAAACCACCTCATATTTTCCCCCATTTCTTTTCAGAAGATTACACATGGTGCACATGAACAAACCAGATCCTAGGAATATAAAAATGATTGTTATGCTCTCACATTATCATGCTCCCATGCAAAACAGTATATGGAATCCAACAAAACACTTGCAGAACAAGCTCATCACAAGGATGTCATCATTGCATCACCTACCTTTTTTCATGGCATTGTGGGGTACAGCAGCCTGTTCGCTTGGTCGTAAACGATCGTAATTTTCCAGCCGAGAACAGTGTTTTTCTCTCACACCAAACCAGCCAGCAGTAAATAATCCACGATACGATACGGCCTCCCGAACAGGATGATAGTATCTCAACACCATCAGGAATGGCTGTATTAGCCTGTCCACAGCCAGCCTCTGCCTTTCACAATGCAATCAGATCCAGCAGCAGCCTTGTCTGCTGCGACTGCGATCATGAGACACATCGTGCATGTCTTTACAGACAAGCCACATGCACCTGCAAAATTTAGTGGTTGGTTGGATAGTCCACCTCACTTCCACACATGAGCCAGCACAAATAATGTGCAACCTGCCTTTGATCTGTTAGCATGCTACTGTCGGTCTTGGACATTTTTCTTGTGACAGAGGAAAAGAAAAGCTAAAATGAAAATGAACTATGTTAGTGTCAATACAATGTCTACAGCTCCCATTTCTCATTTCTGAGTCTTAATTCAACATGCAGGAGTTGTGAAAGACCTGAACTTAACAGTATACCGACTATATGATCAATTTTGACCACGAGATTACCAACAGTGTGGTATTAATAATTGTCATTATACCAGATATTAACAAATTTACAACAAGATAAGCAATATCTATACACCATAACTAAAGAATATGACAAAACTAAATTGCTTCAAATATTCCAACTTCTCTGAGAAACTAATGAAACTATTTGATGGCAAGATGCCAACTTGCCTTCAGATCATAGAAAGGGCTTCTGCGGTACCGGTTGGACCACACTCCAAAATTGTTTCTCCTTCCTAAGTTACATGCAAAGGGAGCAAAAGGTTTCACACTTCAGAGTAAAACCTTATTTGTTCTTTCTTCTGGATACTCTGCTGGAAACTGGCACCATTGACTCGAAGCTCTCATATCCATCTTCAAACACCCTGCTGTGACGTAACAACTGGCTAGCTGAATCATAACCCATGAGTCGATGGAGTGCCGAGTCAGAAACATTCTTGCCACTTTTTGTAGCAGCAAGGCTACTAGATCCAGCTTGAGTAGGCAAGCTTCTTGTGTACGATGCTCCATAATCTTCACTGATACTAACAGGACCCCCTGTGAGGCACTCAGCATAATAAGAAGCAATATCATCATTTTTAGCGACTATGCTATCATCCAGGTTGTACGACTCTTGGGCCACATCCACACTACTCTTTGCATTTGCATTGTATACTGCAGGAAATGATAATGCCAGAACCTTGGAGCACTTGCCACATTGCATTTTGCCAACCTTTGCTTTTGATATGTAGATATCTGATGGCATTTGAACCAAATTGAAACAGCTATTGCAGATAGTGAATGGGGAAGCACCTGACAGAGGCCGCAAAATATGCTTTCTCACCACTCGTTTCTGCTCCTTGTAACTTGACCTAAGTGATTCATGGTCCAGAATTGTACTTTCAGCGTACGAGGACTGATAATATGAATTGAACTCCCATGGGTCATAATTGTGTGGTAGGCGTGTTTGAGCATGTCCAAAATGGCAATGTGTGTATGTATGGGTTGGAGAGAAAGGATTTGGTGGTGGGTACCTTGGCGGCCTTCCATGACCATAATAGGATTCTAGAGCACAGGAACTTGGAACGGAATCACCATCAACACTTTGAAGATGGTGCTCAACATCATAGCTATTGGATTGTTGCTGGTACTCTAGGCCTCTCTTCTGGTAACTTCTCTCCGAGCCCTTCTGGCTCGAAAGCCATAGTTAGCTGATCTCTTAGTTCATCCATCTTTTTGAGGCGCTCATGTCTAATGTTATTATTGAACTTGTTTGTTGTTCTGTGCACCAAATCGCCTCGACTGGGAGACCCACTTGAGAGAGAACTTGAGGTATCATCCATTTGTGACTCCATAAAGTTTTGAATTGAGTGGAAATCTTCGGAATCAAGTGACCGTCCCTGACGAAGCTGGCTACCTCTAGGCCTGTAGGTCATTTGTTCTTTGTTCTTATTAAAGCTAGCTAACTTGGACTGATTCCTCTTATTTGGCAAGCTTGAGAACCTAGCAACAGCTGCCCTGTTTTCTTGAATGCAGCTGGCCGTATTTCCATCTTCCATAAAATCCTCTTCCTTTTCTTCAGTGGCATCAAGTATTGGCTCATCTTGTTGAAAATTTTGTTCAGATTTGGAGTATCCGGCACTGAATGAAGTGATGACTCCTTCATACAGATGTGCACTTTCGTCCTCCAGGGACTGTCGATCCTTACCATGCTCATTCTCATGAACCTTCTTTGCAATGTCCTCATCTGCAACAGCAACATTCACATTTTCATTTTCCATACAGCTCTCTTCATTTTCTTCAGTGCCATCAGCTGTCTCTTCATTTCCATGAACTCTCTCTGCAGTGTCTTCATCTGCAAATACAAGATTATCACTGACATAAACACAGTTGGTCATGTTGACGTCTTCCATAGAACCCTCTTTCATTTCCTGAGTGACATCAGTTGTTAAATCTTCATTCCTATGAACTCTCTCTGCAATGTTTTCATCTGCAAGCATAGAAATATCATTGCCATGCACACAATTGGTCATTTCGTCATTTTCCATGTAGCAATCTTCCATTTCCTGAGTGCCATCTGCTGTTAGCTCTTCATTTACACAAACTGTCTCTGCAATGTCTTCATCTGCAGGCACAAGGACAAGATTATCACTCCCATGCTCTTTCTCATGGGAATCTGCAGGCACAAGATTATCATTGGCTATCTTGTCATCTTCCATTTCTCGATTGACATCTGATGTCAGGTCATTTAGTTGAAAACTTTGCTTAACCTCGATGCTGCCATCATCGACTAAAGAGGTCCTTCCTTCAAAAGGATATGCACTTTCTGTGTTTGCAGGCTGGCAATCCTTACCATGCTCTTTCTCATGGAATCTCTCTGCAATTTCATCGTCGGCAATCACAATATGCTCACTCCCATGAACAGAGTTGGCAGTATTGTTGTTATCTTCAATACGCTCATTTCCTTGATTGCCATTTCTTATTGCCCTGCTTTCCTGGTGAGAAGTTTGTTCAGATTTGAGATGTCCACTGCCAAATGATGAGAGGCTTTCTTCACATGGATGTGCACTTTTAGCACCCAGGGCCTGTGGATCCTTGTCAAGCACATTTCCATGAACTCTACCTGCACCCATCCCATGCTGCTCCAATGGCTCTTCTTCATCGCTGAAAGACATCTCTAGTTCTTCAATCAATCGACCATGTGGATCGCTTCGGGGGGCATCATTCACTCTGAACCTGCGGCTACCCATTTGGTTATGCAGAGCATCACTAAGCCCGCTGCTTTCTGCTTCGTCCGAGAAGTATTCATCATCACTACTAAATGAAAGAGACCTCTCCAACTCTTCGATCAGAGCTTTGTGAGACTCAACATGCATGCCTTCATACGTGCGCGGCTTCTCCTCCCTGTGAGCAGCCTGGCTTTTCTCATACAGTGTCATGCTTAGTTCACTAGTGCCAATATCACCGATTTTGCCTCCATTGGCCTTTTCACCACTGTCAACATTCTCGCCTCTTTCAGTCAAATCCGAACCAGAACCAGCCCCAGCGTCTTCACCATGTGTCTCTCTCTCTTTGACCATAACCCCAGAGTTTTGGATATTCCCATCATCAGTTAAGGAGCACATGTCCTCGTTCGGATGCTTGGCATGGGTTACATCACTATCTTCAGCAGACATAGTTCTTTCATGGACTGCACCATCACAGGAGTCGATGTTGTTGGCAGTGGAGGACACGCTTCCATGAGGCGTGGCCTCATGAGGCCGATCAACAGAGGACACAGCTCTCTGTTCGCCCGAGCAGATTGATCCGCTACTCTGGATAGAGGATCCCTTCAGGCTACATGGAGAGCCGGTGCTGCGCTCCCTAGATTCCAAACCAGCTCGTGCTGCAGGGGCAGTCCGATGTTTCGCTGCGTCGGTGACACAACATATACCAATCAGATTGTTTGTTTGTTTCCATAAACGTAGAAATGAAAGATGGACGGAACGATTCGTACCTCTGAGAACTGTACCGCAGCCGCCGCACTTGTAGACAGGAATGGAGGGGTACTCGACGAGGAGCTGGTGACATTTGGGGCACCTGACGAACCGGAGGCTGTGAGCTTCCATGGCCATGGCTTTCCCCGCGGTCTATCAGCTCCGGAGGCTAGATGCACGCGGTGGAGTCAAATAGCATCAATCCCCTGCTGGTGCAGACAAACAAAGCTACATCAGCGTGCCACTCTGTACCTACTCAGAGTGCCATGACTCTGTTACTATCCCCTCGATTGTGTACTCGGGGAGGCAATCAGAATGGACACAGGAAATATATATATCTAGTCTAGGAATGAATCCGGACCAAGATCAAGAACAGACGAGCGATATTTTATTTTCTCGGGGGGGAGCTGTCTGGAGTGCTGGACTGAATTTAGTCGACGACAACTCGCTCAATCTAGATTTCAGTTGGGGATAAATAAACAAAATGCCCGGCACCTAAGTAAACCACCAATAATCGCAGCGAGGCTCGCACGCAGGCAGGCTAGCCATGGCTTGGAGCGGTAGCAGATCTAGGGACTAGGGTTGGGTTGGAGAGAGGAGCATCCAGAAATAGTATTAGTGCTGCAACCCAGCGAGCGAACGGCAAGAGTTGTGGTGGGAAAAAACGAACCTTTCGCTCTTCTTCGCTGCGGGCAAGAAGGCATGATGATCCTGTTCCTGAAGATTGCTCCTTGGTGTGCAGTGTGCTGGAGTTGGGCCTGTAGCCTGTTCCCTCCTTTCCTCGATCCCCCGATCAATCGCTCGGTCTGCCGGCGGCCAGGTCGAGGCTGGCTGGAGTTTGACTCGGGGGGAGGAGGAGGATTGAGGAACGGAGGAAGAAGAGGAGTTTGACTCGGGGGGAGGAGGAGGATTGAGGAACGGAGGAAGAAGAGCCCCAGCCCCGCCGCCTCGCCTCCCAGACAGACAGACAGGGGGAGGGGAGTGGGGATGGAGAGGAGGTGGGAAGAGAGAAATGGGACGGGGTGCAGCCGTGCGTGCACTGCAGGAGGGCGCCAAGGAGAAGGTGAGGAGTGGAGGAGAGGGTGGGAGGGATGAGACGAACGTGGCGGCGCAAGGTCGGAGCTTTGCTGTGCGGCGGGCTCCGTCCCCGTCCCCGTGTCCCTGTCTCTGACGACCCTGACCGCCTGCCTCTGCCTGGTTGCTTGCTTGGTTTCACTTCGCCCTTTGCAAGTTGCGTGTCAGCACGGGTGGTGTGAGTGTGAGCCGCCCCCGGACACGGACTTGTCACCATGGGGCTGTTGTGCCTCTGCTGCTGCTGCGGTCAATTTACGTCCAAGTCAAAATCAAATAAGAAAAGGAAACAAGATAATCCCTCTTCCTCAAGGCATCTCGTAGGGTTGACTCGGAAATACAGTCGTGTGTTGTTGTTGCTGTTAATGGACTCTAGCTGTTTCTAAAATATCACATGTCAAATCTAAAATTAGTAGAGAAGATCGTTGTTTTCCTCCGATAGTTTTCAATAACATGACCTTTTTTCATCTATTTTATTATGCATCTACGTATATAATAATATGTTTAGATACATATCTAAATGGACGAACAAAAAAGTTAAAATAATTTATAATTTAGAGCGGTGGGAGTAGAACTGAGAGTGGGTCCAGAAAAATCGTTGAAATGATTATCTATGTCAGGGATTTACACGGCACAGTCAAATCATTCCATCAAATAAATTCGGGTTTGATTGGTTGACTTCAAAATTTATCATGTCAAAAGTTGGGTAAAAAAATTATCATAGATTTGGCAAGCCAAATATGAGAGTTTGACAAGTTTGATAACAAATCAAATACTAGTCAAAATCATAAATTGTCAAATCTTTGACATGATAAAATTTAGAAGCGAACCAATCAAGCCCTCCATCCCAACAAATTCCTCATGATTTGAATCATAAAAAAACAAATTCTTTGTGATTTATAATGTCCTACATTCTCTACTGGTAAATGAATAAAAAAACAGGAATGGCCAGAACGTAGGTACTGTACTATCAATGTCCTATGATAGTGCTTCATTATTTAATGCCTTCAATTATTACCCAAACGCAACCACACATGTAATTGGATTCCGTCCAGATCGACGTGTTTGACTGCCCAACCCGCTTTTGGGTTGACTTAAAAAGTTAATTAGGTTTGGTGTGAATGTTCGCCGAAAGTATAGTTTATAAGCTAAATCTGACGAAATTAACAATTTGGACCGAGACCCTTAATGTTACTAAAAAGTCATGGCTAAAATTACAGTTTATTAATTTATTATGAGAAAACATGGTTCGTTTGCTGAAATAGTATGGCTCATAAGATAAGTGAAAGCCGGAAACGATCAACGAACTCTCTATAGGCTATATTATGTGTCGGGTATCAATAATAGGGATACACAAAGTTTTAATTTGAATTGATTTATGCCCTCGAAGACCGATTAACAAAAGAGAACCGTCCGCCCTACCGGGACATGCCATGAGCTAAAAAAAAGACCCAAGGCCCTCGAGTCCTCTCATCCTAAAAGCCTCCAAATGAGTATTCTACTCCTCCATGCAGCTCGGGGGGCAACTTGGTCGATAATAGGGATACCCAAAGTAAGGAAAGTGTCCACGTTGATTCAAATTATTAAAAATTATGGATTCACCTCGCCCGGACCCCTCAGGTGCGGGCTCAAATCTCGCCTGACCTCTCGGAAGGGCTCATGAAGCTCAAGGACAATCCGCTCGCCGACTCTTGGGTCTCCGTCTCTCGAAAACTGGCCTCGCCGTGTGGGGGGTCCGTCTCGCCTCACCGGCCGTACATTATGGCAAGTGACTCCTCCTAGATGGAATAGAGAACTGTACTCGAGCAGTGAGCACACATGAACCGGTTGTTGTGCCGACACATTTAATTCGGACTCGTTGCACAGCAGCACAGCTTGTCACCATACCCTCAATTCTGTTCTTCGTGACCGTGACGCCTGACCAATAATCTGCTCTAGCTCAGGGCTTGTTTAGATCGTAATCCTTTCTCATTTGTTTGTAACCCCATCGCAAACTAAGTGTCGCGATCACGTAGGGCGTTCACAAACCAAAGATAAACTCTTGGATCCTCTCGAAATCTTCCATATATAAATACAAATATTAAAAACACCGACATTATAACAAGTGACTCCTCCTAGATGGAATAGAGAACTGTACTTGAGCAGTGAGCACACATGAACTGATTGTTGTGCCGACACATTTAATTGGGACTCGTTGCACAGCAGCACAGCTTGTCACCGTACCCTCAATTTTGTTCTTCGTGACCGTGACGCCTGACCAATAATCTGCTCTAGCTCAGCTAGGCATCGATAATCCAACAAAAGCCCATGTTTCTGTCATGGGCTTCGCCCAACTAGGTAACCTCAAAGGGCACCAAAAAGTGTTATCTTCCGTACGTGCAGGCCCATTTAAACCACACATGGCCCACACAGCCATTCGCTTGTCTTTGATTTTTCTTTTTCTTTTTTGGCACCTAAAACTTTGCTCTAAAACTAATAAAAGGAAAATCATAGAAATGGTGGTGTTCCATTGGTTTGCCAATACAGGTAAATTGTTTTAGAGAAAAGATAAGATATTTCGATTGGATAAAAAAAACATATTCCAATCCGATGGGGCCGGGAACTATTCAACAATGTATAGCAATTAAAACGTTGACATAAAGCTTTAAGATGATAAGATAGCTTCTATAGATTAGTCTTAAAAGCACTTTCATAAATTTACATAGTTATTGATATTTTGATATTGTAATAGAAAAGTTATAGTCAAAGCCATGTGTTTGAAGACCGTGCCATTTTTTATAAAACGACAAGAACAATGGAACGGAGGGCGTACAAGCTACCCAGGTTGACATAAGCTAAACTACGCCCCTACTTGCAAACAAATCAATGTAGTTGTTGCATTGTACTTTTTTATTAAAAAAATAGATATGCCCAAATTGCAGTCTAATTTGGTGTTATGACCCTAGGAACGATCATATATATCATAAACTTTAGGGCAGCTGCACACGTGCGCACAATGTGATTACGTGATGTACGATTGTTCCAATTCGCCGATTCCGTACGCTCATCTGCTTGGCCTGATTTGCACATCGATCGATTGACCATTTCAACTCACATTTGGTTGCGAATGCCTGTCTCAAACGTAAGCAACATAGGAGTATTACATATGACCGTATATATTCATGCATATATACACAATAGTGCATACGCAGACACACACGATCGTAGTATAACTTTGCAAACAACCAAAGCTGCAAGTAAGATGGAGGCCAGCGGCGAGGTTTACAAGGCCAACAACGAGCACTTCGTCCTCGTCCACGGCGCCGGCCACGGCGGCTGGTGCTGGTTCAAGCTCGCGTGCCTGCTCCGGGGCTCCAGCCACCGCGTCTCCTGCATCGACCTCACCGGGGCCGCCGGCAGCCTCGTCGACCCGGACGACGTCCGGTCGTTCGACGCGACGCGCCGCTCACCGACTTCATGGCCGCCTTGCCGGACGGCCACAAGGTGAGTGACCATTTGCCGGACGACCACAGTTTCGCATATATATGCAGAAACTAAACTGATGTACGCCTACCTTCCAAATACTAGTATTAGAAACTTGTGTCCATTAGTTCTGTTACCGGTTGATATCTCCAGTGTTACTGTTGCTTGTCAGGTAATTTTGGTAGGGCATAGCGCAGGAGGACTGAGCGTCACCCATGCGATGCATTTGTTCAGAGACAAGATCAAGCAAGCCATCTTCATAGCAGCAACCATGCTCCCGTTTGGGTACCAAACGGAACAAGATATAAAAGATGTGATTCATCACTTCCCCTATGCTTATTGCTTTGTTCAACTCTTGTTTATATCTGGTAACAGAAAGTAAGTAGTATTGTAAGTATTCTCTGAAACATGGACTGAAACCAACAGGGGGTACCTGATTTATCCGAGTTTGGTGATGTGTTCGACCTGAAATTCAGTCTGGGAGACGGCCGCCCTCCAACGAGTGTGGCGCTGAGAGAGGAGCACCAGCGCACAATCCTGTATCACCAATGCTCCCATGAGGTTAATATAATGAACCATTTTTTCTTATTCAGTTGTGGAAGCAAGATAAGTCTCAGCGAACGAACTCACCACCATGAACAACATTTCTGCAGGACTCCACACTTGCATCCATTCGGCTGCGCCCGTGGCCGGCCGCTCTGAGCACTGCCAGGTTCGGCCATGTCGATGACGGCGCCAAGAGTTCAGTAGACGCAGTGCGTCGGGTGTACATAAAGACAACCAATGACCACATGGTGAAGCCGGAGCAGCAGGAGGCGATGATCCGCCGGTGGCTGCTGAGCGAGGTGGCAGCGATGGACACTGACCACAGCCCTTTCTTCTCTGAGCCGGAGCGTCTCTTCGAGCTGATCCTGAAGTCATTGTGATCTGTAAACGCTGGTGCAGCGTACTCATAGTCCCATTGGAGGCTCCACCTGTTCTGTTCTTTCAGTGGTGCTATATGTCTGCAGTATGCCAATCAAGTTACTGTTTATTTATCCATAAATGGCTGTCAGCCCACCACCATAGGACATATATTCTGAAATGCAAATTTGATGAATACATGCATGTACCATGGTGAGAGCGAGTGATGATAAGTGCATGTAAGACCGCAAGGAGGAAAAAAAACATGAGGACAGAAGGCTAAATATATACCTATCAGTCACACACAAGGGGAAAAGAGGAGAAAAACTAGCTGGTCCACACGCTATATCCTGATCATCTACCATATTAGGCAACTCTGCATGCCAGAAACGTAGACACCTGCTGTCATGAGACTCTCTATTTAGAATGGAAATCACTGGACGCCTTGTCGGTTTGACATTTCATTTGGACTGGCCATGAAAATGCAGCTCCCCTGCTGCATGTCCATCAAATAGTTAAACTTATTAGATTGGTAGGCAGAGGCCAGACTGATGGGAATGGCAAAGGAGCACTTTGTGCTTGTTCATGGTGAAGGGCATGGAGCCTGGTGCTGGTTCAAGCTGCGCTGGCTCCTTGAGGGCGCTGGGTACCGTGTTACATGCGTTGACCTTGCCGGAGGTGGCGTCGATCCTACTGATCCCAACACAATCCGGTCGTTCAAGCAGTATGACAAGCCGCTCATAGACCTCATTTCAACCTTGCCAGAGGAGGAGAAGGTACGTGCATTGTTCTTCCTTTTTGCCAACACATTGAATATAAGTAATGATATGTTGCCACAATTTGTAATATCAGTACTACGGATTGCAGTGTAAATTGCCATAGGCAAAATGTTTTATGCTATTTTGAATAAAAGGTGTATCATATTACACAAAAGTAAGTGGAACCTATTTCAATTGAATCATAAGCTGTGCTTAAGCTATGATCCTTGACACTGTATCTAGGATAAGTGGATAACATGCACCTGAGGAAATACCTTACAACAGTGCTGTACAACAAAATTTAGAAATTATGTGACTCCAGCAAACATACTTAAGGCAGCTAGCTAAGGAGCTATTTAAGAACAATGTTGAAAATTGGTGTGCCATGCTAACTCATTTCAGTCCAATTCCAGGTTATTCTAGTCGGACATGGTGCTGGAGGGCTGAGTGTGATCCATGCAATGCACGAATTCGTTGACAGGATCAGTCAATCATTTTTTGTGGCAGCTACAATGCTACCATTTGGATTTCAAGCTGATGAAGATAAGAAAGATGTAATGTTTTTAAGAATCTATTTGCTCTCTTCGTAAAGCATAGACCTCCTAGTAAATGACAAAAATATAAGCCATACACTACACATCAAACAAACATATACATATAGTGCAAACATTTAGGTTTTTATTATAAAAAGAGAAATGTAATAATTCATATGAGCACAGACCCACCTAGTTGCAGTAGCTACTAAACTGTATTTGATCAAAAGTAAGGTAATATGGTGGAAATGTCAACCAGGCACCAAGTTCTTTAAAAACTGACTTATTATCAGCATAGTCATATGCAGAGACACGAAATAGAAAGTTCAGGAAATTTGAGAAGAACCCTGAAACAATTATATGAACTTACCTTAGCTCGTGATGAATTTACTGTGATTAATCTTCTGTTATAATACAGTGTATGATTATTACATCCTTTTCATATTAACATGTAACAGGGATTACCAACTTTGCCTGAGAACGAGATTGAGTTGACACTTGGTGCAGGAGCAGATGATCCTCCAACAACCATTGCCTTGAGGCTAGAATTCCAGCGTGATCGACTATCACAACAAAGCCCTGAAGAGGTATTATATATTTATATTGTATGAAATGTGCCTTGGGAGAAACATTGAAGCAAGAATAGAAAACATAATCTCACCGCACATTGTAATATGTGGGGATGTGCTCACCAAAGCCACCCTCTTTACTAAACTACTGATCAAAAATCTAAACATTGTATTAGCATAATTCATCGTAAAAGGATATTTATTTATTATTTCCCTTTCTATTTCATGAGCATTCATTTCCTGAACTAAACATGTGCTCCAATGAAAGGTGAATAATGATGCAGAGTTTACTTACATCCTAATTTTTATCTGGTACAGGAATCAGTACTTGCTTCAATGCTGATGCGTCCGTGGCCTGCAACAGCTATCAGTACAGCAAGCTTTGAAGGAGATGATGAGAGATTGAACCGAATCAAACGAATTTTCATAAAGACGGAGCGTGACCACATGCTGGATCCTCAACAGCAAGATTCCATGATCAAGAAGTGGCCACCCAGTGAGGTTTTGGTCATAGATACAGATCACAGTCCCTTCTTCTCTGCACCAGAACAGCTGTTTAATTTAATAGTCAAATCTCTATGATGCACAAATGCAGAAAGCTACAGACTGGGGTTGCCCAAATTCTTGTAACACTACCCACAAACAATAATCACCACAAGATTTAGGACCTCAGATTTGTCAAACATCCTTCTCAGTGAATCTTCAAGGCATATCTGCAAAAATGGTTTAATGCTGCAAGACTGCAAGTAAAACATCGCTCAGCGCAAACACTTACCTTCAGTTTTTTTTGAACAATTCACTCAAGTCAGAGCCTTTATAATTTCCATTCCAAAAATTCTTACATGTCATACAGAAAAATACGTAAAATATAGATGCTACTTTGGAAGCACTTTTAACTGCACCGGTGATTGATAACAATGTATAGTTTTGGCCAGTCTTTGTTAATCTAACTGAGACCTTTAAAGAGTTATTATTTTTGTCTTTTGAGCAATTCAAGAGTTCTTGTTTTCATAAAGTATAAAGTAAGCAAACTTCTGACGTCCCTAAAAGTTCGAACAATAGATTTTCACTTCAGTAAGTTTCATAATAGATAATCACCTCATGACACATAAAGGCTCAAACAACAATACGGGACGTGACAAAGAAATCACTTCATTGTATAAGGATATAGGTGGAATGCAATTCGGTAAGTGCATGACAGAGGAAATTTCATTCCAAAGTTCAATATCTACCCTCTCATTTACATAAAAACACATTATTTTTCAGATCCAGAGGCCAGTACATATTATTGTCATAATCACACGTGCCTTACAATTTACACACTAAACTTCCAACTTTCTGGGACATGTTTTTTGGCTTCCAAAAACTTAAAGCATGGACTGTGTCATATACTCTTATAAGTAGGGAGGCAACACATTTTCAAGATTCTAGACTCCTCGAGTGATCTGTAAGTAATTTTAATGTGGATGGTGATTTTGAAAAAAAGACTGCATAACCATCATCCATGTGCTCAGTGCTTTCTGGGAAAAGCTGCCAAACAAGGCAGCCTCCTCCAATCACTCCACTCTTCCAAAAGCTCAAAAAAGTACTGTAGACTGTCTCCATGAAAGCTTCGCGAAACTTATGGCCAAACTTTCCACGCTTAAGTGATACCCCAAACTCCCCGATCAGAATTGGCATCCCAAGCAAGTTGGCTGCATCATCAATATGCTGTTGCATCCAGGTTTTCACAAACTGGAGGTGACTGTCCTCTTCAGAGTGAGGTAACCTGGCAAAAGGATCTCACTCAGTCATGATAATCAACTCAATCTCATGAAGTGCCTAGATGAATCATTTATAGCTGGTCAGCTACAGAACTCACAGTGGAAAGAACATGTCTACATGAGGACTTACCAATTGTCAGAATAAATATGAACAGAAGCCAGATCAATTCCCAGTGCACGATGGTTCCTGATAAAATCCGTCCCAATAGTTCCAGAATAAGCATCTGGGTTCACATGCAGAAGTTCTGGAGTTGACGGACCATAAAACCCTTCAACGCCGATCTCTAAAAGGTGCACAGGGTCTATAGACTTCACATATGACGCCATCTCTTCTATCCATGCCTACAAGAAACTCCAAGTTTTAAAACACGAAAAATAAAAGGAAACAGAACTGTAGCTGTAACAAATAGAAAGCAAAGTAAGGACCTGCAATGTGTTGCCTGATGGATCTGAATGGCAGTGTGGCTCATTAATCAGCTCCCAGGCAAGAATCGTAGGGTCATCCATGTAGGCGACATTTGTGATTGTATTTTTTCTTGTCAAAACAGCCTAAGATATGAAAGAACTGTGAACAAACAAAAAAAAAGTGCCCTAAAAACAGATGTTGATAAGAATTAAGATCACGAAGCTATGAATATATTGAGACTCACTTCTCCATTTTGAGCCATGCAAGCGGAACGTTTACCTTAACAAAAGCTTTGTAGTAGCTCTTGATTGTGGCATCAGAGAAGAAGGTGTCATCGAAAGTAAGATCCAGGCCAGCATCCTTTCCCCACCTTACATACTGTGCCTTACCTCCATAATCTTCCCAGTTATTACACAGTGACAGTATCAGCCTCATCTTATGGTTTCTTGCCTCGCTGATCACGAAATCTAATGCCTGTAACAAAAAAAAATGGAATTCTAAGCTTAGTTGTCACTTAATTAATTAGTAACTAGTACTACTGCACAGATATGAGTCTCTGTTTGAGAGATACAGGGAATGTAGTACAAACGCTGGACGATTGACAATAATAAATGATGTGAAGACGAGAGGCCCATCCACCAAGCATTTCATCGAACAAGCGCCGCGCATGCTACAGGAATAGCGACAGGGCGCGCACCTGAAAGACCTCCTCGTCGTAGGAGAAGCATTTCATCGAACAAGCGCCGCGCATGCTACAGGAGTAGCGACAGGGCGCGCACCTGAAAGACCTCCTCGTCGTAGGCGAAGGGTTTGAGCTGCAGCGCGCGGTACCCGCCGTCGTTGAAGGCCCAGGTGCGGCACACGTTGAGCCCGGCGCGGGCAGCGTCCGCGAGGGCGGCGGTGACCGCGGGGCGCGTGGCGGGGTCGGCCGCGAAGTACATGAGCCAGTAGGTGTTGAAGCCGTGGACGACGAAGGGCCGCCCCGACGCCCACAGGTGCGGGCCCCGGCGCTCCACCGCCGCCCACTCGCCCTCGCCGGCGCCCGGCGGCATGGCGCGGGGGATGCAGCAGGAGGCCGCGAGGAGGACGCAGCGGAGGAGCGACACGCGCGGCGTCGCTCGGAGCGGCGGCGCCGCCAGGCGAGGACACGTCGGGCTGTTCCACTCCCACGCCGATTCCATGGGTGGATGACAGGTGGGTCCGGCCACGGTCAGGCCGGTCAACGCCCGCCCCAACGGCGGCATCTCGAGGCTTGCTCTTGTTTGGAGGCTGACACGTGGGACCTACAGCACAGCGGCAGAAAGAAGCCGCAACCGAACAAAAAAGCTATCGTTCTCGTCATTCGTCAAGAGAGCCGCGACGGCGCGCATGGCGGCGACGGCGGCGGCGCTCCGGTGCTGCTTCCCCGGCTCCTCCGGTGTCGGAAGTGGCTTCGTCAAGCCCACCCCCTCCAGGCGAGGCTGGTGCGCAGCGGCCGTGGCGGCGCCGTCGCGGGAGGCGGAGCCGGTTTCGTCGCTGGGGCACCGCACCCGCGTCGACTTCCCCATCCTTCACCAGGTTTGTCGTGCTGCCTACGCCCGTTTTATCTGCCGCTTTGCTCGGGTTATATTACAGTTCAATCAATCTTAAGCCTTTGAGCTCAGTTAGTCTCCATTTGAGTTCCTGCTACTCAGACTCTGTGTGTGTGGCAGCTGCACATCGGTTCTGAACTTCTGATTGTTCAGAAGTTAGTAACTTTCGAGGTGAAAATAGAACCATGATTACGTTCTTAGAGTAACTCCAGCAGTTGGATGTTCAGAAGTTGGTAACTTTCGAGGTGAAAATACAACCATGCTTACATTCTTAGAGTAACTCCAGCAGTTGGATTTAGTAGCTTGTGAATTGCTACTACTATCATAAGGTTTTTCTTTTCCTTTTCTTTAGAGAATCAGTGCCATACCATGGGACACGGTGCGCAAAGTAGTATTACTGTCTGTTGGATACTAGTAGCTTCTAGTAACATTTTAGTTAGGACTTAGGAGACTCTGATTTCATTTTTACTGTTGGAACTTGCAGGAATTCGATGGTGCCAAATTAGTTTACTTCGACAATGGTGCAACATCACAGAAACCCTGTAGTGTGATGAGAACATTAGATGAGTACTACCGATCGTACAATTCGAATGTTCATCGTTGTATTCATGCACTCAGGTAGTATATACAATTATATGTTATTTCTCCATGAAGTGTGTCTAAACTATAAATCCTTTTTTTCACTTCATTTTGTTAACGCTTTGTTGTTGATTTTGGTAAGCTCTTTCATGTGGATCTCAAATACCAAATTTTGATTCTATAGAAGTAAAACTATGTAGTGTTTAATGTTCTTGATCCTTGATTCTTCAGTAATATGCGCAAAATAATCAACTGAAACACTATCCAAAGAAAGCTAGATTAGTCGGTTCATGGTGTTCTTTGGCCAATGTGCATGAGTTCCTTCATCTGTTTGAGTTTTGGGTGTTTAAGCCGGTACCAATATATGTGTACACAGTACACATGTTGTAAGTTAACTGACATGCCGATTTCTTTGGCACCAGCGCGAAGGCTACTCATGCATATGAGGATGCAAGAAGAAAAGTTGCAAATTTTGTCAACGCAGCTGATAGCAGAGAGATTATTTTCACTCGAAATGCTACTGAAGCTATCAATCTGGTAGCCTATTCATGGGGACTGTCTAACTTGAAAGAAGGAGATGAAGTGAGGCTTCTATCTCGTTCCTGCTGTTACATTATCGTTTACTGTACCTGCTGTTTATGATCCTAACTTTCTATATTGATTCATGCAACCGTAGAAGTTGTGCCTCTATCACTACTTTGGGTTTTGGCCTTATGCAAAAATAATAATTGTAACAACAAAAACAACAATAAATAAAATTTAAAAGTCCCACTCATTCCTTTGTAGTTTGTTTGTTAGTAAAGTGCCCATCTAATGACTGCTAGAGAACAATGCTGGTTTGTCGATTCCAAATTGTACCAAGTAGTATGACCTAGTACGTGTTCTTGGGAAACATGCAGTATTTTGTATATTCTTGATAAGAACCTTTTTTCCCCTATTTTCTTGGCCAGATTGTTCTTACAGTTGCGGAGCATCATAGTGCTATTGTTCCATGGCAATTTGTTTCCCAGAAGACTGGAGCTACCTTAAAGTATGTTGGGTTGACTAGAGAAAATGTCCCAGATATTGAGCAGTTTAAAGGGCTTCTGTCAAGCAAGACAAAGATAGTTGTTGTTCATCATGTCGCAAATGTTCTAGGTAAGCTAATGCCTTATTTGAAAGATTCTTAAAGGTCATGATAATTATACTGTAACTTATGGTCTTTGTGAAAAGCTATTAATATATTGGTATTAATGACATAATTGTCAATCAAATAGCTGTGTAGAACTTTATATGATAATTTGTAGTTTCTTTCGTACCCAATGAGGCTGAAAGTAAATATGCAACTGATGTTATTCCTATCAATTATCTTAAAACTACAATTTGAGCCGCATTCAACTACATTCCTTCATGGTTTCCAGGTTCCATGCTTCCTATCGAGGAGATTGTAACATGGTCAAACAGAGTTGGAGCTAAAGTCCTTGTAGATGCTTGCCAAAGTGTTCCCCATATGCCAGTTGATGTTCAGAAACTTGGCGCAGACTTTCTTGTCGCATCCTCTCATAAGGTTTTATCATAAAATTTCTGTTATAAATTAATTTCTAGTCATGTTGGAATACACAACAATTGACCTTCACAAATTATGGGCTGAACTTCTCAGATGTGTGGTCCTACAGGCGTTGGATTTTTGCATGGTAAATTTGAGATTTTGTCATCTATGGAGCCTTTCTTAGGTAAGATACTGCAAGGTGAAATGAACTTGTTCACTCACTGTCAGAGGATAAAATAAGTAGCTAAATCTACAGCATTGGGTAAGCCTCAGTTTCCTGTTTGCATTTTACTTAGGCTTGTATTGATTTTGCTGCAGGTGGTGGCGAAATGATTGCAGATGTATTCCAAGACAAATCTACATACGCCGAGCCTCCCTCTAGGTGAGGAACTCATTGCTTTGATCTTTCAAGATCTGTCATTGGGTGCTATCATATGTTTTGAGGAAAGTCGTTACAGTGTATGTAGTATCTTAAGTGATAGAAAAGTTACTAGACAACAGGGCACACCTTTTACAAGTTAATGATCAAACATTGATTCTGCTTTTGTCTGCAGCTTTCTGACGTGGAATTTGACTATTTCCATCTTGATATGGCACACATTGAATATCCATGGTTAACCTGTACCCGAATTATTAACAGGCCACACATCACTCTTATTGAGGAAATCTGTATCCAGGATACTAATAGAATTGGATCTGTCAGTAGGACACTGTTAAATTTGCTTTTCTGTATGACCCCTGTCCCAGACAAAAGAGTGTGCTATAGACAAAATCGCAGAAATGCATAGACAAATTTCCCTGTTATAATGTTCTTCATTTATGTCTCCTATTGTTATTGTTTTCTTATAATGCTCTTGATTCGTGTCTTACTTGGAAAGATTTGAGGCTGGAACTCCTGCAATTGGAGAAGCTATAGGATTGGGAGCAGCCATTGATTATTTATCACGCATCGGCATGGAGCAGATCCATGAATATGAGGTCAATATGACATCTATCTTGCTCCTATTGTGCTCCATAGAAAGAGCTATTCCTGTGATAGCATTCTCACTCCTGTTAATTTTTGCTGTCCAGAAAGAATTGGGGACATATCTCTACGAAAGCCTTCTTTCTGTTCCAAATATCCAGATATATGGTCCAGCACCTTCCCAAACTGTTCACCGTGCTCCGCTGTGTTCCTTCAATATTGAGAATGTTCATCCTACAGATATTGCAGAAATTCTTGATCTGCAGGTATGCTCTAGTTGTGTACTTTTGTCAGTCTTGCTCTGAGCTCATTATTCAGACTGCATAACAGGACTTCTCAGATAACTTTATAACTCCACTCCGTTCCTGTTGCATATTACTGATCTTTCTATGATCTGCTCTTGCTCTTCTGCATTGCCTAGCTTTTAAATGCAATTCGAGAGTAGATAAAATTTTAGACATTCTAAATCGATCACAAGGAGAAATTGCAACTTTCAGCATCCAGCGGTGGCTTTAATTTGTACTTACAATTTATTTTCTTTACTGACACAGTTGATGCTGTGATGGTAGTTGGTTCTTACATTAGCATATTCTATGCAATGATCTGTGTATCAGATGATAAATTGATGGCCTTCCACCACCTATATAGTTTTGTTGTGGCTTAATTGTATATGTAATTCAACTATTAGAGCTTAAAACTTTATACACTTTTTTTATTTGAAATCTGTTGCAACGAACGAGCAATCACCTGTCATACCATGTTGTTTGTCTCTGATTTCGTGTTGTCTAGTTGACTTGCCCTGAAATAACTGTTACCAAAACTAAATGGTTCCAGTAAATGATTTAGTGGTATGATGCTTCTGCTTATTCCATGAAACGAATCTTCATCAGCACTGGTAATTCATTATTGATTTGCTGACCCTTTTGTTTCAGCACGGCGTAGCAATTCGATCAGGACATCATTGTGCACAGATTTTGCATAGGACCCTTGGTATCACTGCAAGTGCTCGTGCAAGTCTTCACTTCTACAATACGAAAGATGAGGTGGATACCTTCATCGATGCGCTTAAATCCACTATTGATTTCCTCACGACTTGATACTAGTGTGGTTTGATTAGTACTCCTAAGTTCTCCCTTTCTGGTAGTTTCATCACTCTCTCATTTGAGCTGTTGTACAAAAAAAAAGTATACATATATTTGGTACAAAGGAAACATCCAGAGTGTACATCTTCTCAAACTGTTCTTCCTTATTTGTCTGTTCTTGTTAAACGAAGTTCAGAATGCAGAGAGTGCAAACGACCATTTTAACCAGTATACCGCATCCACATGAGAAGTCCTAGGTCACTGTTATGCAGCAGAATTCTGTGTTATATTGTGTCCTGCACTGCACATGACTCTAACAACTTGCCGTGAAGTATATCCAGCTAGTGAGCAGTCTTTCTGTCATGGTGATGAAATGCGTGATAACTATATCCAGCTGAGGTTTGCATGGCAAATTATTTCAGCTTGTTCTGGATGTGCGATCCTGGTTTTAGCAGCCTGTTTTGTACATACTCCATATTACTTACATTACATACGGTGCAGAGCCGTTTGCTGTTGCTTTATGTATTAGTATAGTAAGATGGAAGTTTTGTTCAATTAGCTATTTGGTGTTGCAGCTCGGAGTCCATACAGGCAACACTAAGTCCACTGTTTACACAACAGACAGAACATAGTGATTTTTTTATTTTTAACACTTTTTTTAAACTATTTTTAAAACTGACACTTTTTTTTTCTTCAAAACTAACACTTTTGGACGCGCTCAACTGACACGACACGGCTAAACCACTCTACCGCGCCATGCATGGCGGCGTGGCGAGGCTGCCACCATGGCAGCGACCCGGTGACGTGGCCCACCTCTACCGCGCCACAGATCACGGAGCGGCAGAGCCGCGTCATCGCGCACGGCGCGGCAGGCCCCAGTAAAGGCCCGCAACGCGTCTCTCTCTCTCTCTCTCTCTCTCTTCCATTCCTTTCTTTCCCTTTCACGCACCCGCCGCCGCCATATGCCCGCGCCCTTCGCCCGCGTCCACCGCCGACAGCCGCTGGTCGTACCCTCCCTTGCCGGCCCCCTCCCTACCTTCCCCGAAGCTCCTCCTTGGCCTTGTCAAGGTAATGAAGCTCCTCCTCAGCCTCAACGGTGAATCGAAGGATTTGAATGAGCAGTTAGGGTATGGAGGAAAATATGAGTTCGTTAGAACGTTGGATCGAAGAATTATGATTGCCAATGTTAAAGTTAATCGGTTAGTTAGAATTATGATTACCATGTATTCTAAGGTCAATTTTTATATATGAATAAATATATTGACACACTGTTGATGTATCACATTTTATTTTTTACTGACCAAAGTATAGTTTTTATATAGTTTTCATGTTTGCATCTAAGATAGAGTTTGCACCAAAGTGTAGGTTATATTTTATTTGTTGTAATGCAAATGGTTTTTATTGACATTAATTTGTGATGTTTTGATTTTTGTTTGTTAAATTACAACCATTTTGTTAGATGCAAAAAAATATATCGGGAGGAGTTTTGACGAAAACGGGGTCGTCCTCGAGAATTATACCCCGACGCGTCTAGCAAAGATGCCCCGTCCTCCTAACCTCCCAGTCTCTAACTGTGACTGTGGTTTCCCGATCGACGTGTTTCAATCGAGACATCCAGACACAGCGACGCGTTGTTCTACACATGCAGTCATTTTAATGTAAGTAATTGTTTCCACTATCTTTTTTCTTCATTTGTGTAAGTAGGCTACTAATATTTTGTTGGAATCTTGTTGTGTGGGCCCATGAGAGCTACTTTTTCTTTCAGTGGATCGACGGTGCAGATAAGTTTGACCCTAGGTACCTCCTTTTCAACGATTGGTGTAGAGGGAGACATCCACGTGAGCACTTCCAACAGTGGGATCCACCCCCAACCCCTCGCCAATGACGGCTAAGGAGAAGCACCTAGCCGCAGTTAGATGACTCGAGGAACCTCCTCTATGCGAATGCGGAGATCGAGCTGTGATAAACACTGAGAATACGTTAGAGTTTGTGTGTCCAAACAAATACGAAGTAAGTGAAAAGTGTATCTGTTTAAATGTTTATCTCTATATATATGCGTGTACTAATGTATTCTCTTGTAGCATTATGGATTTGCGAAGTGTTGTTTCAATGAGTGGCTCTATGGTCCTAAGAATTAATGGCCGGAGCCACCAAAGGCAAAGGAAAAGAAGAAAGAAAGGCTAATTTACGAAGCACCTCCAGTCAAGTGTGAATCTGGTGTTAAATCCAACTACGGTCTAGTCCCTTTGGAGCTTGGAATAGGCCATTATTGTGGCCATATGGTTGACTATGATGAGGTTAGTTATTTTTGTAGTAAATATGAAATCGTATTTTGTTTCTTTTGCTAAGACATATATGATATAATTTTTCGTTTGAACAGAGCACTAGGAAATGCAGGTGAGAATGTTATGATGGTCAAGCTAAGTTCTTGGATAAACTGAACCTGACTACGTCAATCTATTCATTAAACATCATAAAAACAAGATGCGTGAGTTTGCTAGACAGATGGTATTCGTAACCCGATCGATGTTGGGCTTGACAAATGGGGATTGGAGAGACGGAGGGCGTTAGAGGAGGAGAGGGCAAGGAAGGAGGCAAGGAGGAGACAAGAGTACAGATGCAGGTCTTGAATGACCATGTTATTGCATTTGTGTGCCAGTGAGTGCTTGAAAGCCTTTTTATTTTCATTGCCTGATTTTAAATGTAATATAATCGCGTTGCTAACTGGTTGTATTTTATACATGAATGGATTGGATGTAGCGAGGACCATGCCGCAGAGGTGGCCCGTGCAAGGTATGAGGAAAAGAAGTTAGATAAGCACAGAATGAGAGCTGGTCACACCATCCAATCTCCAATTGGGTTGGCCGATGATGGGGACGAGGATGAGGACGACACTGCCTAGTTGAGCGATCTCATCGCTCTTGCTGAGGCGGGCTTGCAAGCGAAAGAGCCTGAGGACGACACTGGCAGATTGAGCGAGCTCATCGCTCTAGCAGAGGTGGGCTTACAGGCGGAGGAGGATGACGACGCGTTCTTCACTTAGGCTGTAGAGGCCGCAGATGAAGCGGAGGCCGCTTACTACAAGCGATAGATAGATCAAGACAATGCAGGTGAGCCTAGCCACATGAGCTAAACCGAGGAGGACACGTTCTTGACTTAGGCCACAGGTGAAGCAGAGGCAGCTTACTATAGGCGACAAGTAGATCAGGACAATACAGGTGAGCCTAGCCATAGCAACGAGATTGTGGTAGAGGACTGGTACTCAGATGACGAGTTACTTACTCAGTATGTTTTAGACTGAGGATTGGTACAGGTGTGGTAGAGGATTGATACAGGTATGCTAGTTCAATGCTTTAGATTTGGTATTTGTATTGTAGTAGAACTTTCTCGGTGCTATATTATATTTCATTTGAACTATTTATGTATTGTACCCATTTAACAAACATTGGCCCTGTTCGCTTCTCTTATAATCCGTCTTTTTTAGCTTATTTTTTCAGCCGGAATAGTGTTTTTCTCTCACAATAAATCAGCCGAAACAGTGTTTCAGCTTGTTTTTTCAGCGAAGCGAATGGCGCCACTGTTTAATTTTTATAACGGATATTGTATTATCTCATAACACTATTTAGCACCCAGCATGGGTTTGCCGCACCACCGTCGACGAGACAATCGATACACAAGTTCATCAATACTAACTTGTACACGTTCCAAGTTCATCACAAGTTCGATAATACCTTTGTTCGACATAAGTTCAGCAAGTCATAACTACGACACAAGTTCATCAATACATAAGTTCGACATTACTCGACATACTACATGTTCCATCAGTATATGGGTGTCTGAGTACAAGTCCTCCTGAAGCTCCGACAGGCGCTTGGCTCGGTGGTCCTTGTCGTAGTGCACCTCAAGAATGGGGTACTACGGATGATGATCCCCTATCCTGGTTCAAATTTCAAATTGATATATTAGAACAAACATTACTATAATATGATGGAACATTAGTGCATAAAAACAAAGTAAATGTAAAAGGAATAAACTATTATGCAAAATTAGAGAATAAACATATATCATAATAAACATAGCTCCAAGGTTCCAATGTAGTAACATAGTAGTTTTAAATAGCATAGCAAACAATTAACATTAATATAATAAAATGTATGCTATATGCACATGTTGCCCTTGTCTTCTATGCCTGCTAGCCTTGTGACCAGGTTCTTTGGAAACGGAGCAAAGATTCCTGCCACGGGTCTCGTTGAAGTCTCCCCCTCCGTACATGTCTTCGTCGTACCCTCTCATAGCGTCCATGTCCCCCTTGAGTCGTTTCTTCCTCCTCCTACCCTTACCTACCTTTATTAGATCCGGATGCGACATGTAGTCATAACCATGATAAGGTGACCACTGTGTTGGGTCAAGGTATGGCTCGAAGCCCATCTCCCAAATACTAACGGTGTTCGAATGGAGATACAAGGGTGACATATATGGCAAATCCTCATAGTTATACCCGCGAACCCTGTAGGCCATGATCATATGAGAGCAAGGGGCATGCATGATCTGAGGGACGTTGCAAGTGCACTATAATTTTTCAAGATCAACTCGGTAGTTTCATCCACCGTAACATTCGCCACCCAAGCTTGTGCCACCCGTGCCCTGTACACTAAAGATATGGCGGCGGGGTCCATACGGCTCGGCGGTGTGCTGCTTGGGCAATTCCTTGGCCTCCTTCAAATGTTCTGCTCTGGCCTTTCCAAAACACCCCTGCTCAGCTATATTCCTCTACACAACTTTCCACCTCTGGACAAAATATTCGTTGCCCTTATGAAAGGAGAACTCAACAATTCTAGACACAGGCAACGATCGAACTCCGGTGAATACACGGTTGAAAGACTCCGAGGAGTTAGTGGTCATGATGCCATACATGAAACCCTCTCGTCATATGCTAACACCCACTTAGCCTTCTATTCCATCTGCGCCTCTAACCAGGCTTTCTCGCTTCATTTAGCATCTTGTCTAGTTCTCTCTTTGTCTCCTTGAACTGGTGCTCTGTACGTATACAACATAGAGCCTTTACCTTGTCACATACCTCCTTCCTCCGACGTCGCTAGAAATTAGCGGCAAAGTGTCTCATGCACCATCTATGCACTAAAGGTGGGAACCCATCTATATGCTCAGTTGCAGCATTAAGAAGCCTTGGGTGACGGTCCGAGATCAAACATATAGTGTGAGATGAGCTAAGCACTTGTACACATAGAAGCCACATGAACCATGACCACGATTTATTTTTCTCTCCCTCTGCCAAAGCAAAAGCCATGGGTACTATCTGGTCCTCAGGATCAATAGCAGCAGCCATCATCAAGGTGCCCCTATACTTTCCTATCAGGAAAGTGCCATCAACAAGTACGACTGGCCGACTAAACTGGAATGCATGTTCCATTTGCACAAACGACCAGAACACACGATAGAGGACAAGCCTCAACGGGTCCCGAAAAATACATCCCTCCGTGTCGATGCGGGACCCACAGGATACCCCGCAAGGGAGAGAGAAGATCTAGTTCAACTAGGATTCTTCTCATGTAATCTTAGTAATAGAACTATTAAGTAATCCTACTAGGAAATCTCATTGTAAACCGACTAGGACTCTGGCCTCCTGACTATATAAAGGAGGGCAGGGCTCCTGAGAGAGGACGACAATTGTACAACATAACACTTCATAATCAATCCAACGCAAAGGCCAACGCCGACTGGACGTAGGGTCGTTACTCGATCTACGATCGAGGGCCTGAACCAGGATAAATCGATCGTCTCTTTGCGCTTACCATCGAAGTTCAACATACGCCGAAGCTCAACATATCGCCTCGGTACCCACATGCGCGAAGCTATCGGTGGTGAAACATCGACAGCTGGCGCGCGCCAGGTAGGGGCTTTCGGCGACTTTGCATCCGAGAGCTCGATGGACCTCGATAACATGATCTTCCCAACGGGATTAACTTTCATCTTTGGCTCATGGATCTGCGAGGCGGACAACTACGGCAGGCTTCAAAGCCACCTCCTCAAAGATCCGGATCATCATGAAGAATTTCCTATTTTGACAACTACGACGGATCAGCTCACTGTAAGATCCGCAAGCTCATAATACCCGATTCAATAAGATTTCACGGCTACGCCGCATCCGACTCAATTCAAGCTCCGTGTCCGAGATGAAGTCTTATTCGAGTGCTTTCAAGAAACCGAGTTCTTTTTGGCGAGATTCCGAACACAACCCAAAACAACTCGGATTATCCTCGAGTTCTTTCAAAAGGTCGAGTTCTTTTCCATTTGGGCTCGACAACACGACAAAAAATCCTATCGTGACAGCTTGAAAGGTCTTTCAATCCAATGCTTGGGATACCACCGACAGGAGCTCGGAGAGGTCTCGTGCTAACGATAACATCGCAAGATCAGTATCATCCATCGCCGTGTTCCGTTCTCAAGATAGCGGAACCCAACTAGTTGGCACAACAACAAAAGCTATTCTACCTTACCAAGAAGGAGACTCGATCTGCGACATCGAGGCGCCCTTCAAGTCATCAACAACTCCGACAAGATGAAAACTAACACCAATAACGGAATGGCTCACGCACGGGAGGTGCTCATGGTTCGACATCCTCGGTCACCATTAAATCCCCGTAAGCACCCGATGTCGTCATCGGATGAATCGAGTCCAACATATCACCCTTTGCCTGTGGCTACGATGGAGAAACCGAGAGTCGAGACAAAGCTAGAGAAAGGAAAAACAAGTTAAAACAAGGGCGCCAACACCGCTTAGGCAACAGAGAGAAGCCCGGACTAGATACGAGTCGAGTTGGTGAATACGATAAAAAAGAAAATCACAACAAGAAGCCAAGAAAGACGCACGGTGAATACGCCTTTTACGATAAGATTCGAGAAGCATTAGAAGAACTCGTGGCAACTTCACATTACGGAGAGAAGTACGAACAGCTCCGTGGATTTGCTCCGGTTCGACGATCCCAAGAACGCATGAAGAGAGAGCCCGATCGAGACTACCCGCCAGATCAACAACCCATGAGCAAGAAGATCAAAATCAAAGAAAGTCCGCTTTTGAAAGACTTGGGCGGTGGAAGCCATAACGGAGAAAGTAGGAAGGAACATAGTCGGGGCCACCAATTTGAACAACCAAGGAAGACCAGGAGTAGGGTGCCTACCCAGACAGCCTCACAGACTTATTCCCATCAAAACAACACTTGGCCAGAAGAAGGAGCCGAATCCGAATTCAAAGAAGCCGGAATGCACGACAGATTCCTCTGTTTTGCAAACAGGTTGGCATCAGTACGATTACCTCACAAATTCAAACCGTCTAACCACTCCAAGTATGATGGCAAAACCGAACCAAGACAATGGCTCAGAATATATTCACAATCAATTGAACTAGCCGGAGGAGACGATGATATCAAAATCTTGTTCTTTCCCATGGCACTGGAAGCGATGCCCCTCCAATGGTTCGACAAATTGAACCCAGGGTCGATCAGAACTTGGGAAGACTTGCAAAGAGCTTTCTGTGAAAATTTCACGGGTATCATCACACACCTGATCACTCATGCAGAACTGATAGGACTCAAGCAAAAGGGGGGCAAAAGTCTCAGAAATTACTATCGACGATTCGGCGAACTGCGGGCTCAAGTGCATGACATCACCGAACGAGAGGTAATTGAAGCTTTCTCTCACGGAATCATGGCTAGGTGGCAATTTCAAGACTTCGCAAAGAAAATCCGAGAAACAATGAAGAGTTCGTATCGAACAAGAGAAAAAATGATTACTGCAGAAGAAAAAAGCGCGAGAAAGGTTCCTTGGATAGAAGCAACCAGACAACCCTTGACAGCAAAATCATCGAAATAGCGTACATCAAGAAAGAAAACGTAGACCGAGACAATACCGTGGCAATGGCCGACAAATCAAAAAAAAGTTTTCCAAACCCGGAAGATATGATGACATTGAAAACATACGTTGCCCATTGCACCCTAACGGGAGACACACCATCGGAAACTGCTACACTTTCAATGATCGATACATAAGAAAAGATAGTAAGGAGAACACCAAAGAGGACAATCGGAAGAAAGATGAAGACAACCACGAGGACAAAGGATTTCAAAACCCGTGGGGACGGTAGCGATGATCTTCTCGGGGCTCCAGTTGCGTAAGCAAACATCAAGAAAAACTAGCACTACGGACTATCATGACGGCAGAACCGGCTACACCAAGATATCTCAATTGGTCACAATATCCAATCCAATTTTCAAGAGAAGACCAATGGACTAGCGTAGGGAACGTAGGCCATTACCCACTAGTTCTAGACCCAACTATTGCCGGTATGACTGTCACCAAAGTACTAATCGACGGGGGAGCTGGACTCAACATCATCTTTTCAGAAACACTAAGGAAGATGGGACTACAACTAGCCGGGATGATTACACCAACAAGCACTCCTTTTTACGGAATAGTACCCGGCAAAGCAGCCATGCCACTCGGACAAGTTACTTTACCCGTTACTTTTGGAACTCCTTCGAACTACCGAACAGAGTTTATCAAATTTGAGGTCGCAGACTTCGATTCATCATATCATGCAATCCTCGAATGCCCAGCACTGGCAAAATTCATGGCAATACCACATTATCCGTACTTATTGCTTAAGATGCCAGGACCCAACGGTATCCTTTCTCTTCGAAGCGATTTGAAGCGTGCTTTTGACTGCGACGTTCAGGCAATCCAAATTGTGGCCAAAGCACAAGCCGACAATGGAAGAAAAGAAATAGCCACAATTGTCATGCGAGATGAGCCAAGAAGAATTAGAAATACCGGCTAAAAAGCCCAAAGATCATCACACCACCAAAAGAAGCCGACGTCAAGCAAATCGACTTGGGCACCGGCGATACCTCCAAGACAAAGAACCATCGGTTGCTCCTCTCTCGGCAAAATAGAACTCGAGCTCACCAACTTTCTTCGGACAACAAAGATATCTTCGCTTGGAAGCCGTCCGACATGCCGTGTGTCCCAAGAGAGTTGATCGAGCACGTAATTGATGTTAATGAAAACTCCAAGCCTATAAAGCAACGGCTACGACGATTCTCACCCGACAAAAAAGGCAGCGATTAAAAAGGAAATCACAAAACCGATGGCAGCCGGATTCATCGGAGAAATCCTTCATCCGGATCGGCTAGCAAACCCGGTCCTTGTGTAGAAGAAGAACACGAGACGAGTGGGCGTATAAAGCGCCGACTACACGGATCTCAACAAACATTGCCCAAAAGATCCGTTCGGGTTACCACGCATTGACCGGATAGTCGACTCGACGGCCGGGTCCGCACTATTATCCTTTCTTGATTGCTATTCGGGTATCACCGGATCGCATTAAAAGAACAAGACCAAAGCAAGACATCTTTTATTACTCCGTTCGGTGCTTCTTCATTACAAGACCATGTCGTTTGGACTAAAGAACGCCGGTGCCACATACCAAAGAGCTATCCAAACTTGCCTTGGGGATCAAATCGGTGAAAATGTGGAGGCATACGTGGATGATGTAGTGGTGAAAACAAAGAACCCGACACTATGATTGAAGATTTAGAGCAAACATTCAAAACTTGAAGAGATGGAGATGGAAGTTGAACCCAAATAAATGTATATTCGAGTTCCTTTAGGACAACTACTCGGATTTTTGGTCGGTCAAACATGGATTGAAAGCAAAGACCAAGCAAATTCGAGCTATAATGATATGGGGCCACCTAGAAGTATCAAAGATGTACGAGAAACTAACAGGATGCATGGCGGCCCTCAACCATTTCATATCAAGACTCGGCGAAAAGGGGTTACCGTTCTTTAAACTACTAAAGAAGATGACAAGTTTGAATGGACAAAGGAGGCCAATGAAGCTTTCAAGAAAGTTAAGGCATATCTCACATCCTCACCAATTCTCACACCCCCAAGGAAAGACGAAGATATGATGCTATACATTATGGCGACTCATCGCTATAGTCAAGACGACAATAGTCATAGAAAGAGAAGAAGAAGGACGCGTGTATAAAGTACAACGACCAGTATACTACATCAAGAGTATTATCTGAATCAAAAATCCGGTACCCGCATGTACAAAAAAACTACTCTCGCTCTACTTATCACCTCACATAAGCTTCGCCACTATTTCGAAAGCCACAAGATTACCGTGGTGACAGACTTCCCGCTTCGGAGACATCTTACACAACAGAGATGCGACGGACGCATATCAAAGTGGGCGCTTGAACTTGGAGCTCTTAACATCGACTTCACCCCACGGAAAGCAATCAAATCTCAAGCCCTTGCCGATTTTGTGGCCGAGTGGACAGAGATTCAGCAAATTTTTATCGATACAATCCTTGACCAATTGGAAGATGTACTTTGATGGGTCACTCAAACTAGGCGGAGCCGGTGCAGTGTTCTCCTCATTTCTCCGTAGGAAAACAACTCAAGTACGTCCTTCCGGATATTATGGCAAACTACAAATAACGAAGCGTAGAATATGAAGCCCTCATCCACGGGCTACGAAAGTGACAATTACCCTCGGAATAAAGAGATTACTCAGATATGGTGATTCAAAGAAGAGTCATCAACCATGTAAACAAAGATTGGGATTGCACAAAAGAAAACATGGGTGCTTCTCAGTGCTGAAATACGGAAACTTGAAAAACATTTCCAAGGATTAGAAATTTTACACGTCCTGCGTGATTCCAACATTGCAGCAGATGTCCTTGCCAAGCTCGGATCAGACAGAGCAAAGGTTCCACTCGACGTATTTATAGAAGAGCTACTAGTTCCCTCTATCAAACAACCCGGTGAGACAACCCACAAAATTCAGGCTAAAGGCGTTCAGATCTTTGTAATCAACACCTCATGGAGCCAAGTTTTCATCGACTATATCAAAGAAAATAAATTACCAGCAGATAAAGCAGAAGCCACCCAAGTTGTTCGCAGAAGCAAAAACTACGTTCTAGTAGGAGATAGACTTTACTGAGACGAGCAAAGATCATCGGGGTACTCTGAAATGTGTCTCATTTGAAGAAGGCAAAGAGATCCTAGACGAGATACACTCAAAGTTCTTTGTGGAAATCATGCCGCTTCAAGGACACTTGGTTGGCAAAGCATTTCGCACCGGATTCTCTTGCCAAACGCTTTGAAAGACGCAGAAGAACTTGTCGAAAAATGCAAAGGTTGCCAAATGTTTGCAAGACAAGCCCATGTGCCACTCACAATCTTATCTCATCCCACCCGCTTGGCCTTTTTCTGCTTGGGGCCTGGATCAAGTGGGACCCACAAGAAAGCAAAAGGCGGCTTCGAGTACATCTTTGTAGCAATCGACAAGTTCACCAAGTGGATTGAATACAAACCACTCATGAATCTGGTATAAACCAAAGCAAATGAATTCATCCAAGAAATTACGCACCGCTTTGGCATGCCCAATCGAATCATCACAGATCTAGGCTCCCCTTCACACTCATGCAATCTGTGGTGGGCACAAGACCTGTGGTTTCAAATTATAGACTATGCGTCTGTTGCACATCCGTAAGCCAACGGACAAGTAGAAAGGGCCAATGGACTCATACTAGCCGGATTAAAACCAAGGTTATACGAAGAACTAGTGGATTATGGGTCCAAATGGATTGAAGAATTACCAAAAGTAGTATGGGGCTACGAACTCAAATAAGCGAGCAACAGGCCACTCACCCTTCTTCCTAGTTTACGGGTCGAGGTCGCATCTTGCTCACCGACTTGATCTGGACATCACCAAAGATAGAACAATACGATGAAGGAGAAGCGAACACACAAGAAGATTAGAACTCGACAACTCAGAAGAAGTCAGAGTAAACGCTACCCTCCAATCAGCCAGATACCTACAAGGTTTAAGACGACACTACAACAAGAGTACCCATCCTCGATCACTACAAGTCGGAGACTTAGTGCTAAGAAGGATACAAAAGACGGACGGACGACATAAGCTTCTCAGTCCATGGGAAGGTCCGTTCATTGTCACAAAAGTCACCGGACCAGTACATACAAGTTAATAACCAAGATGGAAAAGAAGTCAGCAATACATGGCACATCAGCCAGCTAAGAAGATTCTACGTGTAAAAACAACTCAAGATAAAACAGATATGCAAGCCACAAGGGACCAACATTCACAATCGACGAAGGACGATATTCTTCGACAACATATGTATTAGTTCATATTCATGATCAATAAAGATGATATTCATCCACAGCATGTCTTGTCATGACTTCCAACGAGTTGTTTTCCCAAAACAAAAAGCAAAATGGCTGAAAACATGCCTGAGCATCCCGGCCGAGAGCAAAATAGTCGAAAACACGCTTGAGCCGCCCGATGAGGGTAGCTAAAAGCTAACACCAAACAAAAAGCAAAATGGTGAAAACATGCACGAGCATCCCTACCGAGAGCAAAATAGCTGAAAACACGCTTGAGCTCATGATGAGGGTAGCTAAAAGCTAACACCAAACAAAAAGCAAAATGGTGAAAACATGCCCGAGCATCCCGGTAGAAGCAAAATAGTCAAAACATGCTTGAGCTCGCCGATGAGGGTAGCTAAAAGCTAACACCCGAAACAAAAAGCAAAATGGCTGAAAACATGCCTGAGCATCTCGGCCGAGAGCAAAATAGCTGAAAAGACGCTTGAGCCCCGATGAGGGTAGCTAAAAGCTAACACCCAAAACTAGTCAACCGAAATTGAACTTCAAAAGACCCTCCAGCTCTTCGTTCCGAAAAGCAAGAGGCTCGGGGCTACATCCGAGATAGGAATACTTTTTCCTCGAAAAGTACAAGCGCCACTCAAAAGGCGACATTCTATGCCGAGTCATTTTTACATAGCGCGGACGAAAGGTTGTCAACACAAAGATTTACATCTAACAAGTCACAGCGTGGACAAAGCACTCGACGGATCACAAAAGAGGAAGAAAAGAAAAGTACTCGACAAATCGAGGGTCTCTCGAGGATAACACACGAGTTGTTTTATGGAGCGTAAACGAAAACGGGACAAAGTACTCAACAAGTCAAGTAACTTCACCACACCCAGCAGAGAATACATCAACGAAAACAAAGAATCTTCATTTAAAGAGGAGTGTAATATTACAAGAAGCTGGTCAATCGGATCAGGCATTGTCATCAGGAAGGGAAATGTCAATATTTAGACTGTCTACAACCCTACTGGCTAAACCTTCGACCTCAGGCTCCATCAGAGCTCGACCTTCATTTCAACTACTCCCGGAGGCTCGGAACCAAAGACAAAGGACCAAGAATACAAGAAACTCAAGACTACAATGACGACGACACATCAAGACTCTTCATCCGACTTCTTTTCTAAAGAGAAGAACTCGGAGAAAGCACGGGGCAGCGGGATACATAGCCCCAGAATTTTTTGAAAACAAGAATTCACCCAAAAAGAACCCGGACATAGGCTCGGAGGCTGCATGCCGCGAAACTACTCGGATGATGGTTTAATCCAAGACTAAAGGGCCGCTTCGGAAAGATGCCACAAAAACTACTCGGATGATGACATAATTCAAGTCTCGGGGACTACTTCAGAACACAAATTTTGAAACAACATAAAGGATCAAGACCCTCCAACTTTTTGTTCCAAATAGCAAGAGGCTCGGGGGCTACACTCAGTGAGTGCACTTTTTCTTCGAAAAAGCGCACGTCACCAAAAGACTTCCTCAACGCAGACCACTTCAAGACATTACGACAAAAAAGAACCCTAACGAGCCATATTCGAGTTCTTTTGACAAAACTTCAACGAACAATCAGAGCAACTTCAAGACAAGATCCTCCAGCTCCTTGTTCCAAATAGTAAGAGGCTCGGGGGCTACAACCAGATGGATGTACTTTTTCTTTACAAAAAACACTCACCACTCGAAGGTCCCAAGAAGCGCTACAAGGTTTCACTCGTAAAGCACTTTCGGATAACATTTTGTTCCTACCTAACAAGACTTGAAGGAGCAAAGCGAGACTTTCGAGAGCTCAACCATGAAGTGCTCGGGGGCTTGTCGATCACGGGACCCACAGATATACCCAAGGGAGAGAGAAGATCTAGTTCAACTAGGATTCTTCCCATGTAATCTTAGTAATAGAACTATTAAGTAATCCTACTAGAAAATCTCATTGTAAACCGACTAGGACTCTGGCCTCCTGACTATATAAAGGAGGGCAGGGCTCCTGAGAGAGGACGACAATTGTACAACATAACACTTCATAATCAATCCAACGCAAAGGCCAACGCCGACTGGACGTAGGGTCGTTACTCGATCTACGATCGAGGGCCTGAACCAGGATAAATCGACTGTCTCTTGCGTTTACCATCGAGTTCAGCATACGCCGAAGCCCGAACATACTGCCCCGGGTACCCCCGTGGCAGGCTATCGGTGGTGAAACATCGACACTCCGGTGTCCACAAACCATTTCAAGCTAAGGTTGTAGTAATGCATTGCACAAAAGATACGGGGCACCCTGTTGTACGCTTCCTCCCAACTACCCCAACGAATCACTAGGACAATTTGCTTAGCATGCTAAGCCTTTCCGTACTTCACATCATACTTAATGAATCTAGATATGGACTATTGTAACGAAGACACCGAAATATTGTTATTGTCATCAACAAGCCCCAATATACAACGGGCAAGGTAACGTGCAGTGAGCTGCTGATGATTTTCCTTTCCCCTATTTGTTAGGCAAGTGTGGGGTTCGACCACTTTACTTATCCTCCACTTGTCATCATTCTGTCTCTTTCATGCATTTAACCTCCACATACAACCGTTTTTGCATATCACGTGGTACCTCAACTCCTGGTCTGAATGAGTGACGATGTACGACCTATGGTGATACATAGCATAGTCCTGAAGGAAGAACTTCATCTCTAACATTGTATCGAATATCATCCCCTTACTAAGGATTTCTTTCTCATGGTCATACAATGATTTTCTACACATCTGGAGACCGGTGTCACAAACTGTCATATCCGTCATGCTGACATCCCTATAGTTCGGAACGCCCCTGAAAGGTACGTTCATCGACCTTAGTTGCTCAAGCTCAGTCGTTATGTAAGGTGGTGGTGGAACATACTGCTGCGCTTCGCTAATTCTACCCCATGAATCATAGGGGTATCATCTGCTGGCAAATCTTTGACTAGTCTACCCTAAGCCTAGATAGCATGCAAAATCTCAGTTGGTACTGGTAATGGCATACCATAAACAGGTACTGGCATGGCATCAACCGGTGTGGGCATAACATGTCTACCTCCCTGGTCATCATCTGAATCGTCCGAATCACTGCTAACTACATCACCGATCCTGTCCTCCTCCTCCTGCTCCTCCTCTTTCAGTTCGAACTTGTTCACATCGAAGTTATTGCTTATACAACCTACTTGACTTGAATGAAACTGCTCCTACGTCAACTGACCGTCCAAATCCATGTTACCCTAAGTTGCTTCCCCTTCGAGCCCTAATTCTTGCTCATTGCCTCCAACACCATTAATGGACGGCCCGTCCAGGACACCCTGCATCCTGTACCCATTCTCCACCACCACCTCAGTCATGGGCACATTGGAACCTTGGAGCACCCTATTGTAGCGGGACCAGTGAGCAGGATCGCGCAAGGGCATCAGGACATAGTGTGCCCTAGTCTTTCTAGTATCAAACCTCCCCTTCAGTGTGAAATTACCGTCAAACTTTACATTCAAACGGACACAAAGGTCGTTGAAGCTAGGAGGTTCATCAAACCATTCCAATTCTTCTTTCATATCCTCAAATATACCATCTTCTCTCCTAACACTTCCTCCGTAGAAAACTCTAACACAATAATCCATCTACAAAAGCGTTTCAGAAACTTCATCAGGTCATCGAAATCGTCGTACGTACTATCCATAATAATATTAATACCTATTCTAACTATAATTATACTAACTAATCTAATATTAACACCTATACAAGACTAACTACAACAACTAATTATACTAAATACAATAACTAACTAGACTCACTAACTGTACTAACTAAACTAACTAACTTTACTAACTATACTAACTTACTATACTACCTATACTAACTAAACTAACTAACTTTAATAACTATACTAACTATACTTTACTAACTATACTAACTTCACTTATTGTACTAACTTAATATACTAACTATACTAACTAATCATTCAAACTAATTTTGCATCTTAACCCTAAGTAACAAAAATTTCGATTCAATCAACAAATATACAAGGGGAGTACCTCCCGGAAACAACATGCTCTCGTCCTCGCGGCGGCGGCGCTCGTCCTCGCGACAGCAGCGTGCGCTCGTCCTTGCGGTGGCCGCGTGCTAGACCGGCCCGAGAGACGGGTGGCGCGGGGGGAGGCGCGGGCGCTGGACTCTGCGGCGGCGGGTGGACGCGGGATAGAGAGAGTGGCGAAGCGACAGTGGGGAGCGGTGTACAGCGGCGGCGCAACAGTGAGGGCGGCGGCGGCAGTGGCGGGTGCAGCAGTGAGGGCGGCGACGCGACAGTGAGGGCGGTGGCGGGCAACAGGCGTGCATGGTGCGGCGGTGGCACGGCGGCGTGCGTGGCACGACAGTGAGGGCGGTGGCGAGCGCAGCGGCCGTGCATGGCATGACGACCGGCGGCGGGCGTGCGTGGCGCAGCTGGCGGGTGTGCTTGGCGCGCCGACGACCGCGGTAGTGGCGTGGCGCGACGGGCGTGCCTATGCTTCAAACGGCCCGAGAGAGAGAAAGGTAAGCGAGAGCCACGTCGCAGGCCTTTACTGGGGCCTGCCGCGCCATGCGTGGTGACGCGCCGTGATCTATGGCGCGGCAGGTCCGCCGCGCCGTGACCTATGGCGTAGCATAGCGGGGCCACGTCACCGGTCAGCGCCTGGGTCGCTGCCACGGTGGCAGACTCGCCGCGCCGCCATGCATGGCGCGGTAGAGTGGTTTGGCCGTACCATGTCAGTTGGCGCGTCCAAAAGTGTTAGTCTAGAAGAAAAAACAGTGTCAGTTTTAAAAATAGTTTAAAAAGTGTTAAAAATAAAAAAAAAATCCACCATAGTGCTCTAGTGCTGCATCTTCCTTTTGCTTGGGTTCCATGCTTGCACTGAATCATTAGGTGTCGCTTTTCACATGCCTGGGCTGGGTTTGAGCATATTAGGACATCCGCAACGGTATAAGTCAGTTACTGGCTCTAAGCCTACCTCTCCACCAGTGCTAGCTTTTAGCAATGTCTTATAGTATGATTAGGCTCACATGACACTCTCACGTGATCTTAGAATATATGTATGAGCCTAGCTTTTGATCAAGAACTAACTCTTCTTTCTCTTCTATTAAAATATAAAAAAAAATACTTAGAGACGCTGTCTTATGAGTCCGCCACTGCGGGTGACCTTATGAATTCATCACCAACGCTAAAACAAGTGCAAGCAGATGATGCACAAGTGTAGGTGTAGCAGGGTTCTGGGGAGGCAGGATTGGGCAATTTGGGTTGGGTTCCCTATAATGTTGTGACCTGCAGCTGCTGTACTACAGCGTCCAGCGTGTCGAAAACGAACGGCATACAGGAAGATGAGGCGACAGTGAACTGTCAGCACAATGATTTGTACTACTACTAATCTGACTCTGTCAGTGGTGATGTGTACAACAAGATGCGTGAGTTTGCTAGACAGCGTGGTATTCGTAACCCGATCGATGTTGGGCTTGACAAATGGGAATTGGAGAGATGGAGGGCGTTAGAGGAGGAGAGGGCAAGGAAGAAGGCAAGGGAGGAGACAAGAGTATAGATGCAGGTCTTGAATGACCATGTTGTTGTATTTGTGTGCCAGTGAGTGCTTGAAAGACTTTTTATTTTCATTGCCTGATTTTAAATGTAATATAATCGCGTTGCTAACTGGTTGTATTTTATACATGAAGGGATTGGATGCAGCGAGGACCATGCCGCAGAGGTGGCCCGTGCAAGGTATGAGGAAAAGAAGTTAGATAAGCACAGAACGAGAGCTGGTCACACCATCCAATCTCCGATTGGGTTGGCCGATGATGGGGACGAGGATGAGGACAACACTGCCCAGTTGAGCGATCTCATCGCTCTTGCTGAGGCGGGCTTGCAGGCGGAGGAGCCTGAGGACGACACTGGCAGATTGAGCAAGCTCATCGCTCTAGCAGAGGTGGGCTTACAGGCGGAGGAGGATGACGACGCGTTCTTCACTTAGGCTGCAGAGGCCGCAAATGAAGCGGAGGCCGCTTACTACAGGCGACAGATAGATCAAGACAATGCAGGTGAGCCTAGCCACATGAGCCAGACGGAGGAGGACACGTTCTTGACTTAGGCCGCAGGTGAAGCAGAGGCAGCTTAATATAGGCGACAGGTAGATCAGGACAATACAGGTGAGCCTAGCCACAGCAACGAGGTTGTGGTAGAGGACTAGTACTCAGACGACGAGTTACTTACTCAGTATGTTTTAGACTCAGGATTGGTACAGGTGTGGTAGAGGATTGGTACAGGTGTGCTAGTTCAATGCTTTAGATTTGGTATTTGTATTGTAGTAGAACTTTCTCGGTGCTATATTATATTTCATTTGAACTATTTATGTATTGTACCCATTTAACAAACATTGGTCATATTCACTTCTCTTATAATCCGTCTTTTTTAGCTTATTTTTTCAGCCGGAACAGTATTTTTCTCTCACAATAAATCAGCCGAAACAGTGTTTCAGCTTGTTTTTTCAGCGAAGCGAACGGCGCCACTGTTTAATTTTTGTAACGGACATTGTATTATCTCATAACACTATTTAGCACCCAGCATGGGTTTGCCGCACCACCGTCCACGAGACAATCGATGCACAAGTTCAGCAATACTAACTTGTACACGTTCCAAGTTCATCGCAAGTTCGATAATACCTTTGTTCGACATAAGTTCAGCAAGTCATAACTACGACACAAGTTCATCAATACATAAGTTCGACATTACTCGACATACTACATGTTCCATCAGTATATGGGTGTCTGAGTACAAGTCCTCCTGAAGCTCTGACAGGCGCTTGGCTCGGTGGTCCTTGTCATAGTGCACCTCAAGAATGGGGTACTACGGATGATGATCCCCTATCCTGGTTCAAATTTCAAATGGATATGTTAGAACAAACATTACTATAATATGATGGAACATTAGTGCATAAAAACAAAGTAAATGTAAAAGGAATAAACTATTATGCAAAATTAGAGAATAAACATATATCATAATAAACATAGCTCCAAGGTTCCAATGTAGTAACATAGTAGTTTTAAATAGCATAGCAAATAATTAACATTAATATATTAAAATGTATGCTATATGCACATGTTGCCCTTGTCTTCTATGCCTGCTAGCCTTGTGACCAGGTTCTTTGCAAACGGAGCAAAGATTCCTGCCACGGGTCTCGTTGAAGTCTCCCCCTCCGTACATGTCTTCGTCGTACCCTCTCATAGCGTCCATGTCCCCCTTGAGTCGTTTCTTCTTCCTCCTACCCTTACCTACCTTTATTAGATCCGGATACGGCACGTAGTCATAACCATGGTAAGGTGACCACTGTGTCGGGTCAAGGTATGACTCGAAGCTCCTCTCCCAAATACTAACGGTGTTCGAACGGAGATACAAGGGTGACATATATGACAGATCCTCATAGTTATACCCGCGAACCCTGTAGGCCGTGATTATATGAGAGCAAGGGGCATGCATGATCTGAGGGACGTTGCAACTGCACTATAATTTTTCAAGATCAACTCTGTAGTTTCGTCCACCGTAACGTTCGCCGCCCAAGCTTGTGCCACCTGTGCCCTATACACTAAAGATATGGCGGCGGGGTCCATACGGCTCGGCGGTGTGCTGCTTGGGCAATTCCTTGGCCTCCTTCAAATGTTCTGCTCCGGCCTTTCCAAAACACCCCTGCTCAGCTATATTCCTCTGCATAAGTTCCCACCTCTAGACAAAATATTCGTTGCACTTATGAAAGGAGAACTCAACAATTCTAGACACAGGCAACGATCGAACTCCGGTGAATACACGGTTGAAAGACTCCGAGGAGTTAGTGGTCATGATGCCATACATGAAACCCTCTCGTCATATGCTAACACCCACTTAGCCTTCTATTCCATCTGCGCCTCTAACCAGGCCTTTCCCACTTCATTTAGCATCTTGTCTAGTTCTCTCTTTGTCTCCTTAAACTGGTGCTCTGTACGTATACAACATAGAGCCTTTACCTTGTCACATACCTCCTTCCTCTGACGTCGCCAGAAATTAACGGCAAAGTGTCTCATGCACCATCTATGCACTAAAGGCGGGAACCCATCTATATGCTCAGCTGCAGCATTAAGAAGCCCTGGGTGATGGTCCGAGATCAAACATATAGTGCGAGATGAGCTAAGCACTTGTACACGTAGAAGCCACATGAACCATGACCACGATTTATTTTTCTCTCCCTCTGCCAAAGCAAAAGCCATGGGTACTATCTGGTCCTCAGGATCAATAGCAGCAGCCATCATCAAGGTGCCCCTATACTTTCCTATCAGGAAAGTGCCATCAACAAGTACGACTGGCCGACAAAACTAGAATGCATGTTCCGTTTGCACAAACGACCAGAACACACGATAGAGGACAAGCCTCAACGGGTCCCGAAAAATACATCCCTCCGGTGTCCACAAACCATTTAAAGCCAGGGTTGTAGTAATGCATTGCACATAAGATACGGGGCACCCTGTTGTACGCTTCCTCCCAACTACCCCAACGAATCGCTAGGGCAATTTGCTTAGCATGCCAAGCCTTTCCGTACTTCACATCATACTTAATGAATCTAGATATGGACTATTGTAACGAAGACACCGAAATATTGTTATTGTCATCAACAAGCCCCAATATACAACGGGCAAAGTAACGTGCAGTGAGCTGCTGATGATTTTCCTTCCCCCTATTTGTTAGGCAAGTGTGGGGTTCGACCACTTTGCTTATCCTCCACTTGCCATCATTCTGTCTCTTTCGTGCATTTAACCTCCACATACAACCGTTTTTGCATATCACGTGGTACCTCAACTCCTGGTCTGAATAAGTGACGATGTACGGCCTATGGTGATACACAGCATAGCCCTGAAGGAAGAACTTCATCTCTAACATTGTGTTGAATATCATCCCCTTACTAAGGATTTCTTTCTCATGGTCATACAATGATTTTCTACACATCTGGAGACCTGTGTCACAAACTGTCATATCCGTCATGCTGACATCCCTATAGTTCGAAACGCCCCTGAAAGGTACGTTCATCGACCTTAGTTGCTCAAGCTCAGTCGTTATGTAAGGTGGTGGTGGAACATACTGCTGCGCTTCGCTAATTCTACCCCATGAATCATAGGGGTATCATCTGCTGGCAAATCTTTAACTAGTCTACCCTGAGCCTGGATAGCATGTAAAACCTCAGTTGATACTGGTAATGGCATACCATAAATAGGTACTGGCATGGCATCAACCAGTGTGGGCATAGCATGTCTACCTCCCTGGTCATCATCTGAATCGTCCGAATCACTGCTAACTACATCACCGATCATGTCCTCCTCCTGCTCCTCCTCTTCCAATTCGAACTCATTCACATCGAAGTTATTGCTTATACAGCCTACTTGACTTGAATGAAACTGCTCCTACATCAACTGACCGTCCAAATCCATGTTACCCTAAGTTGATTCCCCTTCGACCCCTAATTCTTGCTCATTGCCTCCAACACCGTTAATGGACAGCCCGTCCAGGACACCCTGCATCCTGTACCCATTCTCCACCACCACCTCAGTCATGGGCACATTGGAACCTTGGAGCACCCTATTGTAGCGGGACCAGTGAGCAGGGTCGCGCAAGGGCATCAGGACATAGTGTGCCCTAGTCTTTCCAGTATCAAACCTCCCCTTCAGTGTGAAATCACCATCAAACTTTACATTCAAACGGACACAAAGGTCGTTGAAGCTAGGAGGTTCATCAAACCATTCCAATTCTTCTTTCATATCCTCAAATATACCATCTTCTCTCCTAACACTTCCTCCGTAGAAAACTCTAACACAATAATCCATCTACAAAAGCGTTTTAGAAACTTCATCAGGTCATCGAAATCGTCGTACGTACTATCCATAGTAATATTAATACCTATTCTAACTATAATTATACTAACTAATCTAATATTAACACCTATACAAGACTAACTACAACAACTAATTATACTAAATACAATAACTAACTAGACTCACTAACTGTACTAACTAAACTAACTTTACTAACTATACTAACTTACTATACTACCTATACTAACTAAACTAACTAACTTTACTAACTATACTTTACTAACTATACTAACTTCAATTATTGTACTAACTTACTATACTAACTATACTAACTAATCATTCAAACTAATTTTGCATCTTAACCCTAAGTAACAAAAATTTCGATTCAATCAACAAATACACAAGGGTAGTAACTCCCGGAAACAGCGTGCTCTCGTCCTCGCGGCGGCGGCGCTCGTCCTCACGTCAGCGGCGTGCGCTCGTCCTTGCGGTGGTGGCGTGCTAGACCGGCCCGAGAGGCGGGTGGCTCGAGGGGAGGCGCGGGCGCTGGACTCTGCGGCGGCGGGCGGACGCGGGATAGAGAGAGGGGCGAGCGACAGTGGGGAGCGGTGTACAACGGCGACGCGACAGTGAGGGCGGCGGCGGCAGTGGCGGGTGCAGCAGTGAGGGCGGAGGCGCGACAGTGAGGGCGGTGGCGGGCAACAGGCGTGCATGGTGCGGCGGTGGCGCGGCGGCGTGCGTGGCACGACAGTGAGGGCGGTGGCGGGCGCAGCGGCCGTGCGTGGCATGACGACCGACGGCGGGCGTGCGTGGCGCAGCTGGCGGGCCCGGGCGGCGGGTGTGCTTGGCGTGCCGACGACCGCGGCAGTGGCGCGGCACGGTGGCGGGCGTGCCTATGCTTCAAACGGCCCGAGAGAGAGAGAGAGAGAGAGAGAGAGAGAGAGAGAGAGAGAGAGAAGAGAAAGGTAAGCGAGTGCCTGCAACGCCGCGCCGTGCGTGATGACGCTTCGGTGACGCGCCGTGATCTATGGCGCGGCAGGTCCGCCGCGCCGTGACCTATGGCATAGCAGAGCGGGGCCACGTCACCGGTCAGCGCCCGGGTCGCTGCCACGGTGGCAGACTCGCCGCGCCGCCATGCATAGCGCGGTAGAGTGGTTTGGCCGCACCATGTCAGTTGGCGCGTCCAAAAGTGTTAGTTTTGAAGAAAAAAACAGTGTCAGTTTTAAAAATAGTTTAAAAAAGTGTTAAAAAAATCCACCATAGTGCTCTAGTGCTGCATCTTCCTTTTGCTTGGGTTCCATGCTTGCACTGAATCATTAGGTGTCGCTTTTCACATGCCTCGGACATCCGCAACGGTATAAGTCAGTTACTGGCTCTATAAGCCCACCTCTCCACCAGTGCAAGCTTTTAGCAATGTCTTATAGTATGATTAGGCTCACATGACACTCTCACGTGATCTTAGAATATGTGTATAAGCCTAGCTCTTGGTAAGAACTAACTCTTCTCTCTCTTCTATTAAAATATGAAGAAAAAAATACTTAGAGCTGCTGTCTTATGAGTCAGCCACTGCAGGTGCCCTTATGAATTCATCACCAACGCTAAAACAAGTGCAAGCAGATGATGCACAAGTGTAGGTGTAGCAGGGTTCTGGGGAGGCAGGATTGGGCAATTTGGGTTGGGTTCCCTATAATGTTGTGACCTGCAGCTGCTGTACTACAGCGTCCAGCGTGTCGAAAACGAACAGCATACAGGAAGATGAGGCGACAGTGAACTGTCGGCACAATGATTTGTACTACTACTAATCTGACTCTGTCAGTGGTGATGTGTACAACAAACTTGAGGTTATTGCTACCTCGGTGAACATAGCTAATTCTGCGAGCTGACATCTAGAAATTGGCACGCTTGTATTCGCGATCTCTGGTGTGAGATCCAGTGTCCAGTTTAAACTGATCACTGAAGATGAAAGAACTGACCAGTGTTGGACACTGACGACTGATAAAAGGCATTTTGCTGAATTACTGAATTTATTTACACTATTTACACCCATCTTTTTGTTTGCCAAGGCAAATGATCCGACGACAGATCAGTCGTCATACAAAAGCTGTTGCATTGCACTGACCTATCGAATTTCATCATTGGAGATAAATTTATAATAATTGCATTTCTGCATGATTTCTCATACTAGCCAGAAACAATGCGCTCTCAAAACAACTCGTCAGATAATCAAAACTGAATTGCTCACTCACTGACCGCTCACCGGTCACCGCCGCGCAAACAAAAACAAGATTTTTGATCTCTGGATTTCATTTCGATTCCAACTATACTATAAACAGAAAATTCTCACCGGCGTCCCGTCCCATTTTCAGAGGGCAAAATTGGTGGGTCAGAGAGGCAGGTCGAAGAGGTGGTCGAGGTCACCCAGATCGCCGAACTCCTCCTCCCACTGGCCCCGCTTCGCCGCCGCGGGGGGCAGGCCGAAGTCCAAGAGCTCCTGCGGGCCGCCCTCCCCGAACCACGACGGCGGTGGCGGCGGCACCCCGGTGACCTCGTCGTCGCCGCCAGCGCCGGCGTCGACCACCGTGGACGCCGAGGAGGTCTCGGCCTCAGGTGCCGGGGACGGAGCGGGAGGAGCGGCGAGGGCAGGCGCCGGCGCGACGGCGCCGGGGGAGGAGGGGAAGTTGGTGACGGCGTGGCGGCCGCGGATGCGGAGCGCGGCGGCGTCGTAGACGGCGGCGGCCTCCTCGGCGGTGTCGAAGGTGCCGAGCCAGCGGCGCTTCCCCGCGAGCCCCGGGTCGCGGATCTCCGCCGCGTACTTGCCCCACGGCCGCCGCCGCACGCCGCGGAACGGCCGGTCGCCAAGGCGGTTCCTTTTCGGGGCGGGGGACGAGGGGAGCGGCTGGCCGATCTGGTGGAGGAGGCGGTGGCGCTGGCGGTGGCATTCGTCGGAGTCAGAATCGGTGGCGTCGGAATCGGCGAAGCGGACGCGGACCACGCGGCCCCCGGCGGCGTGGCGCGGGCGGAGGTGGTGGTGCGCGTCGTCCATGGCGAGATCGCGCAGGTGGTGGGGGGAGCGGATCAATGGGTGGGTGCGGATCGGATGAGCGCGTGGTTTTGGGAGGGTTTTAGGGAGAAGAGTGGGGAAAGGAGAGGAGACGAAAGAGGACGACGGACATTTCTGGTAGTCCGTCTATCCACTGATGGCCCGTGGAACACTGACGCTGACGGGTTCCCATTGCAAGTCCGGCCCCCCGTGTCAGGGACTTGGTGCGGTGCGGAGCAGGTGAGGCTTGTGCCACGTCAGCCATGCTCTTTTACGACTTCCTTTCTTATTTTTTTTGAAGCATGCTCTTTTACGACTTTTTGTTCAACAGAAAATTCTGTGTATGACACCACAAAAACTCTCTTTTTTCTATTTAGCACCTAAATTCAAAATCTTTTTTTATATATGTCATATATTTTATCTTTTCTTTCCTATACTCCCTCCGTCCTGAAATACAAGGAATCGAAGACATTTTCAATCAAACAAAATAAAGAGCTTGGCAAAATACCGCATTACCCCCTCACTAATTAGGAGAGTGTGAGTAGTTCGGTTATTGCTTTCCTAGTTTAAAAGAAATATTTACATGGTATTATTTCTTGCCAAGAATTAGAAGGGAAGATAAGTTGTACTTAAAAGGAAAGGGGATAGAAGAGCTGAGGACCTAGAATATCTTATGCTTTTGTACAGATTTTAAACCCTTGGTTCCTTATATTTCAGTATGGAAGGAAGGGAGTAACTGACACTTACGTGATTTCAGGTCTCTAACTAGAGATAAAAATGGACGGAAACAACATGGAAACCTCTCTCCCGTTTCCTTTTCCATATCTTTTTTACGGAAGCAGGGTTGGGTTCAAAAAGCTAGGATCGAAAACAGAATCGGGATATGCGGACATCTGAAAAACAAACAGATACGGACGAAGAGCCAGAAAATTAAATTAAGATCACATAATCTAATATTCTCAAGTATACATGTATAAAGTCACACAATATTATACACATATAAAGATCAATCTAATATTCACTTGCATGTCATGTGTGTTAACATGTTACATGCATATTTGATGATTAATAGGCGTATTAACATAAATCAAGGACACGTGATTGTTACGCATATCAAGCATAGATTGAAAAAGGGATACAGGTCCATCTTAAAACGAGATCAAAAAAAGAGACCGAAAACACCATCTTCTATTACCACAAATACGAAAACGTAATCACACAAATACAAAAACTGACGGGACAAATATAGAAGACGGGACGAGTTTTTCCGGTTTTCATCCCTACCTCTAACGATGTTAAGTCTAATCTAAAGCAAAAAAAAGACATGCCCCTCCTTTGGTTTTTTGAGTCATGCCTCTCTGTTTCCTTGCTGCGTCAATTTTTATCACTTTTGTCAGACCGTTGGTCGTTGGTTCCTCGTTTTTCGCTTCTTTTTTATTCCCAATATTGTTCTGGTTCTTTATTTTTTGCATAGACTACTGAATTCATGTCCTAATTATTTTGAGTTCCTACAACATGACAACAACATCCATTATACAATAAGTCAATTTGACAACATGCAGCATTACAAATAAGGCAAACCTGTTTGGCTGGTAGTTTCTGCGGCTGATAAGCCAGCTGATGCTGTTTTAGTGTGAGAGAAAAATACCGTATCATGACTGATAAGTTCAAACGAACAGGGCTACTATTACACACGCATATATTCTCATTAACTTTCTTCACCGATAAGTTAGTAGTACAATCACACACGCTGCTATTACACAACTAGCAGATATTAGGTGAATGGGCTTAGGGCACGTACAATGCAGTCTCTTCCCTAGTCTCTTCGTCACCGTTTTTGCGAAAAACACCCTCGTTTCACTTGGAGACGGCTGCCCTGTCGACGGCGAGGGCCCGTGCTCCGAGACCGAATCGCCGGATGAAGCAGCGTTGTAGGAGTCGTCTTCTCAACTCGACGAATGATGCGGATCCCGCGTGGGCACACGCGGAATCGTATTCAGCGCAGCGGGCGCGGATGTTGTTGCGGCGCCTCGGTTGCCATGCGCGGCGCGGTCGAAGCTTCTGCCGCGCCATGGGCTTGCGCGGCAACCTCCGCCAGCGCCCGAAGCTGCGCAAGGTGGCGACCTCGCCCATGACCGCCGCGAAAGCCCGCAGCAGCGCGAGCGCAAGGCGACCTCCGCCTCCGCCGCCGCCGCGAGCGCTACAGGCCAGCTCCATCGCACCACGAGCTGCGCGACGGGCGAAGCTCCGCCCGGCCGCCGTGAACCGCTTAGGCGACCTCCATCGCTCCGCCACGGCGCACGGGAGCCATGCGGGTGAGCTCCCGACTGGCGGTCGATGTCGATCCACAGGATTGTTTGTCCTATCAGCTATTGCAACTCGAGCACCCTTCTGACTTGTGTGGTATGGATATGTATGCTGTATTTTCTTAGACTGTCTCCAACTACGCACGCAAAACACGACCCAAACACAAAATGCATCATCAACAGTGTTTTTACGTCCCAAACTCACGATCCAACGGAGGACGCATTCAAGCCCGCCATTTTGCGTAGCAGCGATGTCGGAAGCCAAAAAAGCGTCCTCGTTCTCGGCACGACGCAAAACACAGAGAGAGAGGAGGAGACCGACCGCGGGCCCGGCACACAGGGGCGGGGCGATGGAGGTCGGTGGAGCGCTTGGCCCGTCCGTGTGGAGTCGAATCCATGCCGCACGACGGGCTCCCGATGGGCTCTCCGCCGATGAGCGAAAGAGAGCGACTATCTTCTTTCCGCTGCCATGAAGCGCAAGCGCGCCTTCTTTGCCATGAGCGACTTCTGCTCGGCGGCCGCGCGACAGCTCCGTGTCGGTGGCTAGGCGAGCGAGGTGGTGACGGCGGCCAAGCGCACGCGTGGCGGTGGTGTGGGGCGGCCACTGAGCTCCGCCGCAGCGGCGGGCGCATGCATGGCGGCGGCCGCGCTGAGGTCCGCAAAAGCGCGGGCGCGGCGCGCGCGCGTCTTGACGGCGCCGGGGCGGCCACGATGGAGGTCCGCGCGCCTCCCGGCTCGGCTCCCTTCCCTGCTCGTCTCAGGCACACCGCGACGGGAGCTCTCTAGCGAGTTGGCCGCGGCCGCGTAGCGCACAGGATCTAGCAGAAGGAGGAAGAAATCAATATGTCTCGACGCTGGGCGGCTCGGCGGGGAGGGAGGCGGGATCTGCTCGGTGGGGAGGGAGGCGCTCCCATCGGCGGGCTTGCGAGAGGAGGAAGGGAAGAGGCGGCGGGGCTCGCGAGAGGAGGAAGGGAAGAGGACGCTCTACTGCGCCCGACGGTTGGAGGAGGGAGTTTATGGGTCACTGACCTTTTCACTGTGCACCACCTAAACGGGGAATGCGTCTTGTTTTTGGGTTAGATCCATTGGAGACAGTCTTACCACATATCTCAAAGTATAGTACATTGTTCCATTGTTCCATGTGGACTTTTTCATTTCTTCCATCTGGCCAAAAATTTGTTGATTTAGCAGGAAGTGACGCCTGCTTACTGGAGGTCATACTAAATTGCTTGCTGAAGGGGATTTTGGGAAAATTTGCTGAAGGGGTGATTGAAAAATTTGCTCTTATTTATCCTTAATACATTTTCTATCAAATAGCCACATAATGGTATACAAAAATTTATTTATAGTTGATCCTAACTACATGTAAAGAATTAAACAGTTTAGAGACGGACCCCTTGTCTGTGGGTTCCCTGTCTGTATGATAGATTTAAGGCGCTTAGAGACGAACACCTGTCTCTGGGTTGTACATGCCCTAACACATCCAGGAAAAACCTGATAGCCATCTTTTGTTTGTCATGGTTTTCAAAACCCCCGATGAGTGAATTCAGCGAAATGGAAAAAAAATGCAAACCTCTCACCTCCTGATTGGTTATGAATTAATTAATTAATTGTGATTAACCAACAATCAGTGCACCAACACCTCCGAGTCTGCATGCTTGGTCTGAACCACCTACCGCGAATCTGCAACACCAAGATGGCAAGATCAAATAAGACGCCGGGCCGAATCAGCGAGCAAAAGAGAGGTAGCTTAGGGCCGAATCTGCCACGCGAGCTGGTCGGCCTTGTTGCCAGGTGCCTGAGCGGCAGTCCTCGCCCGACAGGCCCGCTGCGCTGCGCAAGCCCGCGCCCCCGCCTTGTGTGAAGTACCGGAGCGTTGCCGGGCTTGGCCCCCCCGATTTCGCTCCGCCCAGGCCTTGCACGCGTTGTGTGGCCTGAGCGGGCCTTCGACGCGCCGGTCGCCACCGAGGCGTGCCATATCCGTACGGCTGGAACGCGCTCTGAGAAAGCCATGTCTGACCACCACACGGCGTGACATGACAATGAAGAAAGTTCATGGCGACCATGCCCCACATATATGGCACTTCTATGTATGGAATGGAATAGAAGAAGAGATGATCGGATCGCTGCCGGCTACCCTGTTCGGCCGGTGGTTTTCCTGGTGTGAGAGAATAAGCCTCGGTTCGGCTAAAAAGCCGGCTGAAACCATGGGCGAGATCATGCCGATTGATTTGTCGTTCTTGTATGCCATGTTGTCACCAGAAACGATATCCTGACATGGACAACACATGAAGGTCGCTATACTTGATCTACCAATAATTGTCCTATGAGAGCGCGAACTAATCTAAAATCTCTGCACCCAAGGGAATTATCAACAACCGCCGGAGTAAGTAGCTTATTAATTCAAGTTATAACAGGAAGTTTTATATGTATCAACATTCAATTATTAAAATTAATACTCTCTCCATCCACAAAAGAATACAATTATGGGACCCGTATCGGTCAAACTAGCTCATCTTTGATCAAATTTATAGTAAATAATAATATTAGCATTTATGTCTCCAAATAAATTTAGTATGAAAATATATTATATAACAAGTCTAATGGTACTTATTTTGTATAATGAATGTTAGTACTCTTTTTATATAACTTTAGTCAAAGTTTAAACTGTTTGACTTCTCAAAAAGCGAGAATTGCATTCTTTTATGGACGGAGAAAGTATAAGTATTTAATAGTTATTGATATTTGTAGAGGAGAGCAACTCAAGCGACACTACTACAGTTTTTCACAGTACAGGTGGCTAGAAAGCCACTATAGAGGTGGTTCTCCTAGCCGCATCTACTTTTCTGCCTCTATAAATAAGGGATTTATACAGGCGGGCACCCAGCCGCCTCTAGTAATGGTATTTTTATAGAGGTGGATGAGAAAGTCAACCGCCTCTACAAATCTATTTGCAGAAGCAGCTGCGATCTAGAGCCGCCTCTGCAAATAAGTTTTATAGGCCTCTGTTTTCATTTCTGACATACCACTATTACAAAACATACACACAGCTAAAAGATTCAATTTCAGATACATACACATAGATAAACTACACATAACTAGTAAATAGATGGCATGATACCCCTCTAGAAGTTTCAGATTAATAGTTAATAATAGATGGCATGATATATATATATATATATATATATATATATATATATATATATATATATATATATATATATATATATATATATATATATATATATATATATATATCCAAGCATGCATCCTTTCTCATGCATGCAGCCACTTCCAAGTACCAAGTTTCAGACACTACTACATCATGCGAGCAGCCACCACTGTACAAGCAAAAGAATCAACACTATATATATATATAGGCTCCAAGCATGCAGCCACTTCCAAGTACCAAGTTTCAGACACTACTACATCATGCGAGCAGCCACCACTGTACAAGCAAAAGAATCAACACTAGCTAGACCACGTACTTCATTTCTTGTGAGCGGCCTTCTTATCCTTGCACAACTTCTTCTCTTCCTCCCAGTCGTCAACGATCTGGATGTAGAGCTTGTCATGACGCTTCATTGCCTACTTAAAAAGCTACCTACCATAATTCTATTATATTTTAATCACCATGGCACGCAAGAGCTAGGTTACTTACAACTACCATTAGTGAACTAGCAATTGTCGGTGTTTCGAGTTACAACCAATGAGTAAATTTCTAATATCACGCGTCTGGCTTAGATGATGTGCTAAGAGGATACGAGGTTTATACTAGTTCGGATAGAATGTCCCTACGTCTAGTTCATCATTGCTGCTCGTATTACTAGTACTGAAAGTTTGCAGTAGGGGTTATAAATGGGCGAGAGAGGGATGGCTCCCAAGTCTCTGATGGAAGGAATGAACGGGTGCCTAGAGCTCGGTTGCTGCTCAGTCGTGTGCTTGTGTTGTGTTCTGATCGGTTCGACGTTCGATGGGTTCATGATGGTTCGATCGGGTCTAGTCTGAATCGATCCGATGCGATCAGTCGATCTGGATTTGGTCAGTCGATCTGGATTCAGTCCGATGCCCTTTAATGGGGTGCCCTACTTTTCTTATTATAGGCCAAGGGAAAACATGGGTTATAGCGGAGGGAAAGAGAAGAACGAGAGAGAGAGAGAGCCGAAGGCCTTTAGGATCGTCGGGTCCTCCTTCTCCTTCATGCGGGTCCCACCAACACTGTAGATATCAACAGAGACGGCGCCACATCGTGGTCTTATCCGTCACTGGCACCATGCGCAGACGTCATCTGTCGGTCATGGCACTCCACTCTATCCTGGCAGATGTCGTGGTGATCTAACGTGCCTGTCAGTGTTTGCATGAGGGTTAGGCAGAACAGTACCAGTACGCCCGACGCTGTCCTTGATGTGAATCCTCAGGTATGGCCCGTTGTGGCCATGGGTTGCATCGGGGCGTGCCGGTCTCTTCCTTGGCGTTAGAGTTTTGACCCAGACCCATACGCTTGGACCTGAAGTGGTTGGCGGCGGTATAGGACCCCATCGGGCGAGACAGAGCCCGCACCCGAGGGGTCAGGCGAGGTGGAGCCTACCCCTAGAGGTTGGGCGAGGTGGAGCCCGTGGCCTCAGGGTCAGGCGAGGTGGAGCCCACGACCTCGGGGTCGGGCGAGGCAGAGCCTGCGGCATTAGGGTCAGGTGATCAGAGCCTGCCAACAGAGGTCGGACGAGGTGGAGCCTACCCCCAGAGGTCAGGCAAGGCAGAGCCCACGGCCTCGGGGTTAGGCGAGGCAGAGCCTGCCCCTTGGGGTCGGGCGAGGCGGAGCCCCTGGCCTCGAGGTCAGGCGAGACGAAGCCCGTGGCCCAGGTGTCGGGCGAGGCGGAGCCCGCCCCTAGAGGTCGGGTGAGGCGGAGCCCACGACCTCAGGGTTGGGTGAGGCGGAGGCCTCCCCTAGAGGTCAGGCGAGGCAGAGTTCGCGTGCCTGAGGGTCGGTTGGAGCTATAGTCACGCTCTTGACTGCTCGGATGAATCAATGTTGATGACCATTAGCTCCTTCTCTTCGGATACCCTAGTATTGGTTCCCGACAGTAGCCCCCGAGCCTACGGAGGAGTAGAATCCTCCTTTGGAGGCTTTTTCGAACGGGAAGACTCTGAAGGCCTTGGCCTTCTTTTATCGCCCATGGCGTGTCTTGAGGACGGTGATTCCCTTTTGTTGTGATCGGACCTTTTGGGGGTCTATCGTTCTACGACCGCGTGTTCGGTCTCCTTATGGGTCCAACTTTCCTCGAGGCCCCGCCTATAGCAGGGGTCTGATCGAGGGTCGGCTCATTTTTATGATCATCTTCCCTCAAGCGTTTTTTCTGATAAAAATGGAGGGGCCGAGCCGTGCCTTGATTTTCCTCTATGGACGAATCATGGTGCTTGGTGAGCTGTTAATGGGCTAGTTCGAGTGGGACCCTGGCATCCTGTTTGTCGGGATCCAGCTTGGGTTAGCTTGGTGACCGACTCTAGATTCTTAGCGGTTAATCCATATAGTTCTCAGGCCCGTTCGACCGGTCTCGAGGGCTCTCTTCCTTTCTTCGAGGAAAAACCATGGATCGTATCCGGCCAAGACTCAAATGTGGGCTGAGATGCCCGCGGCGCTCGTGCGCTTGGGTATTGGCCGCTAGCAGACCCATCCCTTTCCACCCTTCACTCTAAAGGTGCTTGGAGCGGATGTCGAACCCGTCAGTGGGCCAACCTTCGAACTCCTAGGCCTAGACAGGCTGTAATAGCGTTTTTAGCTTCATATCCCTTTTACCTATGATGGGTCATGGTCCGTTCAGGAAGGCGAAACATCCGATGAGTTTTCCGAGGGAACGGACACAGGTTGTGTGCGCACGCCCCACGGCAAGACATGGTGGTAGATCATGGCACACGGAGATCTAGGCGGGTGGTTGGTTTCCTCGCACCCGCCGCCCCTATAAAACCAAAGGGTTGGCCCCCTAAGTTTCATACGCATACCTACATCCTTGCCTCCGTAGCCATGACCGCCGTCGCCAATCGCCTAGATTTCCTGCCTTCGCATCTCCACTGCCGTCGAGCCCGCATCCATCCCCCCCACCTCCAATGGATCCATGGTGCCGTTCCGACATCACCTTCCTGCGCATGGAGGGCCTCGTCCATCGCGGTCTTCTCCGCGTGCGGACCTTGACCGAGGAGTGGCTGCTGCCCAACGAGGAGGATTTGCCATCACCGCCCGACGGCTATGTGGTGTTGTTCGCCCACTTCCACGAGTGTGGGTTCGTGACCCTCGCCCACAAATTTCTTCGGGGGCTGCTGCACTACTACAAGATTGAACTGCAGCACCTCAATCCCAATGGGATCCAGGACATGGAGGCGTTCATCGCCCTATGCAAGGGATTCCTGTGGATCAGCCCCACTTCGATTTGTGGAGGTACTTCTTCGCCGTCATCCTCCAGAAGAAGAGGGAGAAAAGCGACAGGCAGGAGCTGCATATGCCGATGGGTTGTGCCGACATCTAGCTTTGAAACAATCAGGTCAGCGAGTATCCATACATGTGGCTCTTGACATCCAACATGGGGTGGCACTCGCAGTGGTTCTACCTCAAGAATGACGCTGCCTCCCCTCTGCCGGAGTTCACCGGGCGCTTGATCGAAGAGGTCCCAGAGTCATGGAGGAAGTGGGGCGTCCCGAAAAAGGACAAGAAGAAGATCCGACACCACATCGCCACCATCCACATCCTGAAGGAGAATGGTTTGAAGAGGTCGGGCATCATCGGGGCCTACCACATAAGGAGGGTGGTGCCATTGATGACGCGCGTGCTCCTGCTGTATGTGATGGCGCCCGAGGCATCGTTCGACGAAACAGCGCTCGTCGAGGGGACGCTCCCAAACTCCGAGATGGCGCAACGCATCAAGGAGGCGATGGAGGCTTCGCGGGACAACACGGGTGCCCCCTCGATTTTGTCTATCCTATGCCGGGGCATCCTTCGATGCGGCTGGAGCCAGGCCACATTGTCTTCATAAGTTTCCCTTTCTCTTGCCTTCTGTTCAATTGATTTCCTGACCCCTTGATACTAACTTTGAGAGGGGTGGGACCAGCCGAGGAACCTCATCCTCATGGATCACCCGGCGCCATTGCTGAGGGATTCGGCCGTGAGGACGGCAAATCATGTCGAGGGTGAGCGGCTGAGGAAGGCGAAGGAGGACAAGAAGAGGAAGAAGCAGCAGAAGATGATGATGATGATGGTGATGACGACGAGGTAGCCAATGACATTGAGTGGGACAACTTGGAGAACAAGGATGCGCTAACAGGTATTGGTTCGTCCTTGTAGGCGTCGGGACCCTTCCCATTCCACAGAGGGGAGGGTACGTCTATGGAGCCGGTGGAGGCGGGACATGCCGTCGGCCCGCCTCAGGAGCCAACAGAGGCGGGTGGTTCTACCGTTGCGCCCGAGGTGCCAGTGGAGGCGGGCGGCTCCGCCGTCGCACCCCAGGAACCAAGGGGAGCGGCCCCCTCTGCCTAGGAGTAGGGGGCGGGCTCAAAATAGCCTTGTTCCGATGTGGCGAAGCAAAGGTGGGGGGTTTGCCCTCCAAACGCATCTGTCGCTTGATGGCGCTGAGGTGAGTTATCACTTTCTCTGTTTTTCCTGCTTCAGTCAGATTTCATCGTGACTTATCTTTTTCGTCCCTTGCAGCGTTGGCAGGCATCAAAATCCTTTGGCGCTGGCGCCAAAGCATAGCATCGCCCTCGAATCGAGGCGGCAGCTATCGGCTGGCGTCGCGCTCGTTTTGGGCGAGAGCGGTGCTAGTGTGATCGCGTCACCGGACGGTCTAGTGTCGCCCACTATGGCGCCCGTGCCCTCGATGGGATGGGTGGACGGGGGGGGCTCAAGGGGTGCCCTTGGGATTGTGAAGCAACCGGTGATGGCTATGATGATGCTGCTGACGGTGGGGCAGACAGGGCTGCCGACCGCGCTCGTTGCACCGACCGTGGCGGGCGCGACGCAGCCGATCATGACCCTATCAACGCAGGTGGAGGTCACGGCGGCCGTGACAGATGGGTCATAGCCGGGCACAATCGCAGCAATGCCTGAGGCACCGGCGCAACCCACGCCATCGGCGGCCCAAGCGACGGTGCCTGACGCGGGCCGGACTGAGGGGAAATGGCCAAGAGGTCTCTGGGAGTCATGGGGCTAGGTGAGAGGTTGGCATCCCCACTGCTAACCCCTTCCGTCACCAGAGGGGGCGTCCTAGCGAGACATCATGATGAGAGGGATTGGCGGCGCTTGGTGCCAGCGGGGAGTCATCCCTGGCCCTAACATCAATGGGTAGTGGCTCGCCTGCGCGGGGTGAGCCCCTGCTCTGGTGGACAAATCCGTAAGATCCGACATCGACCCTTTTCACCATTGACGATGCCGCCGTGAGCATGAAGTGGGAGAGCCTTGATGTAGGGATCGCGTCCGTGCTCGAGGCCCTAAACCACACTACGGGGGCATTGCGTGATGTTGTTGTTCCCTCCGACCGGGTATTGTTGGTTCCTACCTGTTGCCTTTTTTTCCTTTATATACTTTTTGTATCCTAACCATTGTCTTTCTGCAGTCCCTTATAGCTCGTATGCAGGGGAAGTCTTAGTTCCTTCGTCAATAGAAGGAAGCCGCGGACCGCCTCGTCAAGGAGGCGCGACTATGCAGGGAGGTGATAGCTTAGCTTGTTGCCACCCAGCAGAGGGTGCCTGAGCTGACTCCCCTTGCCGAGGAGGCGGCCGATCTTTAGTCGCGGGTGGCCAAGGCCTATCAGGACGCTGATGAGGTGGAGAAAGCGTTCGAGGCCCTATCGGTGAGGTCATGGAAGGATGAAGAGGAAGCCGCCAGGGTCAGGAAGGAATGGGATGAGTTACTCTAGAGGGACGCTGAGACCCACCAGCGGGTCCTTAACCTTCTAGGCGAGGTTGAGAAGAAAAGGGAACTGAAGCTAGGTGCCGAGGAGAAGCTCGTGGCCCTAGATAAGAGGGCGAGCCTGGATGCCACAACTGTCGCTCGGCTACGCAAGGAGCGGGATGAATTGATCCAAACCACAGAGAGGCTCCACTCAGAACATGGTGTGGCCCATGAGGAGCCCGACCAAGCTATCTGAGAGTGTGATTAGGCCTGCCAAGAGCATGACGACGTGTAGTAGAAGGTCGGCTCCCTCTAGGCTGAGCTTGAAAGCACGATGACCCAGAAGCTGGAGGCCGAGAGCATTTCTACCGGGCTGGCTATGGATCTCGCCGAGGCGAGGAGGAATCATTAGGCTAAGAGCGATGAGCTTGGTATCCTGAGCACTACCCTCAGAGTGGTCTGCGATGACCTTGAGGTGGTGCGGTTGGAGGGGACCAGCTCGCTCGTGGCCCGTGCAATCGAGATCATGGCTCGGGTGCGCCAGCTCGAGAGGAATGCCCTTTGCGCTGGGGTCAATCAATCCTTCACGATTGCTCATTCTCATTATGGGGATAGCATCGATCTAGAGATGATGAGCCATGGCTACATGCCCTGCTATGAAGTCCATGAGCTAGAGGAGATGGAAGCGGCGGTGGCTCTCCTTTCGCCGGACCTGGCGGACAGGATAGAAGACATAGTTCTCCCTTGGATGGGCTAGTTATCCAGATAGGTCGGGCGATCATTCTTATAACAAGCGGACAAGTTCCAACCCTTATGTACTGTTTAAACAAACTTGTCATTTTGTTTCGTTTGATCAAATTTGTTTTTTCTCCCTTTTTATGTGTGAAAAGGGGTTAATGTGTTCCGACCCTTCCGTTTGTTAAGACCGTATAGTTTGAGGTGTAGGAGGGAAACTCTGATCAGGCTAGTAAGTAAGAGTGCCATAGCCGCTAGGGCGTAGGTTTCTTGCAGTCCAACCAGCCTTACTCAGTCATTCGTTTTCCGTGAACCTTGCCACTAGTTTTTTTTAACATGAGGGAGGGGTCGGACACGGCGACTATTTCAGAATGGGTATATATATACCCTTATCAGCTCTCGAGTGAGACCCGACCCCTTGCCATTGCTGAGGTTGGGTGTCACTAAAGATCGAGGAGAGGATAGCAAAACTAGTAGGAGAAAGCGTCTCTTGTTTTAGAAACGTTATTCTTAGTTTTCGCACGTACCCCCTCCCTAGGATCTGAGCCATCGTTCTACTACCGCACATTCGGTCTCCTTGCGAGTCCAACTCTCCTCGAGCCCTCGTGCGTAGCGGGGGTCCGATCGAGGGTTGGCTCGTCTTTGTGGTCGTCACCCCGTCCATGGTTTTCTCAACCGGAGGGGTTGAGGTAATGTCACTTGCCTCAATGGCTTGAGTGACTGCTCGGTGAGGTTGCTAACGGGCATGTTCGAGTGGAATCTGGGTCCATCATTCGTGACAAGGTCAGCATAGCCCTCATGTGGCATTCCACTGCTCCTTAACCTGCCTCCCGGTAGATGCCTGGGTTGTTTCGGAGACCGACTCAGGTGGCCCACTGGCCTCTCCTCGATGGAGATTCTATGGGCTTGGCTCGAGGTTTGGATCTAACAGGAAGGTCGAGATGACCCTGTCCGCTTCTGAGCAGGTCAGGAAAAGGCCACTGGGCTCATCTACGTTTTCTCCCCGGGCTCTGTTCGACGCGAGGCGGCCTTGAGCCCTTCGTGGGCCGGCCTTTGAACCTCAATCAGGTGGATTCCCGAGTTAGGCTCGGGCGGCTCGAGCCCCCGAGCCCCATGGGGCTCGACAGGGGTCGGCCAAGTTTTTTGCGTCACCCCGTCCACGGTTTTCGCAATCGGAGGGGCTAAGCTAACGACACTTGCTTCGATGGCTCGAGTGTCACGCTCGGCGAGCTCGCTAACGGGCATGTCCAAGTGGAATCTAGGTCCATCGTTCACTGATGGTGTCGGCATAGCCCTCATGTGGCATTCCATGGCTCCTTAACCCGCCACCCGGTAGATGCCCGAGTCGTTCTGGAGACCAACTCAGGTGGCCCGCTGGCCTCTCCTCGATGGAGATTCTATGGGCTCGGCTCGAGGTTAGGATCAAACGAGAAGGTCAAGATGTCCCTGTCTACTTCTGAGCAGGGTCGGGCAAGGGCCGCTGGGGCTCATCTATGTTTTTCTCCCCTGGCTCTATTTGATGCAAGGCATCCTCGAGCTCTTAGCGGACCGGCCTTCGAACCTCAGCCGGTCGCCGCTCATATCGAATGAGACGACTACCGCTTCGTGATACGACGCGAAGCATTGTCATGCAGCAATTGCATATGCAATGCTTGGATGTATGGATGAATGTATGAATGAATGGATGAATGAATGCTCATGCACTGGAAAAGTAAAGTGGGGGTTGGTAAAGTTACCTTGATGGCTCGAGTGACGGGTTCGGAGAGCTCTTACGGATATGTCCGTGTGGGGTCCGAGTCCGTCATTTGTGACAGAGTTGGTGTAACCTACATCGGGCATCCCACTGCTCCTTACCCGTCTCTCGACCGTGGCTCGAGTCATCCGATCGACTTTGGGTGACCTGCTGGTCTCTCCTCGATGGAGATTCTATAGGTGGGCCCCTCCAAATCCTTCCTGGGAAGGCGAAGGCTAAAGCTCGGGGTGCGGGGACAAAAATTCTGATCACGCTGGTGAGCAAAAACACCATAGCCACTGGGGCATAGGTTTCTTGCAGCTCGACCAGTTTTACTCAGAGTTTGTTTCTGCACACCTCGCCTCTATTTTTTAACGTGAGAGGAGGTTGGGCATAGAGAATGTCTACCGAATAGACACTCTTGTCAACCCTTGAGTGAGGCCCGACCCCTTGCCATTACTGGGGTCAGGGGCTCGATAGTGAAGTTAATAAGAAAGAATCGTGCATAAATTAAGGGTGACCCGTCTCTCGGTAGTGACCTGAACCGTCCGATCGACTTGGGTGACCTGCTGGCATAGGACTTACCTTGATGGCACGAGTGATGGGTTCGGGGAGCTCTTACCGGATATGTTCGAGTGAAATCCAAGTCCGTCGTTCGCAACAGAGTTGGCATAACCCGCATGGGGCATCCTACTACTCCTTACCTATCTCTCGGCAGCGGCCAAGCCGTCCGATCAACTTGTGTGACCTGCTAACATAGGACTTACCTACAGAGATAGAGGATGAGATCATCCATCCTAAGAAATTAGTTAGGCAGATACGCCAGGCGGCGAACTTGTATTAAATGGACAAGCTCTTAAATTTCGTTATGGCCAAATAGCTTTTTAGCGCTTCTCCCCTTTTTGTATAAAATTGTTAGTGCATTCCAACCCCTTTCGTCATTAAAGCCATAAAGCCCAGGGTGCGGGTGAATAAACTCTGATCATGCTGGTGAGCAAAGGCGCCATAGGCACTGGGGCATAGGTTTCTCGCAGTTCGACCAGTTTTACTCAGCGTTTGTTTCTGCGCCCCTTGCTTCTAGGTCTCAACATGAGAGAGGGTCGAGCGCAGAGAATGTTTGCCAGGTGGATGTACTCTTAGACGCGTACCGACTCTTTCCGTAGCTAAGGATAAAAGTCCGGGGTGTGGAAAAACTCTAATCACGCTGGTGAGCAAGGGCGTCGTAGCCGTTGGGGCGTAGGTTTCTCGCGGTTCGACCAGTTTTACTCAGTGTTCATTTTCATGACCCTCGCTTCTAGGTCTCAACATGAGAAAAGGATTGGGCGTAGAGAATATCTATCGGATAGATATGCTCTTATTAGCCCCCGAGTGAGGCCCGACCCCTTGCTGTTACTAGGGTTGGGTGTCACGAAAGATCAGGGAGTCGATAGCGAAACTAATAAGAGAAAGTGTGCGTATATTAAGGGTAAAAGCGGCATAGCTGCTCGATGTTCTAGGCATCGACGAAGACCTCACCGTCGATGGTCTTGAGCTTGTAGTTGCCTGGTCGGAGCACTTCCTCGACGACGTACAATCCCTCCCATGGTGGAGAGAGCTTGTGTTCTCGATTCGCTTGCAGGAAAGCCTTCTCGACGAGGTCAATCGCGTTCGTATGGTTGATAACCAACGGAGCAGTGGTGTAACGGTTGTAGGGGTCCGAATCAGTCTTGGTTCGAAGCCTAGATCATGAACATCGAGTCTCCACCAATCGATGCTATCATACCTTTCGGAAGATCGGGCCTTATCTACATCAAGTGGTGTCAGAGACCTTATTGCTGTTAGGTATAACTTTTTCCCCCTTTAGATTGTTACTGTTTTTCCATTACCTATACTCCACAAAAAGCCAAAAAAATATATACCGCCACATATTTCCTGTCCTATAACCTCGTTGTGCCATGCACTTTCATTTCTGTTTCGCGTTGTTGAGTTTGTGTCCTAGGTCAAGTTCTGGTTGCTAGTTTTAGATCGTTTTTTAGTCCAGTTTGTGTTTTTCCCTTTATTTTTCATCATAATCCGTGAACACATTCAAGTCTTGCTGTGTTTCCTTTGTTTCCATCAAACCCTAGTCCGAGCCATCTAATTTGTTACACTTGTCTTCACTGTTTCCATCAAATCCTTGCTGTCGTGACCAATTTTGCGCGCATTGTTCCCGTTTTGTCCTCTAATTCGGAGTCCGTTCGTAAAACTGGTCTAGTTTTCGCATACGAACTCGGATTTCGACGTTCCATATATCAAAATCGATTAGAATTTTTTTTGGATCCATCCATCCCCAGCCTTCTTGGGGTCGGAGATTTTTATTTTGGTCAAAAAGTGGTCACAAGATACTCTTTTCGTGGTCACAAGGTTTTTATCGATTTTGGGCACTTCTTCTGAAATTTCCACAGGCCATGCCTTCACTTGTTTAAGCTCATATTTTCTGTGGTTACTTCTTTTGTGCTCCTAAGTAAAGGAAAAATATCAAAAATAAAATAAAAATAAACAGTCGAAATTTCCCAAAAAACAACGACAGCCCAAAAAATAGAAAAAAGAGGGGCAAAAGAGGAACAATATCTAGAGGAGCACATAGAGAGCGCCATTTGAGCTATGTTTGCGTGTGCTGATTTCTGCCTTGTTCCTAAACATATTCCTGTTGTTCCTATCACTTGATACATCTGGTACTTGGAACGTTAAGAGGCCAGCAACTAAGACAAGTACTTGGGATACTTATTCAGCTTTGCTATTCAGTTGTGAATTTTGCTATTTCTTGCTACTATATTGTGCCTGTCCAAGCTCCACTTTCTTCTAACCAAGTACATGTTTGCCTTACAACTGTTACACTCAAGCTACAACGGTATCACAGTCACCGACCGATTGCATCGCCTGTTGCTTTAGTAAGAACACTTGTAAGACCGTGGTAAGACGCTTGAGAGTTGAGTGCCTTGTTTTTCCTTGTCCACAACCTAAGTAGTTGGTAGGGATAATACTTTTGTGTTGTCTTTTGCTGTCTTCTAACAATAATAGGTTGTTCGTATCCATCGACTTATGATGGTATAGGTGCTGATGAGTACATGGAGTGGGAAATTGCCATCCATAACATATTTGCTACTCGCTTTATGTGTCCAAGGAGGAAGGTAAAAAATGCAGTTAGTGTTTTGCGACATTCTGCTTTATCTTGGTGGGAGTCTTTAAATCTTTCTGATAAGCCTCAAACTTGGAATGATATGAAACTTCTTATGCGAGAAACATTTGTTAATCCATCTCCTGTTTTGACTTCATATGATGAGCTGCACCATTTAGAGGAAGAGTCTATTGTTATTCCTCCTGCTATGCCTAATCTTTTGTAGGACAATATAGACAAGAGCGAGGATGACATGACAGAAAATGAGAAGCTCACAGCCTCATGTGAAAATTCAGAACCATCAACTATTACCCCTGCTGAACATGAGAGCAAAGGTAATGCCTATGATGCTAAACTCACAGAAGGTGAGAGTTCTCTTGATGTGCTGAATTTTTCCACCAATCATGCTATGATAGAGCAAATTTTAGTTGAGCATTCGCTTGATTTACCTTTGTCACAAGATGATTTGATTGATGTTTCTTATGACAAAGATGACTTGCATGTTGATATTTATGTTATACCCATGCAATCATTGAAGAATGATCATGCTATATGTGTGCTGAAATCGAGCACTTATGCTGAAAATAGACTTGTTATTCATAATGCTAGTGAAGTTGATGAGCTGAAATTGTTGTCTTCTTTAAATACTTTGGGTTACATTGAATTTCATGTTCCGTGTAATCTTAGTTCTTTAGAGGAGAAACTTTATGCATATGTTGATTTGCCATGGTTCTCTAGACATACATATCATGTTTTTGGTAAATATAACAACCAAGGGCAATATTGGATACAACGAGCTTACATTTGTACAAATCCAAATTCTCCTTTTGTTGTGCAAAGTAATGATCAACTAGAGGACAATAAAATCAACACTGTTGTTATGCCATATTTCTCTAGTTTTGTTTTTCGAACACAAGTGGAATTCAAAGAAAGGGAGCATATGTTTCTTGTTAGTACTAATCTTTTGCAGGATAGTATTGGCAAAGATCGTGTGTATTTCAATCGAGCAGACTACATGTCTGTAGGACAAGACATGCTACAAACCTGGACATATGGTCATATTATTTCTCACAACATTGTCCATTCCCATTATTTTGGAAACCTCGTTTGTCCTCATGTTGTGCAGGATCGACATCAAACAAAATCGACGTCGAGGATGGCTTTTCGTCAAGAAAGGGAGGATGATGAGGACACGACCTCCACACATATGACCATGCTTGGAGAACCATATGGAGACCAAGGAGATCAGCGAGGGTGTCCTAAGTGAGAAGGAGGCCCGAAGCTCATCCGATTCGAGTCACCAAGGTGGAGGCCCAAATCAAGTTCGAGTCCATCTCGGCCTCCAGGACCAGTCTGCCTTAAACTGGTCTCCTAGGACGCATCCGGACTCCGTTTTTGACGATCCATATATGGATGGAAAGCTAATTTGATAAAGAAGCCAACCCAAGTGGTCTCACGTCAAAAGCTCTTCAGAATCAACAGGAATCGTCAAAACAAGTCAGGGTTCGGAATCTGCCACGGTGCTGTGACACCGTATTTTGGTCTGTTGGACCATGTATCGTGTTTGGGCCCATTAGGGTGTGCGTCCAGGGGGGTGACGCCCAAGACTCTATAATTAGCAGCCATCACTCTCCTTAGGGTTTGGGTTTTGTTTAGTTCTTGATTTCCTCGTGAAACAGACATCGTTTTGCTGCAACTGTCGCCGCCAAGGCCGCTTGCTGTGAACCAGGGCCCCAGTTCTTGATCTTGTTCGCCTGTGGCGATTAGACCTTTCAAATAAAGACTTGAACTCCTTGTTTTCATAAGCCTCATATCTATTAGTAATTTCAGATTGCGTTTATCCCGTTCTTGCTTGTGTTCTCGATTCGCTTGCAGGAAAGCCTTCTCGGCGAGGTCAATCGCGTTCGCGTGGTTGATAACCAACGGAGCAGTGGTGTAACGGTTGTGGGGGTCCGAATCAGTCTTGGTTCGAAGCCTAGATCGTGAACATCGAGTCTCCACCAATCGATGCTATCATACCTTTCGGAAGATCGGGCCTTGTCTACATCAGCTGGTCCATGGCATCCTTGAGGGAGGCCTTGGCTCCTTGTTCGTCATATGCCCTGAGCCTTGGTGCTCTATAGTCAAGGTCGGTCAAGAGGATAGCCTCGGACCTATAAACCATGAAGAATGGTGTGTAGCCGGTGGCCCGACTGGGGTCGTCCTTAGGCTCCAGAGCACCGTGGGAAGTTCCGCGACCCATCGTCCGCCAAACTTGTTCAACCGGTTGAAGATCCTAGGCTTGAGGCCTTGTAGGACCATGTCGTTCGTGCGCTCGACCTGCCTGTTCATGCAGGGGTGCGCCACGGTGGCCCAATCGACACGGATGTGATATTCATCGCAGAATCGGAGAAACTTCTTTCTGGTGACCTGCATGCCATTGTTCGTGATAATGGAGTTCGGGACTCTAAAGCGATGGACGATGTCAAGGAAGAACAACACGGCTTGCTTGGACTTGATCGTCGAGATCTGTCGAGCTTCTACCCACTTTGTAAACTTGTCTATGGTGACAAGCAAGTGCGTATAGCCCCAGAGCGCCCTTTTGAGAGGTCTGACCAGATTGAGCCCCCAGACCATGAACGGCCACATGATGGGGATCATCTGGAATGCTTGGGCCGACAGGTGGGTCTGCCGAGCATAGTATTGACACCCTTCACAGATGCGCACAATCTGTTCAGCATCGGCAACTACGGTCGGCCAGTAGAAGCCTTATCGGAATGCATTTCCGACGAGTGTTATAGGTGCGACATGGTGACCGTAGACCCCACCATGGATATCATTCAGCAACCGCTTCCCTTGTTCGATGGGGATGCAGCCCTATAGGATCCCGGTGTGGCTTTGCTTGTAGAGCTCTCCCTCGATAAGGACAAAGGACTTGGCTGAGCCTTCGTCTTGTCCATCGGCAGCACCTCACGGAGGAGGTAGTCGAGGTACGACGTCCTCTAGTCGACCAAAGGGTCAAGATCTATCGTTGGATCCTCGTCAAGCTCCATGACCTCAGGGTCGGATGGAGTCGACGGCTAGTTAGCCCTTGAGCCTAGGGCATGCGGCCCATCACTGGCTTGTTCTAGCTCTTCGTAGCGAACCGAGGGCTTGTGCTGATTGCTGGTGAAGATGCCCGTTGGCACCGGCTCTCGGTCGGACGCCACTTTTGCCAGCTCATCGGCCGCTTCGTTGAGACACCTTAGGATGTGATTGAGCTCAAGACCATCGAACTTGTCCTCCAGCTGGTGGACTTCTCGGCAATATGCAGCCATCTTGGCATTATGGCAGCTCGACTCCTTCATGACTTGGTCGATGACCAGCTAGGAATCGCCCTGGATGTCGAGGCATCGAATACCTAACTCGATGGCGATGCGTAGGCCATTGATGAGCGCCTCATACTCGACAACATTGTTAGAGGAGGGGAAATGGATGTGAACAATGTACCTCATGCGTACCCCAAGGGGCAAAACAAAGACCAGCCCTGCACTGGCGCCTTTCTTCATCAACGTTCCATCAAAGTACATCGTCCAGTACTCCTAGTCGATGACTGTTGGTGGTATTTAGACCTCGGTCTACTCTACAACGAAATCAGCTAGCACTTGGGACTTGATGGCCGTCTGAGGGGCGTACGAAATGCCTTGACCCATCAGCTCGAGTGCCCACTTCGCGATTCTTCCCATGGCGTCCTAATTTTGGACAACCTCGCCAAGGGGAAAGGATGTCACGACTATCACCGTATGTGACTCGAAGTAGTGACGCAGCTTCCTCTTAGCGATAAGGATGGCATACAGGAGCTTCTGATTTGTGGGTAGCGGGTCTTGGAATCAGACAAGACCTCACTAATGAAGTACACGGGACGCTGCACTTTGAGGGCGTGCCCCTCTTCTTCTCGCTCCACCACGAGGGTGGTGCTGACCACTTGCGTGGTGGCTGCAATGTAGAGCAGAAGTTGTTCTCCGTCAGTCAAAGGGACCAGGATCAGGGCCTTCGTCAGAAGTTGCTTGACCTTGTCAAGTGCCTCCTGGGCCTTGGGTGTCCATTCAAAATGGTTGGTCTTCTTTAGAAGCCGATTGATGGGGAGACCTCATTCGCTGAGGTGCAAGATAAAGTGGCTGAGCGTGGCGAGGCACACTATAACTCGTTGTACCCCCTTTATGTTCTGAATTAGGCCTAGGCTTGTGATGGCCGAGATCTTCTCCAAGTTTGCTTCGATGCCACACTCGGAGATGATGAAACCCCACCGCATACCCCTCGGGTCCTCGAAAACGCACTTCTCGGGGTTGAACTTAATGTCGTTTGCTCGAAGTTTTGCGAAGGTCTACTCTAGGTCGGTTATGACTTGGTCAGCTCGTTTGGACTTGACGATGATGTCGTCCACGTAGGCCTCAATGATTCGCTCGATGAGGTACCCGAAACACTTGAGCATGCAACACTAGTACGTAGCCCCAGCGTTCTTCAGACCGAACGACATTATGACATAGCAGAATGATCTGAATGGGGTGATGAAAGATGTCACGAGCTGGTTATATTCTTTCATCGTGATTTGATGGTACCTGGAGTATGCATCAAGGAAGCAAAGGGTTTCGCACCCTGAGGTTGAGTTGACTACTTGGTCTGTGCGTGGCAAAGAAAACAGATCCTTTGGACACGTTTTGTTGAGACCCATGTAGTCAACACACATTCTCCATTTCCCACTCTTCTTTCGTACAAGAATGGGATTGGCTAACCACTTGGGGTGGTATACTTCCTCGATGAACCCAAACGCCAAAAGCTTCGTAATCTCCTCACCGAAGGCCCTGTGCTTCCCCTCGTCGAAGCGATGTAGGCATTGCTTCACTAGCTTGGAGCCTGGCTAGATCTTCAAGGCGTGCTCGGTGACTTCTCTCGGAATGCCTGGCATGTCATAGGGTTTCCATGCAAAGATGTCTCTATTGGCGTGGAGGAAGTCGACGAGCGCGCTTTCCTATTCAGAGGAAAGCGTGGTGCCAATGCATACCACTTTGCCCTTGGAGCTGCTGGGGTCTATGAGGACCTCCTTGGCGCCCTCTACGGGGTCAAAAGACCCGGCCGATCGCTTGGGGTCGGGTGCTTCGTCGGTGACCTCCTTCCTAATGGCCGCAAGCTCCTTGGAGGCAACGATTGCCGTGGCATGTTCGCAGCACTCGACCTCGCACTCGTAGGCATGTGGAAGGAGGTGCTGATGGTGATGACCCCACACGGTCCCGGCATCTTCAGCTTTAGATAGGTGTAGTTAGGGACGACCATGAACTTCATGTAGCATGGACGTCCTAGGATGGCGTGGTAGGTTCCATGGAACCCGACCACTTTGAAGGTAAGGGTCTATGTCCTGTAATTGGACGGATCCCTGAAGGTGACGGGCAGATCGATCTGCCCGAGTGGCACAGCCTACTTTCCAAGCATGATGCCATGGAAAGGCGCTCCGGCACGTCGGACGCACGCTCGATCGATGCCCATGGCGTCGAGCATTTCGGCATACATGATGTTGAGGTCATTGCCTCCATCCATTAGTACCTTGGTGAGCCACTTCATGCCGATGATTGGGTCGACCACAAGCGGATATCTCCCTGATTGCAGGATGCTCTCCGGGTGGTCGGTCCGATCAAAGGTTATGGCGGACTTCGACCATCGGAGGAAGGTAGACTTCACGGTGCGTGAGCTTCTAGCGGTGCTTGGAGTCATAGGCCACCGACCCTCAAAAGATCATGAGGCAGCCATCTAGCATCGGAAAGCCGCTGTCCTTCCCCGCGGTTGAAAGCTCTAGTTTGGTTTTGGTAAATTGATGAAACCCTAAGTGATAACTTAGTTCATCAAGTGATCATGAGATAGGTAGCACACTTCAAGTAGAGAAGCAAATGAAGATCATAACATGACAATGGTGATAGCATGGAGATGATCAAGGGCTTAAACTTGAAGAGAAGAAAGAGAAAAACAAAAAGCTCAAGGCAAAGGTATAACTTGTAGGAGCTATTTTATTTTGGTGATCAAGACACTTAGAGAGTGTGATCACATTTAGGTTTGATAGCCATACTATTAAGAGGGGTGAAACTCATATCGGAATGCGGTTATCAAAGTGCCACTAGATGCTCTAACTCATTGCATATGCATTTAGGATCTAGTGGAGTGCTAACACCCTTGATAATATTTGTGTAAATATGCTACCACATGTGCGCTTTCGGGAAAATGAAATGTCTATTTTCTATTGCGCCGGATGCAAAATTCTTGGTGGTTGGCACACTTGAGCAAGGGTGAAGAAGTAAGAGTTGAAATGGAGTTGATCGAAATGATGCTGGCGTCGGTCTACTGACCGGACGCTAGGTCACTCAGCGACCGGACACTGAAAGGCTGCGTCCGGTCGAGCTGTTAGACGGCACAGTGGCTAGGGTTGAGCACCGGACGCTGGCTGCGTTCGGTCAAGGTGGACCGGACGCGTCCGGTCAAAAAAACATGCCTCGGGGAGCTTACTGGAAACAACCGGACGCTGGGGCTTCAGCGTCCGGTCAATTTTACTGGAGCGTCCGGTCAGCTTCGCAGCCGTTGAAATCTGACGAACAGCGTTTGAAGCTGGTGACGCGTGGCGTCCATCGGGTGACCGGACGCTGAGGGCCAGCGTCCGGTCAGTATGACCGGAGCGTCCGGTCAGAGCGTGTTTTGCCCAGTGAAGGGGTATAACGGCTCTATTTGATTGGGGCTCTATTTATAGCCCCATGGCCGGCTCAAGGGAGGTCTCTTGCACATTTTCATTGACATAGAAACCTTGTGAGCCTAGCTAAAGGACTCCCACTCATCTACATCATTGACTCATCATCATAGTGAGATTGGGAGTGATCCAAGTGCATTGCTTGAGTGATTGCATCTAGAGGCACTTAGTGATCATGTTTCACTGTGGATTTCGCTTGTTACTCTTGGTGGTTGCCGCCACCTAGATGGCTTGGAGCAGCAAGGATCGTTGAGTGGAGGAGGTGATTGTCTCCGACTCCGATCGTGGTGATTGTGAGGGGTTCTTGACCTTTCCCCGGCGGAGCGCCAAAAGGTACACTAGTAAATTGCTTGTGGCTTGTGTGATCCTCATCTTGTATTGGTTGTGCGGCACCCTATTGAGGGTTTGGCAAGTGATGCTAATCAGCGCGTGAACCTCCAAGTGAGTGAATCGCCACAACGAGGACTAGCTTGCCGGCAAGCAAGTGAACCTCGGTAAAAATCATTGTGTTCATCATTTGACTCCGAGGTGATTGGTCTACATTGGTATTCATTATTGTGATTGATTGGTTCCTACCACTACACGGCGGTATAACTCTCTTGCTCACTCTTACATTACCGCAAACTATTTATCAAGCTCTTTAGTGTAGCTAGTTGTGAGAGCTTGTTTGTTTGATTAGTGTTGCTCTTTAGTTAGTCTTTGAGAGCACACTAATTTAGCTAAGTGTCATAGCTATTGTGTGGACATATACTATTCAAAATAGAATTGAGGTAGGTGGCTTGCATTTTAGTAGGCTAGCGCAACACTCGCTTCGCCGCAAAATTGTCTAACACATTTTGTTAAGTGTTGTTGTAGAATTTTATTAGGCTATTCACCCCCCCCTCTAGCCATTAGGACCTTTTAGCGGTGTCATCCACGGTCGGCTTGGGGTCCTTCCCATGCCCCCCTTGTTGAAGCCTCCAGACAAGAACCGGTTCATGAGGCCACAGTCCTTGTATAGATGCTTGATAGGAAAAGCATGGTTTGGGCACGACCTTTCGAGCAGCTTTTCAAAGTGGTCCGGGGTACCCTCAGTGGGCTTCCGAACCCCCCTGCGGTCGGCGGCGGTCACGAGCGAGCCCTCACACCGTTGCTTGCTCTTCTTCTTGCTGGGACAGTTGGAGGCGCCTTCGCCGGTGTCCTCGTCCAGCTTCGCCTTGCCCTTTCGACCGCCTCCTCGCCTAAGGCGTGGCTGGTGGTGATGTCAAGGAGCTCCTTGGTGGTTCTCGGGCCCTTACATCCCAGCTTGTGAACTAGGGACTCGCAGGTGGTCCCAGACAGGAAAGCTCCTATGACGTCAGCATCGGCGATGTTAGGTAGCTCGTTGCACTACTGGGAGAAGCACCGGATGTACCCATGAAGGGTTTCCCTAGCCTTCTATAGGCAGTTTTTGAGATCCCATGGGTTTTCAGGACGTTTCTATGTGCCACGGAAGTTTCCCACGAAGATCTCTTTTAGATCCGCCCAACTTTGGATTCTGTTGGGCGGAAGGTGTTCCAACCATGTTCGTGCCGAATCGGTGAGGAACAATGGAAGGTTGTGGATAATGAAATCATCATTATCTGCTCCACTAGATTGGCAAGCAAGCCGATAATCCTTGAGCCACATTCCAGGGTTTGTTTCCCTAGAGTATTTCAGGATGTTGGTTGGTGGTTGGTACCATGGTGGGAAGACGGCGTTGAGGATGTGTCAGCCAAAGGCTTGAGGTCCCGGTAGGTTAGGGCTCAGGCTTCGGTCCTCACTGCTATCGTAGCGTCCGCCACGACGGGGGTGGTAGCCATGGCTAGCCCCCTCCCTCGTATCGCCATGGGTACGCCTGCGAGTGTCGAGGGTGTCACGCATGTCATGGTTGCGGTCGAGACGCTCATGCACCTAGACCATGGTGCACAGCCTGCTGCCTTGTGGCGCCTGGTGGACTGACGCGTCCTTGTTGGGTCGCTCTGAGGGTGTGCGCTGGCTGGCATCGAGCTCACGTCATCGAGATAATGAGCTTTTGGCCTGCTGCACCGCCGCACGCTCGAGTAGCGTGCAAATCTTGTGGTGGGCCCGACGGTCCTTGGGCGTCGCGAGCCCCGAAAGTCCCCGAAGTAAGGCCGCCACAACGGCGATGTTCTGGTTTGCCCGAGTGAACTGCGGGAGGGCCTCATCATCCTCGATGATCCTCCGGTGCACGTCGCAGGCCATGGCGCGCGCACGCCCACCGTCTTTGTGGTGCTCAATCTCTCGATTGAGCTCCACGTGTTCCTGCTCGAGCTAGAGTCACGCTTCTTCGAGTTCTTGGTGCCGGGCCTTCAGCTGCTCCACCCGTAGGTGAGGTGGGGCCCCTACATCCCCGTCGTCATTGAGGTCATTCATTGGGGTAGCCTCTTGCTCGTGGATGCTTTAAACCTATCCCTCGAGGGTACCTGCCATGAAACATTCACGAGAGGGGTGATGGCTCCCCCTACTGGAGTTAGAGGTGGAGGGTAACTCCGTTTCTTCCGCGAGGAGGTCGTGGAAAGATTCCATGACATATTCGGTCATCCCCATGAATTCATCGTTCGCGGGGGATGAGGGCTCGCGTTGTGCCACAAGGTGGCCAACGATCTCTGCGGTGTTACGTAGACCGAGCGGGAGCACCATTGGGGAGCTCCAGATGAGGTATTCTGGAGAGAGGGGCTCTCCTCCGACAAGCTACGACATGACATTGGCGAACGAGAAGGCAAGGTGGTGCAGGTCCTCCTAGGACAGTCGAGGTGCCAGGGAGGCATTGAGCTGGTGCTCTAACCTCCCATAGTTGAAGCCGAGGAGCTGGTCACCCTAGGGGCATGGGCCCCTGGTGCGTGCAACTGCAGCTCCTCAAGCGCCTCGATGATCGTGTCGAGTCCGGCGGAGTGGAGAGGTTGGTCGACGACGGGAGCCCGCACGAACTCTCCCTCCACCGTGACGATGAAGTCTAGGTTCCTGAAGCGCACGTGCACCCTCGGGACCTAGCTAACGTTGTGACTAGCCATCTGAGGCTTGGTGTGGATGTCGAGACGCGCAAAAGGCCCCTACCTGGCGCGCCAACTGTCGGTGTTTCGAGTTACCACCAATGAGTAAATTTCTAATATTGCGCGTCTGGCTCGGATGGTGTGCTAAGAGGACACGAGGTTTATACTAATTTGGGCAGAATGTCTCTACGTCTAGTTTGTTATTGCTCCTCGTGTTACTAGAACTGAAAGTTTGCAGTAGGGGTTACAAACGGGCAAGAGAGGGATGGGTCCAAAGTCTATGATGGAAGGAATGAACGGGTGCCTAGAGCTCGGTTGCTAATCAGTCATGTGCTTGTGTTGTGTTCTGATCGGTTCGAGGTTCGATGGGTTCATGATGGTTCGATCAGGTCTAGTCTGAATCATTCTGATGCGATCAGTCGATCTAGATTCGGTCAGTCGATCTGGATTCGATCCGATGCCCTTTAATGGGGTGCCCTACTTTTCCTTTTATAGGCCAAGGGAAAGCATGGGTTACAATAGAGAGAAAGAGAAGAATGAGAGAGAGAGCCGAAGGCCTTCAGGATCGTCGAGTCCTCCTTCTCCCTCATGTGGGTCCTGCCGACACAGTAGATGTCAACAGGGACGACGCCACATCGTGATCTTGTCCGTCACTGGCGCCATGCACAGACATCGTCTGTCGATCATGGCGCTCCACTCCATCCTGGTAGACGTCGTGGTGATCCAACACGTCTGTTAGTGTTCGTACAATGGTTAGGTAGAATAGTACCGGTACGCCCGACGCTGTTCTTGATGTGAATCCTCAGGTATGGCCCATCGTGGCCGCGGGTTACATCGAGGCATGCCGGTCTCTTCCTTGGCATCAGAGTTCTGACCTAGACCCATATGCTTAGACCTAGAGTGGTTGGCGGCGGTATGGGACCCCATAGGGTGAGATGGAGCCCGTACCCAAGGGGTCGAGCGAGGTGGAGCCTACCCCTAGAGGTTGGGCGAGGCGGAGCCCGTGGCCTCGGGGTCGGGCGAGGCGGAGCCTGTCCTCAGAGGTCGGGCGAGGCGGAGCTCATGGCCTTAGTGTTAGGCAAGGCGGAGCCTGCCCCTAGAGGTCGGATGAGGCGGAGCCTGCCCCTAGAGGTCGGGCAAGGTGGAGCCTGTGGCCTCGGGGTCGGGTGAGGCGGAAGCTGCCCCCAGAGGTTGGATAAGGCAGAGGCTGCCCCCAGAGGTCGGACAAGGCAGAGGCTGCCCCTAGAGGTTGGGCGAGGCAGAGCCCGCGGCCTCGGTGTTGGGCGAGGCGGAGCCCACCGCTAGAGGTCGGGCGAGGTGGAGCCCATGACCTTGGGGTCGGGCGATGCGGAGCCCGCGGCCTCGTTGTCGGGCAAGGTGAAGCCCTCCCCAGAGGTCGAGCGAGGCGGAGTTCGCGCACCTGAGGGTCTGTTGGAGCTGTAATCGCTCTCTTGACTGCTCGGATGAGTCAATGTTGATGAACATTAGCTCCTTCTCTTCGGGTACCCTAGTTTTGGTCCCCGACACTAATTACAACTAATTACTTTTAGCTAAACTAGCTATCACTACCATTACACAAGTAAGGCTATGAAAGTAATGCAAGTGATAGGAAGTGTTATACCAAGCCGGGCAAGCGATGTATCAATCAATACGAATACCAAGAGAGCCAATTGACACAATGATTTTTCTTCCGTGGTTCACTTGCTTGCCGATTGATTCACTTGGTGGTTCACGCGCTAATAGGCATTATAGGCCTAACCATACACAAGGGTGCCGTAAGAACCTACACAAGATGAGGACACTCAATGCCACTAGCAATTTACTAGAGTAGCTTTTGATGCTTCGCTAGTGAATAAGCTCAAGAACCCCTCACAATCATAATGATCGAAGCCGGAGACAATCACCACCCTCCACTCAACGATCTCGCTGCTCCAAGCCATCTAGTTGGCGGCAACCACCAAAAGTAACAAGTGAACCCACAGCTCACACAATCTCTAGTGCCACAACATGGTCAAACTCTAAGAAAATGCAACTAGGATCTCTCCCAATCTCACAAATGATGATCAACAAATGAACTAGATGAGTGGGAGTATGCTCACAAGGTGTATCAATCAATTAGAGAGCCAAGAGGATGAGCCACACCCAGCCAAGACCTATTTATAGAGCCCTATGGCTTAAAGAGCCATTGGCCAACTTACCCCAGAGCTGTTGTAGGGGCATTAGACGATAACACGGGGCATCGGACGCTGGTGTATCGCCCATGGACACGTGTACTAGCCATTTGAATGTTGCCGTTGGCGCCCAATGGCTCTCTCACGTGCGCTCATAGCCTCAACGTCTGATGTCACATCGGACGCAACGCCCACCAACGTCCGATGCAACACAGAGAGCATCCAGAGAGCTCTAGATCACATCGAGACGCGTCCGATGGGGGTCCATCGGACCCTAATCAGCGTCCGATGCCTTTTGACTCGCTCGATCAGCAGATGAATAGTACCACCATTGTGTTCGATGTCTCACATTTTATCGTCCGATGCAACACTGTGGCTTCTGTTGTCTAGGGTTAGCCATCAGATGCTGGCACTTAGAGTCCGATGCTCTCAGCTTTAGCATCCAGTGCAGCCAGAGTACTTCTATCTCTTCTCAACTTCATCCCTTGTGCAAATGTGTTAACTCCACTAGGTTTCCAATACCTGTGCACGTGGGTTAGTATTTTTCAAACAAGTTTTCAAGGGATATTAGCACTCACTACTAGGTCCTAATGCAAATGCATGGAGTCAATTCACCTAGTGGCACATGGATAACCGTATTTGCTTTAGGATTACCCATCTTAATAGTACGACTATCTATCCTAAATGTGATCACACTCTCTATAGTGTCTTGATCACCAAACAAAAATGGCCATATTGCTTATACCTTTGCCTTGAGCCCATTTTTGTTTTTCTCTTTCTTCTTTTCCAAATGTGGAGAACTTAATCACCATCTTTTGGCCATCTCTATCCTTGAGTGCCAACTAGCTCCATCACTTGGTGTGAACCAACCTATCTCATATCACTTAGAGCAAAGGATTAGTTCACTTAGGTTTCATCAATTATCCAAAACCATGATAGGGCTTTCATCAACTCTATGTGTGTTCTTATCCTCCTCCTTGGTGAACATGAGCAATAGCAACATGCATGACTTAGGCAGTATATAATTCTCATTAATATTAAAATGAATTTCATAAAGTAGCACGCTCATCTCTTGTTGTAGTTTCTTTGCTCGATTACGTGTAATTGGTCCATCAAAGACTTGGACTTGTGTAGATGTAGGTGATACTCGAGTTGGAGTAGCATGAATTGGAGGGTTGTAACATGTTGCTTGATGGCATGGTCATATCAATATATATGTTGTTTAATATAATAATGTAATAAATTAATGAATCATGTTTAAATTGTAATTTGTTTGTTATTAAGTGAAGTCAGCTCCAATAGTGATACATGTGATCAAATATTTATGTTATTTTGGAATTTGGATTTGTCAAAGTCTAGCCATAGACTAGTAGATGGTAAAAATGATAATTTATGGTGAGACTTATATAATAGGAGACAGCTCACAATCACAAATAAAAATGATAATTTATGGTGAGACTAATATAATAGGAGACAACTCACAATCACAAACATGTGCGAGTCGCACGTGCATTGCTACTAGTAGTTAGTAGTGTAAAAGAAGAGTAACTTGTGAACACACACGGTTTGGGAGATGCTACATAAAAACACATCTGTGCTACGCTTTTGAATTTCTATTGAGGCTCATTTAAAGCTCGAATATTTTACTGGTTCAAAAGACGTTCATAAATTTTGAAAAATTCATCGAAACTCATGGAGGTGATGGTAAAGCATTTACTCGCTCTTTTAATTAAAAGACGCAATTCTCACTTTTTAAGGAGTTAAATGATTTCAAATTTTAACTAAACTTATATAGAAAATATTAATACAAGATAGATACCATTATCTATATTTTATTCCTATAGTTGTGGACGGATGAGGTATATTTTACTGTACTAGATAAATACCCGTGTTACACCGGGTCGTGAATTTTTATACGTGTCTACGGCGACAAATTTGATCGCGGCAAGCACCAATAGTTAAACAGTGCTTGCAGTTGCCTCAGCCAACTCATTCACCTCGGCGGTGATGCTGACTCATGGCATAACGTGTTCCCAAACCTCGCGTGCTTCTCATCATAGTCCGTCCTGTACGTGCTTGGAAACTAAACTCAACCTGTACCTGCTTTTGGAATTAAACTGGTGAGTTCGTAGGCGATTTTTTAATTAATTAAATAAACGGCAAGGTGCTAGCTGTACGTGCTTGGAAACTAAACTGATCCCGTAGGTGCTTGTGGAATTATAAACTGGTGAGCTCATACATGATATTTTTTGAATTACTACCTCTGTCATGAAAAGAATACAACTATGGTATACGTGCCAGTTAAAGTGCTTCACATTTATGGCTCTAAATTAATTTATTACGAAAATATATTTCATAATTAATCTAATGATGTTTATCTGATATAAAAGATTTTTATATTTTTTAATTTATAATTGATCAAACTTGGTATACTAAACCATGACACTGTCTAGAATTGCATTTTTTTGGGCGAAGGAAGTATTAAATAAACGGCAAGTTGGGTAGCACCTGAGCACGTGCGGAGCGTTTCGGACTCCGCTTCCGTTTCCTTTCGGGAGGTAGTAGTAGGTGCATGCACCCCACGCGGACTCTGCAGGCGTGCGATTATGCACGGGCCCATGTGTCGGCGCGCACATACGAGAGGCGCGATGATGGTTCTGTCTACGTGGAGAGAAAATTTGTTGAATCATTTGCCATCAAAACTTATACTGGTTCCTGGTTGCCATAAAAAATTTTAGAATTCTTTTAACTGTCATCAATTTATAATTTTTGACATCACCGTCACATACATGGGTTTTATTTCCTTAATGGCCATTCATTGAGATAATTTGTTTCCTTGATTGCCATCCTATCACTGTTACATGTCCGTGTTCACTTCGAAATTTGATTACGATGTTTCCCTTGCCCCATGTGTGAGTACATGTGCACATATGCACAAACAGAATCGATCTGCACAATCACGACCGAATAAAAATCAGATGACGAGAGGCTGCCTTCGCTCGCCTTATAAGCCGTACTCTTTTAGTTAATAAATAGTATTTTTCTCTCACAATAAATTAACCAACAATATTTTCAGTCATGACTTATCTGACCAGCGAAAAAGACACGCATCTATGGTCATTAGCAACGTAACGCAAGGGAGCAGCTAGCTAGCTTGCATCACTGAATTTTCACATCCGTAGCGGCCTGTTGTACGTAGCTGTAGGTGTAGTGCTCGTCGAGTCCTAGCCTCCTAGGTCCATAAGCACGCCGCTGCCATACATGTGAGCAAAAGGCTGTGCTGTCAGCAGTCCAACTCATGTGGATAGTACAGTACTAGTATTCCCTCAGTAGAAAGGCACGTTGCTACGGACCTACTGTATGGGGTGGGGGCTGTGTGCCGTCAGTCTCCAACTCCTATGTCTGAGAGAGGAGGGCATCAATTACTTTTAAGGTGGATTATCTATTTGACACGAAAACAAATCAGTGTTTTATACGTGGCACTCAAAAATTTGAACTTTCCTATTTGACATCAAGTTAATTTTTCCTTTCTTAAATGGTACTGCCGTCCATTTTCATTGGTTATCTGTTAGTTGACTGGTTTGATCGTGTCAGTTTTCATTTGTGCGTATAAGAAATACACCCTCACCTGTGCGAGCGTCCAATACAACAATGCGAGCACCATTTGTGCGTATAGAGCCTAATAATACAACACCAAGCTCTGCGAGATGGCGGCGATCTGGGCTGGTGCTCATATTCATGGGATAAGGAATCTGAACGGTATGCTTATATATGTTTGTCTTTGAGTGAGAAGAAAAAAGTTTCCATCTTCTTGATCAAGCTCGAATCTAACCATTCGTATATATTTGTTTGAAGAGTTCATGCCTCAGCAGACGAAAGATGCAGCAGCTGCTGCATGGCTTACACTACGCCATCATGGCCAATCCCCACCGGTACCCAAGTTTCTATGTTCAAGGAAACATATTTAGGATTATGGTTTAGTTTCGGATAATTCTTTCGGATTACGGGTAGTTTAGTTAGTAGTTTGATGTTAGGGTTAGTTTTCTTATAGTTTATTTTTATATAGTTAGAGTTGGTTCATGGTACTTCTTTTAACTGACTCGATGGTTGATGCAACTAGGAATGTCGACCGATTTAGTCCCTTTCAGAATTTATCACGGCAATGGTGAAATCAGATGTGGGGACAGCGGGGTAGACCTTAGCGAGTTCTAGGTGTTTGACATAGAACTGAATTCGCTGCTAGATTATAGCCGGAAACAAGTTTTAGCCTGTCTACATGAATACTTGGGTGTTCCGCACTCCGAGCATTGTTTCAGGATTAGTATGTTGGTGCCTAAATTGCGGTAGAATGGATGGAGGTGGGAGCTGTATGAGGCCAGTAACACGAAGAAGTGGCATTTTCTCGTGTCCAAGGCATTGGAGTGTCGTTATTGCAACATCATGCATGTTGAGTTCCTGGATTTTTTTTAAAATAATAGTATTTTAATTGTTAAATGTAAATATAGCATTTGGATAAGGAGAATTGTAAGAGTTGTAGTCTGTCGGTCGCTGGGTTGCCGATGGGTGACCTATCGGCAACTGGACAGCCTATGAGACCTATCGGCCTTGTCGGCTCTCCGACGGCCGACAGGGAGCACACATGTGAGCATGTGGACAGTACAGTACTAGTATTCCCTCAGTAGAAAGGCACGTCGCTACGGACCTACTGTATGGGGTGGGGGCTGTGTGCCGTCAGTCTCCAACTCCTATGTCTGAGAGAGGAGGGCATCAATTACTTTTATCCCAAAATAATTACTATCCCATATTAAAAGAGTATTTTTAACTTTTCATGGTCCTCTAAATGCTAAAAAACTTTACTGCTACCTCCGTCAAAAAAAACGGAGCAACTAAGGGTTACGTGCCATGTAAGGTGGTTTAAATTTGATCAAGTTTACGGTGAATGATATTTATATTTATGGCTTCAAATTAATTTATTATGTTAATAAATTTCGTAGTTAATCTAATAATATTTATTTAATATCATAAACATTGATACTTGTTTATCTATAATTGGTCAAACTTAATTAGGTACTAAAATATGACACTGTGCTAGAATTGCATTCTTTCTAGAACGAAAGGAGTATTTCTTTTTTTACTTTCAAAGTGTAGTCATTACATGTTGGTACTAATTTTTATTTTTGATAAAGTTACATATATGATTTTATAGTAGCATTAATCTTTCCTGCGTATCCTAGAAGTACATTTACTATTTTATTTTAGGAGAGAGAGAGAGGAGTATCCTAGTTGCTAGTTTGCTAGGGTCCACAGAAGGGGCAGTGGGGGATTGATGTGTGTTGTCAGCCTGCTGGTGCCCATTCATGTTGGTACAGTTGTGTGTGCTGTCGTCTGCGGAGTCCTGTTGGTACACAAGTGCCTAGTAGGAGCATAGACACAGGCCTACGTAGTTTGCACTCCTCTAGAGCATATATAGGGATGTAAATTGCAACATGACAATTCCTCACCCTAGCAGCTCACCACAAAAGCAACACAGGTTTATAGGTTTATTTTATAATTAAGATTTCAAATAAAATCTAGATTTAAATTTATTTGAACTTTCACACAAACAGAGAACATAATAAAACACTCTCGTGCATGAGCAAGTTTAAATATGAAATGCATACATTAAATATTAATCCTAATCTAATTAGAAGATTTGACTAAGGTTGACCCTACAATTGCTATATATAAGATCTTATCACCATGCATTGAATGATTTTTTTTTGAAAATTCACTACTTCCGTCTATCCTTTCCCGCTGTAAAATATCACACTATTTATAACGGTAAATGTGCATAGTTTAGATTCAAATTTAGAGAGTTATTTTACATTATCTTTCACAATTGATTTAGGAAGTTACAATGTCATAATCATGCCTCAATATTAAAGTGACGAGTCTCGTTCAAGCCACATACGCTCCTAGGACACTCCCAACCTAAAAACTTGGATGGTTTTTATATTTAACAATTAGGATGTCAACTAAGCAAAATCATAATTAATGTGGCAATGGAATTAAATAAGAGAGAGAGGGGGGATTGTTTCTTAGATAAGAAACTATGTCTACACAAGAGATGTGATTGGTAGATAATGGAGAAAGAAGACATGATTGGACAAAAAAATATTTTGAAGAAACTATCTATTAGAAATATGTTTTCTATGTATAGCGTCTGCACATGATTTGGCAAGTATAAAAACTACCTCATAGTTTTTGGGTTGGGACTACCCTTATAAGCGACCTACTCTAGTGTAAAACAGAATCACTTACGAAACACATATAATTTGGGAGATGTTACATGAAAACAACAATCTATTGTGGTACATTTTTAAAATTTCTATTGAGGCTCATTTAAAGCTCGAATGTTATTTTACTGGTCCAAAAGATGTTCATAAATTCTGAAAAATTCATCGAAACTCAAGGAGGAGATGAGTAAAGCATTTACTCCGTCTGTCCACAAAAAGATGTCATTGTCATTTTTCGAGGAAGCAAATGATTTAAGGTTTAACTAAAGTTATATAAAAATATTGACATTTATGATACAAGATAAGTACCGTTAGATTAATTATGAGATATATTTTCATAGTATAAGTCTAGTTAGATTTATAAATATCAATAGTATTTACTATAAACTTTATTAAAGTTAAGCTAATATAACTTACACAAATTCTATAGTTGTCCTATTTGTGGACGGAGGAACTACATTTTACGGTATAGAGCCGCAGAGGCAGAGCAGAGCATTGCACTGCGATGCCTTTGGGTACGACAGGTTTCAAACTTGGTTCTAGTGTTTTTTTGTCGCTTTCGTTACTTCCTAGTGTGGGCCCTCCTATCCATAATAATAGTATGATTTCTGTCCTGCTTTTATTAGTTGTGATAATAGGTAGGACCTCTATTTAGCCATACGACGGTAATCACTTGTGTTATACCCCTTATTAATACGCTTTTGAATGAATTTTACTGTTTTCACACTCCTACATAAACGAATTTTAAAAGTGGCTCATTTTTTTAGGTGTGATTCACTTAGAAAGCTTCTTCTAATGAGATGGGGCTCTGATGTAGCTTATGAACTTCATACAAAATAATTTTTACGGGCTCATCCATGTAAATCAATTTTTTGAGATGATTCACTTAGCAAGCCCGCATTGAAGATGTGTCCAATTTCCGGAGGGGTTTAAACCACCCTTAAAAATACCACTTTTGGAGGCTGTTTGCAATACAAACTGTCTCTGAAAGTGAGTATATTTTTAGAGACGGTCAACCGCCCCTGGAAATCAATTTTTTAATGAAAAGAGCTGCCAGGCAAGTAAATTTTAACTTTTTCAAAATGAATTAGTTAAGGCTCTAGTTCATTTCATTCATTCATCGAGTACCTCATAGATTCTTTTAAAAAAATAAAAATATTGACAGTATTTCCTGTAAACCTACCTAGCTAGTTAAATTAGAATTGTTGATTTCATAGAAAGCGATCGAGCTCTGGATTTTTTTTTCTATCTGGATTAGTACATCGACCTCGATCGGAATCAAGTGTCCGTCCAGATCCTTCCAGTCAGTGAGAGGAGAGGTGCTTGCAGCATGCCGGCGTCGGACAAAAACAAGGTTGGATTGAAGCTGGACGCCGCGGCTGCCGAAGCGAAGAGCGGGCATTGGTGGTGAGCTAAGGAAGAGCTCGGTCGCTGTCGCTGCTCCGTTGCGCATCGTTGAGCAGCTAGCAATTGCCAGCGAGTTTAACTGCGATGACACGGCAAGACGCTGCACTGGCTATATATATACACCCTCACCTGTGCGAGCGTCCAATACAACAGTGCGAGCACCATTTGTGCGTATAGAGCCTAATAATACAACACCAAGCTCTGCGAGATGGCGGCGATCTGGGTTGGTGCTCGTATTCACGGGATAAGGAATTTGAACGATATGCTTATATATTATTTATGTCTTTGAGTGAGAAGAAAAAAGTTTTAGCCTGGCTACATGAATACTTGGGTGTTCCGCCCTCCGAGCATTATTTCAGGATTAGTATGTTGGTGCCTAAATTGCGGGAGAATAGATGGAGGTGGGTGCTGTATAAGGCCAGTAACACGAAGAAGTGGCATTTTCTTGTGTCCAAGGTATTCGAGCGTCGTTATTGCAACATCATGCTTGTTGAGTTCCTAGATTTTTTTAAATAATAGTATTTTAATTGTTAATTGTAAATATAGCATTTGGATAAGAAGAATTGTAAGAGTTACTTGCATGATAACCGCCATTGGCTTAGCAGTTATTGATTAGTGTTGACATCCTACTGCCATTGACTAATATTTATCTAAATAACGATATTCATCCTGAATGATAACCGATTTTTTTCCATAACTTTATGAACTTTAACTGATTTATTCTTATGAGTATGCTGGAATCGGCTATTTAGTCGATCTCCTATCACATCGGCTCTCAGAGCCACACATTCGGAACTGTCTGGCAACACCGGCATGTTTCGCTTTAAATTACTGATAAAATTTCTCTCCTTGTCAATTGCAAGGTCAAATTGACTGGCACGTCTCAGGAGGAGTACGCAAGATCGACCACCCCTGCATTGAAGCTAGGCGGATCTACGGCTCCATCGAGCAGACCCTTCTGGCTTGCTCGTGTGCCCTGGCACGAGACAAATTTTCATGCCGGCACACATTCTGGCATGCCCGGTGGGACGCCACAATCATCATGGCGGCTCACAACAACAATGACATCCTTATGTTACCTTACAAAGACTTACCCGATGGAGATAAAGATGTCATCAGCAAAGCTATAGAAGAATTTCAGAACAAGTGTTTGTTGTCCTACACCAAAACACATGACAATACAATTGTTCAGAAATATCCAATACCAAGAGTTCTGTTGCATGGGTAGACAGATGCAGATGAAACTAAAGACAGGCGTTTCTTCACAAAAGCTATAAATAAATCTGTTCATGATGCCATATCAAACCATAATGAAGTTTTCTTGAACACAATCCATAACACCATAAAAGAGATGTTTCATGGGTTTCCAGTTGATCAGGTTGGACCGGCTTATTACAACATTCCACATCCGTGGACTCAAGAGACTAATCAAACCAGCACCAGCCATCAAGAAGCAGCACCAGCCGATAATGATGATGTCCAGGTAGTTCAAAGTTCATCTGAGCAAGCTTAAGGTACTACTATGAATTAGATACAGTATAATCTTAGATCATCAGTGCAACATGTGCAACAACCGGCGGGGCAAGATCAGAACCAGATAATTAATTTTGGCACATCAGGCCACATACCGTCGTCGGCTAAAAAAATAGCACCATCAATTCAAAGGATCCATAGAGATTAGATCCTCATGTCTACAATCAGAGACTTCAACCAACAAACCAGCAATGGACCCAGCAGATAGAGATTCCACATGGTATCATTATGACACAGATGATAACACCCTTCACATGATTCCGAATCTAGGGTATCAAGGCACACGGGATTTCAATCCATAGATGGGTCAGCAAGTGCAGAGAAATTCAAATTCACATGCTGATGAGTTGTTTCTAAAGGTGACCGAGATGATGAAGAATCAGTTCGGTCTGAAGCCAAAAGGGCTAACCTTCTTGTACAAATGCCCATATCCAGAATGATATGACTTGGTCGCTCTTCCTACAAATTATAGGCTCCCAGAGTTTGCTAAGTTCACTGTCCAGGACAGCACAAGCACAATAGAACATGTCAGTCGGTATCTTATACAGTTGGGCGAAGCATCCGTTGAAGAGGCCCATCGAGTTCGTTTCTTCTCCTTGTCCCTGTCAGGGCTAGCATTCACTTAGTTTTCATCACTGCCAGTCAACTCCATTGCCTATTGGGCTGACCTAGAAAAGAAATTTCATACATATTTTTATACTAGGACTAGGGAAAAGAAGATTACCGATTTGACAACTATAAGGTAGAAAACTAATGAATCGGGTACTGAGTTTCTTCAGAGGTTCCGAGAGACTAGAAATTTGTGCTTCTCATTAAACTTGGCTGATGATTAGCTAGCTGCTTTGGCCGTTCAAGGGATGCTGCCAACATGAAAAGAAAAGCTGCTGGGACAAGAATTTTACAACTTGGGTCAATTGGTTCAACGAGTGACAGCGCTCAATAGCCAGTTCTAGAATATACGCAGAGATACCTGATTCCAGAAAAGTACCGCAATGGCCGAAGCTTATAATCCATATTCAGTCGATGACAGCTATGAAGATGAAGAAGAGGTTGCCGCGGCTGAATGGAATTGGGGCAAAAAGACAGTTATGGTGCCAAATCCTTGGGGAAGAGGAGTCAAGGAGAGCTATGACTTTGACGTCACAAAATCAGACAAGCTCTTTGATTTCTTGCTTGAGAAGAGACAGATCAAGTTGCCCGATAATCATGTTATGTTGCCCCCTGATCAGTTGAAGAATAAGAAGTTCTGCAAGTTCCATAACGCTACTTTTCATTCCACTAATGAATGCAGAATTTTCCGGCAGCATATATAGAGGGCTATTCAGCAAGGAAGGCTCAAATTTGATACGCCTCGGAAGATGAAAGTTGATGATAATCCTTTCCCAGGAGATCAAAACATGGCCGACGCTAGGCTGCTCAAAGGAAAGACTAAGGTCCTAACATCAATCAAATCAAGAGAAGCTGGAACAGTCGATCCCAAGATGCAAATATTGGCTGACGAATATAGAGAAATTAAAAGACGTCGCGACAAGCAAAAGACTCCATATGAGTAGGGATAAACATCAAAAGATAGGGCGACAAAGCCACGGGTTACATCTCGAATTCTGTTGAATAAATGGCAGCGGCAGAAGGGAAAGGATTATCAGCGTTGGTTAGAAGAGCAAGAATACCAGCGTCAACAGGAAAAAGAGAGGTATGAAAGAAAGCAAGCTGAATCACATTAAAATTTTTCCTTTCTTCAGACATTGCTGGAACGAAGGTTTGAAGTTGCCTACCAGGAATAACTGTCCAAAGTGCAGCGATCAATATTAGGGGTTTAGACAATCTCAAGCCAACCGCCGGTCTATCCATGCTCAAGATGCATATCATCATAATAACATGGATCGGCGTTTAAAAAATAGAAGTATTCATGATCGGCTTGGAAAAAGAGTTGTTGATCAAAATTGGGCTGATTATGAAAGTAATGAAGAAGGATGTGTTTGGCAGGAAGGCCAGTGGTGTCCAGGAGGTTTGATAAGAAGCCAGAAGAGAAGGGTGCAACGTCTAAGGAATAGAGAGTTGGAGTAGGCTCAGGCATCTGGTAAACCTCAAGTATGGCGTGCTAAGCAAACAGCCGATAGAAGGCAACCATCGGCTAATATTCAAATGGCTTTTTTGTTGCCATCAGAATTCAGAGCTCCAGCAGATAAAGAAGTTTACTCATATTTTGATGAATAGGAGTATGAGGAGATAGTTGCCAAGTTAATAGTTATACAGCAAGCTATATTTGATAAACCAGTCAAGCATCGGCACTTAAAGGTTTTATATGTAAAAGGTTTGGTTGATGGGAAACCGATGAACAAGATGTTGGTGGACGGAGGTGCTTCTGTCAATCTCATGCCTTACACCACTTTTTGTAAACTTGGCAAGGGACTAGGAGATCTGATTGAGACTGACATGATGCTTAAGGACTTTAGGGGTAATGCGTCTAAGACCCAGGGGGCAATGAATGTCGAACTGACAATCTGGAGTAAGACTCTGCTCACCACATTCTTCATCGATGGAAAAGGGTCATACAGTTTGCTCCTTGGTCGTGAATGGATTCATGCGAACTATTGTGTACCATCGACCATGCATCAGTGTTTGATTCAATGGCATGGAGATGATGTCGAGATGGTTCGCACTGATGAGTCTGTGAGTGTCGCAACAGCCGATCTAGTCTTTTGGAAACTAGGAGACTTCGAATGCTTTTCTACCAAGATATGGGAAGGAGGCTGCATTAGAGTTAATAATGAAAGCCAACAGCCGATCTAAGATGTTGGCTTTGAAAATTTGTCTTAATGGATAATCCAATAGATGGTACAGATGGCAAACTACGGCATGGCTTCACGTCGGCCGATGAATTAGAAGAAGTAGATATTGGTTCTGGAGATAGACCTAGTCCGACGTATGTAAGTGCCAAGTTGGATTCTGAGTATAAGCGAGAGTTAGTTGATTTATTAAAGGAATTTAAAGACTGTTTTGCTTGGGAATACTATGAGATACCTGGTCTAGACCGATCAATTGTTGAACATCGGTTGCCAATCAAACCTAGATATCGGCCGTTTAAACAAGCTCTAAGGAGATTCAACCCGAACGTGCTTGATGATATCAAAAAGGAGACTGAAAGGTTATTGGAAGCAAAGTTTATCCGACCATGCCGATATGCAGAGTGGATATCGAATGTTGTCCCTGTGTATAAGAAGAATGGAAAATTGAGAGTTTGCATCGATTTCAGGCATCTGAACAATGCCACACCCATGGATGGTTATCCGATGCCGATAGCTGATATGTTAGTAGATTCAGCGACCGGGCACAAGGTTAATAACTTCATGGATGGCAATGCAGGATATAACCAAATTTTCATGGTTGAGGAAGATATAGCAAAGACTGCTTTCAGGTGCCCCGATGCAATCGGTTTATTCGAGTGGGTTGTGATGACCTTTGGTCTGAAGAATGCCAGTGCAACTTATCAAAGGGCAATGAATTATATTTTTCATAAGTTGATCGGTAGGATTGTTGAAATCTACATCGATGATGTGATGATAAAATCCAAAGGGTACAAGGAGCATCTAGCTGATTTGTGGGAAACTCTGGAATGCACAAGAAAACATGGTCTAAAGATGAATCCTAATAAGTGTGCTTTTGAAGTGTTAGCTGGACAATTCTTGGGTTTCATGGTCCACGAGACAGGAATCGAAGTTGGTCAAAAAAGCATAAAAGGAATTGATGAGGCAGTTCCCCTGACTACTAAAACAGAGTTACAATCTTTGCTTGATAAAATTAATTTCATCAGAAGATTTATTTCAAATTTGTCGAGAAAGAGTTCTGCCATTTTCTCTCTTGTTGAAGTTGAAAAATGATCAAGAATTTAAGTGGGGTGACATACAACAAAAGGCGTTTGAAGAGATAAGAGAATATATGAAATGTCCACCTGTGCTGGTCCCTCCTCAGCAAGGTAAGCCTTTTAAGTTGTACATATCGGCTGATGACAAGACAATTAGATCGGCCTTGATGCAAGAGTTTGAAAGAAAAGAGCGAGTTGTTTTCTGTTTGAGTAGAAGACTACTGGATCCAGAGACAAGATATTCTCCCACCGAAAAGTTATGCTTGTGCTTATATTTCTCTTGCACTAAGTTGTGACACTACTTATTATCGGCCGAATGTACGGTTGTTTCCAAGGCTGATGTGATTAAGCACATGTTATCAATGTCAATACTGAATGGGAGAGTGGGAAAGTGGATTCTCGCATTATCGGAATTTCACTTGAAGTACGAATCGGCTAAATCAGTCAAAGGACAAATAATGGCTGATTTTGTCACCCAGCATTATAAGCCAAGCATTGATTTATGTAGAGCTGGTACCTTGGATGTTATTCTTTGACGGATCATCATGAAAGCAAGGTGGTGGCATTGGTATTGCTATTATTTCGGCTAGGGGGCAAGTTTTGAGTTTGCTCTTCCAACTGAACCAATGATTACCAACAACCAAGCGGAATATGAGGCTATTCTTAAAGGACTTCAGCTTCTTCATGAAGTAAAGGCCAAAGCAATTGAAATATTCAGAGATTCACAGTTAATTATTAATCAGTTGATCAGCATGTATGAATGCAAAGAAGATACTTTGAAATGATATTATGATGAGTGCCAAAGGTTGCTCAAGGAATTTCTTCATGTCTCTTTTCAACATATTCCGAGAGCACAAAACCAAGAGGCTAATCATCTAGCTCAAAGTGCGTTAGGATATCGAGTGTTTTGAGAAGTCTTGAGTAGTGAAACCTCGAATGATGATTAGAGAATCGAAATAGCCGATTACCTTAGAAATCCGTCACAGAAAGTTGCCAGAAAGCTAAGATATAAATCGACTAAGTATGTTTTATTGGATGATCAGCTATATTAAAAGACAGTCGATGGAGTATTGCTCAAATGCCTAAATCAAGAGGAAGCTAAGGTGTTGATGGGCAAGGTGCATGAAGGGATATGTGGAGCTCATCAATCGGCTTATAAGATGAAATGGATTACTCGCAGAACTGGATATTTCTGGCCAACAATATTGGAAGACTGTTTTGAATATTACAAGGGGTGCCAGGACTGTCAACGTTTTGGTAATGTCTAGAAATCACCTGCATCGGCCATGAATCCGATAATCAAGCCATGGCCATTTCGAGGTTGGGGAATTAATTTAATTGGCCAGATTTTTCCGCCCTCAAGCAAAGGGCATAAGTTCATATTGATAGCAGCAGATTACTTCACTAAATGGGTTGAGGCAATTCCTTTGAAGACGGTAACCTCAAAGAACATGGTTGATTTTGTCAAGGAGCACATTGTGTATCGTTTTGAGATTCCTCAAACTATAACTACCAATCAAGGGACAATGTTCACATCAGAAGAGTTCGGAGACTTTACTGCCAGTATGGGAATCAAGCTACTAAATTCTTCTCCTTATTATGCTTAGGGTAATGGTCAGGCAGAGGCGTCCAATCAGATTATGATTAAGCTGATCAAGAAAAAGATTGAGGAAAAGCCAAGGAAGTGGCATTCAACGCTTAATGAGGCACTATGGGCATATAGGATGGCCTGTCATGGATCGATTGAAATGTCGCCTTATGAACTCGTGTATGGCCATAATGCAGTTCTTCCTTGGGAAGTTCAGACTGGATCGAGGTGTGTTAAATTGCAAAATGATTATGATAGATGACTTAGAGGACTTGAGTTGCTTTCGGTTGCGTGCTCTTGAAAATATCGAAGCCAATAAACTGAGGGTTGCAAAATATTACAATAAAAAGGTCAAGATTAAGCAATTCTCTGAAGGAGACTTGGTCTGGAAAGTGAAATTACTGATCGGGTCAAAGGACAGTAAGTTTGGCTAATGGTCACCTAATTGGGAAGGACCTTATCGGATCAAACATTGTGCGCCTGGTAATGGTTATATTTTGGAAACACTAAGAGGAGAGGAAGAATTTGGCAGAGCAATCAATGGGAAATATCTAAAGAAATATTACCCTAGCATTTGGATTAATACTTGACAACCGATTTGTTCGGGCGTCGGCTCTAATAGCTGATATCAGAAAGGTATCGCCTCTAGTGCAAAAATAAATCCGAAGGGGTAAAAGCCGGTACGATGTGTATCACCTATAGGAGCAAAGCAAACATGGACAAAGTGATGCATATAATATGAAGTACGAAGCAAAGGAAAATCACTCAAGACAGAGAAATTGTTTGCTAAATATCACCTATTACAAACTACAGGCCAGAAAACACTTTGGTTACTATATCATCGGCCTGGGAAATAAAGGCTATAGAGTTGGTGGCACTGAAGAAATCCTCAACCACGCGCTCATGATGCCCAGGGTGCACCGCGGCTAGAAAACCATGAGGAAGAAACCAAAGTTCGTGGCCAGAACGGGCTTACGCAGTAGCCAACGCCATGGCGGCACCATGACGAACGCCATGCAAAGCGACCTCCCTGACACGGTTCGAGATGTCATGCAGGCGAACCACCGGGACAGCACCTCTGGCATTAACGAATCCCGTCGTGTACTCCATAGCCAATCGGAGGCTTTCCAGTTGAGCGGACAAATCTAAAAAGATTCAGAGGGGAAATGATCAGATTATTGAAGATGAAATTAAGAGGAAGCAAAGGTTATGATAGATATCTCACCTGCGATTTTGGCCTCGGCCATGGCCAACCTATCCTCCACCAAATTGGCCTCGGGAGGCGATCGGCATCGGACCATGGCCAAAGAAGATTCTACGAGGGAGAGACTGTCGGCAAGATTCTGGCCATGCATGTCGATGCAGGCGAGCAGGTCGTCATTGTTGACCTGCCTCCTCGGATAACAGGTAAGCTAGTGGCGAGCTGTTGACGAAGAGAGCCTCGAAGGCTGAACGGAGTCGGCCCTACGCCCCGAAGCAGTGAGAGCATCATGAGTTGCACCCTCATGGTGATGAAAGTGCTGGCGTGATGACGCAGCTCCACTAAGGGCCTCCTCAGCAGACCTCTTACTGTTCTCCATGATCTCAAACCTATGGGAAAGTAGAAAACCACTAAAAACACGAAAGGTTTGAGACAAAGCAGGATGTTTTTCGATCCACATCCGTCGCCCGTATATATAGCCCGGGAAGGTGAGAAGATAGATTTCACCAAGGATGTGGAATTGAAGTTAGATACAGAAATGGATCGACACTTCGGAAATTCAGGGGACGGATAACAAAGAGATAACAGATTCGGACTTATTGCTTCCCATAATTACAAAATATCATGGGATGGATACAAAAGATTTACATTGACCAGCGATCGACCCACCGAGGCTTCTTTGGATTGAAGAGAGTCCAGATCCCCACAAGGCCAAAGGTCATCATGAACCGAGTCACATCGGCCCGTTGATAAAATTATGCCAGAGACAGGGGAAAGCCGCCTGCCTAACAGATGCCCAGCTGATTTCTCGGTGACTGGGAAACTGTGTGAAAGAAGCCTGCAGCTTTCCCGATGGGCATTTGATGGAGCAAACAAGGGAAAGGTGTCCACACATTTTAGCCCTTGCAAACACTAGAACAGCTCTGCGAGCATGGAGAGAAGACTCAGGTGATATCACAAGAATTCTTCTAACTGCAGTAGCTGATCCTCTTGCTCGACAAGGCGCTAAGATGAGCGACACAATCACCCTATGCACAAGAATTCTTACCACTCAAGATCTTCATGGCAAAAAGATAGACCATGGAGGGTTAGGCGGAGTCAGAGGCACTCGAGGAAGCAGGTAGAAGAGAAACATAGCTAAATTGTTGAGCTGCCCACGCCAGAGTCGGATAGACATTTTATAGTCGGCTTGGAAAGATGGATCCAAGCGCCCATGAAGCAATGATGCTCTCGTAAAAGATTTGAAGCATGGTGATGAGTACAGGCCCGATCTTCCGAGAGGTAGCCGGTAAGTTCGATATGTGGAGATCTCGACGTTGGCGATCCGGCTTCAAATCAGACGCGATTCGAACCCTGCAACCGTTACACCACTGCTCCGTTGGTTATCAACCAAGCACAACTTGATTGACCTCGCCAAGAAGGCTTTTCCTGCAAGCGAATCGAAGAGCACAAGCAAGAAGGTAAAACACGCAATCTGATATTGCAAATATGAATGACGCGAATATCAATAGAGGGTTCAAGAACTTCGGTTCCAAAGGACTAATCGACACGATGGAGGAGATCGGAACGGGGGGCCTGGATCACCAGTAAAAGGATTTGTCACCACAGTTACAATGAACGATTCAGTTTCTCGATGGAAAACTAAACTCTAAACAAAAACCCAATTGTGTAGCAGCGGCGACGGCTGTGTTTATAGTCTAAGACTCGACCTAGGGTTGGGGACGGCCAGGGGTTGGGCGCCCACAACTTGGGCTTAAGGCCCGACACGATACATGGCCAAGTTGGCCCAAATAGGTGACGCAGCACCTTGCCGTGGTCACACAGAATGATCCACGGACCTTCTGGAGCTGGGACCAGATCCAAAACGACGGCGTCGTCGTCCCCTTTCCAACGCATCCAAGAACGGCCCGTTTTGACGTCGTATGAGGAAGTTATGACCGAAACAGTGACAACGTGTCTGCTGAATCCGAGGGTGACGTGGCAGCTGAGTTGGGAACGAATTGCAACTTGGGGAAGACCATGGCGTCGGTGTGTCCAGCGTGGCGATGTCCTCATCACATGGGCTCATAAGCTGACATAGATGGTGACAAACAGTAGACCCTAGAACAAGATTCTCTACCTATGACTACGGACATATCGAGGGTACAGACGTGATAATTTTGGAATAAACTTACTTTTATCCCAAAATTGGGGGGCATGTGTTTACACCAAAATTTGGAAGAAGAATTGCAGGAACTCGAAAGCTCCCAAGATCGTGTCATCAAGAAATCGATTGCATGAAGATCGGTATTAGCTGATTCGAATGCAGCATTGGAATCAGCTCTCTTTAGATAGCGCCAGCAGATGACGACAAAAGCTACGATCGGCGCTGGGAAGAACATGTTGGACTCTACAAAAAGGGAAAGATTAGAGTCCAAGTTATCTTGAATTAGGAATGTCTTTTCTTAGTCCAAAAATTGTGACGAGTCGTGCTTAAGTAGGATTCATGCTTAGATTCCGGGTATAAATATTGGACCCCGACTATTGTAAAAACACGCAATCAATCAAATACAAGTTACTTACTTTTTTCGGCTCTGGCCACCCCTTAGGAGTAGGAGTAGAGTAGATCTCGATGAGTTATTCAGCGAGTAGGGCTGCATCGGTCCGACCGACCTTCGGCTTATTTGTAAGTACTGTCGTGGCTTATACTTCTGTTTGTATGGCTACATCAATCCGGTCGACCTCCACTACGACTCTGGTATAAGCTAGTTATCGATTTTTGTTTAGTTCAAGTACGGCTGCATCGATCCGGTCGACCTCCATTGCTTGAACTAGATTAAGGTCAAGTTATTGGCTCTATCTAAGGGTGGCGTCCTTCGGATAGATTCATTAAGTTACCGATATTGCTTATTGCTTTTATTATTTTATTCAATTACAACAACATCACTTCGTCCGATTGGGATTGATCTAGATCGGCCTTAGATCTTGTTTAACCCATCGTTTATTAATCTAAACTGATCTAATCTACACCTTAAACGATAAGTTATGTTTTATCGACTATTTTATGTCAATCTTGATCGTGCATAGTGTGCGGTCAAGGCATGTCTGGTCTTGTGTAGATCTATTGGCTAACGATAACCGTTCCATGGCCTGTTATCACGGTCTGTGTGATTCTGCCTCACACCCCACTGTTAGCACCGTGGAGTGGGGATCGTTATTTGGTAGATCTGCTCCAGATAGGGCATGACCTTAACTATGCGCTATGCCTGAATCAGTTGTTTTAGCCATATCGAGTGTTTTCACATACAATTCGCGTCACGAGACCGTTGAAGTAAGGATAGGTTAAAAGATGTGTTAGCCCCATGATCTTATTATTGTATTACGGCCTGCATGATTCTGCCTCATGCCCCACTGATATTAGTAATAAGTTAGGGTCGTCGAATTTATTGCTATTTCTACGGCCTACATGATTCTGCCTCATGTCCCACTGGTCATAGCGATAGATGATATCTAATATGTTCATAGATTTATCTCTATTAAATGGTTAAATGATGATGGGCTGAATTTTCATATAAAAAAGGGATTCGGTTACTTGTCGTCATTGGCTTAGCATAAATTGATTAGTGTTGACATTCTACTGCCATTGACTAATATTTGTCTAAATAACGATATTCATCCAGAATGATAACCGATTTTTCTTCCATAACTTCATGAACTTTAACTGATTTATTCTTAAGAGTATGCTGGAATCGTCTATTTAGTCGATCTCGTTTCACATCGGCTCTCAGAGCCACACATTCGGAACTGTCTGGCAACACCGGCATGTTCCGCTTTAAATTACTAATAAACTTTCTCTCCTTGTCAATTGCAAGGTCAAATTGACTGGCATATCTTAGGAGGAGTACAGATCGACCACCCCTGTGTTGAAGCTAGGCGGATCTATGGCTCCATCGAGCAGACCCTTATGGCTTGCTCGTGTGCCCCGACACGAGACAAATTTTTATGCCGACAGATACTACAAGATCTGTTAGGATACGTATGATCCCATAATTCTTGTAATCTGTTATTACTTTCTAGTTATCTCCTAGATCTAACTGACTTGTAACCCTGCCTCGAACTATATAAGGCGGGCAGGGACCCCCTCCAAACTCACGCAATATCATACGATAGCCAATACAATCCAATAGACCATAGGAGTAGGGTATTACGTCATACTGACGTCCTGAACCTGTCTAACTCATGTGTCTCTATTGCCTTCTTGTTCTTGATTACATGCTTCTCTGCCGATCAATCTACCTTCGTGGGATACCCCTCGGAGGACTACTGATGATATTCTATCGACAGTTGGCGCGCCAGGTAGGGGTGTGCGTGTTGTTTCTATATCGAACAAGATGGTACGTTCCGTAGGCTCTCCGTCCCTCCCGCAGCCTGGCCAAATCTTCATGGTCGGATCGATGTCGTGGATCATCAACGCTGACAGAGTCGGAGAGCTCATCGAGCTGATGCAGATCGATTCTGCGATCACCCCAACACCTATGTCTATAGATCCGATCTTCGAACCGCCTCTGAGGTCGCCTTCATCGACAACTCGCCGCCCGCTTATTCGCTACCAGAGGAGGCAGATCAACAACGACGATCTGATCACATCCATCGATCAGGTTGGTCAGAAGCTCACCGATTGCCTCTCCATCACCGAATCGGCTGTAGACACTCTCGTTCAGCGCCGACCACTCTCCGATCAAGATCTATTGGAGGCTGCTCGGGAAACTCTAGGGGTTACGACCCTACCCTTTGGGTTCACCAACGTGGCCGCCACCTACCAAGATGCCCTAAGGGGCAAATTCGCCGACTAGGTTGGAGATGTCCATCGTCTCGCCGACCAGCCTCCGTCGGCCGTCAACATGTTGCACGTCGGCCGACGCCCTAGAGCATCCCTCCAAACCATCCTGGAGGGGAATCCAGACTCTTAGTCCCAGGGCTCTATGGAGACCGTTGTCAAAACCACCACCGAACTACTTCCTTTCCCACCTTTCCGTGGGGGCGCAATCTTCAATGTCAGCGTCGATAGCCCCCCACGATAAGGGGAAACCGAGGTGGACCGCGCCGCTCGCGTCACCTGGAACATCAATCGAGCGCAGCGCCGAGCAAACGAGGTTGCCCTCGTGATGGCCGACGCTCAGCTCAACTCACAGGGAAGGCCACGCCAACTCCAACGCAACCTCGATGACAAGTTTGTCCATGTTGATGGCCACGACGTCTACAAGACCCCTAGCGCCAATTTGGCCGTGGTCGCCAACGAGCTCGCCCAGCTCCCGCCGACATCAGAGGTCGCCAAGGTTGCCGCCATGCTTAAAGCAGCGCACTGCCAGGTCAACGAGATCCGCTAGGATCAGAGACCTTCATACTCCACAAGCTCAATCCCCCGGTCAGCCGCGCCAAGATCCGATCACCGTCCAAGCCGCTTCATCGACCAGCATCGCGATGACAGGCAACCCCTCTAGGGGGGAGCTAGGGACAACTGCGTTGAGCACCTTCGCCAACATGACCAGGAGGTCGACCAGGACGTCTGAGTGCACCTTAATAATCTTCGAGACGCACGACGACGTATCGACGAGCGCCACTTCGGTCGCCATGAAGAAGAAGTATGCCACCGCCAAGAGTACGAGCAAGAGTACGGTAACCCAAACTTAGCTCTCGAGCTGCTCGACGCCAGCAACGCTGCAGATCACGGCACCGACAACCCCGAAGGGCCTCCAGCTTTCATGAGGGCACTCCGAACACTAAAGTGGCCCCGTGGTTTCAAAATCACCGGGGTCGAGCCCTACGAGGGAAGGATGAACCCCACACAGTGGCTACAGGCTTACGCCACTGCTGTGCACGCTGCCGGAGGAGATACCAGTGTCATGGTGAATTATCTTCCTGTCATGCTCACGCCAACCGCCATGAACTGGTTCACAAGCCTTGCCCCAGACTCTATCGGATCCTGGGAAGAGCTAAAAATGTCTTCACCAACAACTATATGGCTACGTGTACTCGGCCGGGCTCCAAGCATGATCTGAACCACATCTACCAGAAGCCATTTGAGCTCCTCCGTAGCTACATCAGACGCTTTTCTAAGATGAGGAATTCTATTCCCAACATCATGGAAGCTGAGGTCATCACCGCCTTCATCCGAAGACTCCATCACCGCGAGCTTCGCTCCAAGTTCAACCGCAAGCTACCCACAGGGATTAGTGAAAGGATCTAACAATGCCTAGAGGGGGGGTGAATAGGCATATCTAAAAAAATTACTGCAAATGCTAAGTTCAATTCCGTCAGTCACTGTCGGAAGTCTCGACGTTTGGGTCGGAACTCCCGACGTTGTCAGAAGTTCCGGCGCAAACGTCAACAGTTCCGACGCCTACGTGAACTACAAAAGCAGTGCCAAATTTAACTTTGGGGATAAATAAACTTACAACCTCACTTCCTAGTGATTTGGTGAAGATGTTGGGTCACTCCCTTGACGCCGTAAAGCCTTCAAACCATAGATTGAGTCCAAACCTTAAAATCGAAGTTTGGGAGAGAAAGAGACAAACACATACAAATAATCTCTAGCAATCACAACAACAAGCACACGGGACACAAAGATTTATCCCAAGGTTTGGCAACCCCACTAAGGAGCTCCTACGTCCTCGTTGTTGAGGTGATCACCAAGGTCGGAGTCTTTTCCACCTCCTTGCCTCTCTCAAAGCGACCACAAAGGTCACTTGAGCTTTCCACTAAGAAATCGAAGGGTGATACAAACTTCCCAAGGCTCTTCCACAAGATGGAAGCTCTATGGTGAAAGGTCCTTGTTGGTTTTGGTAATTGAGTGACAACCTAGGTGGACTAATCGTGTTCATGTGAGATACACAGGTGATTAGTCCACAGGTACATGTGTATGAGCAACATATGCCATGGAGGTGAAAATGGCTTGGAGATGTTGCAAAGCTCACACATGTGATGATGAAGGAGCTTATTGCACATGAGACATGACATTGAGTCATGTGATCAAGGTGGAGAAGATCAAGACAAGACTTGGCTTGATGGACCGGTTGCAAGCGTGAAGGGCAAGTCGAAGGCTTTGGAGTGATGGACCGCGTGGCGGTGAAGCTTGAGCAAGACTTGGCGCCGATGGATGATGGCAACGGTGAAGGGCAAGTGAAATCAAGATCGATGAACCAATATGATCACGTGATGATATGAAGTGGATCATATCATTGTTGATCGTGTTGGTGCATGTGATGCATCGACATTGAAGGAGATGGAATGGAATGCGCAAGGCAAAGGTATAACCTACGGCATTTCATTTCACCGGTCATAGGTGTGTAGAGAAGTTTATGACCGGGTTTAGGATAGATGGCCGTACTATCAAGAGGGGTAAACTTGTTTGCATATCGGTCATCTAGTGCCACTCGAGTGATCTAACTTTGCATTGTCGCTAGGATCGAGTGGCGTGGCAAGTTGAGTGGCTAACATCCTTTGGGAAATGATTGTGAAAATGCTAACACACATACACATGGTGGTGTACACTTGGTGGTGTTGGCACATTTACAAAGGAGGTAGTGTTTGCAGGGGTGAGATGGGTTTGGGTCCCTCTCTTGTGGTTAGCACATTGGAGCAAGGGTGATGAAGTTAGAAGTGAAAACGAGTTAGTCGCGAAGATGCTGGCGTCGGTCAACTGACCGGACACTGGATCTGAATGCACCGGACGCTGGCAGGATGCGTCCGGTCAGTCTGACGTACGATGACGCAGAAGCTGGAGTGTGACCGGACGCTGGCTGTGTCCGATCAAGTGTGACCGGACGCGTCCGGTCGAGGTCGGTACCTTACTGGAAACGACCGAACGCTGGGTGTTCAGCGTCTGGTCAGTTGAAAGCTGCTGCGTCTGGTCAAGTCAAGTGACCGTTGGAACCGGGACACGTGGCCGTCTGCGGGCGACCGGACGCTGAGGTCCAGTGTCCGGTCAACACGACCGGAGCGTCCAGTCGGCCCGACCGTTGCCCAGTGAAGGGGTAACGGCTAGTTTAGCCTTTGGGGCTATAAATAGAAGTGGCCCTCGGCCATGGTTGGTGCTGAGCACCTCAAGGGACTTAGTGTCCATGCTTGTGAGTGCTTGGGAGCCCTCCATCACACATATACTTGATAGTGATCATTCGATTGTGTGAGTGAGCGATTCTAGTGCGATTGCATCGTGAGGTTGCATCGAGTGGCACTAGGTGGTCGTGTTGCAAGCCGGTGGTGCTTGTTACTCTTGGAGGTTGCCACCTCCTAGACGGCTTGGTGGTGGTCTCCGTCGAAGCCCGCAAGAAGCTTGTGCGGCGCTCCGGAGAAGTGCTTGTGAGGGGTACTTGTGCTCGCCCCGCGGGAGTCGCGAAGAGCAACTTTAGTAAAGCGTGTCATTGAGCTACCCTCACTCAAGGGGTAGGTTCTTGCGGTGCCCGATGTGCGGGCTTAGCGGGTGATGCTAATTAGCCACCGAACCACCAAGTGAGCGGTCGACACAACGGGGACTAGCGTGTTGGCAAACACGTGAACCTCGGGAGAAAAATCATCGTGTCAACCTTGTTCTTCCCGTTGGTTTGCATCCCCATTACACAAGCTTGCAATTACTTATATATATCTTAAGCTTGTGTAGTTGCTCTTGTAATTAGATAGCTTGTGTAGCTAGCTAATTACCTTCTTACTTGTGTAGCATAGAAGTAGCTCTCTTGCGTGGCTAATTTGGTTTTAGTAACCTTGTTAGTCACATTGCTTAGTTTGTGTAGCTAAGTATTTGCGCTCTCTAATTAGGCATTGGTTGTCTTGTTATTGAGCTTTGCTAGTGAGCTTAGTTGGCTCTGTGCTTTTGCTTACTAGCATGTGTAGGAGCTCCCTTGTTGCTTAAAGTACTAGTGGCATAGGTTTGTGTGACCTTGCTCCTAGAATTGTTTAGGAGAGCTCTAGCTAGCCCGGCACCTTAGTTGCATAATTAGTATCTTGGCAAGGTGCTAGTGAACATATATAGAGGGGTGTAGTCTTGGCTAGACCGATTGTTTTAATTCCGTATTTATATCGGTTAGCCGACGCGATTAATTTTAGAAAAGACTATTCACCCCCCCTCTAGTCCGCCATCTCGACCCTTCATAGGGCAACGCCTAGCCGGCTAGGGGCAAAGCCCCAAGAGTAATAGACGTAAAATCTGCCGGCTTGACAAAGAAATCAAGTGCTCAAGCTTTCCAAAGTGATGCTCTCACTTAATCCACTCTCCTTTCACTCAAACCCTAAGGGAATCGAAGATTAGAGCAAAGGAGGAAGGAGAGGGGTGCTTTTGTTGCTTGGGAGCTGTTAAGCACGAAGTGAGTCAACTGTGAAATGAGTCCGTAACAGTTAGAAGTGAAGAGAGGAGTATTTATACTCCAAGTGAAAATCAAACCGTTCAAATCTACGTCGGAAGTTCCGATGCAGATCTCAAGATTTCCGACGTTAACAGAAAACACTGTTCACAACGGGTCAGAAGTCCGCGCGTGCAAGTCAGTGTTGGAACTCTCGGCAAACATCGGGACTTCCGACGTACACAGTTAAACAAGCAGCCAACACCTCTAATGTCGGGACTCCCGGCAGGTCAAGTCAGTGTCGGAACTCCCGGCAAACGTCGGGACTTCCGACGGTCAAAACTTCCAATGAGTGTCGGGACTTCCGACGAGCACAGACAGTCAGCCAGTTAGAAGCATAGGTGCCAGGACTCCTAGCTTAGGTGGGGACTTCCGACCGTCGGGAGTTCCGACTTACGTCGGGACTTCCGACACCGACAGTCATAGAAAAAATATTCTATGTGCTCGTGAAGTGCTAGTGTGTCCCAATTATTATTTAATTATTATGCTTGAGCACTCAATCTTCCTCAGACCAAATAACTTTGCATCCCTCTTTATAGTACGGTAGATCCTAAACTCAAAAACAAAATTAAAACCTTTGGAGAGCGTTTTGAGTTCGTCCGCCTTTTCAACTTCAAGAATTGAGGGATACCATTTCATCTTTATCAACTCTTTGAATCTTTCATAGAACTAATAACTGCGATATATCTCATTTAGATTACATTAGTCCCTAATTTGAATGTCATCAATACACCAAAACCCACATAGGGGGCAAATGCACTTTCAACCTCCTCCTTTTTGGTAATTGATAACAACCAACTTAGACTTTTATAAGAATGAAAGATTTGAAAACTTTTGAACCCCAAAATTTATGAAGAGCTCCCCCTTGATGTATGCATGAATTTGAATTTCAATTAGAATCATCTATACATGATTTGCATACACCAAGACAAAAGCTCCGCCTAAATTTTGTAATCCGTGGGGTGCAACAAGCGTGTGTGAACAAGTATATAGACGTGAAAAGAAATGCAATATGACGTGTTATTTCACACAACAAGTAAGAGAGAATACGATGGCCAAGATTTCAAAGTAGAAACTTGAAGCAATACATGGCCATACAAAAAGCATTCATCATGACAAGTAGAGATAAGCACAAGCAAATAAGATACTTTAAAACATTACTTATCCTACAATCATCCATCACACACATATAAATAGATAGTTGTCCATCACACGGTTGCCACCACACGACATAGTTCATACATGCTAAAGGTTTTAAAGTTATTAAACAATAAGACCAACTAACTTATTACAAGAGAAATCAAAGCCTAACACTCCCCCTTTGTCAACAAGTGCCAAAAGGGGTAGGCCGCGTGAATAAGCAACTACTCATCGTCATAGTCATCATCCTCATCTTGATCATCGTCGTCACCACCGTCATCGTCTTCATCATCATCTCTTCTATGTATTCCTCATCGTCCTCAGTCACCTTCCCTTTGCCATGCGAGCGAGGAGACACATCATCTTCGTACGCCGCACAAGCCTCATCATACAAAGTCAACGGATCACGGGGAGGCACAAACGGCAGCGGAGGAAAGGATACAATGCCTGCTTGCTGTTCCAACCAATATAGCCTCTCTTGCATATCGTGCTCACGTTGAGCACTAGCACAACACTGTCCAAACATGTATGTCATTAGGAACTTGAACTTGTTGGGCTTGTTTCCAGAGGAGGACGAGGAGAGGGGCTCGGCACTAGAAGAGTGAGCAGCAGCAGTGGAAGCACCACGGCGAGAGCGAGAACCCAAGACACCTTTCCCTCTCGCTGTGGCTGCCTCAGCTTTTTCCTTTAGTTCTCTTGCAGCAAGGATGGAGGTTTTGTTGGATATCTTGAGGAGCTTTTGTTGAGTGTCATAGGAAAAACGAATGTCGGACACTTGCTCAATGACATGCATAATATATGGTGCATAGGGAAGATGCTTCACCGGATCCTCAGTAGCATCATGTATCTTGTTCCAAATATAGCGGCTGATGGAAAACTTCTGAAATTCATCGCCAAAGTGCTGAAGCACCTTCTGTGAATCATCACGAAGGTAAGTGGAGTCACTGACCTTCGGATACAAGATCTGTCGCAAGATGTTGTTCAGAACATAATAGTAGGGCTTCAGAAACACTGTCCGTCCATCAGCCCTGTGTCCATCAAGATACATGTGTTGGTGCTCCTCCATATCGAGATCCTCATACTCAGTCAAATCAGTAGCAATGCGGTCGCTATGACTCAAACCGAGAAGGCGAGAGAAAGTGATGAAGTCCACTTTATAATGCTTGCCTTCAGTTGTCCAATGAATAATGTCAACAACACCGGTGGGGTCTCTCTCATGATGATAAGAAGCATAAAACTAACAGATTAGCTCGTTGTTCCAATGCTTCCTAAATTCTAACATATAAGGCAGCCCCATTGATTTGATATCCCAAACCATCTGCTCCAACTCGGGTTCCTTGTACTTGCCAAGAGAGTATGCATCAATGCACTTCATCTGCAGGACCGGTGGCTCCTTCTTGTTCAAGAACTTCCGATAAAGAATGGAATCATAAAAATCATAATGAAAGGGATGCCAGAAACGATACTCAAGTCGTAGGTCCTTCTCGTCCTCAGCATAAAGGTTCCTGTTCCGATTGTACCTGATGTCCTTAACCCGGTGACGATAATCCACTGGAAGAGGAGGAGTCCAACCACCAGCAGGATTGGGAGCCATGGAGGGCTCCCGCATGATTGGCGACACACCGGTGAACGGAACAAGCTGAGACACACCCGCTGGACCACGAGTCAGTGTGCAAATCGGTGGAGTAGCAATGGTGCGTCCGGCACGTTCAAAAGCTTCCTCTGCTTCATCTACGATCGGCATATCCCCAACAAAGGCCGGAGCAGGAGGCGAACGGCATCCGATGACCCCTGGTCGCCATGGCCACGGGCAGCACGGGAACCACTAGCACCACCACACGAGTATGATGCCTTGGTGCGGCCAGGCGGCTTGGGAACAGCGGCACGATCTTGATTCTTCTTGGAACGCTTTTCCCGATGGCGCGAGGGACTGCTACCACCTTCCATGACTGCGAAGAACACTAAGTGGAACTGAGAAACAATACAAGGAGACGCGAACAAGCACCGAGAAGTGAAGAAACAAGAATGGAGTGGGCACTGTAGGGTCGGGAGTTCCGGCCAAGGTCGGGACTTCCGATAGCCGGAAGTTTCGGCCCGATGTTGGGAGTTTCGACGGTCAGAACCTTCGACGGCCTCCGGGACCTCCGACGCCCAATTTGACCATCCCATTCATGGGGCTTCAAATCATGACACACATCCATACAAGGGAGATAGAGGAGTGGAGAGGAAGAAAGAAAAGAGGCAAAACATAAGGTACATTGGATTTAGGGTTAGGACACCATGGTAGTACCTTGAAACGAGAACGGAGGAGATGAAGAAAAATGAATCGCAGTCGACGACGAACAAATCCACGGGCACAATCTCCACCACCAATGGGTTCTCCACCACACCAATCACAAGTCCACCACGATCCGAATAAAAACAAGGGCACGGGCGGTGGAAGGGGCGAGGAGGACGGGAGTGCCAGCAATACCTCCGGCGGCGCAACAAAGAAGAATGGAGAGGCAGCCGGCGGCACGAGGAGGAGGGAGGGCAGCGAGGAGAGGCAAATGCGGTGGCGCGAGGAGGAGGAGGTAGGGCGGTGGCGCAAGGAGAAGCGGAAGGCGGCACGTGGGAAAAGAAAATGAGGGCGACGGGCCACAGAGAAGGGACCGGGCCGGTTAAAGGGAAAACGAGCAACCGACCAAGCGCAAGCAAAAAACCACAGATTTACGTCGGGACTTCCGGCGTAGGCCAGGACTTTCGGCCGTTGGGACTTTCGACGAACGTCGGGACTTCCGACATAGGGAAACAGAAAAACACCTTAACCTGCACTCACTCTACCATGTGGGGCAAAAATATGATGGACACTAACATTTTCACAGGTGACCAGATTTCATTCAACCAACACAAAACAATAGTCACTTATGAAAATTACAAAATAGAGTTTGAAAGTAGCACATAATGTTTTCGCAATGCTTTTCTCCTAACTAGATCAAACAAAATGTGTGTGCAAGGAATCAAGCCACATTACGAGAATCAATGATATTTAGTTCACTCCTCAAAGCACAAAATCTTTGACTCATCTAGAGGCTTTGTGAAGATATCGGCTAATTGCTTTTCGGTGCTCACATGGTAAATGGCGATATCTCCTTTGGCTTCGTGGTCTCTCAAAAAATGATGTCGGATGTCTATGTGCTTTGTTCAAGAGTGGTTTACGGGGTTGTTTACCAACTTAATGGCACTCTCATTGTCACACAAAAGTGGAATCTTGGTTAACTCACATCCAAAGTCCTTTAATGTTTGCTTCATCCAAAGTAGATGGGCACAACAAGCGCCAGCCGCCACATACTCGGCTTCGGCGGTGGACAAAGCAATGGAATTTTGCTTCTTAGAGCTCCAAGACACCAAGGATCGACCAATAAATTGGCAAGTCCTGATAGTACTCTTTCGAGTTACTTTGCAACCGGCATAATCCGAATCGGAATAGCCAAGTAACTCAAAAGTGGAGCCCATAGGATACCACAAGCCAAGATTAGGAGTGTGCACTAAATACCGAAAAATTCTATTAACGGCCATCAAATGACATTCTTTCGGATTAGCTTGAAATCTTGCACACATGCACACGCTAAGCATAATATCGGGCCTAGATGCACAAAGGTAAAGGAGTGATCCAATCATGGAGCGATATACCTTTTGATCGACGTCCTTTCCTCCTTGATCAAGATCAAGATGTCCATTGGTTGGCATGGGTGTCTTGATGGACTTGGCCTTGTCCAAGTTAAACTTATTCAACATGTCATTGGTGTACTTGGTTTGACTTATGAACGTGCCATCCTTGAGTTGCTTGATTTGAAATCCAAGAAAGAACTTCAACTCTCCCATCATGGACATCTCGAACCTATTTGTCATAATCCTACTAAATTCCTCATAAAAAGCCACATTAGTACTATCAAATATTATGTCATCGACATATATATGGCAAATAAAGATATCATTATTGACTTTGCGAGTAAATAAAGTAGCATCGGCCTTTCCTATCTCAAAACCTTGTTTGAGTAGGAAATCCTTTAAACAATCATACCAAGCTCTAGGGGCTTGTTTGAGCCCATAGAGCGCCTTGTCGAGCTTGTAGACGTGGTTTGGATACTTGGGGTCTTCAAAGCCCGGTGGTTGCTCTACATACACCAACTCAGATAGGGGGCCATTGAGAAATGCACTCTTCATGGCCATTTGATATAACTTGAAATCATGATGGGCGGCATAGGCAAGTAGAATGCGAATTGATTCTAGCCTAGCCACCGTTGCATAGGTCTCTCCAAAATACAAGCCTTCAATTTGAGTGAATCCTTGAGCCACCAACCTTGCCTTGTTCCTTGTTACCACGCCATGCTCATCTTGCTTGTTGCGGAAAACCCACTTGGTTCCAATCACATTTTGCTTGGGTCTTTCCACCAAGGACTAGACTTCATTCCGAGTGAAGTTATTCAACTCCTCTTGCATGGCTATCATCCAATCCGGATCATCAAGTGCCTCTTCCACCCCCTCGTCGAATGCTCCCCAATATGTTAACAACGGGATGATCCCGTTGAATGGATTGATGCACTCTAGGATATGGCACTTGAGTTGATCTTTGGATAGGGCCATCATCATCACGGTCATGATCGATTGGAAGATCACAATCATAAGCTTGTGGAGGGTTGACTTCACTTCTTTCTTCATTATTGAGTTGTGGTTGAGCTCGCTCATTGTTGACACCATCTTCATGAGAATGACCTTGTGCTTCTTTTGATCTCCCATCTTGACTATCTCTTGTTGTGAAAGCTTCACCATGTTCATTTGATGAAACATGATGAATGGTTGGATTAAGATCATCATGCACAACATGGTCTTCATCTTCGCCTTCAACGGGCTTTACTTCACCAATAGCAAGCTTCTTGATTGCTTCATGTGGGGCTTCCTCATTACCTACATTCTCAACATTGACTTGCTCTTTTTGAGAGCCGTCGGTTTCATCAAAAGTCACGTCTATCGCGATTTCAATCAAACCGGTGGTTTTATTGAAAACACGATATCCATGTTCGTTAGTACCATAACCAAGCATGAAACCTTCATCAACCTTTGGTGCAAACTTAGAGCTTTTGGATTTCTTATTAAGTATGAAACACTTGGATCCAAAAACTCTAAAGTAGTGCACCTTAGGCTTTTTACCGGTTAGAAGTTCGTAGGTGGTCTTTTCTCTTTTCTTGTGAAGATATAAGCGGTTGATAGCATGACATGCCGTGTTGACCGCTTCCGCCCAATAGTTGGTTGGAGTCTTGTACTCATCCAACATTGCTCTTGCGGCTTCTATGAGCATTCGGTTCTTCCTCTCCACAACACCATTTTGTTGTGGAGTGTATGGAACCGAAAACTCATGCTTGATTCCTTCTTCATCAAGAAACTCTTCAATGTTGGTGTTCTTGAACTCCGTCCCATTGTCACTTCTAACTCTCTTGATTTTAACATCAAACTCATTTTGGGCTCTTCTTGCAAACTTTTTGAATATACCTTGGACTTCACTCTTTTCACGCAAAAAGAATACCCAAGTGAAACGAGAATAATCATCAACAATTACAAAACCATATTTGTTACCATCAATGCTTATATAAGCGACGGGTCCAAATATGTCCATGTGAAGCAACTCCAATGGCCTTTCGGTTGTCACAACATTCTTGACGGGATGTTTAGCTCCAACTTATTTTCCCGCTTGGCATGCGCTATAAATCCTATCTTTCTCAAAAGAAACATTTGTTAGTCCAAGGATGTGTTCGCCTTTTTGAAGTTTGGCCAACTTCCTCATCCCAACATGGGCAAGTCGGTGATGCCATAACCAACCCATGCTAGATTTTGTCATTAAACAAGTCTCGGGATTTACTCTATTTGATGTGAAATCAACTAGATAGAGTTTCCCTTTTAAATGACTCGTAAATGCAATAGAGGAATCCTCCCTTCTATAGACTTCCACACCCTTATCCGTAAAGAGACAATTGTAACCCATTTCACAAAGTTGTGAGACGGACAACAAATTGTATCTCAACGAATTCACAAATAAAACATTGAAAATGGAATTATCATTTGATATAGCAATTTTACCCATACCGAGTACTTCACCTTTTCCATTGTCACCAAACACAATATTTCCACTTTGATCATGACTTGGTTGGAATGATGTGAACATGTCCTTCTCTCCGGTCATATGATTGGTGCATCCACTATCCAACACCCAACTTGTTCCACCGGAGGAATATTCCTACAAAGACAAATTAAGCTTTTGTTTTAGGTACCCAAAAAGATTTGGGTCTTAGGGGGTTAGTCACATAAAACTTGGGCACCCAAACACTACTCATAATTTTCTTTCTCTTTTGGGCACCAACATACTTAACCACAATCTTGCCATCCTTGTCCCAACAACACATATAGTCACTAGCATAGCACCGTTGAAGTGGTGCTTGTGGCTTGAGGACATCAGATTGCTTTGTCTTGATTGTCTTGGTATTTGTAGGTTGGATCTTTGGAATGTAGACCTTGTTGTTGGCATTGCATATTAGCTCATCAAGAGCAACGCCCTTGTATATAGTCTTGTTTGATTGCTCTTGACACTTGCACCCATTCTTCAATATCATCTTCAACCTATGAATTTCCTTGTCTTTCTTCTCTAACTCAACAAGGTTAGTTGTATATGCATTCACATCAATTTTGTAGCATCTTTTACAACCATCACTAGTGGAGACATTAGAGTCTTCGGTTGCCTTAGGAGAAGTTGAAGTGCTAGCCGAAAGAGTACTATAGTTTAACTCAAGATTTTGGTATTTTTCTTCCAAGCTTTTGAGGCTTTCTTGAGCTATACTTTTCTCATACTTGAGGCTAGCTACTTGATCATTAACCGAGGAATGTTCCTTAGTCAATTTCCCAATTGAGTCATTGGCTAAAGATAATTCAACGGTTAACTTCTCAACCTTCATCTTTTCCTCGGCGATAGATGCTTCAAGTGCAAGGTTTTTCTCTCTCTCTTGAGTAATTATATCTCCTTGCAACTCTAAGCATCTATCCCTCTTCTCTAATTTCTTCATTAGCATTTTTATTTTAGTGAAGGCCTTTTTACCAAATTTCTTTATCATGGTTGCTTCAATTTCTTCTATGTTATCATCACAACTATCATACTCATCACTAGAGGAAACGGGTGTAGTATGTACCTTCTCCCCTTTTGCCATGAGACAAGTTAGGGTGTAGTAGTCGTTGTCGATGAGGTTGGAGAAGAGCCTCGGTGGTGAAGATAGGTTGGAGAAGAGTTTTGGTGGTGAAGTTGAGTCGGGGAAGATCATGGTCGGTGAAGAAGAGTGGTGGATGGTGATGTTTGCGGCTCCCTTCTTCTTCTTCTCATCATCACTTGAGTTACTATCACTTGACTCCCATTCTTCCCCAAGATGAGCTTCACCTCTCTTCTTGCCTTTGTTCTTCTTGTCATCATCCTTGTCATGCTTGTGCTTCTTTTTCTCATTAGGACAATCGGCTATGAAGTGACCGATTTGACCACATCCATAGCAAAATCTCTTTTTGAACCTTCTCTTACCATCACCATAGGTCTTGCGGTTGCTTTTCTTCTTCATAAACTTTCTAAGATTTCTAATCACAAATGCAACCTCCGCATCGGAATCTTCTTCTCCACTTGAGGAATCATCCTTCACTTTCTTCTTCTTTTCTTGACTTGAACCTTGACCTTCATGTTGTTGAGTTGCTTTAAGGGTGGCACTCTTGTTGAAACCCATTGCATTAGGATTTTGATTGTGAGCATTGATTGCATCTTCATCTAGACACTCATGATACTTAAGCTTTGAAAGAACTTCTTAAGGTGTCATCTCATCATAATCAGCCCTTTCCATGATCACGAACACTAGCATGTTGTTCTTGGCTCTATAGGTTCTCAACATCTTTCTAGCAACTTTGTTGTCATCCCATTCGTTGCTACCTAGAGCTCTTATGCGGTTGACCAATGCCATGAGCCTATCAAACACGGATTGTGTTGTTTCATTTTGCAAGAATACAAATCTTTCCAATTCACCATGAAGTAACTCTATGTTGCCTTTTCTCACACTTTTATCTCCTTCAAATGATACTTTCAAAGTATCCCAAATTTGCTTTGCACTTTCCATTCCATTCACTTTTCTAAACTCATCCGGAGCTAGGCTTGACACGAGCAAAGCTACGGCTTGGGCATTTTGATGAAGGTTGTGCACTTCTTCCGGAGTTATCTCTCTATCTTCATCGGTAGGAATCATCACACCAACATCCACAACTTCCCAAAGTCTTGCGGCTATTAGATGCATCTTCATCTTGTAAGACCAATCGGTGTATCTTATTCCTTCAAAGTGAGGTGGCTTGCCAATATTAACGGACGGAGTATGTAGTGTTGAACCTTTCATGATTTGTCCATAGTCAAAACTCAGGTGTGAATATATTCCTTTTCCATGAGCATGCTCACCGGCTCCAATATCACTAGCGGCATCTTTGTTTACTTCATTCTTGTCACTAGTATCATTCTTGCCACTTATTGCATCATCAACCTTCTTGCTCAATTCTTCCTTCAACTTGCTCATCTCATCTTGCATCTTTTTCATTTCATCTTGAAAGAGCTTGGCTTGAGCACTCATCAACTCTTCAGCTATTTTCTTGGCCATTTCGACGGCAATGGCTTGCATCTTGTCGGTCTCCGACATTGTGTCTTCTCACGTGGTGAAACGCAAAGAGAAGACCTTGCTCTGATACCAATTGAAAGAATCTAACAATGCCTAGAGGGGGGTGAATAGGCGTATCTAAAAAAAATACTGCAAATGCTAAGTTCAATTCTGTCAGTCACTGTCGGAAGTCCCGACGTTTGGGTCGGAACTCCCGACGTTGTCAGAAGTTCCGGCGCAAACGTCAGCAGTTCCGATGCCTATGTGAACTACAAAAGCAGTGCGAAATTTAACTTTGCGGATAAATAAACTTACAACCTCACTTCATAGTGATTTGGTGAAGATGTTGGGTCACTCCCTTGACGCCGTAAAGCCTCCAAACCGTAGATTGAGTCCAAACCCTAAAATGGAAGTTTGGGAGAGAAAGAGACAAACACATACAAATAATCTCTAGCAATCACAACAACAAGCACACGGGACACAAAGATTTATCCTGAGATTCTGCAACCCCACTACGGAGCTCCTACGTCCTCGTTGTTGAGGTGACCACCAAGGTCGGAGTCTTTTCCACCTCCTTGCCTCTCTCAAAGCGACCACAAAGGTCACTTGAGCTTTCCACTAAGAAATTGAAGGGTGATACAAACTTTCTAAGGCTCTTCCACAAGATGGAAGCCCTAGGGCAACGCCTAGCCGGCTAGGGGCAAAGCCCCAAGAGTAATAGCCGCAAAATCAGTCGGCTTGACAAAATAATCAAGTGCTCAAGCTTTCCAAAGTGATGCTCTCACTTAATCCACTCTCCTTTCACTCAAACCCTAAGGGAATCGAAGATTAGAGCAAAGGATGAAGGAGAGCGGTGCTTTTGTTGCTTGGGAGCTGTTAAGCACGAAGTGAGTCAACTGTGAAATGAGTCTGTAACAGTTAGAAGTGAAGAGAGGAGTATTTATACACCAAGTGAAAATCTAACCAGTCAGATCTACGTCGAAAGTTCCGACGCAGATCTCGGGACTTCCGGCGTTAACAGAAAACACTGCTCACAACGGGTCAGAAGTCCGTGCGTGCAAGTCAGTGTCGGAACTCCGAGCAAACATCGGGACTTCCGACGTACACAGTTAAACAAGCAGCCAGCACCTCTGATGCCGGGACTCCCGACGGGTCAAGTTAGTGTCGGAACTCCCGGCAAACGTCGGGACTTCTGATCGTCAGTACTTCCGACGAGCGTCGGGACTTCCGACGAGCACAGACAGTCAGCCAGTCAGAAGCATAGGTGCCGAGACTCCCGGCTTAGGTCGGGACTTCCGACCGTCGGGAGTTCCGACTTATGTCGGGACTTCCGACACCGACAGTCATAGAAAAAATATTCTATGTGCTCGTGAAGTGCTAGAATGTCCTAATTTTTATTTAATTATTATGCTTGAGCACTCTATCTTCCTCAGACCAAATAACTTTGCATCCCTCTTTATAGTATGGCGGATCCTAAACTCAAAAACAAAATTAAAACCTTTGGAGAGCATTTTGAGTTCGTCCGCCTTTTTAACTTCAAGAATTGAGGGATACCATTTCATCTTTATCAACTCTTTGAATCTTTCATAGGACTAATAGCTGAGATATATTTCATTTAGATTACATTAGTCCCTAATTTGGATGTCATCAATACACCAAAACCCACATAGGGGGCAAATGCACTTTCAATTAGCGACATGATCATGACCGCCAACCAGTACGCCGACGCCGAGGTGCGCTTCAACGAGGATGCAGGCACTCATCGCCCAACTCATCGCAGCGACGATCGCCCCGACGACCGGCACCACAACGACTGTCGCTACGACGACCGCAGTCATCATCGGGACAGTGGCCATGATCGGCTAGAAGGCTCCAAGTCTGGTCAATATCGCTGCCGCCGACCAGACCATATCATCGCCGCTGTTGATGAGCCTCGAGCCAAGTGCAACTACGACGAGCAATACAAGAAGATCCTCGATGGCCTGTTCCCTCTCCACAAGAATGCCAAGCATAAGATGAAGGATTGCCTCAGCTTGGCTAAGGAATTCTAGGCCAAAAAGCTGGACGACGACAACAACAACGGCGCCGGAGGCCACCGACCACCTGGGGGCAATAACAATGCCTTCTAGGATCATGACAAGGTGGTCGGCACCATCTTCGAGGGCCTCGCCTCCACCGAGTGTAGAAGAGAATGGAAGCTCGCCGCCCGTCGGGTGCTTGCCGTCACTACGGAAGATGTCGCCGCCAACCCTAGCTATCGCCCTTGGTCTGAGGCCCCCATCACCTTCCACAGGGCCGACCAGTGGGCGGATATCCCTTACACGGGGCGTTTCCCCCTCGTCCTCGATGCAACTGTCCAGAAAAGTGCTTTTTAGAAAAGTGCTCGTTGACGGTGGGAGCGCTCTGAACCTCCTCTTCACCGAAGCCCTAAAGGAGTTGGGCGTCGGGATAACAGATCTCACACCCTCAGACTCCTCATTTTGGGGTGTCATACCTGGCAGGGCATCCAAACCACTTGAAGAGATCACCCTACTAGTACAGTTTGGCACAGCAAGCAACTACCACATCGAGCACATCAACTTCTACGTCGCTGACTTCAACACCGCCTATCACGCCATACTTGGTCAGCCAGCTCTGGCCAAGCTCATGGCTGTACCGCACTACGCTTATCTGGTGCTAAAGATGCCTTCGCCTACAGGAATCCTGGCCCTGCGGGCCAACCTCTCCATCGCCTACGCCTGCGAGATAGAGAGTCTCGCCCTCGCCGAAGCTACTGACCTCTCCATCCAGATGGCCAGTGTGGTCACCGACGCCAAGACGGTGCCTGCCGACGACCTGGAGATCCCATCATTGGAACCACCTCACGCCTCCGCCAAGTCCAAAGAAACCAAGGAAGTCGGCCTCGGCCTCAATGACCCCTCCAAGACCGTGAAGATTGGGGCTCACCTCGACCCCAAATAGGAAAGCGCGCTCATCTCGTTCCTACGCGCCAACGCCGACGTGTTTGCTTGGAAACCTGCAGACACGCCGGGGGTACCACGGGAGAAGATCGAGCACTCCTTGAATATCTCACCGACCACCAAACCGATCAAGCAGAAGTTCTGACGATTCGCGCCAGACAAGAAGGAGGCTATTAGGGTAGAAATAAAATGGCTCCTAGCTACCGGATTCATAAAAGAAGTGTATCATCCTAAGTGGTTAGCAAACCCTGTTCTCGTTGAAAAAAAGAATAAAGAATGGAGAATGTGCGTTGATTACACTGATCTTAACAAACGCTGCCCTAAAGACCCTTTGGGTCTGCCTCGAATAGATGAGGTTGTAGACTCCACCGCCGGCTATGAACTGCTCTCCTTCCTTGACTGTTACTCCGGCTATCACCAGATTTCCCTTAAGGAAGAAGACCAGATCAAGACATCGTTCATCATGCCTTTTGGTGCGTACTGCTATATCGCCATGTCCTTCAGACTCAAGAACGCCAGGGCGACCTACCAAAGGGCAATCTAGATGTGCCTCGATCAATAGATCGGCCGTAATGTCGAAGCTTACATCGACGATGTGGTCGTCAAGTCCAAACCCGCCGATAATCTCATCCCGACCTCAAAGAAACGTTCGCCAACCTAAAAAGCTACCGATGGAAGCTGAACCCTTCAAAGTGCATCTTTGGAGTTCCGTTCGGTATACTCCTAGGCTACATCGTCAGCACACGTGGCATCAAACCCAACCCCGACAAGGTCTCCGCCATCACCAACATGAAACGACCAACATGCGTCAAGGATATATAGAAGCTTACAGGTTGCATGACTGCTCTCAGCCGCTTTATATCGCGCCTCGGTGAAAAGGGACTACCTTTCTTCAAACTCCTCAAGGCCTCCGAGCGCTTTTCCTGGTCGGAGGAGGCGGATACAACTTTCGAGCATCTCAAGTTGTTTTTAACAAAGCCTCCGATCATGACGGCGCCCGGACCAGATGAAACTCTACTGATCTACATCGTCGCCACTTCTCGCGTCGTTAGCATAACTATCGTCGTCGAACACGAGGAGGTCGGGCATGCCTATAAGGTGAAACGCCTGGTCTACTTCTTCAGCGAGGTCCTTAACGAGCCCAAGACTCATTATCCTCAAGTTCAAAAGCTGTTATATGCTATCTTGATCACGTCACGCAAGCTCCATCATAACTTCGAGTATTACAAGATTGTCGTGGTCACCGTGTTCCCTCTAGGAGATATTCTCCACAACAAAGAGGCCAACGGCCGCATCATCAAATGGGCTGTCGAGCTCGGCACTTACTCCATCAAATTCAGAAGCAGGCCTACCATCAAGTCTCAGGTGCTTGCTGATTTCGTCACTGAGTGGACCAAGATTCAAGAGCCCATCGCCGCTACTTGCCCCGAGCACTGGGTGATGTACTTCGACGATGCCCTCAACATCAACGGTGCTAGTGCGGGCATTATGTTCATTACGCTAACCAAGGATAAGCTCCGATATGTTCTCCAAATACATTTTCCAGCCTCCAACAACGCCGCTAAATATGAAGCGTGTCTCCACGGACTCCGTATAGCCGTTGAGCTCGGCGTCAAATGCCTCATGGTATACGGGGACTCCGCGCTGGTCATCAATCAGCTCAATAAAGACTGGTCCTGCTCCAATGACAAGATGGATGCCTATTATGCCGAAATTAGGAAGCTTAAAGGGAAATTCTACGGTATCGAGTACCACCACGTGGTACGAGATCAAAATCAGCTCGCCGACCACCTATCCAAGTTAGGCTCCTCTCACGCCGCGATTCCGTCGGGGGTCTTCATTCAAGATGTTTTGGTGACATCCATTAAAGAAGAGAAGGAAGTTCAAGAGACTCCCCACGAGCGGTGGTACTTACTTACGGTACCTTCGTCGGTCGATTGGAGGAATAGTTCATTAGGTACCTCACCAGCGCCGAAGTACCCGTCGACAAGACTGAAACCAAATGCCTAATCCATTGAAGCAAGCATTACGTGCTGGTGGATGGCAACCTGATGAGGAAAAGTGCCAAGGAGGGGATACTGTAGAAATGCATCACCCAAGAAGAGGAAGTGAAGCTACTTCTCGAAATTCACTCTGGTTCCTGTGGCAACCACGCGGCCTCGGGAAACATGGTCGGCAAAGCTTTTCGAGCTGGTTTGTATTGGCCCACGGCCATCTCCGATGCAGAAGACCTCGTCTGATGTTGGGAAGGATGTCTATTTTTCACCAGGCAAATACATGTGCCGGCACAAGAACTGTAGACCATCCTAGCTTCCTGGCCTTTCGCATACTGGGGACTGGATATGATTGGGCCTTTTCAAGCTAGGACCAGGTGGTTTCCGGTACATGTACATCACCATCGACAAGTTCTCCAAGTGGATCAAGTATAAACCGCTTGTCTGGGCTACGGCAAAGAAGGCAGTCGAGCTTTTCAAAGATATCGTCCCTAGATTCGGTCTCCCGAACAGCATTAGCACCGACCTCGGAACCACGTTCACTTGTCATCATTTTTGGGACTTCTACGAAGACCAATGCATCTCCGTTAAATACGTCTCTATTGCCCATCCTAGAGCCAACGGCCAGGTCGAACGGGCGAACGGCATGATCCTTGATGCCCTTAAAAAGAGGCTATATCAGAAAGAAGAAAAGCATCCGAGCAGATGGCTCAAAGAGCTACCAGTTGTGGTCTAGGGACTGCGCACTCAAGCTAGTCACAGCACCGGTGTGTCTTCATATTTCTTGGTCTATGCCTCAAAAGCCATACTACCAGTGGACATTGCCTTCTGAGCACCTAGGGTACAACATTATGATGAAGAGCAAGCCACTGCTGTTCGGACAAAGGACATCGATAGGGCTGAGGAAGAACGTCTAATCACCTGCGTTCGCACAACCAAATACCTAGAAGGCTTGCAAAGGTACTACAATCACAATATCAAAGGTCGTTCATTTGCTATCGGCGACCTTGTTCTCCACAGAAACCAAAAAACTGAAGGGATGCAAAAGCTTTCCTCCCCCTGGGAAGGGTCTTACGTCGTCATGGAGGTTACCCGACCAGGGTCTTATCGGCTATGTGACTTGGACGGAATCGATATCCCCAATTCATGGAACATTGAGCACCTTATCCGTTTCTATCCTTGAAATGCTCTAGTTATGTATTCTCCACTCCATGATGAATAAAGTTTTGGTCGCCATAATTTGTCTCCATTTTTTCTCCAATATGATTTAATCTCCACTTACGGTCACCGAGCTCTAAGCTACTCCTTAACGAACTCCAATACGAGATTGCCATAACTGCTCCATCGCGTTTCTCCATATCTCCAACATGTTATCGCCATAAAACACTCCGCCACATTTCTCCATATCTCTAAAATGTTTCACCGACCACCGAGCAGCACACGTTCTATTCTATGCTTTATGGAGAAGACCCAATCTCTGATCTCTCCCTACACATGTTACAGGCTCCACGCTCTGTATTATGGGTGGTCGGCTGCGGTTCCTTGGTCACACCTATTCCTCCTACACGTGCACGGGCTCTGTGCTCAACATTATGGACTATGGGCTAGCCAAGGCCGAGAGCTTAGTGAAGAACTAACTGCTCGGATGCCACTTATACTATGTTTATATCCAAGTTATTTTGCCAACCGCCGAGCAGCACACGTTCCATTCTGTTCTCTATGGAGAAGACCTAGTCTCCGATCTCTCCCAACACGTGCTATGGGCTCCGCGCTCTGCGTTATGGGTGGTCGGCTGTGGTTCCTTGGTCATGCATGTTCCTCCTACACATGCACGGGATCTGCGCTCGACATTATGGACTATGGCCTAGCTAAGGCCAAAGAGTTCAGTAACGAACTAACTGCTCGGACGCTACTTATACTATGTATAATTGCGTTAGGGTTAATACTACAACGATTTTTTCACCGCAATACCAGAAAACTGCATAAACATGCACATGTCAGCATTTATACATATACATAAATGTCTATCTACGCCCTTGCGCGTTTTAACTACTCTATTCAGTTATTACAGCATGTTCTCCGAGCAGATTATCAGGCTTCTCCATCACCATCCGTCTCGCCGAACAGGTCGATGTCATCGGCCAGCTTCTTCGCTGTGTCTTCCACCTCATCCTCCAGCTGCTGGTGCTCCACCTCGCCCATCCCTCCGACAAATCCGGCCCCTATCGCCTGAAGGTCAACGGCTGGGTAGTGGGACCGGACCACTGCAAGGGTGTGAGTAACGGCGGTAACAATGGCATCGTGGTTGAAGCTCTTGAAGTTCTCCCACGCCGCCTTGCACCTCTCGATGATGGTGTCCGAACGCGGTGGCCTGCCGTTGGACTGAGGAGCCACCTCTAGGTCGATGCAGTCGAGCACCGGTTTTACTCCGGCGACTACGGCATCGAACTTGTTCCTTTGGGTCCTGACCTCCTGCTCCAGCACATCAAACTGTGACTTGACCCTCCGATGGTAGTCTGCAAGCATTACAAGGTTCCATCAAGCAAGGAAACTACTTCAACAGTAACTCCGACCAGGAAGTACTCACCCTTCAACTCCTCGCCCAGTTTATCTGCTCGCCCTGACTCCTTCGCCTTCTCCTCTCGGAGTTGCTCGACATTTTGGCGCAGCTGGCCGAGCTTCGCATCTTGCTCTACAAGCACAACGATCGTCAGCAACAATAATACTTCACCAACGCCAAGCAATTTCACCGATCCACCATACCTTTCTTCTGCTCGGAGACTTTCCGTAGTTGCTCGGACTTGGTCTTCAATTGCTTGGAAGCACCCGTCAGCTGCTCGGACTTGCCCTGCAGCTACTCGGACGCGGTCGCTAGCTGCTTGGATAGGATGCCCTTCTGGTATTCTAGGTCCCACGCATTGGACTCAGCAAGGTCTCGCTCATGCTGGGCTCGCTGGATGTTCTTCTCCATAAGGTTCATCGCCTCCTTGAGTTTTTCATTCTCCTCGGCGAGGGGCACCATCCTCTTCATTAGCTGGCGGCGCTGCTCGGCAGTCCGAGTTATCCCCTGCAAATGCACAATGACAATGACAAACTCCGATCTCCAACATCAAAGACGAGCACTCCAGATGCAATACTAACCTTGATTTGTTTCATCACTCCGGCAAGGGCGGACTCTAGTCTCCTCAGCTCCCTGGTGGTGTCCTCCTCCTCAACAACCACCACCTCATCGCCGTGTTTATGGAGGATTCTGACAACTTGGGTTCGAGATTCCTCACGTTCGATCTCTTCCACCTTGTCCTCCTCCACCGCACTGGAGGCACCACCGGGGCTCCGTGGTCGGACAACAGGTCCGATCATGCCCGTCGACGCCTCATGGAGCGCCGCTTTGCTCCTCGGGCACTATAGGTGCTCTCGACTCCGACGTGGCATCAGCGACTCCAGCCTCCGCTCCCAAACACCCGGCGGCTTTTCGCCAAGGCCGAGGACCATCACCGACCCGTCCTTCATCGACGCCAATCTTTCGCCGCCACCAAGTTCATCAAGCCAGCGGTGGTTGACTCCTCCACCACCGGCTGCCGCAGCACCCGGGACTCGGGGCGGAGCCACCGCATTGCCTCCGCCTGGGACCAGCCCTCGGCTGCTTGTTAGTTTGGACGGGTGGGGTCAGATCCTCCGCACGCCTCGCGCTACATCAGACCAGCTTGTCACTCACCAAAAGAGATAAGGATACAATAACAAAATAATTCCAAGGCAAGGATACTTATGTGTCGGCCTACCGGTACACTTTTCTAAACCGGCGCTGCCTACCAGAGCCCCCAGCCGTGGCCTTGGGGTCGATTCCTGCGCCTTGGGGTAGAGGTCACACGGTCTCCGCCGTCAGCCTCTCCTCCACCCGCCGCTCCAAGACTTACCTCGCCTACTGCTCGGGGACTCCCTTTGCTTGCTACGTGGGAACTCCTGTCACTTCTTTGCTTTGTACTCCTTCCCTTCCTCCAATCGCCCCTCCATGAGCGTCTTTGCTGGAGGGGCGCCTTAGTGCTCGGTGGAGGAGCCACTGGCACTTCGTCGTCATCTGACCACTCGGACATCGCGGCGCTCCACGTCCGAGTGGCTCGGTCACCGCCAAGCGAGATGCTGCCGGGCTTGAGGGGAGCGGCACCTGCCGTCTTTCTTTTCTTCTAGGCCGGCTCGTTTGCCACTGCCCTCTTCCCCCGGACTTTCTCTGACATCGGGGATGGACTCTCCGTACGACCAGCGTTCGTGCCTCTAGACTCCGACGAGACGTTGATGACTCCCTCCTCAGGCTATGTTGGTGGTCGGGCATCTATTGCCTGCAGCCAATCGTCCCTCGGCACGCCTGAGAAGTACACCGCTCTTTCCTGCGAATGGATCTTCGCATAAGTGAATCAGTCCACTGCTCGGCAACAACAAAGGATAAAAAGCATCAGGAACACACAATTACGATATTTACCTGATGAGGTAGATTCTTGCAGTGAAAGGGTCACGTCTGCCCTGGCAAGTTGAACGAGGCAAGTGGAGTGAATAGCTCTGCGGCCCGCTCCTACACAACGTCCCATGATAGCATCTCCGTCCTCTCCCGGGTACCGTCGGTCTCCACCTTGAACTCAAATGCTGCGTGGGCCCTCTCCTTGTAGGGATGGACACGACGCACTATGAAGCTCGCCGCCACTAGTCCACCGTTGGTCTTCACGCCCTTTATTAAGCCAAGGAGCTCCCTTACCTGCTCCATATCAGTACCGCTTGGTTTCTCCAACCAGCTTTTCTGGCTCTCCGGGATGTGGTCGGCATAGCAGCGGATGGCGGGGTGGCTCTGCTTTATGTAGAACCACCTGGCATTCCACCCCTTCAACAAGGTGTTCAGTGGCACAGTAAGGTACTCGCCCGCCATTCCATCGCGCAGCTGAAGATATACGCCGCCAACCACCTTGGAACCACCGCCACCCTTCTTCTTCAGCCAGAATAGGTGACGGAAGAGGTTGAAGTGGGGAAGGATTCCGAGATACGCCTCACAGAAATGGATGAAGATAGATATGTGCATTATGGTGTTTGGGTGGAGGTTGCACAGACTAACTCTCCAGAACTCCAACAAATCCCTCAAGAGCGGATGAACAGGAAAACCTAATCCGCGCCAAAAGTAGTCCTCAAACACTACAGCTTCGTCGGTATGAGGCATTAGGAAGGGCTCACCGAGGGTCGGCCGCCATCCGGCGGTGATGCGGTCAGGAAGAACGCCCGCCTACAACAATCTGTTGAGCTCCGCCTCCCCCGTGCGTGATGGCGCCCACTCTTCATCACGCCTGGCTTCGGCACTCACCTTCTTTGGGCTCGCCTTCTTTGGGTTCACAGCTCCCCTCTTCGGCACCAACTCTCAGATCCGGATTGGGGCTGGCGGCGGAAGCGCGTGCGGCTATTGGAAGCGTGAGGGTTGACGAGGAAGATGAAATGGCAAAGTGGCAACGATGGGAGCACGAGGTGCGGCGGCACAGATATAAAGCACTCCCTCCACCTTTTCGCATTCAAGGGTTTCTGGGAAATCGCTCCCATGATTGGCGCCTCTCCGAATTCTCCGCAACAGCAAGCTGGGCCGTTACCTGGGCTTTCGCACAACAGAAACCCGTATCGCCCATTTATCTCCGCAATTTGTTACGACTCGCTGAATATTCATCGACTTCTCCGCCAACCGTTACGGCTCAGTAATTACTACTGTACAACCATTACTCCGGTATTTTCTCCGCAATTTGTTTTCTCCAAGATTTCCTCTCGTGGCTCAGGGACTGCGTCAGCATTACGTCTTGGTTCCTCACCTGTAGCACCCAGTTTTAAAGGCAAAACCAGATACACACTATATGTGAGCCCAGGAAGTCAAATCTCACATATAGCCACAAATAAGGGTAATATCAAGAGACAATACTTACTACATAACATATTAGTAAAAGAAAAGTACCCTTAGAGTATAGACAGCGGAAAGTCGACTCCAATCTTCAGGCAAAGACTCCAAATCCACAGGGACGACTGACTGGTTGACCACAACCCTAACTCCTCCAAACCAGCAATCTAGTACCCATCCGATATTTTTATCCAAAGTATAGAAAAATAAAGCAAACATAAGTACATGTCGTACTTAACAATTATATCATGGGGTTCATGAGGCTCAAAAGGCTGATACTGGTTTACTGCGATTAGCTTTAATAAGTCATCTTTTTAAGCAACTGAGTGTCAAAGAATTTATCATTCCCATAAACACATGATCAGGTAAACATGAATAATGTATAGCATAAACAATTAATCTTTAGAACCATTATCCATTAGTGATAATCTCTATTTCATAAGGGTCCAAGGCCGCTCGTGTCCGTGAGCACGGCTGTTATAACAGTTTTACACTCTACAGAGGTTGTACACGTTCACTGTGAGTCGTGATTTACCCGTTTGCCCGAGGTAGCTAATCTCTTGACCTACTTCCAAGGAAGGCCGGCAGGGTTCACTATGAAGCCTTTCAAAGGATTCGTCTAACAAGTTAGGGCCGCTAGGCTTATGTGGCCCATCTCTAGGAGTGGCACGCGTGGGCATCGCAGCACGGTACACACTTCCCAGCAGCAAAGGAAACATACCCTGCGCCTTAAAGGTAACCACTAACAAGCTAGAAAAGATCCTCATATTGAGCTAAAGCCAGAGCCATATGTCCCTCACAGCTGTACTATAAGTCTCGGATGATCGCTTACAGATAAGTCCTTAGGGAGAGGAATCTAAAGCATATAAACACTCCAGCCCCCTGTTTCCATGTTACTAAAAAGTCATGTTTTAATGTTTATTGCATATACCATTAGTCAAGTTACAAGATCATGGTTTTGATTAAGCACTAGCAAAAACTACCCAATGCAATATCCCAAAGGTATCAAGGTACAAGTTATCAAATATCTAGGATATCCTTATTGGCAACAAGGTAGACACATGCAATATAAATTAAGTGTTTAAATGTGAATAGGTAACAAGGATGGTCCCATGCTATACTTGCCTTAACTTGCTTTTCCCCCAAAGCAATATGCTCAAAAGCCTTTAGTATTCCACTTTCAATCTTCTGCTTCCAATTCTTAGCTTCTAGTCTTCAGAGAACTGATTCTTAATCACCACGTAAACCTCACCGATTGACTGAACCATATATCACCACACAAACATCCATACATGGCATACACATAAGAATATATGAGAACAATACATCAATCATAGAAAAATAAGTAAAAGAGTTTGAAACACGATTCTACGCATCGTTATGGACACACAGTCGCGAGATGCACGCTAATCGAAGCTACGGTTCAAAAGTTACAACTACCGAGAGATTTGCTTAATACGTGGAAAACAAAGCTATAGGCTTCGTTTATGTTAACCATATAAATTCATATAAGATATTTTATAAATAATATAGATTAAATTAAGTCAATTCTTAGATTTGAATTATAAAACTAAAGTGAAACAAATCATATTTTATGTATAAAATTCAGTTGCACAATCATTAATTAAGATTAAACTATGATTTTTATGAAATAGTAATATACTAAACATTATTACTAATGCGTGGATTTCGTCGTTATGAAACTAACGCAACTTGAATGGACTATTTCGGAATTAAATGAATAAGTTATGATTTAAACAAGTTTTCCTTTAATTAAATAATAGATTAAACCTACCCTTGAATTTGAAATATTGGAAACACGCCTAACAGTTATATAAACATATAGAAAACGTAAATACGACCCTAATGCAATTCGAACGGGTCAAATCGGACTTCAAACGCAAAAGTTATAGCCTAAATAAATCGAATGGCAAAACTGTAAATAACTAAAACGTATTTTTTGTAACCAATCGGGCAAAATACGCTTTTAAAAGAAGAAAGCGTAAACTGTGAAATGCGTAATGGACTGCGGGTTCTATTTTGAATAAACCGAGGGGCTCTTCTAAAAAGCAGCCATGCGAAGGGGTATCGGGGATTCTGGATCGTCGGATTGGATTTGAACGGCGGTGATTTGATCGCAGGGGGGAAAGGAATAGCCGGCGGCGACTACAGTGTTCGGCCCGACGGCCAGCTCGCCGGTGTCCGCGGTTCCGGCGACTCCGGCCATCCCGAGACAAGACAAATTCATTGGAATGATCTACAAGCGCTTGCGAAGTCGCTAGGTTACCAAAACGGGAACGGGGAGATCGTCGGGGTGGCGTTCCCCGCGGTGGCGCCATGGCTGGTGGTTTGGAGCTCGCCGACACGGAGTTCTAGCACGCTATTGGACGAACAGAGCGCATGGGTAGGACGAGTGGCTCACCGAGATTCTTATTGAGGTGGTCGCGGCGTCCGAGAGGCTTCGATGGGGCGGGTCGACGGCGGCGGCGACGTCTGGAGAGAGAGGGAGGTGCGGGTGAGTTGTAATCCGGGCAAAACAAGGTCAAAACACAAAATCGGTGATACCTACAGGCGCGGTGAAACAAGGCAAAGCTCGAGGTCACGTTGGCATCGAGGTTTGCGCTCGGGAGTGGAGGATTCACCGGCGGCAGTGGCAAGCTTTGAGCGCGGACTAGAAAAGGGAGAAGAGGGGGTTCAGCTCGGCTTTATAGGCGGGCGGCTGCAGCGTACAAGGAAGGGGAGTGGGGCGCGTTGATTGATTGCCTTCCATACGGGCAATTTCCATGTGGCGCGGTGGACCGGCGACTTGCCATCCGTGGCGCGCCATCGGCGGGGGAGAGAAAGGAAGGAGCGCGAGGAAGAAGGAATGGGACGCGGCGCTGACGAGCGGGTCCCGGCTTGCAGCGAGGGAGAAGGGGCTTGCGGGCGCATGCGGGCGTCTGACGGCGTGGGGCCAGGAGCGCAGTGAGGGAGAGGGGAAGAGCGCGTGCAGCGGCGAAGGCCGAAGCGGCTGCAGCGCCGAGCTGGGCCGCGCGGAGTGGGCCGATGCGGTGCAGGCCGGTGCGCGGGAGAAGGAAGAAGGGCGCACGGGCGACGCGCGAGCTGGGCTGCCGAGCGGGCCAAAGCCGGGAAAGCGAGAAAGATGGGAAGGGAAGGGAGGCGGGCCGCCAGCGGTGGGCCGAGGCCGAGAAGATGAGGGAGGAAAAGGGCCGGTTCCTTGGCTGGGCTGGAAAATGAAGAATAGAAGTTTTTCAAATTCAAATTCTTTTCTAATTCTAGTTTTCAAATCTAAGACAAATTCCAATCAAATTCAAGTATGTTTTCAAATATATTTCCCTATAAAAAAATGGACAATTTTGTTAGGCTTTCCAAGATAAATTTTATAACTTTAAAAACACTTTTATTTTCTAATTTTCTTTTCTTTTATTTCAAAGTCATTTTCAATTTCATTTCAAAAGCATTTTAACCATTTTGACTTTCCAATTAAAACCACTCAACCAAATAAAATCCAATGCAATGGCATGTATGCTCAAACATGTTGCTACCTTATGATGTATTTTAATTTAATGAATTTTTTTATTTTCCTATATTTCATGTGCACAAAATTCATAAATAATTCATTTTAGCTCTATTTCAAAAGAGCCAATTTTTAGGGTGTTACATCACCGCATTGGGGATTTTCTTCTGTTGACTGCTGTTTTTGACCCTGGCACCACGTGACCACGTCACCTACTATCAGGCTCAGGGACTAAATTGGCACACTTTACCTTGCGATGAATGTGCTTTTTTCTCATTTCGGGGCTACGTTCGGGGACTGGCCGCCTGCTCAGCTAGTTTTTTACTTTTCTTTTACTTTGGACCCTGGCACCACATGACTACGTCACCTACTGTCAGGCTCGAGGACTAAGTGGGCACACATCACCTCACGGTGAGTGTGTTTGCTTTATTTTGGAAGACTCCGCGCCCCTTGAAGCTGAAGAAGACTATCTTCCTTTCTCGTGGTCGGACTCTAAGTGGGCACACTTGGTCCACTGCGAAGAAATTTTTTATTCTGAACTTGAGCTTCTTACACCCTTATGGCAAGCCGTACTTGGGTTACACTGCTCGGCGACGGTTCACACTACTCGGCGGCGGTTCACGCTACTCGGCAACTGCTCGGTAACTCATCACTATGGTCGGACCATGAGTTTGACTGCTCGGCTTTGGTCGCACCTGCTCGGACAAGCTCAAGACGGCATTGCACAACGGGTACAAGGCGCTCGGGGACTAGCTGTGGGGGGTACGACCCTGGATACCCATGGCAGACCACATGGGTTGCGCCCCCAGGGGTGGCCCATCCAACAAGACGAAGCCTTGCGGGACACGACCCTGCTCAGCGCCTCTCGCAAGACACCAGGAAGATATCTTAAAGATACTACGAGATCTGTTAGTATACATATGATCCCATGATTACTGTAATCTGTTATTACTTTTCGGTTATCTACTAGATCTAACCGACTTGTAACCCTACCCCCGGACTATATAAGGCGGGCAGGGACCCCTCCAAACTCACGCAATATCATACGATAGCCAATACAATCCAACAGACAATAGGAGCAGGGCATTACGTCATACTAATGGCCTAAACCTGTCTAACTCGTTTGTCTCTGTTGCCTTCTTGTTCTTGATTACACACCTCTCTGCTAATCAATCTACCTTTGTGGGATACCCCTCGAAGGACTGTCGACGATATTCTATCGACAGAGAGAGAGAGAGCGGGGGGGAGGATTGTTTCTTAGATAAGAAACTATGTCTACACAAGAGATGTGATAGGTAGATAACGGAGAAAGAAGACATGATTGGACAAAAAAATATTACTGTTTTGATTGAATTTTACTGTTTTCACACTCCTACATAAACGAATTTTAAAAGTGGCTCATTTTTTCTAGGTGTGATTCACTTAGAAAGCTTCTTCTAATGAGACGGGGCTGTGATGTAGCTTATGAACTGCATACAAAATAATTTTTACGGGCTCATCCATGTAAATCAATTTTTTGAGATGATTCACTTAGCAAGCCGGCATTGAAGATGTGTCCAATTTCCAGAGGGGTTTAAACCACCCATAAAAATACCACTTTTAGAGGTTGTTTGCAATACAAATTGTCTGAAAATGAGTATATTTTCAGAGACGGTCAACCGCCTCGAAATCAATCTTTTCCTAAAAGAGCCGCCAGACAAAGTAAATTTGTAACTTTTTCAAAATGAATTAGGATTAATATGAACTTTCTATCAAAGTTGTAGATCCCGCAAAATCTACAACTTTTTAGTCCATGATTTTTGATTTGAGATTGTTTTGATGCCCAAATATTCAAATGAAATATTTAGGTTTTCAAATTAAAATTTTGAATCTTTTAAACTATCTCGGTGAAAGGTCCCACTTTTGGCTAGAGGGGGTTGAATAGCCTCTTAAAAATTTCTACAACGACACTAAGACAAATGATTAGTCAATAAGATGGCGAATCAATTTTGCACTAGTACTATACACGGGGTTGCAAGCCACCTACCCAATTCTATTTTCTATGATCTCTAGTATATCACAACAAAGCTATGTCATTAATATACACCTAGGTGATCAATCTAGTGAGTAATACAATTAAATGATACACTATCTAGTCTTAACTACCACTAGCTCTATTCAAGTGAATGTATAATGAAATACAAGAGAATGGCTTTTCAACAAATGCAACTACTTGAGCAGCAGTCATTTTGCTGCAAAATGCATTGGTACACGATAATGATATTTGGGGTACACTTGGGGATCAACTCTTTTTTACTCAACCAAAGTCTATAGACATTTGATTGGTCACACTCAAATTGATCCTGCCTTCAAATGGCTTTGGAGAAGTCAATGCCAACCAAAGCACAAGGTGATCTTTTGGTTACTAATCAAAAATAGACTTAGCACAATAAATTTGCTAAGAAGGAGAAATATGAACTTAGATTCCTATAATTGTGAAATATGTAGCTTGGCGATTGTGAAATAAACCATAGAGCATTTGTTTCTTCACTGCCCTTTTGCTAAAACAATCTTTGGGGATCCTCAACACTGGATATTCAACGACAATGCTAACCTACCATTTGTTGTTTCAAGGACTTTCAAAGATCGATTGCTTTTTATGGTGGCGATAAATCTCTCATGAAATTTGGACAATTTGGACAGCAAAAACAAGATTGATTTTTGAAGGGATGCAGATGAATATCCAAGGCGCAAAGATTTCTTCAATAAGGAGATCTTAATGGTCACGCATACCAGTGAAGCCAAGTTTAAGCCCAAATTTGATCAATGGATATCAAGTCTGAACTAGCAAGCTTTGCTCTAGCGATCCTCATTTTTTGTTTCTTTTTTTGTTTCTTAATCTGTTTGTTTATACTGTACTCTTGTATTTCCCTTTCTACGGTTTAATAAAGTTTATCGCGATTCATTAAAAAAATATTATGCACTAAAGAATGAATGAATCTCTAATATGAAATAGGCTCCTCGTATGGTGTGGCGTGGCGATAGGAAGGCTTAATTTCATTTCATTCATTCATTCATTCATAATATTTTTACCTCATAGATTCTTTTTAAAAAAGAAAAAGGGAAATACAATAGTATTTCAGCAAAACAAACTACCTAGCTAATTAAATTAAATTGAGGATTTCAGCAAAGCGCTAGTTCGAGCTTTTTTTTCCATTGATCAAATTAGTACATTAAACTCGATCAATCAGTGTTCATCCAAATCCTTGTAGTCGGTGAGAGAAAGAGGTGCACTGCGGATATTCATCTCGCATCCCTTCAAAAAACAAGTTTTTCTTGAAGCCAAATTGTCCAAATTTCATGAGAATTATCGCGACCAAAAAAGCAACTCGATCTTTGAAATCAAACAACAAATTCTAGGTTAGCATTGTCCGAATATCCAACTTTGAGGATCCCAAAGATTGCTTAGCAAAAGGGTAGTGCATCGGAACCAGTGGCGATGATGGTCTAAGGTTTTTCTTCCATGCGGCGTCGCGCTACATATTTCACAATTATAGGAATCCAAGTTCATATTTCTCCTTTTAGCAAATTTAATATGTCGAGTCTATCTTTGATTAGTAACCAAAAGAACACATTGTGCTTTGGTTGGCATTGACTTCTCCAAAGTCATTTGAAGGCGTGATCAATTTATGTGACCAATCCAATGTCTATAGACTTTGGTTGAGGAAAAAGAGTTGGTCCCCAAATATAGCCCTAAATATCATTATCGTGTACCAATGCATTTTGGCAAAACATCGCCAAGTAGTTGCATTTGGTCAAAAGCCAATTGAGATAGAGGTAAGCTCATTTGTTGAAAAGCCAATTGAGATAGAGGTAAGCTAAAAGGTTAGTTGTGCACGGTTACTCATGTGTGGGCCTTCTCCACTGTGATCGAGCATTCTTTGCAAAGGAAAACAGTTCTAGCATATTTTGGCTTAGAGGGTTACCATTCCAACTGTCATTCCAAAGCATACAGGTTTTCCCATTTTTAATTTGGACACTTTGCCAAGTTCTTTATATTTTTGCGCGAAGTTTAGGCACAATCTCCACCAAAAGATCCATTTCGGTGTGATTTGGAAGCTTCCCGTTCTTGTAATGTTTTTCCCATACTAATCTGCGCCTAGGAAATGTCCAACTTTGTTGAAGAATTTGTGGAAGTTTTTTAGGAGAAGGGCATCATTACATTTACCAAGGTCAATAAACCATAGACCCCTCATCCTTGGGCTTACTGCACCACTTTCCAAGCTACTTTAGGAGGTTTCTTTGCATTCAGATCAAAGCCTCACCAGAGGCAATGTTTTCTAAACTTATCAATTTGTTTGACAAATGACTTTTAGGAGAGAAAGGGTGCACATGTAAAAGTTGGAATTGAGGTGAGGACTGCATTAGTAATCCAAAGTCTTCCACTTGAGACAAAAACATAGAAGTACCGCCAACCTTCTCACACTTGTTTACCAATGGTAGAAAATCTTGGACCAATTGGTTTAGTTAATCCAAGTGGCAAGCCCAAGTAAGTGAAGGGCAAGGTTCCTTTAGAACATCCAAAGGTTACGGACGGCATATCCAACATTCCTTCATCCACATTGATGGGAAACATAGTAATACTATCCTTTGTATTACTATATACTAATCTTATATTAAATATTTTGAACCCCAAATGATCTCAAATGAAAAAAGATTTAACTACAAAGTTTCAGCTCTCAAGTCAAGCACTACAACTTTGGTACATAAGTCATAGGTCCACCCGAGATAGTTTAAAAGATTCAAAATTTTCAATTTGAAAAACTAAATATTTCATTTGAATATTTGGGCATCAAAACGATCTCAAATCAAAAAATCATGGACTAAAAAAGTTGTAGATTTTGTCAGGATCTACAACTTTGATAGAAAGTTCATATTAATCCTAATTTATTTTGAAAAAAGTTACAAATTTACTTGCCTCGTAGCTCTTTTCAGAAAAAAAAATGATTTCCAAGGCCTTCAAAAGTGGTATTTTTAAGGGTGGTTTAAACCCCTCCGAAAATTGGACACATCTTTAATGCCGGCTTGCTAAGTGAATCATCTCAAAATATTGATTTACATGGATGAGCCCATAAAAATTATTTTGTAGGCAGTTCATAAACTACATCACAAATTTCGTCTCATTAGAAGAAGCTTTCTAAGTGAATCACACCTAGAAAAATGAGCCACTTTTAAAATTCATTTATGTAGGAGTGTGGAAACAAGTAAAAATTCATTCAAAAGTGTATTAATAAGGGGTATAACACAAGTGATTATCGTCAGATGGCTAAATAGAGGTCCTACCTATTATCACAACTAATAAAAGCGGGATGTAAATCATACTATTATTATGGATAGGAGGGCCCACACTAGTAAGTAACGAAAACGACAAAAAACACTACAACCAAGTTTGAAACCTGCCGTACCCAAAGGCATCGCATTGCAATGCTCTGCTCCTCTCTGGGACTCTATACCGTAAAAATGTAGTTCCTCCATCCACAAATAGGACAACTATAGAATGTGTAAGTTATATTAGCTTAACTTTAATAAAGTTTATAATAAATATTATTGATATTTATAAATCTAACTAGATTTATACTATGAAAATATATCTCATAATTAATCTAACGGCGCTTATCTTGTATCATAAATGTTGATATTTTTATACAACTTTAGTTAAACCTTAAATCATTTGCTTCCTCGAAAAATGACAATGACATCTTTTTGTGGACAGACGGCGTAAATGCTTTACTCATCTCCTTGAGTTTCGATGAATTTTTCAGAATTTATGAACATTTTTTGAACCAGTAAAATAACATTCGAGCTTTAAATGAGCCTCAACAGAAATTTTAAAAATGTAGCACAATAGATTGTTGTTTTCATGTAACATCTCCCAAATTATGTGTTTCGTAAGTGATTCTTTTTTACACTAAAGTAGGTCACTTGTAAGGGCAGTCCCAACCCAAAAACTATGAGGTAGTTTTTATACTTGCCAAATCATGTGCAGACATAGTTTCTTATCTAAGAAACAATGCCCCCCCTCTCGCTCTCTCTCTTTTATTTAATTCCATTACCACATTAATTATCATTTTGCTTAGTTGACATCCTAATTTTTATATATAAAAACCATCCAAGTTTTTAGGTTGGGAGCGTCCTAGGAGCGTATGTGGCTTGAACGAGACTCATCACTTTAATATCGAGGCATAATTATAACATTGTAACTTCCTAAATCAATTGTGAAAGATAATATAAAATAACTCTATAAATTTGAATCTAAATTATGCACATTTACCGTTATAAATAGTGTGATATTTTACAACAGGAAAGGATAAACGAAAGTAGTGAATTTTCAAAAAAAAATCATTCAATGCATGGTGATAAGCTCTTATATATAGCAATTGTAGGGTCAACCTTAGTCAAATCTTCAAATTAGATTATGATTAATATTTAATGTATGCATTTCATATTTGAACTTGCTTATGCACGAGAGTGTTTTTATTATTATTATTATGTTCTCTGTTTGTGTGAAAGTTCAGATAAATTTAAATCTAGATTTTATTTGGAATCTTATTTATAAATAAACCTGTGTTGCTTTTGTGGTGAGCTGCTAGGGGTGAGGAATTGTCATGCTGCAATTTACATCTCTATATATGCTCTGAGATTACAAACTACATAGGCTCGTGTCTATGCTCCTACTAGGCGCTTGTGTACCCAACAGACTCGTGACAATACACACACAACTTTTTTCTTTTTTCACTCATCAAGAGGGATGAAAACGGATCGGATACTGACGGATATCACTCATATTATATTTGTTTTCATATTTCGTTCAATTCGGATTCGGACACGGATAGCGTTCGGATACATATACGAATACTGGATTGACTTCGATTCGGATCACGAATAATGAGTATCGAATACGGTATGAATCGGATTCGGAGAAGGTTCTGGATACAAATATCTATTCGGATATTGAGTAAAAGCAAAGATATATATATATATATATCATACGCATGCAAAACCATTACACCACTCTATGAGTCCATAATCCATCTAGATTAAGCCGAAAGACTAAAGAGTAAAGCAACAAATAAGATAAAGATACAGATACATCATACATCAAACATCATATAAGCACCAATCTTGCGCGGCATGAGTAGAAATAGCCAAGCACATTGCTTCATGGGTCTCATGGAGTCATGGTCATGGATTCAAGATCTACAATCCTTATATAGGCCATTTTTTCATTTTGAGAAAGTTTGAACAACATGTAGTTCAAATTTCACAAGTGTGTGACATAGTTTTAGAAAGTCTGTATGAGATTTAAGAATTTATGACTAGTGTTTGATAAAACTTTCTCAAATGGGAAAATGAGCTATGTAACAATTGTATATCTTGCTGAGATGATCAAACTTGGTATTCAGAGTTTTTTCATCTGAGGTCATTTAGTGTCTCATTTGAGCAAGTTTGACCAAATCAAATTTGGTCAAATGAAAAAACAACACTTTGACTCTAGTATTATGAACTCTAAATGACTTCAAATTGAAAAGTTTTGAATACCAAGTTTGTTCAAATCATCAAGATCTATAATTCTTGTTTTGGTCAACTTTCCATTTGAGATAGTTTGGACGGTTCAAATTTGTGATTTTTAAATTTCGATGCTTACAAACTAATTTTCGGAACCCTAGATTGTCTCAAATTGAAAAGTTTTGAATACCAAGTTTGTTCAGCTCATCAAGATCTACAATCCTTATATAGACTATTTTTTCATTTGAGAAAGTTTGAACAAAATTTAGTTCAAATTTCACTAGTGTGTGACATAGTTTCAGAAAGTCTATATGAGATTCAAGAATTTGTGACTAGTGTTTGATAAAACTTTCTCAAATGGGAAAATGAGTTATGTAACAATTGTATATCTTGCTGAGATGATCAAACTTGGTATTCAGAGTTTTTTCATCTGAGGTCATTTAGTGTCTTATTTGAGCAAGTTTGACCAAGTCAAATTTGGTCAAATGAAAAAACAACACTTTGACTCTAGTATTATGAACTTTAAATGACTTCAAATTGAAAAGTTTTGAATACCAAGTTTGTTCAACTCATCAAGATCTACAATTTTTGTTTTGGTCAACTTTCCATTTGAGATAGTTTGGACGGTTCAAATTTGTGATTTTTAAATTTCGACGTTTGCAAACTAGTTTTCGGAACCCTAGATTGTCTCAAATTGAAAAGTTTTGAATACCAAATTTGTTCATCTCATCAAGATATACAATCCTTATATAGGACATTTTTTCATTTGAGAAAGTTTGAACAAAATATATTTCAAATTTCACAAATGTGTGACATAGTTTCAGAAAGTCTATATGAGATTCAAGAATTTATGACTAGTGTTTGATAAAACTTTCTCAAATAGGAAAATGAGCTATGTAACAATTGTAGATCTTGCTGAGATGATCAAACTTGGTATTCAGAGTTTTTTCATCTGAGGTCATTTAGTGTCTCATTTGAGCAAGTTTGACCAAGTCAAATTTGGTCAAATGAAAAAACAACACTTTGACTCTAGTATTATGAACTCTAAATGACTTCAAATTGAAAAGTTTTGAATACCAAGTTTGTTCAACTCATCAAGATCTACAATTTTATTTTGGTCAACTTTCCATTTGAGATAGTTTGGATGGTTCAAATTTATGATTTTAAATTTTGAATAAATATCCTGGATAATATCCGCTTTTAAATATCCCGGATATATCCGATATTTATCCGGATTATCCGATATCCGGGATATCGATGATATTACATCCGTATTTGATATCCGCCTAAGATATCCGCTTTTAGTATCCGTATCCGAAAAAAAAACCCGGATATCCGAAAAGTAACAATCCGATAAGTGTTCATATTTTTCGATTTAACGACGGTCGAATAAATATCCGTACTGCTTTCATCCATACTCGTCAGCCCCACCCCCTCCACCGTACCAACGTGAATGGGCACCAGTAGGCTGACAACACACATCAATCTCCCACTGCCCCTTCTGTGGACCCTAGCAAACTAGCAACGTGGATACTTCCTCCCCCTCTCTCTCCTAAAATAAAATAGTAAATGTACTTCTAGGATATGGAGGAAAGATTAATGCTACTATAAAATCATATGTGTAACTTTTTCAAAAATAAAAATTAGTACCAACATGTAATGACTACACTTTGAAAATAAAAGAAATACTCCTTCCGTCCCAGAAAAAATACAATTCTAGCACAATGTCATATTTTAATACCTAATTAAGTTTGATCAATTATAGATAAACAATTATCAATGTTTATGATATCAAATAAATATTATTAGATTAATTATAAAATTTATTAACATAATAAATTAATTTGAAGGCATATATATAAATATTATTCACTATAAACTTGAATGTAAACCACCTTTACATGGTTGCTCCGTTCTTTTTGGATGGAGGTATCAGTAAAGTTTTCTTGTATTTAGAGGACCATGATAAGTTAAAAATACTCTTTTAATATGGGATAGTAATTATTTTGGGATAAAAGTAATTGATGCCCTCATCTCTCCGACATAGGAGTTGGAGACTGACGGCACACAGCCCCCACCCCAGATAGTAGGTCCGTGGCAACGTGCCTTTCCACTGAGGGAATATTAGTACTGTGCTATCCGCATGAGTTGGACTGCTGACAGCACAGCCTTTTGCATTGCTCACATGTGTGGCAGCGGCGTGCTCACAGGCCGCTGCGGATGTGAAAATTCAGTGATGCAAGCTAGCTAGCTGCTCCCTTGCGTTGCGTTGCTAATGACCATAGATGCAGCCTCTCGTCATCTAATGATTGTGCCGGGACACAGGCTGCATTGTGCCGGACACATTGCGTTACGCAGGCTGCATTGTGGCTTTCGATAACTTTATCTAATGATGTGCCGGACACATTTTACCCTATTTTAGACTTTTCAGTCTTTTATAAACGCATGTACTAGTTTTGAGTCTTTTATAAATAAATAAAATAAAATAAAATACATAGAAATGCATGGCAGTGGCAGATTCGGATGCCACAATAATAGCAAGAAATGCACACTTGCACAGATCAGTGCCTGGATTGCCAAACGCAGTATGAATGCGCACGCAACAGAAAGTAGTAGCAGCATTCGACCGACTTCAGTAGCACAACATGATGGAGGAATGCAAGGGAAGCAAAGCAATGCGAATATGCGGTGCCTGCACTCACTCACATAGAAAGCGGTGACGACGCCGGCGGAGTCCCCCGGCACGAGCTTGAGGTCGGCGCTGGCCTTGCCGTACAGGATCTTGCTCCTGGACACGAAGCCGCCGCCGGAGTTGGCGTCGAGGCGGAGCTTGAGGAGGTCGCCGTCGTACACCATGCGGTCGTTGGCCCAGCTGGGCTGCACCACGTCGTCGAACTTGCTGGCCGCCACCCCGGCGCCCAGCAGCGCCGCCACGGCCGCAGCCACCAGCACGGCCGAGACCGCCGCGGCGGGAAAGGCTCCACCGCCACCACTGCCGTCCCACAACGCCATTGCCACCGCCCCTCTTGTTCGCTCACTCACAGTCACACTTGCCCTGCTGCTGCTATGCTATGGGCAGGGAGGCAGGCTGATACCGTGCGATGGAGCTGATGACTGATGAGCCAATGGCGAGGCCAGGGCGGGGCGTTGTATAAAGCAGGCTTGCGATGGAAGGGTGGCGCCACGTCGGAGGCCAGGTAGCCGTTGGGGCTTGGGGCAAAGCGGGGAGGGCCCAGCGGGCATGAGTGCGCGGTGCGGTCCTGGCTGGATACAGCTGGCGCTCCACAGCCTGTTCGGAGGCTATATTGTATCATGAATTATTTACTATTAACTGATTTAGTATGAGAAAAAAATACTATTTCCGATTAAAAATTTACGATCATTTACGACCAAGCGAACAGGCTGCCAGTCTAGGGGCAGGGCGCCGGGCGTACGCGACACGGTAAAAGGCAAAGCGAGAAGTGAGCGAGCGAGGGTCGTGTGACTGAAAAAGAGAGTGTATAAAAGGCAGTAGCTGGGATTTATTATTATTACTGGAGCCGCAGTGGTACAATAGTTAACCGCCTTAATTGTAATAATAAGTAGAGTACTGTGCAGCATGGCGAACGTCTGGTTTCCGTCTACCTCACGCGGCACGCCTGTGCCTGGCACGGTACGGCTTCACGTTGAAGGCAGACACCAGCACCAGCAGACTGCCGGAGAGTAAACAATGGCTTTGTACACGTACTGGTTCCTTGTACAGTACTCCTACCGTATAGCAGTCACCGCATACGGGCGGGCTATCTTGTACAGTATTACGTCGCTCAAATGCACGAGCCTACAGATTACTACGCTCTGATGACTGCTGTAGTCTTTAGGTACTCGTAACAAACAAACATTAGCCTGTCGCTCGAAATTATTGCTCTCTGTCAAGTACGTACTCGCACGTGATGGTCCAGTTCGTTTTTTTTATAATTCGTTTTTTTTAATTATTTTTTCAATCAGAATAGTATTTTTTTCTCGCAACAAATCAGCTGAAACAGTGTTTTAGTTTTTTTTCAGCGAAACGAACGGACCGGAGCATATACGAGTAGCACTGCAGAGCGAAGAGAAGCAAAATTCAAATTTTCGAGTGTCAAATACAAAACACTGATTTGTTTCAGTGCCAAATAGATAATTCCCTATAAAAGTAAAGGTGTCTTTAGTTGGGGAGGTGAAAATTTTTGGGTATCACATCGGATGTGTCGGAAGAATGTCAGGAGGGATTTTTGATACTAATAAAAAACAAATTACAGAACCCATCAGGAAACTGCGAGACGAATCTAATGATACTAATTAATCGGTCATTAGCACATATGGGTTACTATAGCACTTAAGGCTTTTTATGGACTAATTAGGCTTAAAAGATTCATCTCACGATTTTACCGAGAACTGTGCAATTAATTTTTTTTCATCTACATTTAATACTCCATACCTGTATCAAACATGCCCTTTTACTATAGGAGGTAAAAAATTTTGAAAACTAAACCAGCCTAATTGATGCCCTCCTCTCTCAGACATAGGAGTTGGGGACTGACGGCACACAGCCCCCACCCCATACAGTAGGTATGTAGCAACGTGCCTTTCTATCGAGGCCACATTTAGTTCCAAAACCTACAGTAGTCATCACATCGAGGGTCTGTTTGGCAGAACTGAAAAATAAGCAAAAATATTATTCTGGTTGATTGTTGTGAGAGAAAAATACTGTTCTGTCTGAAAACACGGTTCACGTAAACAGTGATTTCGTGAGTGGGCTGGCCAGCCAGCCACCGGCCAGCCGAACAAGGTCCGAATTTTACGATACGTGCATGGAGTATTAAATGTAGACGATAAAAACTAATTGTACAGTTTGGTTAGAAATCACGAGACAAACGTTTTGAGCCTAATTAATTTATGATTGGACACTAATTGTCAAATAAAAATGAAAGTAATACGATACCAAAATCTCAAATTTCACCCACTAAACACCGCATGAGGGAATACTAGGGCCTTGTTCACTTTGTAAATTTTTTGAACCCGATGAATAGTACTATTTTCGTCTTATTTTATAAATATTGTTCAATCGTGGACCAACTAGGCTCAAAAGATTCATCTCGTAATTTCCAACTAAACTGTGTAATTAGTTATTTTTTTACTTACATTTAATACTCTATACAAACGACTAAAAATTAATATAATGAAGAGAAAGTGAAAAAACTTGGAATTTAGATGACATCTAAACAAGGCCAAGGACTATCACATGAGTCGGACTGCTGACAGCACAGCTTTTTGCATTGCTCACATGTGTGGCAGCGGCGTGCTCATGGACCTAGGAGGCTAGGACTCGACGAGCACTACACCTACAGCTACGTACAACAGGCCGCTGCGGATGTGAAAATTCAGTGATGCAAGCTAGCTAGCTGCTCCCTTGCGTTACGTTGCTAATGACCATAGATGCGTGTGCTGTTCGCTTATCCGATAAGCCAGGACTGAAAGTGTCGTTGGTTGATTTATTATGAGAGAAAAATACTATTCATTGACTAAAAAAAATATGACTTATAAGCCAAGCAAACAGTGTGGCAGCCTCTCGTCATCTGATTTTTATTCGTTCGTGATTGTGCAGATCGATTCTGTTTGTGCATATGTGCACATGTACTCACACATGGGGCAGGGGAAACATCGTAATCAAATTTCGAAGTGAACACGGACATGTAACAGTGATAGGATGGCAATCAAGGAAACAAATTATCCCAATGAATGGCAGTTAAGGAAATAAAACCCATGTATGTGACGGTGATGGCAAAAATTATAAATTGTTGACAGTTAAGGAATTCTAAAATTTTTGATGGCAACCAGGAACCAGTATAAGTTTTGATGGCAAATGATCCAGCAAATTTTCTCTTCACAAAGACAGAAGAGAACCATCATCGCCCCTCTCCTATGTGCGTGCCGACACATGGGCCCGTGCATAATCGCATGCATGCACCTACTACTACCTCCGAAAGGAAACGGAAGCGGAGTCCGCGACGCTCCGCACGGGCTCAGGTGCTACCCACCTTGCCGTTTATTTAATACTCCCTCAGTCCAAAAAGAAAATACAATTATGAAATAGTGTCATGATTTAGTATACCAAGTTTGATCAATTATATATTAAAAAGTATAAAAATCTTTTATATCAAATAAACATCATTAGATTAATTATGAAATGTATTTTCATAATAAATTAATTTATAGCCATAAATGTGAATAATATTTATTAGAAACCTGATCAAATGTGAAGCTCTTTAACGGGCACGTATACCATAGTTGCATTCTTTTCAGGACAGAGGTAGTAATTCAAAAAAAAATCACCTATGAGCTCACCGGTTTATAATTCCACAAGCACCTACGGGATCAGTTTAGTTTCCAAGCACGTACGGCTAGCACCTTGCCGTTTATTTAATTAATTAAAAAAATCACGTACGAACTCACCAGTTTAATTCCAAAAGCACGTACAGGATGAGTTTAGTTTCCAAGCACGTACAGGACGGACTGTGATGAGAAGCATGCGAGGTTTGGGAACACGTTATGGGCGTGTTTGGTTCCGCGTATCTGCGTGTTACGATCGAGATAAGTCAAAAATCCCGCCAAACGAACTGCGACCAACGCGCGATGTCCGGTTGGAAACGAACACGGGCAGGCGTTTCCCAAAACACGGCCTCGGAGGCGCTCAGCTTAAACGCGGTCGCACGTTCGTGAGTTGCGGAACCAAACAGGCCCTATGCCATGAGTCAGCATCACCGCTGAGGTGAACGAGTTGGCTGAGTCAACTGCAAGCACTGTTTAACTATTGGTGCTGGCCGCGATCAAATTTGTCGCCGTAGACACGTATAAAAATTCATGATATGGTGTAACATACGGGCATTTATCTAGCACAGTAAAATATACCTCCTCCGTCCACAACTATAGGAATAAAATATAAATAATGGTATTTATCTTGTATTAATATTTTCTATATAAGTTTAGTTAAAATTTGAAATCATTTAACTCCTGAGAATTGCATCTTTTAATTAAAAGAGGGAGTAAATGCTTTACCATCACCTCCATGAGTTTCGATGAATTTTTCAAAATTTATGAACGTCTTTTGAATCAGTAAAATATTCGAGCTTTAAATGAGCCTCAATAGAAATCCAAAAAACGTAGCACATATGTGTTTTTATGTAGCATCTCCCAAACTATCAGCCTGTTCGGTTGGCTGGTTCGTTTCGTTGCTGGTTCGTGAAGAAGTACTGCTGGCTGGTTTGTGTGAGAGAAAAATACCGTTCCGGCTAGAAATTTACGATCGTTTACGACAAGCCACAGCCAAACGAATGAGCTGCATGTGTGTTCACAAGTTACTCTTCTTTTACACTACTAACTACTAGTAGCAATGCAACGTGCGACTCGCACATGTTTGTGACTATGGTCCCGTTCGCTTTGAGGAATTTGAAGGAATCTGAATGAATCCGGAGGAATTTATGAGAAGTGAACAGTGTTTTAAGCCATAAACAGTGTTTTTTTGGCTGAAATTCAGGCAGCCGAACGGCCCCTGTGAGTTGTCTCCTATTATATTAGTCTCACCATAAATTATCATTTTTATTTGTGATTGTGAGCAGTCTCCTATTATATTAGTCTCACCATAAATTATCATTTTTACCATCTACTAGTCTATGGCTAGACTTTGACAAATCCAAATTCCAAAATAACATAAATATTTGATCACATGTATCACTACTGGAGCTGACTTCACTGAATAACAAACAAATTACAATTTAAACATGATTCATTAATTTATTACATTATTATATTAAACAACATATATATTGATATGACCATGCCATCCAGCAACATGTTACAACCCTCCAATTCATGCTACACCAACTCAAGTATCACCTACATCTACACAAGCCCAAGTCTTTGATGGACCAATTACACGTAATCGAGCAAAGAAACTACAACAAGAGATGAAATTCATTTTAATATTAATGAGAATTATATACTGCTTAAGTCATGCATGTTGCTATTGCTCGGGTTCACCAAGGAGGATAATAAGAACACACATAGAGTTGATGAAAGCCCTAGCTTGATTTTGGATAATTGATGAAACCTAAGTGAACTAATCCTTTGCTCTAAGTGATATGAGATAGGTTGGTTCACACCAAGTGATGGAGCTAGTTGGTACTCAAGGATGGAGATGGCCAAAAGATGGTGATCAAGTTCTCCACATTTGGAAAATAAGAAAGAGAAAAACAAATGGGCTCAAGATAAAGGTATAAGCAATATGGTCATTTTTGTTTGGTGATCAAGACACTATAGAGAGTGTAATCACATTTAGGATAGATAGTCATACTATTAAGAGAGGTAATCCCAAAGCAAATACGGTTATCCATGTGTCACTAGGTGAATTGACTCCATGCATTTACATTAGGACCTAGTAGTGAGTGCTAATATCCCTTGAGAACTTGTTTGGAAAATGCTAACCCACGTGCACAAGTATTGAAAAATTGGTAGAGTTAACACATTTGCACAGGGGATGAAGTTGAGAAGAGATAGAAGTAATCTGGCTGCATCCGACGCTAAAGCCGAGAGCATCGGACTCTAAGTGCCAGCATTTGATGGTTAACCCTAGCACAGCAGAAGCCACGGTGTTGCATCGGACGATTGGCTGTTCGGTTGGCTGGTTCGTATCGTTACTGGTTCGTAAAGAAGTACCGCTAGCTGGTTTGTATGAGAAAAAAATATTGTTCTGACTAAAAATTTACGATCATTTATGACGCAGGGCCCGCTGCTACGCCAAAGTCCCGACCCCAAGCCGCCGGCACCTCAAGGGCAGGGCCCGCTGCTCTGCCGCCTCCTGCCGCTTCCGTCGCTGTCGTCTCAGGGCCCGTGCAGCAAACGGGGCTGCCGTCGGCGTCTGCTCTGCGGGCTCCAGCCGCTCCCGAGGAGTAGAGCAATAGGGCGTCGCCCACGCTTGCATCCAACGGGAATTGCTCGCCTTTGGTGGGGGTTCGTTGGCGTCTATATGGCTAGTACTATCTGATGTCTATTTGAGATTCCAGTGAGAAGACGAACTTATGTTTGTTTCTGAATCTGTACTCTGCTATATGCAAATGCAATGTCAAGCAACTTAGTCACTTAGCATCAGGTATATATAAGTTGAGCATGTGTGTTCTTCTTTGCTGGTCGCGCTTCATTTAATAATATATAGATTCAAGAGTAGAGTGTTTGTATATATGTTATCGCTAGGTGTCGACCAAGGGAGTATGGTACTGTGTTCGCTTGGGGGTAGTCTATTTTCGTTGAAGATGGAAAATGCTTCTTAATTTGCAACTATATGGGTATTGGGTTGTAAAATTCAACTCATCATGGCCGATTTTGCATTGGCACAGATGCTAGTGGACAATTGGTAGATAGATCATCTGATATATGCTTTGTGATTGACTAGCTAGTACCGTTGAACACATTATCTTTATACTTGTTTTTGGATGTGGGCGTTTAAGAGTTGACAAGAGGGAGCTCTTTTTGATCCATACAGAGTAATTCAAGTGTTGTTTCCTAGTTTTAGAACTCGATAGCTACGTGTGTGTTACATGTGCTGCCTTATGGAAAAAGAAAAGATCGAATGGGAATGAAGGCTATGGATGAGATTACATGTTCATGTTGGGGTTTACTATGTTCTTTAAACTGTATAGTTCATCCATTCCTTTTCTTACTATTATACTATTCTTAGGCTTACGAAAAGACGATATATTCGACAGATAAGTATCGTGGAAATGCGTATGTTGCGTTGAATTTGCGGTGATACAAGAAGGGATCGAGTTCGAAACGATGATATACGTGATAGATTAGGAGTAGCACCAATTAAAGAAAAGTTCAACACTGGTTGAGATGGTTTGGACATATCCAACGGAGACCTCCAGAGGCACCGGTGCGTAGTGGAATCCTAAGCCAGATAGTAACGTGAAGAGAGGCAGAGGAAGACAAAAATTGACTTGGGTAGAGGCAATAAAAGGAGACTTGAAAGGATAAAATATACTGAAAGCATCTAGGCCCCTAAGTGGATTTCAGTGATTAATGTCAATACAAGATTACTATGACTAACGTGTGTTTTGCAGAGACAATTAAGTTAGGTCATGGTAATGGAGATCGATTGGGCAATTGAGGTTGTCATGCCCCTACGATGGAAATCGTTTCGGTTTTCAAAGGATGGACGATAAGGTTAAGGATAACTAGTTCTAAGTGTCAATTGAAGTTGGAGAGACACTTAGAGTAGTTTAGGACTTTGTTTTTCCTTTGGCCGTACTATGAAGGGGGGTATGAACGGGTAGCTTGACCTAGTTGAGTCTAGTGAGTTAGGTGTGGTGCACACTTGTTAAATCTAGCTCTAGGTAGCTCCTATGAATGCCTAAGATCTTTTGGAGCAAACTTCATTCACATATGATCGAGAGTTGGAAGTGAATGGAGGGTCAAATACTGATCGGACGCTGGCTCCGGTGCGACCGGACGCTGGCCGCAGGGTCCGGTCAGTCCATTTGACTGAGGAGAACAAGTCTGGACTGACCGGGCCCTGGAAGGTCGTGTGACCGGACACTGAAGGCCAGCGTCCGGTCGACTCCAGTAAGGGTCCAGACTTGAGAAAGTGTGACCGGACGCGTCCGGTCAGTGGTGACCGGACCCTAAGTATCCAGCGTCCGATCCGATTCATATAAGCATCCAAGATCGACCGGACGCGTCCGGTCGGTCTTAACCGGACCCTATCGGCGTCCGGTCATCACTTGACACTTGTTTCTGGTTGAACTGGCGGGCGTCCGGTCAATGTGATCGAAGGCGTCCGGTCATCCGTAGAAGCTCATAGCGGTTCGTTTTTCAGTTGCCTTATAAATAGAAGCTCCACTCGAGTGTGGAGTGACTTTTGCTCATTCAACAGTGAGAAACACGTTTGTGAGTGCCAAGAAGAGCAAGGTTCTAGTGAGGTGTTTGTGATTTGAGAATCCAAGAGTGAAACCTCATTAGTGAATCAAGAGTGACAAGTGTGCATCCATCTTCTCATTAGGCTTCAAGTGGTCAAGTGAGAGTTCGTGCTTGTTACTCTTGGTGATCGCCATCACCTAGACGGCTTGGTGGTGATTGGGAGCTTGGTGATCACCGGCGGAGAGCTTGTGGGTGACCCAACTCAAGTTGTGAGCGGTTTTGGGTGATTAAATCATGACGGAGTGTCGAAGAATCAACCCAGAGAAACTGCTTGATCCTTGCGCGGATCAAGAGGGAGCTACACCCTTGCGCGGGTGCTCTAACGAGGACTAGTGGGGAGTGGCGACTCTCCGATACCTCGGCAAAACATCACCGCGTTCCTTTCTCTCTCTATTTACTTTGAGCACTTACTTTGAGTATTTACTTTGAGCAATTCAATACTTGTTTCACATCCATAGAATTGCTTGCTAGAGTAAGTTTGGAACATATGTTGCGAGGTTGTTGTGCATTAGTTTGATATAAACATTTTTCTAGGCATAAGGGGTTAATTGGGCTATCCGTAGGATTTGATTATTGCAAGAAAATTTAGAATTAGCCCAATTCACCTCCCCTCTTGGGCATCTTGATCCTTTCAACTGGTATCAAAGCCTCGTGCTCACGTTTTTAAGCCTAACCGCTTAGAGCAAGATGTCTCACGGGGATGGACCTCCTCCTATCTTCGAGGGGGATGATTTTCCATATTGGAAAATTCGCATGGAGGCTTACCTAGAAGCTCTAGATGTTAGCATTCTTAGAGCCGCCTCTCAAGGGTTCCCAACACCTAAGAATGCCGCACAACTCCAAGGCGATGAAGTAAACTATGAAAAATGGAATGCAAAGGCTCGCAACACCATCTTTAGAGGCCTTTGCAAAGATGTGTTCAATCGTGTAAGGAACCACAAAGACGCCCATGCTCTATGGTCGGACGTTTGTGCGCTCCATGAGGGAACCAAGAGTGAGCGTGAGGAACGCTATCATCTTGTGATTAAAAAGCTAAATTCTTTTGAGATGCTTCCCAAAGAAAGTGCTAATGAAATGTATTCTCGTTTAAATGTTCTTGTAGAGGAAGTCAATGGGCTTGGACTTACTCAAATGTCACCATCCGACGTTGTGAGAAAGATCTTGAGTGTCCTCCCCATTGACAAATATGGGCACATTGTGACCGTGCTACATCAAGGTGATCTTTCCGCCGCTACACCGACACAAATCTTGGGAAAGATAAATGCTCATGAGATGTACATGCACATCACGCCACAAGATGGCTCATCCTCTACAAAGAAGAAAGAGAAGGACTTAGCATTCAAAGCTAGCCAAGATAAGGGCAAGGCAAGACTTGAGTATGAGAGCTCAAGTGATGAAGATGATGAAGAAAGTCTTGCTCTCATGGTGAAGAAGACCGCCAAGATGCTAAAAAAGCTAAACAAGAGTGGCATCAAGTTTGACGGCAAGAAGAAGAAGTTCTTCACTAGCTCAAGAAGAAAGCCAATCTCCGAGATGGATTGCTATAATTGTGGCGAACTTGACCACCTAGCTCATCAATGCACAAAGCCCAAGAAAGACAAGTTCAAGAACAAGGGCAAGAAAGATGATTCAAGTGATGAAGATGAAAAGAAAAAGAACAAGCCATACAAGAAGAGAGATGGCAAAAAGAGAGACTTCTACAAGAAGAAGAAGAGTGGCAAGGCCTATATTGTCGGTGATTGGCTCACGGACATTGATTCATCAAGTGGATCATCCGATGATGAGAGTGACAATGAGAAGGTGGCTGCCATTGCTATTGATCTTGCATCCTCACCGCCACCATCGCTATCATCATCTACACACCTATACCTTATGGCCAAGGGTGAACGCAAGGTAACTAAAAGTGATGATAGTAGTGATGATGAGCAAGCTAGTGATGATGATAGCGATAGCAATGATGATTCACCCACATATGATGATCTTGTCAAAATATTAAGAAAATACACTAAGATCATTAGAAAGAGTAGAGCTACAAATGAAAAACTTGATGCTAAAAATGATTCACTCTTAGCTAAGTGTGATACATTAGAAAAGACTAATGATGAGCTCCAAGAAACAAATGATTCTATATCATCCAAACTCAAGGAGCTCAAATCTTCTAAGAAAGAGCTTAAAGATAAACATGATAAACTTGAGTGGGTGCACAATGAGCTTATCACTAGTCACAACAAGCTAAAAGATGAATATACAACTCTAAAGATCAATTATGATACCCTTGTTATTGCACAAGAATTCTTACCAAATGAGCCACATGTTGCTACTAACCATGTTGTTAAGATTGATATAGCTACCTCATGTGATGATTTAATTGATGAGAGCATTGAGCATGGATCTAGTAGCAAAGGCAAGCAAGTGGTTGAGTGCAATGACTATGATGAGTATGTCAAGCTCAAGAATGACAATGAGAAGCTCATGAAAGATCTTGAAGAGATGAAAAGTCACAACACCATTGTGATAGAAACTCTTGATCATGACGAAGATTTGATCCTTGAGAATGAGAATCTAAAAAGGAAAACAAGAAACTCAAGGAAGAGAAGAACAATGATATTCTCAAGGAAGAGAACAAGAAGCTCAAAATGGAGAAAGAGCATCTCAAGGTGGGATTGAGCAAGTTTGCTAGAGGCAAGCATCTCCAAAGTGAGCTACTCATGAATACCGTCATGAAGATGGATAGAAGTGGCATTGGTTATATGGCAAGTGTAGAGAAGAAGAAGGCTCAAGCTCAACACCAACAATCAAAGCCAAAGCTAAAGCCAAAGAGATGTTTTGAGTGTGGACAAGAAGGCCACTTTGCTCATGAGTGTCAAACTCCACCACCACAACCCTTGTCCAAGCATGCTAGACCCTTTGCTTTCAACGCTCACTACATGCTTAGAAAAGATTCTAGTGGAAAGATAAAAGTCATGTTCTTAGGACCCCCCAACAAGAGTAGGCCTAAGAAGATTTGGGTGGCTAAGTCACTTGTTGAGAAGGTGAAGGGCCCTCAACAAGTTTGGATCCCTAAAGCTTGAATCTCTTGTGTGTAGGTGAACTACAAGACCGGTGGAAGTCATTGGGTTATTGATAGTGGTTGCACTCAACATATGACCGGTGATCCTCGTATGTTCACCTCACTAGATGAAGAGGTAGATGGACAAGAGAAAATAACATTTGGAGATAATTCAAAGGGCAAGGTTAAAGGATTGGGTAAAGTGGCAATATCAAATGATCATTCCATCTCCAATATACTCTATGTTGCCTTATTGAGTTTCAACTTGCTATCCGTTGGGCAATTGTGTGATCTTGGCTTCCAATGCTTATTCACCGAGAAGGAAGTTGTTGTATCCAAAGTAGATGACAAACAAGTGATATTCAATGGATTTAGATACAACAATTTATATCTAGTTGACTTCACCTCCGAAGATGCAAACTTGAAGACTTGCCTATTCACCAAAACAACACTTGGGTGGCTATGGCATAGAAGACTTGCTCATGTTGGGATGAGCTCACTCAAGAAGCTTATGAAGAATGATTTGGTGAGAGGGTTGAAGGATGTGAAGTTTGAGAAGGACAAGCTTTGTAGTGCATGTCAAGCCGGCAAGCAAGTTGCAAACACTCATCCAACCAAAGCTTTCATGTCAACCACAAGAGTGCTAGAACTCCTACATATGGATTTATTTGGACCAACAACATACAAGAGTTTGGGAGGAAATCTCTATTGTCTTGTGATTGTGGATGACTACTCAAGGTATGCATGGGTGTTCTTCCTTCATGACAAATCCGAAGTTGCATCTTGTTTCAAGAAGTTTGCCAAGAGAGCTCAAAATGAATTTGAAGTGAAGCTTAAGAAGATAAGAAGTGACAATGGCAAAGAATTTGACAACACAAACATAGAAGTTTATTGTGATGAAGTTGGAATCAAACATGAAGTCTCCGCAACCTATACTCCTCAACAAAATGGTGTAGTTGAGAGGAAGAACCGGACTTTGATCACTCTTGCAAGGACAATGCTAGATGAGTACAACACCCCCGAAGCTTTATGGGCGGAAGCAATCAACACCGCATGTTATGCATCTAACCACCTATTTCTTCAAAAGTTCCTTGTCAAGACACCATATGAGTTGCTCAATGGAACGAAGCCGGACGTCTCCTTCTTTAGGGTGTTTGGTTGCAAGTGCTACATCTATAAGAAGCGGCAACACCTAGGGAAGTTTCAAAGACGTTGTGATATAGGTTTTCTTGTTGGTTACTCATTTAAGTCCAAAGCATATAGAGTATTTAATCATGCCACCGGCTTGGTTGAAGAAACATATGATGTGGAATTTGATGAATCTAACGGCTCCCAAGGAGCACATGAGAATCTTGATGATGTAGGTGATGAACCATTGAGGGAGGCTATGAAGAACATTCCGGTGGGAGACATCAAGCCAAAAGATGATGAAGATGATGTACAAGTCATTAACCAACCTTCTTCATCAAATGTACCACAAGATGGCGAAAAAGATACTCATATCTCTCATGAGCAAATGGTGGTACAAGCACAAGATGTTGATGCTCCACAACCTCCTCCTCAAGTGGTCAATAGAAGAAACACACCTCTCCTACAAGATCATCCACAAGATCTCATCATAGAAAGTCCATCAAAGGGTGTAATGACTCGATCTCAAAAACTTACTTCATTTATTGCTCATCACTCTTTTGTCTCTTGCTATGAGCCTACCAAGGTAGAAGAAGCTCTTAAAGATCCGGATTGGATCAATGCCATGCATGAAGAGTTGAACAACTTCACTCGCAATGAAGTTTGGAATCTTGAAGAGCAACCAAAAGGTGTAAGAGTCATTGGAACGAAGTGGGTGTTCCGCAATAAGCAAGATGATCAAGGTGTTGTTGTGAGGAACAAGGCAAGACTAGTTGCAAAGGGGTTCTCTCAAGTTGAAGGTTTAGATTTTGGAGAGACCTTTGCACCGGTTGCAAGATTAGAAGCCATCCGTATCCTTCTTGCATATGCATCACATCATAAAATGAAACTATATCAAATGGATGTAAAAAGTGCATTTTTAAATGGCTTTATAAATGAACTAGTCTATGTTGATCAACCTCCCGGGTTTGAAGACCCTAGATATTCTAATCATGTTTATAGGTTGTCCAAGGCATTATATGGGCTTAAGCAAGCCCCAAGAGCTTGGTATGAGCGCCTTCGGGATTTCCTTATTGAGAAGGGCTTCACCATTGGGAAGGTTGACACCACACTATTCACCAAGAAGCTTGATGGGCATATCTTCATTTGTCAAGTATATGTTGATGATATCATCTTTGGATCATCAAATGAAGACTCATGCAAAGAATTTGGTGAATTGATGTCGAAAGAGTTCGAGATGTCAATGATTGGTGAGCTTACATTCTTTCTTGGTTTACAAGTCAAGCAAATAAAAGAAGGCATCTTCATCTCTTAAGAGAAATACACAAAAGATCTTCTCAAGAGATTCAAGATGGATGAATGTAAGCCAATCAAGACACCAATGCCAACAAATGGACATCTCGACCTAGATGAGGGAGGTAACCCGGTTGATCAAACTCTCTACCGTTCTATGATTGGTAGCTTGTTATATTTAACTGCATCTAGGCCCGACATCATGTTTAGTGTGTGTATGTGTGCTAGATTTCAAGCTAGTCCTTAGGAAACACATTTAATTGCCGTAAAAAGAATCCTTAGGTATCTTAAGCACACACCAAGCATTGGTCTTTGGTATTCCAAAGGAGCTTTATTTGAATTAATTGCCTATTCCGATTCGGATTATGCCGGATGCAAAGTTGATAGAAAAAGCACATCCGGAGGGTGCCATTTGCTTGGTAGAACACTTGTGTCTTGGTCCTCCAAGAAACAAAATAGTGTGGTTTTGTCCACCGCCGAAGTGGAATACATTGCCGTGGGTGCTTGTTGTGCACAAATATTATACATGAAACAAACTTTGCTAGACTATGGAGTAGTTCTAGAGAAAGTACCTCTTTCGTGCGACAATGAAAGTGTGGTAAAACTTGCAAATAATCCGGTTCAACACTCTCGCACCAAGCATATAGATATCCGCCATCACTTTCTAAGAGATCATGTGGCTAAAAATGATATATCACTAGAAGGTGTAAGATCCGAAGATCAATTAGCGGATATCTTCACTAAACCGCTAGATGAGGCTACATTTTGTAGATTGCGGAATGAGCTAAATGTACTTGATTTTAGTAACTTCACTAAAAATTGAGCTTGTGTTGTCCCTTGCATTCATTATAATATACAACATGTTTAATTTGTGGCAATGCACATAGGGCTTGTCTAACATGGTTAAGATAACCGCCGAAAAGCGTGTGAAGAAGCTTAACCTTGGATCAAACTTGACAAGCAACTAGATTCACTTACAAGTATTGGATATGCATGAATGTTGTTTTGTCGTTTTGTTCCATTTGCCCTCTTGTTGCCTATTTTCTTAAAAAGAATTATAGTCTAAGGCAAAATATTTTGAAAAATATGAGGGTTTGAGAGAGGTCACTCACATCAGTCCTAATTGGTGTTTATTTGGATCTTTTTCAAGTTGGGACTTGATTGGGAACAGCGGCATGAAGGAAGGTTGGAGGTTTGCTTTGGAAAAAGGTGCACCGGACGCCTGCTGGCATCCGGTCGGTCGATTCACGTGAGGTGAATCTGCCAAGGAGTGACCGGACGCTCGCTTACATCGTCCGGTCAGGAAGGATTCTGCGTCCGGTCGATCGAAGAGTGCACAAGTTGTCTTGACCGGACCCTGCCTGCGTCCGGTCATGGACCACCGGACGCGTCCCGTCCCGATTCCAGAGGATTTGGACCTCTCCGGAATCGGCCGGACGACTGGTGGTAGCGTCCGTCGCTACTACCGGAAAGGTCCGGTCGATGGATCTCGCGCGACTTCAGGACTCTTTTTGGTTTCCTTTTCTGTCACGTTTTGGGGGATTATTTAACCGCAGCCGTACCCTGTTCGTCCTCACTTGTTTCTGCCCTAGCCCGAGCCGCCGCCTCCTTTTTGCTGTCGCTTGACCACCACCAGCCTTTGCCCGCGTCTCCCTTGCCGATGCTTTCGCCTGCCCCCTCTCGTCGGCCAAGCGCCACCTCGACCTCTGCTCCGCCACCTCGCCACCCATGCGCCGCCCCTCGCATCGCCGTGCCATTCTGCAACATCACGCCGGCCACCTCACAGCGCCATCACAGCCTAACGCCAGTAGCTCATGGAGTCACCACATCCCGCCTCGCCTGCTGCCTCTTCTGCTGCAGTGTGCCCCTAGCCTCATCTCCTCTCGGTAAGGCTAGCCCTTGTGTTTCAATTTCAAATTGAGTAGATCAATTTGTAATACAATGCACTGATTTTACAAATACTAGGGCCACCAGTTCATCATTGCTCCGTGTAACCCTAGCCGGCTCCGTGGTTCCCCCGCGTGACATCTCATCTTTTCATGGATCGCTGATCGTCAGCGAGTCGGTTTCGTTGTGGTTCTTGTGGCAGTTGGCAGTCATCTCGGAGCCAAGCTCGTGAGTAAGGATCGAGGCCAAGCCTTGAAAGCAGCAGTTTGACAGTTGACCTTCATCAGCGGCAGTTCACCATCTTGTCAGTTCAGATGGCTCGCACAAAGAACGTTGGTGGTGGCCCAGGTGATGATGATTGAAGGCCCCCGCCTCGCCAGCCAGCCGGATCTAAGGGCAAGTCAACCAAGCAGGTGACATCCAAGAAGCGAAAGTACCCCGACGCAGAGACAGCGAGAGCAGCAGCTGTTGCAGAGGCCGTAGAGCGTGCCGAGAGAGGTGGTGCCCGCAGCGGAGTTGTCATTGCAGATCAGCCAATTTCACTAGCATTCAGAGCTGCGCTTGAGGAGGTTGAGCGTCGTCATGGTAGTCCAATTTGGGCTGCACGTTTGTAGGACGACGGGTTGCCATTGAGGAGGGTCCGTCGGACAAAGAAGAAATTTCCCAACAGCAGAGCCTCAGCAGACCAGGAGGCCAAGGAGACAGAGCCGGCACCCCAGCCGCCCGCCTGGGGATGCCCCCGTGTACCGAGTCACACCGAGGCCAGCCGACACACGGCGAGAGGATCACGTCCTCCACCTAGACCACGAGGGTCCACCTCCAAAGTGGTTCACCTCGACTTGAGGGCCGCTACCGCCAAAGCAGAGTTCAAGTGTGCGTTTTGTTGAATTTGAGGTTTGGTTTCCTCCAGGAGGGATGAGAGAGCAAATGAGGGTTTCTACACGCCACTGCAGGAGGATTTCTACAATGCTTATCTCAACAAGGGGGCGATGTTCGGATCTCGAGAGAGTTTGTTAGATAGAGTCCATTGTGGCGGCCAAAATGGAGAGAGCATTCGGCGATACTTGTCATATTTACCAGATCCATGATTTGATTGGACGGACGGGATATATGTACCATCTTGGGTTCGTCGGTTTATGCTTCACTCTTCATCGATCCACATCACATGTTTATTCACTTTGCTTTTAGAGGTAAAGACTACAGAGTGACGAGTGACAGGTCGGAGAGATCTCACGAGGCTACAGGAGCAGCTGTCAAGATACATGAGGTCTCATTATGGACAACAGGAGCCTCCCGTGTGTCCACATGGAGGGTTGGTGCCTCCCTCAGATTTAGTGCGACATTGCTTCAAGGAGCCTTTTGGAGAGGGGTCGAGGAACCCCAGACTTGACTCCTGTGAGAGTGCTAGAGGCCATTATCGGAGGACACTTTGCTTCCCGGTGTTGGGATATAGAGAGGGTCGACTCGCTTACAGCCTCGGCTTCTTAATGCTATGATGCAAGAGATGCGATTTTTGATATCCGGGACCTCCTTCTTTCGGAGATGGAGGATACTATAGTGAGAGGGATTCAAGGGTCGCAGCAGCTTCCCTATGCTCACTGGATCACGCTTTCTTATCCGCAGAATAGTGCTTGATAAGCCCCTGGTATGATGGATGAGTATCAGTGCCACCACGCATTCCCAGCTTACAACCTTTGTCATAGAGGATCGACATACCACGCCTCGAGCACCCAGACAGCCTAGTCGTCGTCCCGGCGTGCAGTCCGTCCGCAGCTCAAATAGGATGAGATCATCGGAGGGATTGCACGACCATGAGGAGGAAGAGGAGGAGCTAGAGGCACACAAGAAAGCGATAAGCGAGTATAGTGAGAGCTCGGCGACGATGACTATCTGCCTATTCCTCGAGATGCCTCCACGCAGACATGATGCAGAGGCCGGTAGCTCCAGCTCTGCTCCACACTGCTCCGCGCAGCACCCCGCTCTCATTGCTATTCTTGGCGGATGCAGCAGAACCACAGAGATAGACGAGCACATGAGATAGTACTACTTTTGCCTAGTTTCAGACTTCGACAGGGCGAGTTCCAGAGCGGCGGCGAGCCATGCAAAGGCGGCGGCAGCAGATGCATCAACAAATGAGATACTCTTGCAAAGAAGCGGCTTATGGGTTTCATGCGGCATGTAGTGACAGCTCTTGGGGCCCCACACCCACGAACTTCGCCCCAGCTTTTCTGACCTCTCCTACCACTTTGATGACTCCAAAGATGACAGCCTAGTAGGGCTCCAGTCGAGGATGCAGCCTCCGGCTCGATTTGCTTCACCGCCTATCTGTGTGTCCCAATGGTTAGCCTCACCGTGGTAGCCCCAGTAGTTCACTCCACTTGAGCCGGGCTTCACACCAAGCGCGATCCTCCTCGCTATTCGTGCACGACACGTCAGTCTCGAGTCTTGGAGCATCCTTCAATGAGTTGACCAAGCATGCCTACTCCGCCTCATATGCATTCTGCGCGGTCCGTCTATGGTAGACCCAATCAGTGACTACTCGAGGCTCCCCTCGTCATCGCCTCGTCGAGATCCTCACGACAGACATACTAGCAGCTTCACGGTAGCACTAGCTCCAGCTCACTCCAGACCAGGCCAGCAAATGACACTTCCCGCCATAGAGGTCGGTCGGTTCGAGCTCGTGGTCGATGATGATGGTGCCCGGTTCAACTTGCCCCACGTTCTTGTTGCCCGGCTCGTCATCCGCTGCTGCCTCGCCGTCCGACCCCTAGGTTTTGGTGTTTGACGCCAAAGGGGGAGAGGGTGTTCGAGTATGTAGTCTCAGGGGGAGCTACATTTAGGGGGAGTTAGTTATCTAGTATTAGCCTATTATATACATTTGGAGTTCTATTTGTGTGATACACTATTACTTATGCATTCGTGTGTTTACTTTCATGCATACTATTATATATATGTGATAGTGCTATCTACGTGATTGTGATATTTGACATGTGTGATTTCTACTTTGCATTATCTATATGTCATATCACTTGTGTTATGCTCATTTGCTTTTGCTTCCGCGTTTATACTTCGAAGCAAATGAGCTTTGTTACTTGTACTCATGCTTAATTCATATCCTTTGAGTACATTGTGTTGGCTTGGGTCATATAAGCTTGCCTAACTCTTTTGTTCTTAACGACAAAAGCTTATATGAACCAAGCCCGTCAAAAACCTCATTCCATAACATACTCGAGGTGGTATTGTCATCAATCACCAAAAAGGGGGAGATTGAAAGCATCTAGGCCCCTAAGTGGATTTCGGTGATTAATGTCAATACAAGATTACTATGACTAACGTGTGTTTTGCAGAGGCAATTAAGTTAGGTCATGGTAATGGAGATCGATTGGGCAATTGAGGTTGTCATGCCCCTACGATGGAAATCGTTTCGGTTTTCAAAGGATGGACGATAAGGTTAAGGATAACTAGTTCTAAGTGTCAATTGAAGTTGGAGAGACACTTAGAGTAGTTTAGGACTTTGTTTTTCCTTTGGCCGTACTATGAAGGGGGGTATGAACGGGTAGCTTGACCTAGTTGAGTCTAGTGAGTTAGGTGTGGTGCACACTTGTTAAATCTAGCTCTAGGTAGCTCCTATGAATGCCTAAGATCTTTTGGAGCAAACTTCATTCACATATGATCGAGAGTTGGAAGTGAATGGAGGGTCAAATACTGACCGGACGCTGGCTCGGTGCGACCGGACGCTGCCCGCGAGTCCCGGTCGATCCATTTGATCGAGGAGAACAAGTCTGAGTGACCGGACACTTGGAAGGTCGTGTGGACCGAGACGCTGAAGGCCAGCGTCCGATCGACTCGATGGGGGTCCAGACTTGAGAAAGTGTGACCGGACGCGTCCGGTCGATGGTGACCGGACCACAGTATCCAGCGTCCGGCCGATTCTGATAAGCATCAAGATCGACCGGACGCGTCCGGTCGGTCTTAACCGGACCTGTCGCCGTCCGGTCATCACTTGAAACTGTTGCTATGGGTTGAACTGGCCGGAGCGTCCGGTCAATATGATCGGAGCGTCCGGTCATCCCGCGAGAAGCTCATAACGGTTCGTTTTTTAGTACGCCTTATAAATAGAAGCTCCACTCGAGTGTGGAGTGACTTTTGCTCATTCAACAAATTTGAGAAACACGCTGTGAGTGCCAAGAAGAGCAAGGTCCTAGTGAGGTGTTTGTGATTTGAGAATCCAAGAGTGAAACCTCATTAGTGAATCAAGAGTAGACAAGTGTGCATCCATCTTCTCATTAGGCTTCGCGTGGTCAAGTGAGAGTTCATGCTTGTTACTCTTGGTGATCGCCATCACCTAGACGGCTTGGTGGTGATTGGGAGCTTGGTGATCACCCGGCGGAGCTTGTGGGTGACCCAACTCAAGTTGTGAGCGGTTTTGGGTGATTCGCCGCGACGGAGTGTCGAATAATCAACCCGTAGAGAGCACTTGATCCTTGCGCGGATCAAGGGGGGGCTACACCCTTACGCGGGTGCTCCAACGAGGACTAGTGGGGAGTGGCGACTCTCCGATACCTCGGCAAAACATCGCCGCGTTCCTTTTTCTCTCTATTTACTTTGAGCACTTACTTTGAGTATTTACTTTGAGCAATTCAATACTTGTTTCACATCCATAGAATTGCTTGCTAGAGTAAGTTTGGAACATAGGTTGCGAGGTTGTTGTGCATTAGTTTGATATAAACACTTTTCTAGGCACATGGGGTTAATTGGGCTATCCGTAGGATTTGATTATTGCAAGAAAATTTAGAATTAGCCCAATTCACCCCCCCCTCTTGGGCATCTTGATCCTTTCATATACCCAAAGACTTAGCCTTAGATATGAATGCCTGGAAAACAGCTATTCACGTGCCTGAACCTTGATTACTTCTGTTGGGTTTCAATTCTAGCCTACCCTAACTTGTTTGGGATTTAAAGGCTTTGTTGTTGTTGTTGTTGTTGTTATGCACTACTGGATTCAGGTTCTTTGCCGAGTGCCTGAGGCTCTCGGCAAAGGCCAAATTACACTCGGCAAACCCTTTACCGAGTGCGGCACTCGACAAAGAACACACGACAAAAAATTGATCGGCAAAGCCCTCTTTGCCGAGTGTCTTTTATCAGGCACTCGGCAAAGGCTTTGCCGAGAGCCCCGGGGGCACTCGGCAAAGAAAAGCGACCGTCACGGCGCCGGCCCCGTTGACGGTCGCTTTGCCGAGTGCCAACCCTACAAGCACTCGGCAAAGATTTTTTATTTTTTTTAAAAAAATAAATCTTTGCTGAGTGTCCTCTATCCGGCCCTCGGCAAAGATGTTTTATTTTTTTTCAAAAAAAATCTTTGCCGAGTGCCTCCTGGCCGGCGCTCGGTAAAGTTTGAATTTTTTTTAAAAAAAATTCTTTGCCGAGTGCCCTCTGGCCGACACTCGGCAAAGTTTGAAAAAAAAATTCAAAAATTATTTGCCGAGTACCATGGTCATGGCACTCGGCAAAGCTAGAAAAATGGTTTTCCGAGCGCCCATTTTTCCAGCTTTGCCGAGTGCTGTGACCATGGCACTCGGCAACGGGGTCCTTTGACGAGTGCAACACTCGGCAAAGTGACCCAAAACGGCAATTTTTTATTTTTTTTTACATTCCATCATGACAAATAAATTCATACAAACATATATCACATATATATCTCATCCATCACATATATATCTCATTCATCACATATATATCTCATCCATCCACACATCCATCCGCACATATCACATCCATCACAATATATATCACATATATAATAATAAGTGCTCAAGTCCATCCAAATAAATTCACAAGTCCATCACAAGTCCATCAAAGCCCACAGGTGCATCACAAGTATATCACAAGTCCATCACCAAGTGAACAACAAATGAAAAAAATACAACGTGCACTCATCTCGGCCACTGCGACTGTGGTGAAGGCCCAGCTCCATCATTCGGAGGCGCATGAGGTGGATTATTCGAACCACCGTCAGATAGAGACTGCACAAAGGAGAAAAGATTGCATGTGAGACAATATTATTTGTATAGCTAATCTAGAAAGGTAGAGGCCATACAAGCAAAGCACAAGCGAAAGTAAAAAACTTTTATACTCACAGGAGTAGCTGCAGCTGCAGGACGTGGAGGCGAAGGTGGTACCAACAGCCCAGCTGGCAGAAAGAAGCCCACACGTTGCCCAAGCCCTTGTAGGAACTCCGTAATGTCCGTCAGCCTCTGCGCCTGGGCCTGCCGCTCGGCCCGCTCGGCCTCCAGCTCCATCCTCTGCTCTCCGGCCTCCAGCTCCTGATGTTGCCTCATTTCTTGTTCCAGCTGGACCTATAATATTTCACTCCAATGTTTCAGTAATACAAAGCTAATTAAGGTGTGTAAATATCAATGTCCTTTAGCAGCCTTGCCAAATGCACTATTCAAGAAAGCATCGGTCTTGTTCATCCATTCCGTGGTGTAATCACTCTGACTTTATATCCACTAACGGTCATCCATCCTCTAACATATGTATCAGGGAGTAATGTAACCATCAATTGCATCTACATGGTGTTCCTACTGTCTAATAGGTGAGGATAGGTCCTAATCCCACCCGCGGATGCATAGATGAGGTTAGTTTCCATGCTCTACTCCTATCCGAGACAGAATTTCGGTAGCACCTCCCCGCTGTTCTCCAAATACTCGTCCTGCCAAAGAAGAGTGCGTATCCGAAGAACAACAGGGAGGTGATGCCGAAACTCTATCTCGGACCGGAGCAGACCATGGAAACTAACCCATCTACGCATCCGTGGGCTGTCCAAAAAACATAGACAATCCGAAACAGATACGGTCATAGATATGCAAAGATCTACATACCTCCAACCGTATCTCTTTCGAACGGGAGACGCCTAACTGGGTTACGCGATCTACGACCATGATACGGAAAAAGGGGTTATACCTAGCGTGGCGGCGGAGTCAGGCTAGCAGGGCCGTGGTGGGTCGGTGCAGTGGCGAGGCGATGCGGTGTAGGCAGACCGGCACGGCGACGGGAACTCTGACTCGGCTCCGACGGGCTCTTCTATATAAAAATAGAACAAAATACTGTCATTTAAAAAAAATTCGACAGAACCTCCCCTGCACGGTGAGGTTTCCAAAACATGCAAAAAAACAACGGCACGATGGCCGACAAGCACATTTCTCAAGAGAAGCCATGTAGTTTGGATATCAATCCATGCAGAAGGATATATCCAAGTAGTACCACTACTTCTACTACTACTTCCACTATTGCTACCACTACTACCACTAGTTCTACTACTATTACCACTATTGCTACTACTACTACCACTAGTTCTACTACTACTACCACTACTTCTACTACTACTACCACTAGTTCTACCACTACTTCTAATACAACTACTACCACTAGCACTACTACTACAACTATCACTACCACGACAACAACAAGAGAGAGGGCATACCTGACGGGCGCCGAGGATAGGGGCGGGCGGCGTCGGGGTCGGGAATCGTCGGAATCGAACGCAGGCGGGCACAAAGTGGTGTCGGGCAGGCGGTCCACGGGCACTGCGGCCGGCGCGGGGCCGACTCCTACTCCTCCTCCTCCTCCCCTCCTCCACCTGCTGGCATTGGCGGGCCGGCGTGGACAGTAGCCGCCACGCCACATGAGCGTGGGGGCGGGGTTTGGTGAGGCGGCGGGCGTCGGCGGCGTGGCGTGGGAAGAAGCGGCGACGCTGGCGTCGGCGGTGTGGGTGAAGCGCACGGACGGGGAGGGAGGGGCGGGATTCGGCCGAGAGCGGCGGCGCGGGGGCTGTCTGTCTATGGCTTGGACTACCCGGCCGAATTCGCTTAAGTGCCCCCACCCACCCCTTTGCCGAGCACCGGATCAGGGAGGCACTCGGCAAAGGAGGCAACTTTGCCGAGTGCCTCGATCCGGCCGTCGGCATAGATTTTTTTTCAAAAACCTCTTTGTTGAGCGTCTTATTCTTGGCACTCGGCAAAGACCCCCTTTGCCGAGTGTCATGCCCCGACGCTCGTCAAAGTTTCTTTTTGTTTTTGGCCTCTAAATTTTTTGTGCTGCCCTTTTTAAGTAACAGGAACTCCTCGTTAGAATTTGGGGATTTTTTGTGGCTTTTTGATATATTTAGTTACTTTATTTCGTTTACTTGAATTTTTTCGAAAAATATAAATTTGAACTGCACGTGGTACGAATAATGGAATTTAATGATTCAAAAAATGATAGTCATGTTGTTGAGTGTAGTGTGAGGCCGTATCCAGGAACGGACCTAAAATTTCGGACATCTTGTTCACGAAACATGACCGCGAACTTGCGTGCGAAGTGTTTTTAAATTGTATAAAAAGCAAACGAAGTCCGAAAATCATGAAACTTGTTGAGATGTCGTGATATCGTATGTGGAGGCTATGATAAAAATTTCAGAAGATTTCGTGCACGTTGTCACGTACGATGCTTACAAACTAGGACATCTCTACATATGATACATGTAGAGATGTCCTGGTTTGTAGAGATGTCCTGGTTTGTAAGCATCGTACGTGATAACGTGCACGAAATCTTCTGAAATTTTTATCATAGCCTCCACATACGATATCACGACATCTCAACAAGTTTCATAATTTTCGTACTTCGTTTGCTTTTTATAAAATTTAAAAACACCTCGCACGTAAGTTCGCGGTCATGTTTCGTGAACAAGATGTCCGAAATTTCAGGTCCGTTCCTAGATACGGCCTCACACTACACTCAGTAACATGACTATCATTTTTTAAATCATTAAATTTCATTATTCGTACCACGTGCAGTTCAAATTTATATTTTTCGAAAAAATTCAAGTAAACGAAATAAAGTAACTAAATATATCAAAAAGCCAAAAAAAATCCATAAATTCTAACGAGGAGTTTCTGGTACTTAAAAAGGGCTGCACAAAAAATTTGGAGGCCAAAAAAAAAACATTACCGAGCGCCGAGGCATGGCACTCGGTAAAGGGGGTATTTGCCGAGTGCCAAGAATAAAACACTCGGCAAAGAGGTTTTTTGAATTTTTTTTAGAAATTTTCTCTTTGCCGAGTGCCACTCGGCAAAGGTATTTCAAAAAAAAAGTAATTTTTTTAATTGCTCTCTTTGCCGAGTGCCGAATCAGTGGGCACTCGGCAAAGACATTTCAAAAAAAAATATTGAATCTTTGCCGAGCGCCGTGTCAGGGGCACTCGGCAAAGTATTTTCCAAAAAAAAATCTTTGTCGAGTGCCTAACAACAGGCACTCGGCAAAGAAGGACGTGGCCGAACACCGTTATGCGGGGCAGCCTATGCCGAGTTACGCGCTTTTGCCGAGAGCCTGACACTCGACAAAGAAGTCCTTTGTCGAGTGCCATTTTTTACTGAGTACTCGATTTTTGACACTCGGCAAAGCAGTTTGCACTGAGCAAAGACCCTGTTTCCAGTAGTGATGCTTCTTAGCAGCCAGTTCATGATATTATGCCTTTCTGCTGGGTGGCTTGTTTTAGCCCTCTCGTAAAGAAGTGTAACAATATTTTGCTGTGATGGGAACTTTAGATTCCCGGTTTGTGCAGATTGTTGTTATTTTATCTGATTGACGGATTTGAATTTATTATGTTGGTGATTTAAGATCCATATGCTAATTTGCTGAACTAAATCTGGCTTAATAGCGAGGAAAGGCAGATCTGGTATATTTAATTTCCACCCCTGTGCATGCATGTTTGCATCAGCATATTTGTTCTGGAATTCTGTTTTTCTTTTTGTTGGCTGCGCAGCATTTAATATCCTAGATTGTTTGTATGTTAGCTACTGCTTAGTGTATGTTGTTCCCCCATGTTGATCAAGGCTGTGTTAGCTTGGGAGTTGGTGTATTTTCTTTGGCGACGAAAGATGTTGGTCTTTTTGCAACTACTATATGGGTTTTGTGGTCCTTGTGGGGCGGTTTACAATCCTGCAATGTGATTTAAGATCCATATAGGACATCACATTTTTCAGTTGAAAGTAACAACGAGAGAAGTTTTGACCATGTATCTGTTTTCATAGATTTTATGGCATCATAAAATTGTGGATTACTCTGTGAAACACGAACCACAAAAAATTCAGGTACACAGATGTAACTATCTGCTCCAGTAATATAGACTTGACTCTAGTTGCTATATTATACTTACTGTTGCAGATGTCCACAATTTAGACATATTTACATCTTTATACGCATATAGGCAGATCTCTGCTACTCCCTCTGTTCCAACATACGCTAAGCCAGTTCTCGATATGCGTATAGGCAAAACAATTTAGACATATTTAGCATCTTCTATGATGACTATATATATACTTCTTCCTTTTATCATTGTGTGTAGGCTTGTCTTCGGAATTCTTGCACCGTTTTTTTTCTATTCTGGTCCCGTTCGGTTTACCTCATATTCGACTTGTTTGCCTTGTTTTTTCAGTCGGAACAGTATTTTTCTCTCACAACAATTCAGTCAGAATAGTGTTTTTTAGCCAGTTTCAGCCAAGATTCAGACCAACGAACGGGCCTCTATTCGAAGTGTTATGTTTTTTTTAATCATTGTGTGTTTGTCTTCTGAGCCTGGTGCAAGCGGTAGAGTCTTACCGCCTGTGACCGGAAGGTCCCGGGTTCGAGTCGTGGTCTCCTCGTATTGCACAGGTGAGGGTAAGGCTTGCCACTAAGGCCCCGTTCGGTTTACCCCATATCCGACTTATTCGGCTTCTTTTTTCAGACGAAATAGTATTTTTCTCTCACAGCATTTCAGCCAGAACAGTGTTTTTCAGCCAATTTCAACCAAGTTTCAGCAAGCCGAACGGGGCCTTTACCCTTTCCCAGACCCCGCACACTGCGGGAGCTCTCTCCACTGGTACGTCCTTTTTGTGTTTGTCTTCTGAATTCTTGCACTCTATACATGGGCACTTGAAGCGTCTTTTCAGAAGCAGCCTTCCTAGGTGATCTCGATCAGTATTTTCAAGGAAAGTATGAGCTGCCGGGCTAGCTCTGCACCAGGTCTGAAGATACTGAAAACTGTTGACTAATTTTCAATTCGAACGAATGAGAGACAAGTTGTTCTCGAGTAACGATATCACTGAAATGAACCACCGGGAGAGACCGGTGTGACTGATTGAAATAACCAGTTGTGGATGAAAATGTCTTTTGTACGCACGGTTGGACCAGTGCTTGTGTGCTAGCTTGACTGAAAACCTGGAATAAACCTGTTTATTTTAATCCCTGAGCCATGATGGATGATGGCTTAACTCTTCTGTGCTAGCCACTATCGGAGATAGCCTTCTTTGCCGAGTGCCTCAGGCACTCGGTAAAGGCCATTATACACTCGGCAAAGTCTTTGTCGAGGGACGCTCGGTAAACTTGCCGACTGCTAATCTGACACTCGGCAAAGAAAAGTCGTCATGACGACGAGCGCCTCCGTGACAGTGGCTTTGCCGAGTGCCAAGGTCAAGCACTCGGCAAAGGTCGCCGCTTTGCCGAGCGCCGTTGACTCAAACACTCGGCAAAGGTGGCCACTGTGCCAAGTGCCACGGGCAAGACACTTGGCAAATGTAGCATATTTGCCGAGTGTCCTATCAAGACACTCGGCAAACAGGAGACCTTTGCCGAGTGTCTGGCCCGTGATACTCAGCAAATCTGTGATGTTTGCCGAGTGCAATGACCTTTGCACTCAGCAAAGCATGTTCCCAGGTAGTCACTTTGTCGAGTGTCATGGCCATTGCACTCGGTAAAATGACTGAAAACAGTCTTTTTTATTTATTTTTTACATCCCATCCAAACAAACAGAAGATATATATAACAAACATCACCAACATCACATATATATCATCAACAACACATATATATCACCAACACCACATATATATCACAAACGTCACATATATATCACAAACGTCACATGTCTCACAATATATCACAAATAAGTTCACAAGTAATCCAAGTGTTCCATCATCTACAACCACAATTGCAAAATAGAAGTACCATTAACAACCACAAGTATCATCACCAAGATGGTCAATGAGACTGATTTGGTGAAGGATTCGCTGAAGCATGAGGATCGTTCGATGCCGCCGATTGATTCTGCACAAAGGAGAAGAGATTGCATGTGTGAGACAAGATAAATATATACCATACATGAATAAAACTTTCATACTCCACTAGGTTTGATCGTAAGCATGAACATACAAACTAAAACATTTATACTCACAGGAGTAGAATAGTGGAGAGATGAAGGTGGAGGTGGAGCGAATAGCGAAGGTGGCGGAACTACACCCGTAGCGGCGCCAAGACTTTGCATGTACTGAAGAATCTCCGTCATCCTCCGCTGCTCGGCCTCCACCCCCTCCATCTTCGCCTGCATCTGCTCCCGTATCCTCCTCTCTTGTTCCAGTTGGGCCTACAATATATTCACCCCAATGTTACAATAATGCAAAGAAAAGGTATGAAAAAACCAATGAACGACGAATAAACCAGCAATAACCTCAAGTGCCTCCACCCGGTGGTGTGAAGTGTCATGCCGAGGTCGTATGGCCGGGCTCGTGCTCGTGCTGCTTGCTCGAATCTGGGAGAGACTGGGAGTAGCGGCCGAGTCGATTGCGCCGTCGCTAATCCAGTACTGCCCATGCTTCTTGCCTCCTCCCACCCTCATGACGACTTCTCCATCAAGGTCCTCGGTGCTCGGATCGTACTCTGGCCCATGGACCTCCCTTGCCATCGATGTGTACTCACTGAGGCGGTTGTGGACGGTCGCATTGTTGTACGCCTCGGGCCCATCCTCTGGGTTATAGTCGTCGTCGGACGTCGCCTTGCCCTTGTGGGCCATAGCAAATGCCTTGAAGATGGAGCAAGGCTGGCAAACCGAAGAATCTCCGAAGAAGTTTCATGATTTTGTGAAGAGGCCGACGAGGTGTTAAGCATCGTACGTAACAAACTTGCGCGAAACCTTCTCAAATTTTTATCACAGCCTCCACATATGATATCATGACATCTTGGTAAGTTTTATGATTTTCGGTCTTTGTTTGCTTTTTATAGAATTTAAAAACAACTCGATCGCAAGTTCGTGGTCATGTTTCGTGAACAAGATGTTCGAAATTAGTGGTGTGTTCCTGGATACGGCCTCACATTTTACTAAATAACATGAATATCATTTTTCCATTATTTTTTTTCATTATTCGAATGACTAGCAGTTATAATTTGAATTATCCAAGAAAATTCAATTAAATGAAATAAATTAAAGAAATATAGAAAAAGTCCAAGAAATGTGCCACATTGGAACATGGAGTACCAGGTACTGTATGAGGACTACAGAAAAAGTTTGGAGATCAAAAGTGAAAAAAAAATATGGTTTACCGAGTGTCAAAAAATGACACTCGGCAAATCACCTCTTTGCCGAGTGTCAGGAGAAGACACTCGGCAAAGGGGCAAATAGCCTCTTTGCTGAGTGCTCAATAAAAAACACTCGACAAAGTCTGGGACAATCGATAAAGAAGCCGTCTCCGGTAGTGTTGTAACGATACGTAATATCTATCTCTGGTCCTGTACTGAGCTGAAGTAATTTGGCTACTGATGTTTGCAATTTGGCTACTGATGTTTGCAAATTATTATTATATATTGTCGTCCTTGAAAACGAAACTAGGAATGTCGGCTATATACCTTAAGGATTTCCGTCGATCTGCTGCAATTTGGCTATACCGGAGGACGCCGATTTCATCCACATGAATCAATAGCACGGATCTAACCCAAAGCATTCGATTTTAACCATAGATCTAATACGGATGCCAATCCCGTTCATTCACTTTGTATATAATATAAATAGGTTCAATCAAATAAAAAAGACGATTCATTAATTACATTCTCTCAAACACGTTATCAACATACTTCGTTCGGTTCGTTAGTGGGGAACGATTCCCAGACGGAGGCTTCCTTCGATAATTTGTGAGTGTGTAGAATGTGGAGGGAAGCAATACGAGGTAAGTACTTGCTGCGATGCTGGACATGTCACATGGATCAAGTGAAAACCAGGAGGATTAGCGTGAGGGAGGAAGGAGGAAAGGGTTTTCCTTCTCCTGCAAATGCGGGAATACACAAATACAATTGTAAGCACGCTTGACCACTATAATAAGAATGAAATATATAAAAAAACAAAGGTAACATTGAAACTACAAGCACCGACACCCACACCCTTGTTCTAGTTACAGTATTAAAATATAAATCACGCACACGATCAGATTCATATTCATATATCACAAATAGAATTAGCCAATGGAGAACCTTCTCCTCTTGGGCTTGACCACACGCATGGCACTTCTGTCACGTCCGTCGGCGATGCTGGCGGTGTCCTTGGCCCACCCGCCCTTGAACGGGTTCAGCCGGCTCAACGTCCAGGACACCGACCCCAAGAAGCTCGCCTTCTTCCCCGCCGCCGCCGGCACCAGCGACGACGACGGCCTCGACCCGCTCCCCTTGCTGTGCTGCTGCATCCCCGACACGTAGGCCCGCATCCGCGCCAGCTCCGACCTTAGCGCCTCGTTCTCCCTTGCCAGCGACGAGTCCGCCCGCGCCTGCGCACGGGCCTTCCCGGCGGCCGACTGCGTCTCCCACCCCTCCCTCCGCGCCGCCGCCGTCCGCGCTGCGGAGCTTGAGCTGGTCGTAGTAGAGCGCGCTGAGCACGGCATGCAGCGGCAGCCGCTTGTTCTGTGACGCGTGCAGCCGCGCCTGGTACGACAGCCTGAGCGGGTCCATGACGCTGCACACCTTCTCCCGCTCGATCTCGTCCAGCCCCGGGTGCGTCTTGAGGTAGATGTCCACGGCGCGGTACAGGAAGTCGTGCGACGGCCGCGCGTCCTTGGGAACCGCGCCCGCCACGCCCACGAACTTGGAGATGGGCAGCGACTCCTCCTTCGCCATCTCCGCCGCCACCTCGTCCACCATCTTCGCCACCTTCTCCAGCGATACTCCTCCGTCGCTATCTCCTGCTCCGGCCAGGGACGCCCGCCGGACCTCCTGCGTCTGCGGCTGCCGCTGCTGGCGCTCGACGAACGCGGCGACGACGCGGCGCACGGTGTCGTCGTTCCTGACGCGCTCCCCGGCGCCGTCGAGCGCGACGCCCAGCAGGTCCGCCGCGGTGGCCTGGTCCAGCACGCCTGCCACGCGGAGCTCCATGTCGCGGCACGTCTTGGCGGACGCCTCGGCGGTCACCGCGGCGTGCAGGAGGCGGCAGAGGAACGCGGCCGGCAGGGGCGCGTCGGCGGCGGGAGGCAGCGCGTCCACGACAGCCTCGAGCAGCGCGCGCTGTTCCACGTCCGCCCGGACGACGGCGACGTCCCGGCGGCCGGGCCCGGGCGCCGCCGCGGGCGCGAGGATCCCGGCCAGGACGAGCTCCGTGTACGCGACGGCCGCGGCGGCGACCACCTCCGGTCCCGCGCGGCGGCACCGCAGAGCCGTGAGCACCCTCCGGAACGTCGCTGGCGACAGCGCGGCGAGCTCGGCCACCCACCACCCGGGCGCCCCGGCCCCCGACCGCGCCGTCGGGAACAGCGCCTCGTTGCAGACCCCGAGCGCGACGGCGTCCGCGGCACGGCGCGCGACGTCGAGCTCGTCGGCAGCCGGGAGGAGCGCGTCGCACTCGCAGGACCGGAGCACGGCGACGGCGCCGGGCAGCGACCGGAGCGCGGCCTGCGCGAGGAAGTCCTCGGCGCGGCGGGCCAGGTCGGGGGCGTCGAGGAACGCCGCGGCGCAGCGGAGCGCCGCCGCGTCACGCGCCATGATCTCCAGGCTGCCGCCGTAGCAGTAGCGCGCCGCCTTCTCGAAGGCGTCGGCGCCGCCCGGCAGCGCCGAAAGGTCCAGCTCCACGGCGCCGGCCCCCGAGCCCTGCGGCTGGCTCGCCGCCGCCGCCGCCACGGCGCGGCGGATGTAGCCGCACTTGGGCACCATCACCGCCTGCTCGTTGACGAGAAAGGGAATCAATCAGCACCGCTGTGAGTGATCATTCGTCTTGCCGTATGCATGCCGTGTGTGTGTGTGTGTGTGTTACGATCGATCGTTTCATTCTTTTTGTGTTTGATTGTTTGATGAAAAAGAAAAGGGTTTCATCTTCCAACAGGGGAAACGATCGATCAGAGAGAACGAACACCACCACCGTACCTTGTGGAGAGGGAAGACGGAGTCGGCGATGCGGACGGTGAGGTCGGCGGGGACGACCTCCTGGGACGACACCCTGCACAAGGCAACAACACACACACGAGCATCGTCAATTCATCACTCATCAGCATGCGTGCACCTGCCCTGAACCGACTTGAAGCACGAACAGAGGCTTCAGCGATCAGCGTACATACCGCTGGGTGATCCTGTCCATGGCGGCTAGGCAGGGTTGCTGCACGCGAGGATCTGAGTAGTGCAAGCTCCGATCGAGCTGAGCTCGCAGGGCAGGGCACGGTCTTTAGACCCACCTCATCTCGCTCTCATATATAGAGACCCTCCTCGCCGGCTCTCGAGCTCGCTGGCCCCTTGATTCGTGGTAGTAGGAGCATTATTTGCAGAGTGAGACTACTGTCCTGTCCTGTACATACAACCAAGCTAGCTATGGATCTGGGAGGAGGAAGATCTGATTGGATACGGCGATTTTTGCATGGCTGGTGTTTTTCTGGGGGTCGTCGACTCAGCACCCAGCAGAGCCGCCGCCGCGCAGCAACTTAAAAATCCACGGTCCACCACTGCCAAGTTGGGCTGCGTGCGTCCAGCTCCAGCTAGTCATCTTCCTTGGTCGATCAGCTGACGCTACTTGTATTCATTTCTCGGCAAGGCAACTGAACATGAACTAGGCCGCGTTTAGTTGCCTGCGGAATCGGCGCCGCCCGATTCCCCGTAGCACTGTAGCGCACTGTAGCGTTTTGTTTTTATTTGGTAATAATTGTTCAATCGTTGACTAATTAGGCTTAAAACGTTCGTCTCGCAGAGTACAACTAAACTGTGTAATTAGTTTTTGATTTCGTCAACATTTAGTACTCCATATATGTACCGCAAATTTAATGTGATGGAGAATCTTCTTTTTACATAGTGTCAAATTATAGAATTTGGATGAACTAAACGTGGCCCTAGTGGCCGACGCTTGCCGTGGCCCGGTCCAGCTCTAGTGGACGAGACGAGGCGGCAGGCGCAGGCCCCCGTCTTGAGGCCTACGCTTCCATGCTCCCTCGCGGTGTGCAAGTGCTCTAGTACAGCGCATACGGAGCTGAATCTCCTATCGCTGTTTTTGCATCCTTGTAGATTAGGTGCAACATCATCATCCGAACCGTTTGGCAGTTGTATGTATGATACTTGTATGGAGTTCCTAAATCCGAAATAACCTTTCCATACTGCACAAGTTATTCAGAAAAGAAAATACTCCTATGTCCTATATATTGCAGTTTGAGAGTAATAAGTATGCAGGCATACAGATACAATACAGTGTATTTACCTGCGCGTCGTCTCATCATATTGCAGTTTGCTAACTGCATGAACAGCCACGTTTTTGCCAATTCCACGCGCGCCGGAGACTCTTCCGCGCCCTCCCGTGGACTCCGGCGTGCCACGTCGGAGGATAACGACTGGGGCCCCACAGGAATCCGGCCTTCGTACGCTGTACCAGTGCGGGCTCGCCACGTCGGAGCTAGCTTGCTTGCGTCGGCGGGGACCAGCCGGCCGCCGCCGCGGGATGATGCGGTGCAATGGGAAAGGCGCTAAAGATACGCACGGTACGGGAGAGTGGAGGATCAGATACAGATACTTTGCTTCACTTCAGCAGCTGGAGCCTTTTTCGTTTTATAAAATTCCGCCTCTTTTGAATCTCCGAATAAAATCAAATACTGGTCTTATCATGGTTGTAGTTTTTTTCCCCTGAAGTTAGTACCCAACGTATGACTCCCAAACAAACGATTCACAGACACATCCGTTAATTACGTCCTAGATCTACTGCAGGACGTACTGCTACCCTGAAACTGCAATTGCCAGCGTTGAACAGCAAGTCAGCAAGTACGTTTTATCTTTGAGATGAGGCCAAGACGTTTTGACTTTTCTAATAGTACTTTTTATTTAATAGTAATACATAGTACTTCACCAGTTGCAAATTACAAGGTGCTTTGACTTCTCTAGATACATTGTTTCTGCTATGTTCCTAGAAATAGTGCATATATATTATCTAAACGTATAGTAAAAACTACATATTTATAAGTGTGGTGACTATCCTCTTTATATGCATGTTCCTGTGGCCCTGTTTGATTCGCTGATAAGCCAGGCTAAAAAGTATTGTTTGCTAATTTGTTATGAGAGAAAAATACTAAGCCGTGGTATATACTGTATTAAGTTGGTTTGATTACTCGTCAGAGGATGAAGCCGGATATTCTTTCAATTATCTACGAAATGTGATGCCCCCCAGGGTCATGAGTAATGTAAGTGGATTTGTTGTCAGCTAACTACTGCTTTATAGAGAGATAATTATTGGTTTTTCTGCTCATTTTAAAATGGGCTGCTACCACTCTGTACGTGATAGCCTGATGGGCCAATTGGACTGATTGTAGTAGGCTGTTCAACTTTCTCCTAGCACTATAGCAGGCTAGTGGCACAGCCGGCCGGTTTTTGGGCCTCTGTACAAGTGGCCCGTAGAACCCTTGCGTAGGCATATACATGAACTCATGTTTGGGGTTGTTTGGACTTTGGATACAAGCCCTAACTAGCCAAGCCAAAATTTGGCCATAGCTAGCCAAATCGGGGTATAACCAAACTATGGTCATTTTGCTCCCAAAAAAAAACCCAAACTTTGGTCATATGTTGAAAAAATGTTGTTTGGTTGGTAGCCAAGCCAAATTTTGTCATCTCCATAAGTATGACATGCTGGGTCCATAAGCCATTTAATTATTTTCATTGAAACACATGTGAGATCTTGTTTCGCTCATAAAATCATATTATGGTGAAACGAATTGCAAATTAGATATGTAATTTCGTATATATGGTTATTAGAAGTTTGTTAATCCATAAATATCGAACTACGTGCAAACATTAGTTGTGAGTGACACGTCACCTAAGAATCAGCATGCAGCACGGCCAAACTAGGCAGCCATTTTTCTCGCCCGTGCCGTGTGAGTGGTGAGTGCGCGAGCTGACACTGGCCAGTATTTTTGGTGCTGATCAAACTTCGGCCTAGAAACAAATGGTTGCCAAATTTATTAGACAAACCAAATATTGGCTTGGCTTGTTTGAGGCGGCAACCAAACAATCTCAGTTCTAGCTTGGCACACAATTTTAGTCATGCCTGAACCATGCTTCTTCATGAGACGATGACCCGGTTATTTGAAATGCTAAATGTGCATCACGAAGCGAAAGACAATGACCCGGTTATAAGAGGACGATAAGATCAGGTTATACGGGCTTGACAACCTAGTATTTTTCCACGTCTGCTAAGGAGGTACCTAGTGGGGTGGGGGCGACAGGGGCCACATGCCCCCCATCAATATATATTTTACTTTAATATATAGTTTTACTTTATATTATATTAAGAAAGATATGATAGAATTCTTACCATATATTTATTTATATGTCTTATAGATAATATATAAAATCACACAAAACACAATTAAAACAAAATACCCTCAAATATGCATTGGTTGTTATTCTTCTCTTGTTTTTTACGTGTTGATAACTTTATTTAAAGAAAGAGTGCTCATATATAACTTCGTCTGTTTCTATAGCACAATCCAAGGGACATCACATGTTATCAACACGCCATTGCCGTTTTATTTGTCTTTGTGACAGTGTATGGTAAATCGGTGATCATATGAGTTAACTTTTTATGGATGATGCTCACCCTCAAATTCAAGAGTATTTAATTCATCTTTGCAATATGCTTGGGATTTGTGAATCTGTCGTAGTAGTATGCACCACATGACTATCCTCTTGTATGCTTGTTCATATCATTTTGCCGTGATATATTTGATTCCTATCCTTGGAGGATGAAACCGGATGTTAATGAGTGATGTAACACTTAACGATTGCTTTGGAGAGATAATTATTGGTGTCTGGTCATTTCATAATGGGCTGCTGCTACTTTGTACATGGGCTGTTCAATTTTCTCCTATAGTGGGATAGTGCGACACATCTGGCCGGTTGTTGGGCCTGTGTACAAGTGACCCATAGAAGCCTTGCGCCTCTGTACAGGACGGCGGCGAAGGTTAATACCGGATGTAATATTTTTTTCTTTTTTGCTGAGGGCCTTTGTGTAGTTTGGATGGGCCAGCTTCCTCCCATGTATCCTTTGTGTCTGTGTGTCGTTTGTGTATGCGTATCTGTATGTTTTCATTATTTGGTAATATACGCAGCGTGTATTTGTTCAAAAAAAAAAGAATTGTTTTGTTCAAACTTGGGTTCCTGTAAAAAAGCTAATGTGCTGTGAGCTCTGAAAATTTTGTTGTGACCTATGTACCTGAAAAGGTTCTAAAGTCTTGGGCAAAATAAAAAAGAGAAAAAGTTCTAAAGTATTTGGTTAAAACAACTATGAAACCTACCCTCCTCTTTATCTACCTTGAAACAATATTTTCATATTTGTACTTATTTGAAAAAGTATAAAGTTGAAAGCTAAAAGCAGTGTCTAAAATAATACAAAAATTATACTACACGAAAAGCATCTGCTTCTGGAAAAAAAAACAGCTCCTAATTCTACCTGTTTGGTTTGCTTTCTGTGTCTTTTGGCAACAAAAGCCCTTAGCTAAACCAGACATAGTCTTAGTTGCGCTTGAACTGATGCTTCCATAAAAAAGCACCGGCCATGGCAGTGGTGGCGGCGGCAGATCCGGCTCCAGGTAGGCATCTCCTCCTCCTCCTCTGCAATCTGTGATTTGTCCTTCCATAAAAAAAATATTTCTTGTGATATGGGATCTGTGGATCTGTGATCTTGTGATTTAGAATTGTCTGGAGGTAGAAGGAGGCTGGAGATAGAAGAATGATGAAGACTGTTGGATCTTAATCTTATGGTGTAAAAAAAATTCATGTGTTAAAACTGCATAAAACATATGATTGTGTAGTACAGACTCTTTTTTTTTTTTTTAAATATGTTGGTAGTACGATGAGCCCCGGCCTCTTTATTTTCATTCTTCTTTCTACTCTAGTGTAATTGTAGATTTGTAGGCTTGTAGCCCGCCAGGTGAGGTCAAACGAGTCAACTGTGCGTTCAAAATCAAACGGACACTGAATACTCCGTACTAGTCCTTTTACCTGCCTGTAATTTATCTGTTCCAAAATCCAGGGATTAACTACTGTAGTTCATTAGCAACTAACCCCAGGCCCCCCCTCCATTTAACACTGGGCACCTGCCATCTGCTGTGCCCTCACGGACCACCTGACCTGACCAGTGTCCTCTCTTGTTACTCTGTTCAAAAACTTCAGCAGTTGTAATTTTGTTCCGAGTCAAAATTTTCTACTATCGATCAATACTTTTTTTAAAAAACATATATCAACATTTTTTTACAACACCATCAAATTTGTTTGAACACCAACACACCATGAGATGGAAGAACGGGAGACTACCAGGCCTACCACAACATTTCCCATGACCCCACTCGCCAATCAAAACATGAGATGAGAGGGCTGCGTTCGCCTTTTGTAATTATTTCACCGAAAAACACTGTCTGTCGTACTCCAGTTAGTGTACAGTCTACTCCTACTCCGTGCACTACAAGCAGCAGGAGAAGCAGTCAAGCAGACCATGCCTGCTCCTCTGATTACAGCTACGCATGGTACGCACGCAGCAGGTTCAAGTTTACCCGCCACACTGTCACTGCTCACTTGCACACAGTAATAAGTCATCAGCTGAAAACAAACTACAGGCATTAATTAGCCCATGGCATCAGTAGTCCAACACTTAACCAACAAGAGCATCAGTAGTAGGAGTAAATTATACAGCAGCAGCAAGCTGCACCCTTGGCATATTACAAAACAAACTGATTATATGGCCAGGGCCAGGCCAGCCAGCCAGCGCACATGAGCTGTGACTGTGAGTTGGGTGCGTGTTCGCAGCAAAGATTCCAATACAAATGCCTAAGGCGCCAGCAGCAAAACATCCTCCGTAATCACAAAGCTGTCTTCTGTTTTGCCTTCTTCCTGACAAACACACAAAACCACATACAGTCATACACAAAACCTTCCTTCTCCCTTGTTCATCATGGAACAGAACAACCTGTGAAGAAAGATACAAGGTGTTTTTCTCTCACAGAAACCGCCTTACCAGAAACCGGCTTGTTCGGCTTCTTTTTTCAGCTAGAACAGTATTTTTCTCTTACAACAATTCAGCCAGAACGGTGTTTTTCAGCCAAGTTTCAACAAGCCGAACGGGGCCAATGGCAACACTCCCATGTCCCTGTGGTAAGATCAAGAAGCACAAGAACAGGCTCCAGAGATGAGATCAGAGACTACTGTCTATATGCAGATGCACAGTACAGCTAGCAAATGTATAATACAAAGTACAAACCATTCTGGCTGCATACTTGGCCTCACCTGGCCAGCACCTTGTAGGATCATGCAGCAGATACCACTCACGTGTGCGCAGGTCTAGCTGACTCGGGCCCACTAGATGCATACACATGCTTGTGAACGCAGTGCTACTAAAATTTAGTAGTACTCCCCTTATCAAAAAAAAAAAAAAAAAGTAGTACTTGGGTTGCTTCACATTTCAGCACTGCACTGCACCACGTCACCTTGAACAAAGGAACCGGGCTTTGGGACACATCATAACAAGGGTACCTAATTCCAAGTGCCAACCACATTCCCAGCACTGATTCCTAAACTACAAGTGCACATCATGTGTGAGTCAGTTCAGCTCACTCATGATCCCATGATTCCCAGCATGAAATGAAACCCCAAAAAAAGTGGGTGGCCTAGCTGGAGCTCTGGCCACCTCTCCTTCCTCATATTGATATTCATCACACATTCTTCATGCTCTCTCATATGCAGTTTTGTTTCTGTTTGCCCAGATCTCATATTGGTGTCACAGATTGTTCATGCTATCTGCTCACACAATCTCTTTTTTTTTTTTTGATTGGAGAGCAGAAGGGCGGGCCTGGTGCAAGCGGTAGAGTCTTACTGCCTGTGACCGGAAGGTCCCGGGTTCGAATCGCGGTCTCCTCGCATTGCATAGGCAAGGGTAAGGTTTGCCACTGACACCCTTCTCCAGACCCTGCACAGAGCGAGAGCTCTCTGCACTGGGTACGCCCCTTTTTTTTTTGATTGGAGAGCTCTTGTACTGACATCACAGATTGTTCATGCCCTCTCATTGTACACACTTCCAAGTTCCAACAGTCTACACTTCCAAGTTCCAACAGATCATGCATGTTAAATTACCAGGTACAAGCAAAGGAAACAGAATGGAACTCCATAGGTAAGGCTCCTCTTCCATGATTCAAAATATCGGCAAGGCCCATGAACAATAATAAACACAGAAAACCTGTAACGAGTTCAAAACGAACTCAATGTACACATGCATGCATCTTTTCTTCGTTGACCGTCTAGGTCCCCCACTGACAACCCTTGTACCTAATAAAACTTATAATATTTCTAACCAACTTGAGGATTGCCACCCAGGCCAGAACCCTACCAGAGAAAAAGATAAGCTTTGGAACTTTTCTAACGGAGCATTCTTGAATCCTTCTGTTCAGCTCATTTATTCTGCACACAGCTCATACTTGCATCTTTTCTTCATTGAACATCTAGGTCCACACTAACACAGCTACAGTATATATGAAGCCTACAATATTCATAACTAGGCAATTGACAATGCCAGAACACTAGCAGAGAAAAAACTTCAGAATTGGAAATCTGCCTTCAGGGAAGAGATTGGGTTGGTTTGCATCAAAGCCAAGCAGAAAATCAGGGATGCCCTTACTAGTTAGTGTGAGAATTTCACATAAAGTATTTCCTTTTTCTGCTTTTTGGCTCTGAGAGCCTTGTAACCTGTACATATTGTACCCTTCTTCATATAATGAAAATACAAAAAAAAAAAAGGTAGGGAGCTTCCCTGCTGACCTTTCCAAAAAAAAATAAAAAACTTCCAAATTTTTCTAACCATTACATTAACCAGACCTTCTTGAATATCCGTCATGAATCCCTCTGTTAATTCAAATTTATTTTGCCGACTGGTATGGTCGACATTAACTTCTTGTTCTTTTCATTTCAATCAGTGAAAATTGCAATTTGACAAAGCTTGGCATTAACAAGATCTACAATTGATATTGCTGTCAGGTCATAAAAGATGTACACTTAGAACTTATAAGTTGTTTCCCAGACAACAATCACAGCGGATGTAAAATAAATGGACAGAAATCTAGATGATCACAATCAAACTAATTACCACAACACCAAATAAGTAAACATGTGCAGCACTACATCATCTCAGCAGCTGTCTAAACATGAAACAGAGAAGAAAAAGAAATGAAATGAAATCGAATCGAAGCTGGATGAATGAATCTCTCCAACACAGCATGAATCCGCCTGACTCATGCTGTGAGGACACAATGTGCAATGAATGTTACCTCAGCTTTATTGCCAAGCCCATTTTCTATTGAGTACAGATACCCCAAAAGAATAACTGAGGATTCCAAGTCATACGACATAGATTTCCCCTCCACTGCCTGCTTGCTTGGAGATGAAAGGAACTCCTCACATATGAACATGGCAACTATGAACATGAACAATAGCCATTGCTTGCAGTACAAAACTTAAGCTTCCGAACAAACCCACCCAAATAATGTGCTGAACCCTCATGGAGCAGAACCTTGGCCCTGAAATTAGCGGCTGGCGTTGCCCTCTGCTGATATGGAAAATTGTCTGCGTTGAGCAACCAATGGACAATCCGTCTCCAGCCATCACCATCAAGTCTTCATGTTAGTAGAACTACGCAGAAGACCCAAAACTCCACTATGCAGTGTAATCATTCTCAATCACCGGCTGTGTCCGTGTCCCCAATGCCACCGGTGCTTGCGTCCGCCCAACCTGCGCCATCCGCAATGTCTCTCCAACCTCCGCATTCCGTTCCATCACCTGAAGCTTCTTATCCCTTTTATACCTCACCAAACACAGCAGAAGCGCAGCCAGGAGCCCCAATGCTATGGCAGCCCCAACCACACTGCCGGCAATTTTCCACGCCTTTGAGCTTCCTTCTTCTTATTTCCTCCGGGGTCGGAATCGACGGGGCAATCGCGCCAGGTGGAGGTGGAGAAGGAGCAATCTCACTGGAGTTCACCACTATCGACACATGCCCTTGGCGATACGTCGAGCACACATCGGTTGCCTCCAGGTCCCGGAACTGCGGCATGCCATCCAAATCGAACACCACGCACCTTGGCGCCGCGCTGCCTGCCGGCACCGTCCTGACATTGCCGCCGAAGTTCACCGAGATCGGACCGCCCGAAGCAACGACGTTGAGCTCCTGCAGCCCCACAGCGGACAGGTTGGCGGCGTCATAGACCAGCAGGCCGAGCACCGGGGCGAGGTATGTGTACCCGGTGAGCGGGTAGTAGTAGTCGGACCAGTTGCCGAGGTCGTGGTACACGAGCACCACCCGCTCGACGTACGGCTGGACAACGACGCCCGTGGGCACGCCGAACTGGAAGTAGCCCGCGAAGCCCTTCCGGCGGAGGCTGCCGCTGCGCAGGCGCACCGCGGAGACGGCAATGCCCGTGAGGTTGCCCGGGAGCGTGGCGTTGTAGACAATGCCGGTGCGCGGGCGCGCGAAGGCCCGGTACGCGTAGTCCTGCAGCGCCGCGTCGAGGATCCTGGCCGGCGACGGCGGCCGCGACTGCGCCGCCGCCGGGGAGGTGGCGGCGGCGGCGGCGATGAGCACCAGCAGAAGCCGGAGGAGGCATGCGAGGATCGAGAAGCCCATAGCAGTGGGGGGCTCTGGGGTCAGAGCTGAGCAGCCGCCGGCGCGAAGTGAAGTTGGTCAGGACGACTTCGTCATCTCTGGCGACTATTAGGATTAGCACGCGCAGAAGATTCGTCTTCTCCCGCTCTTAATTGGGGGCAAACAAGGACGGGATTTGGAGCGGCGGAGGCTGGGATCCTCTGCACGGACGCGCATTTACGCCCGGCAGGGACGACGCCCCGGACCGGCTGGCCCAAGAAAGCAGCCGGCTTTAGCAGAGAGCGCGGCAATGGCGTGGACGCAAGCGAGGAGGACAGGTGTACAGGACGGGCGGACGGACAGGGCGGAGTCCTACTCCTACAAGAAGTGGATGGCGGCAGCGGAAACGGCGGCGGCGGCAAATCGGGAAGAAAGAAGCAACGCGACCCAGATGGAACGGACAGAGGAATTGGGAGGAGATGAAGAGGATGCGATGCGATTACTCAATCCTGGCGGAATCCGGGTGGAGGAAGCGGACGCCACAGAAATCCTGGGAGGGATTAAAGCGCGCGCCCCACGCCCCCACGAGTATGATTGCGACGCGGGCGAGAGTGAGAGCGGAGGAGGAGGGGTTTGGTTGGGGATTGAAGAAGGGAGAGAGACTGCCGCAGGAGAGAAGGTAGGTTCGGGACGACGACGGCGGCGGTAATGGTAATATCACCTTCTCCCAGGGGCTTAACTGCAAAACGAATTTTCCCCACCGGCAATGCTAGGGGGAGAGGAGAGGACACGGGCTCACAGTTGGCACGGGAGGTGGAGTTACCGATTTGCCCCTGGGCGGCTGGTCCGCTCGGAGGCTGCCGTTCGCTACTTTTTGGCTTTTCCACACATGTCCCTTTCCTAACGTTTGGATTCTTCCCGGGGACTTTTTTGCAAGTGAAGCTTCTCTCTCTGACTGAGTGACAGGTGAGCTGAGCTGAGCTGAGTGAGATCGAGTGCTATGGCCTGGTGAGTGTGACTGACGTGTGGGGCCATGTACGTGGCTGCTCCTCAACGGCCAGACGACACGCGATGCGACAAGCTCACTAGGAGAGGATGTGTCTTTTCCCTGTCGAGTGGGGCCACACAACTGTGGCCCAACGGCCAGTGAGCACTCATGAGTCATGACTATTTGCTGGCTTCACTTTCCTAACGTATGGATTTGGTGTGCTTGGACAAAATAGGACTAGCAACAGTGTGCGGCTTCTCCTCCAAAGGAAACTTGATAATAAAACTTTCAGCTGGATTTTTTCAGCTTATTTAGTAACCTATAGTTTTCGATTGTCAATCTAATGACTTCCATGTCTACTCTCTTTATAAAGGGTCATTTTTAGTTGGTGCGCATACGTGATACGTGATCCTATCGAGAGGCGACAAAAGATCTCCCTTACCCAAACTTCTTGTTGAATATTCATGTAATGTATGGGTTATGTGCGTGAATAGAATCGTTAACAAATCATAACTAGGTGCTTTTCAGACGTTAAGGAAACTGATAAAATCCTTATGACGTTTTTATCAATTTATCTACATATAATTTCTTTTTGCCAACCTGATTTAATTTAAATGTTTACCTCGCTCTTAGTGCCCATTTGGGAGGGTTTCTCCAGCACGGTTCCGGTGTCAGAGCTGGAGCCCCCGAGGCGGAGCCACTATTTTGGGCTCCCACTCCTCTGGTTGGGAGCCAGAAGCGCTCCTCGCCCGCGTGGTGTTTGGTGCGGCTCCGTGGCTCCGTGCCGGAGCTCGCGGAGGAGTCGGTGCGGGAGACGCACTAAACGAGCCCTTATAGTCTTTGTACAAAGAGGCATTTTAGTTAGTGTGCATAACAACTTGCTGACTACTCTATTAAAATGGAAATTGATAACTAACTACAATCCAACATTTCCCCGACCGAGAAGGAAACTACTAAAATCCCTTTGAGCCTTTTCAGATAATTTATTTTTGCTAACTTAATTTAATTTATGCATACATATTGCCCCCTTATATGAATCCTCATAACCTCGCTACCATTTGACCCCATTAACACATGACAAGCTTAATTATGTTGATTCTGGTGCCAAGCAATGCTATATTTCCGCTTTCCTAGAGAGGTCTTGTCGGATACCATAAAAGGGGATACCCTAAGCAAGAACCGAAAAGAGTCATTCGGCCTCGCTTATATCAATGCCAAAGGACGATCATAGGGTCTCGGCCGATTCTCTGACTCGCCCGAGGCCCGCGCCGCAACGACTCTCCGCCTCGCCGAGGCCCCGCCCCGCAAGGCCTCGGACGGGTTACCGATTCTCTGAGTCGCCCGAGGCTGGCTCGGCAACAAACTCGTCGCCTCTGTCTCGATCGACTTCTCTGACAAAGCGTCGCGTCCAGTTAATGCGCCCAACCACTCCCGCAACGTCAGCCGCACGTCGGCACAGTACCGCAGAGTGACCGACGGGACAGGAGACAGGACTGAGCAGGGATTACCTGCCACTGTGCTCAGCACTATAACCATGACTGGCGGCCATACTACGCTGTGCTACCTAATACCTGCTTCAGGAACAGCGCGGCATGGGGAGTCAGATCCGGGTCCCTGTAGCCTCGAAATCGGTGTAACAGGACCAACTGCTCACGCTCCGCCTCGCCCGAGACCCCCGGTGGGGCCTCGGACGCACTGGTCCAACTCCGCCTCGACCAAAGGCCGGGCTCGTCCCGCGTCCTCGCCGCCTCCGCCTCAACCGTCCCTCTGGCAGGCTGTCCCATCCATTTAAAGCGCCTGAACGCACCCGGTACGTCAGCCACGACCGGCGGTGCACAGCAATAGGGCGATGGGACAACGGTCAAATCACCCTTTTTACCATCCCTTACTGACGATGCAGGGGTGAAAGGACCTAGGATGTCGCCTAGAGGGGGGGTGAATAGGCATTTCTGAAAATTAACACCTTTAAATGCGGAAACAATTAGAAAGTGGAGTTTCCAAATGGAAACTCCAAATTAAGAGTACTACCACCCCTCACAAGTTATCCACAGAGTAAACAAGGTATAAAGAATATATCTAGAAGCTACAACCCTACAACACCAAGTTAGAACAGAGAATAAATATTTTCAGTGCAGGCAGGAAATACCGGACGTGTCCGGTATACACGATTTCTGCAGATCGGCCCTGAACTTGCTCCTTTTGATTTCTATCTTCAAACCAAACTGCAGGCACCTAATGGAGATGACAATATACATAGAAAACCTGTAGAATAGCTAGAGCAACATAAATATAAAATGAAATGCGAATTGAGACATGATATTTGTTTTACCGAAGTTCGGACTCATTCGAGTCCTACTCTCCGTTGAGGGGGCTGCGGGCGACCCAGCGAAGGTCAGCCCTAGAGGGTACCACGAAGGTCACTCTAGCCGGAGTCTTTTCCAACTCCTTTTCCTCCTTCCACTAAATGATTCCGAGGCGGCGAAATCGACCGTTACAAACTTTCCGAGGCACACCACAATCTCTCGGGTGCTCTCCGGCGACGCCTAACCGTCTAGGACCGAAGAGTCCAAGAGTAACAAATGCGAATCACGAGATTGACAATATGCACAAGTGCTCATGTGGTGGCTTGCTCTCTTTTTCAAATTCTCTCTTAACACACAAATTGATTTTGCAATTTGGATCACACACTCACTAAGAGAGGGTTTAGGAGAGTTGGTAAGGCTCAAAAACGTGTGTCTATCTCAGCAGAATCAGCAGCCTCCAAAGGTGGAGGCTTGGGGGTATTTATAGCCCCCTTGAAAAACTAGCCGTTTTATAGCCGTTGCAATACCGGATACGTCCGGTATGACTTACACTGCCCAATGGTAACTAAGTTATAGTGAAGTTGTGAGGCGTCGGGACTCCCGATGAATGCCGGAACTCCCGACAGTCGGAACTTCCGACTAACGTCGGAAACCCCGACCCTCAGCAAATTTGAAAACCATGTAACTAAGTTAAAGAATATGAGGTGTCGGAACTCCCGACACATGCCGGGACTTCCGACCGTCGGAACTCCCGACTCACGTCGGAACTACCGACCCTCAAGGCTTTGGAAAACTAGCCGTTGGCCTCTGGTCGTCCATACCGGACACGTCCGGTATGACCAGGACAGTGAACCCTCCAAGACAGTTAAAGTGTGAGACGTCGGAACTCCCAACCCTTGCCGGAACTCCCGACCGTCGGAACTCCCGATGAACCAACCCGAGAACAACATTTTTACAGATACTGGGCAAATACCGGACACGTTCGGTATGCATACCGGACACGTCCGGTATGTGCCAGACCAGCAACAAGTCAGTTAGCCTTTTTGACTCTCAAACACTCAAATCTCACATGGGTTGGCTTGAGCACTTATGAAACATTATCTATCGACATGATGCATCCCTCTTAATAGTACGGCATACCTATTAAACTCAAGATCAAACGAAAAAAAGGATTTATACCACTTGAGTTGATCTCTTTTGAATTGATGCCGTCTCTTTCAATCTTCATCAAGTAAGGGTGCTAACATGTTGATATTGATCTTTTCACTTGAGCATAGCCATCTTGAGCACGTGACTTGATTCCATTCATCAAATTTGAATAATCCCAAATGTATCAAGTCACTTCCATCAACCAATCCAATAGTGATTTGATCCTCCACATGAACATGGCCATCATAGCTTGATTAGTACCTCAACTAAATGCAAGTACTTTCTTCTTCACCCTAGCTGGGTTCTTCGGCCGCCAAGCCGTCGCTTGCCCTTTACCCTTGCTTAGTACCTCGAAGCCTTTCCTTGCTATCTTCACCATCTCAAGCCATCAAGTCACTTCTTGTGTTGAATCATCCATTCATTTGTATTGTTATCTTTTTCATTTCAATTTAGCAAGCTTCAAGTATGAGACCATTCCATATGCAATTTCTCATGTCTCATTAATTAATTCTCACGAGCTTGCTTTCACATAGCAAATGAAAATCCCACAATAAATGAGCCTTTGCATGAATAACATTTGCATTGTTGTCTTGTGCTTGAACTAGATTGTTTATACAACAACACGTCATTTTGGCTTTCATTAAGTACTCATGAGATAACCTATAACCTGTCCACACTTAGCAAACGGGTTAGACCGTTAATCACGTTGTCATTCAATCATCCAAAACCCACTAAAGGGCTAGATGCACTTTCAATCTCCCCCTTTTTGGTGATTGATGACAACTTGATTAAGGCTTACAAAAGAATATAAACATTTAAGCTTTTGGGTTCAATGATTTATAAGAGGCTCCCCCTTAATATGTGCTTGTGATTGGAATTCACAAAATGACCTCAACTTGTCAATTGCACATACTAAAACATATAGGAGACTCCCCCTAAATTATTGCATCCGTGGGGTGCATGTGTGTGTGACAAAATAGAATTGTGATGCATATGACAGGATATATCACACAAGAATAAATATAAAGACATCACATCAAATATTTTCATTCTATCATGCATAGACCTTATGAAAAATAAATACAACACATGTATGCCACACATAACACTCATTACATATTTTATCAAGTCCACAAGCCACAGATAATAAAGATCATATCTCAATAGATCCATAGATAAAGCATAAGTGAGTCTCATCTCTCACATGATACAATGCAATCTCAAACTCAAGATACATCAATGAAGCTCATAAACAAAAACTACAGCCTGCAGTACATATCTTCAGGTACAAAGATAAGCAAATGAAACAAAAATCCCGAAGCTTTAATCAGTCTCTCTCCCCCTTTGTCATCTATCACCACAAAGGTCCAACAATGACAAACTAAGGACAAAAGGGGCTGCAAGCTGTATCTAATCTCTAGCATCACTCAGCATCAACATCATCATCTTTCCTAGCATCTTCGTCATCTGAACGTGTAACACCAGCTGGACGAGAACCACCTGCGCCGGACGGGTCATAGCCACTAGACCCATAGTAGCCGCCACCACCTGTGAGGTCACTCCACCAATCAGAGCATACTAAATCTGCAGTACTAGGACGTGGTGAGAGTGAGTAGGCACACGAGCCTAAAGTGGAAGAGTGTCGGGGGTGCTCGGTGCCTCTTTGCTACTATTGTCATTGAATGAACTCAACATACTCTCTATCATATCTCGCCCTCTTTGCTCCTCCTCGGTCTCGGGCTCACTAGCCCTCATCTCGATAGAGGAGATCTAGGAGGATCAAGCTCAAGATTAGAAGCAATTTGCTTTAAAGTCCGAGTGTGTCCTTCCTCCTAGCCTCCCTCTCCTTCTCTTTGCTGATGGATGTCTCTGCACATCCTAAATATGGAGTCAAAAGCCTACTGGATAGGCGAGGGAGGATCTGCCACGGCGTGAAGTAGAACATGAAGGAGCACGTGGTGAAGGTGAAGCTCCTGCCGGTGCACCACTCCTAGGTGCATCTGCCTCACAGTCTTCTTCTTTGCTCCTCCTCCCGGGTCTGCTGGGAGGTAACCCCTGTCTCAGCAGATCTGCAACAATCTTTAGGGCCTTGTGAGTCTTGTCAAACTCGAATGTGTGCCTTGTCACCTGCTCAATCATATACATGATATAGGGAGCAAATCCACAGCCCTTGAGGGCCTCTCTCCCACACTCCTCGATCTCTCGACCATATGAAGTCAAACATGTTTGAAGGGACGAGCATCAAAAGCCATCCTGTGGAGCAGTGTTCTGGAGTAATCTGCAATGTTGCCCTTGTCTCCACCCTTGCAATCAGTAGTCTTCCTGAACATTCATCCGGTGTATCTATAAGTAGGGTGAAGACCCTAAACCTTCCCCATCACTGCCTCCTCTCACCTCCCGGGTGGATACATATAGGCAAGTCTTTCAGGGGTAACACCTGCCGGTGTGGATCCTGTCCCTCTCAGAGGTCATCCTCTCGAGAAGCCAAGGTGAGCAAAGAAAACACATCATAGTCCACACTGCACTGCCGCCCTCGAGCATCTAGTGCATCCGCCACATCATCCTCCTCAACGAATAGGGTAGCATAAAATCGAGCTACTACCTCGGTATTCTAGTCATGCTGGAACTCCATGATCTCATAAACCCCAGTGCGCTGGCAAATAGCAATGGCATGATCAACTGAGGCCTTCTGCAACTCTCGACGTCTCGCCAGGTCAATCCACTCGAGACACAGCAATCACAGGTTCTGGTGAGAATCACACTGGAGTAGAAGTCCAGGTGAAAGGCTGTCTGGAAGCGGTGATCGTACTGAACCTTAGGTAAGCCCCTCGGATCAACCCTTCGTTCATCTCTAGCTCTCCTGGTCATACCCTTTCCCCTAAAGTCAACTCTAGGAACATAAGAGGGCACATTGGGCAAACGTGTCTCAAGGAGACCATAATGCATCCCCTGACCAGGCTGGTGCTGAACTGGAGGAACTGGCTCCTCCTCCTCACTCTCCTGCTCCTCATCTGAGCTATCATCATCTGATCCTCTGTGAGTGCTCTTTCTCTTTCTTTCTTCTCTGGACTCCACTCAATTCATCGATGTCGATTGTCGAGGAAAGAGCTCCCGAGCCCTCTACATATCAAGGCAGTCTTTGCACTAGAGACAGCTCTGGTAGGCCTCCTGCTGCTCGGCTGGAATCTAGGATGCATTTCCTGTCTTGCCTTCTTGTGCTTTTCTAGAGCTGGATCATGCCTGTGCTTGGACCTAGGCTCCTGTCTTCCACTCATAGCTGCTGCCCTATATCCAAAAGATTTCCAAAGAATTTTAGATACATGCCCAAATTTAATCTCGAATTGTAATTTAGACGTAGAATCTTTGATCCATGGTTTTACAACCATCTTGACATACAACTGTCAATAAGTTTGCAAAATGAAGATACAAAAGAATCTAAGCCTAACAAACAATTCTATGCTCGGATTGAATCAAAAGAAGCGGAGGAGCTGCTCTGTGAGCCATATACGGACACGTCCGTAGAGCATACCGACACGTCCGATATATGCTACCAAAGAACCCCTAACCAGGCTCCTTGATTCAAACCATCACAGATCAATTCCAAACTTTGGGCATTGCTTCTATATCATCAATGCAGCATATTGACCGGAGGAATTTCAAAATCATGCATTGACCATGTAGATCGGACGAGGTCCGCGATTAGGGTACCTTTGGAGAAGAGATGAGAAGGCGATGTGAAATTAGATCCCCGGGCCTTCAATCTTGATGCAAGCCTTCTCCAATGCGATCTCCCTCTCTCTCTCTTCTTGGTGAAATTCGTCGGTCAGCCTAGGTGGGAAGAAGGGCGTCGGCTGGCTGTTTGGAAGGAGACAGACTGGTCTGGGCCGAAGGGGTACTTCTGTTTTTATAGTCCCGCTCATACCGGACACGTCCGGTATACGTGGGCTAGCCCAACTTATTCCAAAGGGTGATTTCTCTCTTCCAATCCCCTTTCTCTGTTGTTTCTCAGTCCAAAAAGGTATATGACCTTGATCCAAACCGAGTACTATCACTTTTCTTATTCAATGCCATCAATTGATTTTCTCTTTTCCAAATATATGGCATAATCAATAATTTACTTGCTTGAGTGAGATAAAGTGAGACAACGTAGATTGTGGACTTAAGAGAGCCATGTCATGTGTGATTAGCCGATCAAACAATCAAGGAGAGCTATAATCATCACATAACAAGGCTAGGTCACAAAGACCAAGATTCAAATAGTTTTTCAAATTCACACTTCCTACTCATGCTAGTTAGGGGTTTTTGAAAAACATCTCTCCTATGTCACACAAATGCACATTCTAACATATAAAGGGCCTTAGATGCACTTATACTGCATATATGTAAAAACATACCTTTGCCTTGAGCCCACAATAATACCACTAAGAAGATACATGGCATGATGATCTTTATGTTGACCTTGATTGCCAAATAAACATGCTAGATACGAATTCATTTTTCATCCAAAGGACTACAAAGAGTGCTAGATAAATTTGTTAGTCCACAATGGTGCAAAATAGAATCTTAGCTCCCCCTAAATAAGTGCTTTAAGTAATTTGAATAACTTTCAACAAACACTTTTATTCTATTAAGAAATCAGGAGCCAATTTTCTATTTTGACCATAAATCAAATAAAATTGCCATATTTAAAATTGAGTTCGGGAGATGCTCACAATCCACTTAGATTTAATAAATCACAAGCTTCTGAGTGAATTAGTGATATACGAAAATATATGAATCAAAGACTCAGTTGCAATTCAATTAGTGTTCTGGTTCCTATAATACCGGACACGTCCGGTTGTATACCGGACACGTCCGGAATAACCAGAACAGAACACTTAGTTTCTGTCCCTGGCCATACCGAACACGTCCGATAGTAATACCGGACATGTCCGATAGGTGCAGGACAGAACCAATTAATTCACTGCTTGCGATTCTTCATTTATCTCTATTATTTATTTGATACTTGCATCTCAACAAATAAATTGCTCTATTAGAGAATTATTAAAAACATCATATGGCAAACATGATAACTATCAAGTAAAGATAATTAGCCACTTTCAATATTTCACAAACATGCCTATTTGTGAGTCATTGAGCATAAAGTAAACAAAGTGGCTATCCTATAAGGTTTAGGTTTAGGTACTTGTTATCAATGGTGAGGATGAAATACATGATATATTCATTAACTTATCTTCGGGTCAACCATATAAGGAATTATGATAAGAATTGGTTGATAGATTGAGTGAATATTATCAAATTGCTTGCTCAACCACCCTGAAGCCTTCATCTCATCACCAAGTACCTACATCATTAACCTAAGCACACTTTGGTACCCAACTCTTGTTGGGTCCTTTTGAGTTAGTCAACAAGTGCTTAGGCACCCAAATGGCTTTAGCACTAGTTTGTGGTGAACACATCACCTTGCTAGTGCTAACTCCATTTGTGGTCTTCCTAAGCTTATCATTATAAACATATGTGTTTGGCTTAGGAGTGTTACCATTTAGGCATTCATAGCTTAGATGCCCCTTTCTTCTACAAGCATAGCATATGCGGCCTTTGTTTGCTCTATGCTTGTTTTGCTTGTATGGACACCTATCAACCTTATGGCCCATCTCATTGCATCCATAGCATCTTCTTGTTGCAACTTGGGCTTCCTTTCTTGCCTCTTTGTACATTGGGCATTTCTTGGTAGGATGCCCCAATTTCTTGCTCATGAGACAAGTGCTTTGTCCATCACTCTTCATTTGGTTGGCCAACTTGTTTGAGGCCTTTTGTTCGGCCACTTCACATTTGTTGGCCCAACTCTTATGTGGACACATAGCCCACTCATGTCCATATAATCCACAACCATAGCACATTCTTTTTCCATGTTTCTTGCTCTTGGTTGTGTTGGCCTTGCTTGAGATGTGATTCCTTTGTTGAGTTTTGGAGGAAGCAAGGTTTGAACCCTTCTCAAGCTTCTTCACCATGTAATCACGGTTATCTTGAGAAGGTTGTGCTTTCTCCTCACCCTTCAACCGAATCACATCTTTCTTTAATCTTTTCACCTCTTCTTTGAGCTCTATGTTTTCTATAAGATTTAGCTCAATCGAAGATTGGCTTGCTTGAGGAGCACACTCATTAGTACAAGAAACATTTAATTGAGATGGTGTACTAGTGAGTGAATGTGTGAGAGGTTGAGAGGATTTTACCGATGTGATCACAATCTCATGTGCTACCTCAAGCATAATGCTTGATTCTACTACTTCATCATGAGAGCACTTTAGATGAACATAGTTTGCTTGTAGCACATTATACTTGCTTGATAGTTCATCTAGCCTTGCCTTGAGCTCAAGGTTTTCCTTCTCTAGTTGTGAAACACTAGAAGAGGAGTTAGTAACTAAAGCATGCTCGATCGACAATTTATCATACCTCTCATTTATTGCCTTTAGCTCTTGCAATTTGGAGATGAGAAACTTTTCTTGATTTTGAAGCGATTGCTCTTGCTTCTCAATCTCTTCTTCAAGCTCATCATTCTTTTCGACTATCTTCATGATGATGAACTTGTCTTTGTGGTTGAGATGATCAAGGTTGTAGTTGTCTTCAACTTCAACATCACTCTCCACTTGATCATCTACTCGTGCTATCTCCTTGGCTTGATCTCTCTTGCTAGCCTTCTTCTTGCTTTTCTTGGCCATGAGACACAAGTGATGAGTATCATGAGATACTGAGGTTGACTCATCACTTGGTCGCCACCGGGCTTGAGCCTCATCATCACAGACAGCTTGCTGTCCTGCTGCCACATCCATACCGGACACGTCCGGTATGTGCAGGCAGACACCATATCATGTGTTGCTTGGACTTCTTGCTCCGGCTCGGCACTCTTGAGGTCTTGTGAGGCTTCTTCACTGCATGAAGACACAATGGACATACTTTCCATTGACTCGACCTCAAGTGCATCATCGCATTTGGATTCTCCATATAACTCAACGAGTTTGGTCCAAATGAGATGAGCACTCTCCGGAGGTGGTTGTCCACTAAATATTGCCTCATCTTGAACCTCTGCACTCAATGTACTCAAAATGATATTAATAGCTTGAGCATTGAGTTGCATGCATATCTCTTCCTCTTTTGATAAATTTTTATAGTTGCTCCAATCAACTATAGGAAGAGGTATGCTTGCAAACACAATATGCTCAACAATAGGACTAATATGTCTAAAAGCATTGAGTACATGAATTGACCAAGGTAGAAAGTTTGAACCATCATTTTGGAGAAGCATTGGCTCCAACTCGATAGGCCTCGACATCCTTTTCTCATGGCGGTAAAGCTTTAGGTGAGAACCTTGCTCTGATACCAATTAAAAGGACCTAGGATGTCGCCTAGAGGGGGGGGGGGTGAATAGGCGTTTCTGAAAATTAACACCTTTAAATGCGGAAACAATTAGAAAGGGGAGTTTCCAAAATGGAAACTCCAAATTAAGAGTACTACTACCCCTCACAAGTTATCCACAGAGTAAACAAGGTATAAAGAATATATCTAGAAGCTACAACCCTGCAACACCAAGTTAGAACAGAGAATAAATATTTTCAGTGCAGGCAGGAAATATCGGACGTGTCCAGTATGAATACCGGACGTGTCCGGTATACACGATTTCTACAGATCGGCCCCGAACTTGCTCCTTTTGATTTATATCTTCAAACCAAACTGCAGGCACCTAATGGAGATGACAATATACACAGAGAACCTACAGAATAGCTAGAGCAACACAAATATCAAATGAAATGCGAATTGAGACACGATATTTGTTTTACCAAAGTTCGGACTCGTTCGAATCCTACTCTCCGTTGAGGGGGCTCCGGGCGACCCAGCGAAGGTCAGCCCTAGAGGGTACCACGAAGGTTACTCTAGCCGGAGTCTTTTCCAACTCCTTTTCCTCCTTCCACTAAATGATTCCGAGGTGGCAGAATTGACCGTTACAAACTTTCCGAGGCACACCACAATCTCTCGGGTGCTCTCCAGCGACGCCTAACCGTCTAGGACCGAAGAGTCCAAGAGTAACAAATGTGAATCACGAGATTGACAATATGCACAAGTGCTCATGTGGTGGCTTGCTCTCTTTTTCAAATTCTCTCTTAACCCACAAATTGATTTTGCAATTTGGATCACACACTCACTAAGAGAGGGTTTAGGAGAGTTGGCAAGGCTAAAAACGTGTGTCTATCTCAGCAGAATCAGCAGCCTCCAAAGGTGGAGGCTTGGGGGTATTTATAGCCCCCTTGAAAAACTAGCCGTTTTATAGCCGTTGCAATACCGAACACGTCCGGTATGCATACCGGACACGTCTGGTATGACTTACACTGCCCAACGGTAACTAAGTTATAGTGAAGTTGTGAGGCGTCGGAACTCCCGATGAATGCCAGAACTCCCGACAGCTGGAACTTCCGACTAACGTCGGAAACCCCGACCCTCAGCAAATTTGAAAACCATGTAACTGAGTTAAAGAATATGAGGTGTCGGAACTAACATGTTGATATTGATCTTTTCACTTGAGCATAGCCATCTTGAGCACGTGACTTGATTCCATTCATCAAATTTGAATAATCCCAAATGTATCAAGTCACTCCCATCAACCAATCCAATAGTGATTTGATCCTCCACATGAACATGGCCATCATAGCTTGATTAGTAACTCAACTAAATGCAAGTACTTTCTTCTTCACCCTAGTTGGGTTCTTCGGCCGCCAAGCCGTCGCTTGCCCTTCACGCTTGCTTAGTACCTCGAAGCCTTTCCTTGCTATCTTCACCATCTCAAGCCATCAAGTCACTTCTTGTGTTGAATCATCCATTCATTTGTATTGTTATCTTTTTCATTTCAATTTAGCAAGCTTCAAGTATGAGACCATTCCATATGCAATTTCTCATGTCTCATTAATTAATTCTCACGAGCTTGCTTTCACATAGCAAATGGAACTCCCACAATAAATGAGCCTTTGCATGAATAACATTTGCATTGTTGTCTTGTGCTTGAACTAGATTGTTTATACAACAACACATCATTTTGGCTTTCATTAAGTACTCATGAGATAACCTATAACCTGTCCACACTTAGCAAATGGGTTAGACCTTTAATCACGTTGTCATTCAATCATCCAAAACCCACTAAAGGGCTAGATGCACTTTCAAGGGGTTACCATGCCCTGTACTTTTCCACCTAAACCGGGTACGACCCTGGCCACCGAGGCCCCCGCAACACACACAGGTCACCTCCAAGGCCTCGGCAAAACCAGGCCTCAGCACGGTCAGCTACAACCCGTCAGGCCTCGGTACTCCACCGAGTCAAGGATCCACAAGGACACCTATGACTTCAACAGCCTCCCCGACACTGCGCTGCTACAAGAATAGAGTACTAGATCCTCCATCCTACTAAGGCTCCACGTGCAGCTCCCTCCTGTACTCCTGGCTCCCTCCTTGCAGCTATAAAAGGAAGCAGCCAGGGCCGTTTCTAGGGGGGACGACGCCTGCACCCACGCGCATAGACACTCACTCAACCCACACGCGTTTGTAACACTCTGTAACACACACTCTCGTGCTGCCTGAGAGCAATGTCTCAAGCAGCCCACATCGCTCCGCGCAGAGACCTGGGACCAGCTCCCTCTCTCTCCCAGCTTGTAACCCCTACTACAAGCACTTCGGTGCAAGGAATACAAGATCGATCTCTCAGACTAGACATAGGGCACCGATTGCCTGAACCAGTACAAACCTTGTGTCTCTTTGCATCACCATCTGGGATTAGGGGCACGCAGCTCACATTCACTAGTTGGTTGAGGACCCCCCGGTCTGAAACACCGGCAGTTGGCGCGCTAGGTAGGGGCCTCTGCGTGTTAGCTTGATCGTCCCAGCAAGTTCCAGATGGCTGACCCCATACGCCCACTACGTCTCGGCATGATGGTTTGGTTTGGGAGCCTAGAGTTCATGTGTCTAGGACGTGAATACGATATGGTACTCCTCACACCTAGAGCCCCACCAACCGACGATGACGTCACGCACCAGCAGCCCAGGCGCAGGCGGCGCCCGGGCCGCCGCTCTCGTCACGCTCGCCAGGCGCAACACGGGCGAGACCACCTCGACACCGTATGAGCTCAGGGCGACGCGCCGTGCTCCGCCAGTATCCCATGTCCGGTTGTTGGTACAGAATCCCTGGTTGGGGACCTGTCTTGCTTAAGCCTGGGCAGAAGGAAGGCACCGGTGACATGCAGCGACGCCTCATCATCAAGTCCCGCACTACCACCACTTGAGGAGCCAGCTTCGGCGGAGCATGGCCCGGCGATGGCACCATCCCCGTACCCCTTTGGGTTGAACAATATCGTCGCCGCCTTCGCTTCCGCCTACGCCTCTGCTCACGTGGAGCCCTCAGGATGCCACCAACGATTCGCCCTCGACTTCTTCGCCATGACTCTGACCCACACCCACGCTGACTCCTCAGAGGAGGACGAGGCATGGGCCAGAGCAGACTTCTCTGAGCTTCACGACCCTGAGGCTATGCGTCGCTTCTTGGCCGCGAGCGACTACTGCTTCGGCTACTCTAACTCTGATGACGAAGGCACTTACGATCCCACTCATGAATGCTTTGTCGTCGAGCTCGGGATGCTGAGAGTGGGCAATGAAGACGATGGCGCAGACAATCGCTCCCCACCCCGCGTGGGGGCGGGCAACGCCACACCTCCACTCATCGAGCCTCGGGCAGCACGGAACGAAAACACCGCCCCCGAGGAACTTCGACGCCTAGACCTAGAGCAGCTCCGTGAGCTTCAGGCAAAGGTCAACCAAGATCGACTCCTGCTGTAGTAGCTCCGAGACACTCTCGAGCAGGAGCAGCGAGGTCACGGTGATGGTGGAGGAGCCCGGCGGAAGGCCCGCGACGTCCACCGCCGCATCAACAACGATGAAGGGAGTGAGCAACCCCCAATCTTTAACCGCGCTAGCCAGAATGTCGCGGCAGCAGCAATGTTAGTCCGAGCGATGCCCGAGCCCTCTACCACGGAGGGGCGACGGGTCCGCGGCGAGCTCCGAGACCTTCTTGTCTCAGTAGCGCGGGGAAACCTCGAAGCGGCCCTCGGTGCACGATCGCCTCAGGCCCCCCTCAGTGCGTGACCGCCTCAGCGACCGACGCGAGGTGCAAGACGACCACGATGTGGTTAGCAGGCGACGACACCACGACGACGATGGGCCCGCCCGAGGCTACCACCCGCACCGAGGCGGTCGCGACGACAGTGGCGAGGACCGCATTCCTTCTCCTGGGCCGCCGGGCCCCCGAGTCTTCAGCAAGGCCATCCGTGGCGCCCCATTCCCAGCCCAGTTTCGGCAACCGGCCAACCTTGCAAAGTACAGCGGCGAGACCAACCCGAACTGTGGCTGGCCAATTACCGCCTGGCTTGTCAGCTAGGCAGTGCGAACGATGACCAGCTCATCGTCCGCAACCTCCCCTTGTTCCTGTCAGACTCGGCGCGAGCCTGGCTCGAACACCTCCCTCCCTTGCAGATCCACAACTGGCGCGACTTGGTAAAGGTCTTCATCGGGAATTTCTAGGGCACATACGTGCGCCCCGGGAACTCCTGGGACCTCAAGAGCTATCGCCAGAAGCCGAACGAGTCTCTTCGAGACTTCATCCGGCGATTCTCCAAGCAATGCACCGAGTTGCCCCGCGTCGGCGATTCGGAAATTGTCCAAGCATTTCTCTCTGGCACCTCCTGCCGAGACCTGGTCTGAGAGTTAGGCCGGAATGTACTGACCTCAGCGGCCGCGCTCCTCGACATCGCCACCAACTTCGCCTCGGGCGAAGAGGCCGTCGGGGCCATCTTCCCCAACAGCGATGCAAAGGGGAAGCGGAGGGACAAAGCCCCCGGGGCCTCGGCCTCCCGTTTCCCCAAGAAAAAGAAAAAGGGGCGCCAGGGGAAGCAAGAGGCCCTCGAGGCCAATCTCGTCGTAGCCGTGGATCACAAGAATCCCCTCGGCCCCGCCAGGGGCCCCGAGCTTTTCGACGACATGCTCAAGAAGCCGTGCCCTTACCACCAGGGCCCGATGAAGCATACCCTCGAAGAATGTACCATGCTCTGATGCTACTACACCAAGCTCGGGCTCCCCAATGATGATGCCAAGAAGAAGGGCGCCGGCGACAGAGATGACGATAAGGACGATGGGTTCCCCGAGGTGCACAATGCCTTCATGATCTTCGGCGGGCCCTCAGCATGCCTCATGGCGCGTCAACGGAAGAGGGAACGTAGGGAGGTCTTCTCGGTTGAGGTAGCCACTCCCAAATACCTTAACTGGTCTCGGGAAGTGATCACCTTCGATCGGGAAGACCACCCCAACTATGTCCCAAACCCCGGGCAGTACCCGGTCGTCGTCGACCCAATCATCGGCAACACATGGCTCACCAATGTACTGATGGACGGAGGTAGCGGCCTCAACATCCTCTACGCCAACACCCTGGAACTCCTAGAGCTCTATCAGTCATGGCTCCGAGGTGGTGCCGCACCCTTCCACGGTGTCGTGCCAGGGAAATGCACGCGACCCCTCGGGCGCATCGACTTGTCGGTCTGCTTTGGCACTCCCTCCAACTACCGCAAGGAGACCCTTACCTTTGAGGTGGTTGGGTTCAAGGGGACTTATCACTCCATCCTAGGGCGCCCGTGCTATGCCAAGTTCATGGCGGTCCCGAACTACACCTACCTCAAGCTCAAGATGCTAGGCCCTAATGGCGTAATCACCGTCGAGTCCACGTACGAGCATGCATACGACTGCGACGTCGAATGCATCGAGTACGCCGAGGCTATCATGGAGGCCGAGGCCCTCATCGTCAACCTCGACCAACTCGGTAGCGAATTGCCCGACTCCAAGCGTCGTGTCGGGACCTTCGAGCCCGTGGAGACCATCAAGCTCGTCCCGGTCGACCCCAACTGCTCCAACGGCCGAACGTTGAGGGTCAGTGCCACCCTCGACACCAAATAGGAAGCCATGCTCGTCGACTTTCTCTGTGCGAATGCCGATATGTTCGCATGGAGTCCCTCGGACATGCCGGGCATACCGAGGGAGGTCGCCGAGCACGCCTTGGACATCCGGACTGGCTCCAGACTAGTGAAGCAGCGCCTACGTCGATTCGACGAGGAGAAGCGCAGGGCCATCGGCGAGGAGGTGCAGAAGCTTTTGGTGGCCGGATTCATCAAGGGAAGTGTCCCATCCAGAGTGGTTAGCTAATCCTGTACTAGTTAAGAAGAAAAATGGAAAATGGAGGTTGTGTGTGGACTACACCGGTTTAAATAAAGCATGTCCAAAGGTTCCGTTTCCATTGCCTCGAATCGACCAAATCGTTGACTCCACTGCCGGAGGTGAGACCCTATCTTTCCTTGATGCGTATTTCGGTTACCATCAAATCAAGATGAAAGAGTCCAACCAGCTCGCGACTTCTTTCATCACACCGTTCGGCATGTACTGCTATGTGACCATGGCGTTCGGTCTCAGAAATGCGGGGCCACTTACCAGCGATGCATGACCTAGGTCTTCGGCGAGCACATCGCGCAAACTGTCGAGGCCTACGTAGATGACATCGTGGTCAAGTCCAAAAGGCCAGTGATCTCATCGATGACCTGGAGATCGCCTTCAAATGCCTCAAGGAGAAGGGCATCAAACTTAATCCCGAGAAGTGCGCCTTCGGGGTCCCCCGAGGCATGCTCTTGGGGTTCATAGTCTCAGAACGCGGTATCAAGGCCAACCCGGAGAAGGTCTCAGTCGTGACCAACATGGGACCGATCCGAGACCTCAAGGGAGTACAGAGAGTTATGGGATGCCTTGCGGCCCTGATCCGCTTCATCTCGCACCTTGGCGAAAAAGGTTTACCTCTGTACCGTCTCTTGAGAAAATCCAAACGCTTTTCTTGGACCCCCGAGGCCGAAGAGGCCCTCACCAAGCTCAAGGCACTGCTCACCAACCCTCCCGTCCTGGTACCGCCAACCAAGGGCGAGGCCCTCTTACTCTACGTCGCCGCAACAACCCAAGTGGTCAGCGCGGACGTAGTAGTCGAGAGGCAGGAAGAGGGGCACGCTCTACCCGTCCAATGACCTGTTTACTTCATCAGCGAGGTACTCTCCGAAACTAAGACACGCTACCCCCACATCCAGAAGCTGATCTACGTCGTAGTCTTGGCTCGGCACAAACTGCGTCACTACTTTGAATCCCACATGGTGACCGTGGTGTCGTGTTTCCCTCTAGGAGAGATAATCCAGAACCGAGAGGCATCGGGTAGAATAGCCAAGTGGGCCGTCGAACTCATGGGGGAAGCCCTGTCTTTTGCGCCTCAGAAAGCAATTAAGTCCCAGGTTTTGGTCGATTTTGTGGCTGAGTGGACCAACACCCAGCTACCACCTGCTCAAGTCCAAGTGGAATGTTGGACCATGTACTTTGATGGGTCTCTGATGAAGACTGGCGCAGGCGCGGGTCTGCTCTTCATCTCTCCCCTTAGAGTGCATATGCGCTACATGATTCAGCTCCACTTCGCCGCTTCCAACAACGCAGCCGAGTACGAGGCCCTCGTCAACGGCTTGCAGATCGCCATCGAGCTTGGAGTGCAGCGTCTCGACGTACGGGGCGACTCCCAACTCATCATCGACCAAGTCATGAAGGAGTCGAACTGCCATGACCCCAAAATGGAGGCGTACTACAAGTTGGTGCGTCGCCTAGAGGATAAGTTCGACGGTCTCGAACTTAACCACATTGCGCGAAAATTCAATGAGGCCGCAGACGAACTGGCGAAGATGGCGTCGGCCTAGGCCCCGGTCCCCTCGAACATATTCGCCAGAGACCTGCATAAGCCCTCAGTCATCTACGAATCGGCGGTAGAAGAGGGCCCACCGGTCGAGCCCGCCACAGGGCCCGAGGCCTCGGCGGCCGAGCCCGAGGCCATGGAAATCGACGCAGGACCTCCTGAGACCGATCAGGACACGGACTGGCGAGTTCTGCTCCTTGATTGCCTCGTTCGAGGAGTGCTTCCTGCGGACAGAACCGAGGCCCAACGGCTTGCGCTGCGAGCCAAAACTTACGTCCTCAGCAACGGCGAGTTGTACAGGCGAAGCCCATCTGGTGTCCTCCAACGATGCATCACCACCGAGGAAGGCCAAGCCCTACTTTGGGACTTGCACGTGGGAGTCTGCGGGCACCATGCCGCGCCTCGGACGCTCGTCGAAAACGCCTTCCGCCAAGGATTCTACTGGCCAACGGCGGTTGCTGACGCCACGAAGCTGGTACGCTCCTGCGAGGGATGCCAGTACTATGCACGACAGACGCACCTCCCAGCCCAAGCCCTCCAAACCATCCCCATCATGTGGCCGTTCGCTGTATGAGGGCTGGACATGGTTGGGCCTCTGCAGAAAGCCCCCGGGGGCTACACCCACTTGTTGGTAGCTATTGACAAGTTCTCCAAATGGATCGAGGCTCGTCCAATCACTCAAATCAAATCCAAGCAAGCGGTACTATTCTTCACTGATATCATCCACAGGTTCGGGGTTCCAAACACCATCATCACCGACAATGGGACGCAATTCACCGGCCACAAATTCCTGACGTTCTGCGACGATCACCACATCCGTGTGGTCTGGTCGGCCGTAGGACACCCTAGGACGAATGGACAAGTAGAATGTGCCAACAGCATGATTCTACAAGGCCTCAAGCCAAGGATATACAACCGGTTGAAGAAATTCGGCAAGAAATGGCTGGCCGAACTCCCGTTGGTCATCTGGAGCCTGAGGAACACCCCGAGCCGAGCCACGGGGTTCATGCCGTTCTTCCTGGTCTATGGAGCCGAGGCCATCCTCCCCACTGACTTAGAGTACGGTTCCCCAAGGCTATAGGCCTACAACGAGCAGAGCAACCGCACTACCCGTGAGGACACCCTCGACCAACTAGAGGAAGCCCGAGACGTTGCGCTGCTACATTTGGATAAGTACCAGCAAGCCCTACGACACTATCAAGCCCGGCGCATTCGAAGCCAAGACCTAAAGGTGGGCGACCTGGTGCTGAGACTGAGGCAGAGCAACAAGGGCCGCCACAAGCTGACCCCGCCATGGGAAGGGCCGTACATCGTCGCCCAAGTGCTAAAGCCCGGGACCTACAAGTTGGCCAATGAGAAGGGCGAAATCTTTACCAATGCTTGGAACATAGAACAGCTACGTTGTTTCTACCCTTAAATTCCCAAGCATTGTATACATTGTTTCTCAAAATATATTAAAGAAGCGTTCTTTAGTTATTCTTATTTTTCGAGAAACCCCCCGAGCCGATCGATGGGGGATTGGCGTTACGATAACGCTATAAGGGAGATCGGCTCTGCCTCTGCAGAGGTGCCCACTGCGGGGCTCGGACAAGACTTGGCTCTGCCTCTACAGAACTGAGCCTCCCTCGGGGGCTAGAAGGGGGGAAGCCCCCTAAGTCCTAGACACCATTTTTTGTTTTTTGAATAAATTTCTACGCCAAACTCTCTCGCGTACTCTGACAAATCAATTGTGAAAAACCTAAGGACCGAAAGCGTGCCTCAACGGTAAAAGGCTGGCCGAGCCATGAGACTGCCTACGCCCCTGGGCTACGACAACTCCCTTACCACCTTTCGCCGGAGGGGCAGCTTAGGCTTCGAGGAAGTTTTTTGGCAAAGGACTTGTCTAGAAACAGGGCAGAGGCTCGGAAATATGATAAAAACGATTAAAAAAGCGTACGCACAAGTACTTTATAAAGGCCTCGACGGTCGCGAACATGACGACAATAATCCTAACCAGTTTACATGGCCCCTTTGGCCTAGGTCAAGGCTCAGGATCTCCTACATCGGCGGCTGGCGCGGGAGGAACCACCTCTTCTTCAAACAGACTAGCCAGCGCTGTGCCAGGGCCCTCGACCACCTCCATCAGCTTGTTGACCTCCTCATCGGCCTCCTCCTCATCCTCTAGACAGACGTAGCCATCGCTGATGGTCACGAGGTTGACGCCGACGTAGTGCGAGGAGACGACGGCCAGGGCACGCTTGACGCCCGTGTGCAGCGCCCCCCGGAGTCGCTCGCGTACTTGGCCGCTCGCCGCAGTTAGGAGGCTCTTGAGGGAGCTACCTGACTCGACCCCCTCAACCTCCAGGGCCTTGCAGATGGTATGGGCCGTGCTCCGTAGGGCGTCGTGCTCCCCGGTCTCGGCCTCGAGCGCCGCCTGCACTGCGGCTGAGGCCTCAGCCACCCAGGAAACCTCCTTCTCCAACCCTGCGCCAAAACAAGCAGGACGGGGTCAAGCGCAAAAAGAAAAATAAGCCAAACAGGGGCAAAGCCCTACAAGACTCACCCTCGGTTTTCTCTTTCCAGCACTAGACTTCGACCTAAGAGGCCTCGACCCTCTCTTTCCAGTGCTGGACCTCGACCCGGGAGGCCTCGGCTACCCTGGAAGCCTCCTTCTCCAGCTCTATACCACATCGGGGAGTTAAGGGCCGAACGCAACAAAAACAAATAAAATAAGGGGAACGGAACTCACCCTCGCACTTCTCCTTCTAGGCTAAAGCATCGACCTAGGAGGTCTCAGCCACCTTGAGGGCCTCATCCAGGGCACCCTTTGTCAGCACATGCACGCCTTGCTCCTCACCTAACTGCCCAGCGACGGTCTTGGCAGAGACCGTCGCCTCTTCAGCCCCAGAACTGAAGGCGTCCCGCTCACCGGCCACCCGGGTCAACTCCTCCTCTAGCTCCTTGACTCGCGCCGCCAAAGGGGCGACCTGCTCCTGAGCCGTGGCCGCCTCGGCCTTCACATCAGCACAGCAAAGGCGGAGGTCCTCCTCCTCCACGCTCCGCACCGACAGAAGCTCGTTGGCATTGATGAGCAGGTCCTTCTACTGCCGGAGTTGGTCCCAGACGTCCCTCTCCCGACGGAGGAACAACGACTTCCCGAGGGACTGGGCCTCGAGCTCCTGGATAGGCAGAACAGGGGTCATGCACTACAAGTAAACTCAGAACAAGACAACACCGCATGAGAAAAGAAGACGAGTACCTGGGCGACGCCGGGCAGATCGTCATCCATGACGGACAGCGCCGTTCGCAGCGACCGCACCGCCAGCTGGCGATATTGCTCGAAGGTGCCCTAGCGCCCCCCCTTGGCCGCATCCTCGAGGGCGAACAGAGGCTCCCCCTCAGGGTCGTCCCTGCTCCACCACAAGACACACGGGTGATCCCACCCATGGGACTCAGGCTATACCCACACGAGGGCCGCGCTTCCCTCGCCAGAGGTCGAAGCTGGCTGCTCCACGGTACTGTCTGCCTCAGCGTTTGCCGCCTCCTTTCCCCGGGAAGTATCGTCGGAGGAGGCTGCCTGAACCTCCACTTCCCGGACACTCTCCTGCGATGGTGGCAGGCCTTGAACCAGTGGCTGCGCTGAAGCTTGCCCCGCCCCCACATCCGCATCCTAGCTTGCTACGGCCTCCGAGACCCTAAGGGCCTCGGCCCCCGTCACCTCGGCCTCGGAAGTCCTAAGGGCCCCGACTTCGACCCCGGTGGCCTCGGCGACAGAGGGTGCCTCGGCCCCGCCTGACTCATGGGCCTCGACAATGCGCGGCGTAGGCCCTTCCTCCTCTGGCTGCTCCATGGCCACCCTGGTAGCCTCTTCCTAGGTGACCGGCTCCTCCAAGTCGGCCCCGGCCGACGCCGTGCCATGCTGCACGGCGACTTGCGCCTCCACCGCCCGTTGAGCAGTGGAACCGACGCTCACCTTGAGCACCTTACGTGGCGCCAAGGCAGGCTCCTCCACCTGACGCTTCTACCTAAAAGCAAAGACACCCCAAGGTCAGCATACGACCAAGGGGCAAGCGGGAAATGCTGCCAACTCCACCGAAAAGACACTCACCTCGAACGGGGATGCAACCGCTTCGGCACTGCTACCCTCCTCTGTAGCGGCGGTGGTGGCGGCAAAGACATGGCTTCCATGTCCACCGGTGCCGGCTGGTCTCCGCCAGACCCCAGCGCCCCCTCGGTCCTCTGCGGGGGCAATTGTGTCGCCCCCACCGGGCTGACGGCGCGCTTCCCTAACGCCCGTGCCTCGGGCGTGACGGCCTCGGGGCATCCGCTCCTCCTCCCCCTGCAAATGCCGGGCTCCTCGCCAATGCCCCGAACGCTGTCCCCCTGATGTCAGGGAGATCGTCATCCTCGCCCGTAAAATCCACCGACAGCGATGGCGATGGAGACACCTCCACCGGGAGACCGTCCTGCCTCTGCTGCCGGCGGCGCTTGTCTAGCTGTTCGCGCTCAAGGATCTTCCTATTGCGCTTTGCCGCCTCGGCATCCTTCTTCTTCTTCTGCGCCTCGGCATGCGCCCGGTTCGCCGCCCGCCGCCTCGCGTCCTCAGGAACGGTCGGCAGGGAGGCTTGCACGTCTCTCACCCCTATAGGAATGGCGAACGCAAGTAAGCGAATGGGAAAACGGTGAGGAATGAGGAGGCCTTGGGGGCTGCAGCGGCGCGTGACTTACCAGGGAGAGGTACCCCTATGACGGACGCATCGTGATAGGGGTCAGACCACCGCTCTTCAGCCGCCCCTCCACCATCTCCCTCACCCGACGTAGAATCTCCTTGTCAAAGAGGGCGGTGGCAGACATCCGGATGCCCTCGATCGGCTCATCCGGTCTCATGTCGAACAGGCGCCGCCGCTGAGCCATCAGCGGCAGCACCCTCCGGCGGTGGAAGGCCACCACGACCACATCCGCCGTAAGGTAGCGGCTCCACAGCCTCTCCAGCCCCTCCAGGAGTGGCTGCAGCTTGGGCTGATCCTCCCTCGGGATGCCATACCTCCACTTCTCCGGACAGTCCTCCACGATCCGCCCGATGTAGGGGGGAAGTCCGCTGTCGTCGTTGCGGAGGTAGAACCAGCTGGTGTACCAGCGGCGATTGGTTGACGCGAGCTGGGCCGGGATGTAAAGGTGCTGCCGGTCTTGGCGCACCTAGAGAGTGTAGCCGCCGGCCCTCGTCGTCTTCCTCGTACCCATCGTGCCCGTCGGCTTGGTGGTATGCCCCGCCCGGAAGAGATGAAGCCACAGCTCCCAATGGGGGGGCAATGCCCAAGTACCCCTCGCAGACAGCGACAAAGATGGCCACCTGCGTGATGGAGTTGGGGTTGAAGTTGTGCAACTCCATGCCGTAGTAATGCGGGAGCGCCCGCATGAATCGGTCCGCCGGTAAGCCGAAACCACTCTCGTGGAAGGACACGAAGCTCACGACGTACCCTTTGGGTGGCCTCGGCTCCGGCTCACCCGACGGAGCAATCCACTCCGGCCTATCGGGGTCGGTGATCGGGCGGAGAAGGCCGTCATCGACAAGCGACTGCAGCGTCTCCACGGACACGTCGGACGGATCCCAAGGATCCACCGGGAGGATGACAGGAGGGCCGCCGGCCATTGAGCGGTGGAGAATGTGGGTTACGGCGGTAAGTCTCTCTCTCTCTCTCTCGCCCTTCTCCCTTCTTCTCCCCGGTGCTCTCTATTCTCAGCAACGGCTCAGAGGCAGCAAAAGCGAATGCAGCCAAGGTAAGGGGGGAGGGGCGAGGCTCGTTTCGTATTTATGCAGGAAGAGGAAGAAATGGTCAGGCGACGAAATCGGGGAAGTTTCCCTCAAATCTGGCACAGTTAATCAAGATCCGATTCTACCGCCCACGCGCCCACCTTTTTCCTCATTAATCGCGCGAACAGTTATGTCCCGTCCGCTGACACCACGTCGCGTCCAACCGCACCAACAGCAGGCCCCGATAAACCGCCTCAAAAGGCGCGCCCACCGTTGTCAGCCGATGGAAGGGGAATATCCCCCCACCCGATTCCTTCCAGACTAAGGAACTGTGAGCCAAGCCTGTTATGGTCCAGGGGTTCGAAGGTTGGGCCTTCGAGGGTCTCGACAGCCGCCCCAGAAAAATAGAGTCAGGGACAACTATGGGCGAGCCCATACATGGCCGAGGCCCGAGCAAGCGATCGCTCGGGATGCCCTAAGTCGTGTCCGAGACCGGCAGGGAAGTCTCCGAATGGGATCCCACCGTAGGGAGGCGCCGAGCCCCTGGGACCAACCGAACGGCCCTGGGACCCACTAGAGAAGCCCTCTGGTACTTTTGGAGTGCGTCTCTGGACCGCAAGCCGACCCCTATCGAATGGGGCACGGGCCTCCACTCGGACTTTCCCGATAACAGCTCACCGGAAGTGTCACCGCTCGCGCCCACCGAGGGTAGCCTGGCATATTCCACCCCTCCTTCCGAACGAAAAGGATACGCGAGGGTCGCACAAAAAGCCAGGGGAACTCTTGATCGCCCTCTCGCTCCGTGCAGAGGCTCGGGGACTCTTCCTGCAACCCTGCCGAGACCTAGCGACCCAGGCTCGCACTCGAGGGCTCGGCAAACAACACCTCCTTCCAAACGAAAAGGATGCGCGAGGGTCGAACAAAAAGCCAGGGGAACTCCTGATCGCCCTCTCGCTCCATGCGGAGGCTCGGGGGCTCTTCCAGCAAACTTAACCGAGGCCCAGCGACCCGAACTCGCACTCAGGGGCCCGGCAAACGCGATGAAACTCCTTACTCAACAGAGAAAAAGCCCCTGGAAGAGTAAATCCACTCCTCCAGGGGCACGGGGGCTACACCCGGCGGGTGCGCTCGCGCGCACCCACCGGAAACACGAGTACAAAACACTATCCCGTCGGGAGCCGCTGCACGCCAAAACCTCGACAAAGCCTCAGGGAGAGTGCTCACACTCACCCCGAGGCTCGAGGGCTACTGTCGGATACCATAAAAGGGGATACCCTAAGCAAGAACCGAAAAGAGTCCTTCGGCCTCGCTTATATCAATGCCAAAGGACGATCACAGGGTCTCGGCCGATTCTCCGACTCGCCCGAGGCCCGCGCCGTAATGACTCTCCGCCTCGCCGAGGCCCTCTCGCCGAGGCCCTCTCGCCCGAGGCCCCGCCCCACAAGGCCTTGGATGGGTTACTGATTCTCCGAGTCGCCCGAGGCCGGCTCAGCAACAAACTCGTCGCCTCCGTCTCGACCAACTTCTCTGACAAAGCGTCGCGCCCAGTTAATGCTCCCAACCACTCCCGCAACGTCAGCCGCACGTCGGCATAGTACCGCAGAGTGACCGACGACACAGAGAGACAGATCGGCGGGGATTACTCGCCATCGTGTGCTCAACCTCGCACCCATGACTAGCGGCCGTACTTACTGTTGTGCTACCTAATACCTGCTCCGAGAACAGCCATGCCTTGGGGAGTCGATCCGGTCCTCAGAGCCTCGAAATCGTGTAATAAGACCAATCGCTCACGCGCTCGCCTCCCTGAGAGACCCCGGTGGGGCCTCGGACGCACTGGTCCAACTCCGCCTCGACCAAAGGCCGGGCTCGTCCCGCGTCCTCGCCGCCTCCGCCTCAACCGTCCCTCTGGCAGGCTGTCCCATCCATTTAAAGCGCCTGAACGCACCCGGTACGTCAGCCACGACCGGCGGTGCACAGCAATAGGGGCGATGGGACAACGGTCAAATCACCATTTTTACCATCCCTTACTGACGATGCAGGGGTTACCATGCCCTGCGGACTCTCGCCCTGTACTTTTCCACCTAAACCGGGTACGACCCTGGCCACCGAGGCCCCCGCAACACACACAGGTCACCTCCAAGGCCTCGGCAAAACCAGGCCTCGGCACGGTCAGCTACAGCCCGCCAGGCCTCGGTACTCCACCGAGTCAAGGATCCACAAGGACACCTACGACTTCAACAGCCTCCCCGACACTGCGCTGCTACAAGAATAGAGTACTAGATCCTCCTTCCTACTAAGGCTCCACGTGCAGCTCCCTCATGTACTCCTAGCTCCCTCCTTGCAGCTATAAAAGGAAGCAGACAGGGCCATTTCTAGGGGGGGCGACGCCCGCACCCACGCGCATAGACACTCACTCAACCCACACGCGTTTGTAACACTCTGTAACACACACTCTCGCGCTGCCTGAGAGCAACGTCTCAAGCAGTCCACATCGCTCCGCGTAGAGACATATGACCAGCTCCCTCTCTCGCCTAGCTTGTAACCCCTACTACAAGCACTTCGGTGCAAGAAATACAAGATCGATCTCTCAGACTGGACGTAGGGCACCGATTGCCTGAACCAGTATAAACCTTGTGTCTCTTTGCATCACCATCCGGGATTAGGGGCACGCAGTTCACATTCACTAGTTGGTTGAGGACCCCCGGTCCGAAACACCGACAGGTCTTAAAATGTGTCGTCGAGAATTTTATATTTCCATTAAGATCATAACACCGTTCCTTAAGTTGATTTTGGCCATACACTCATATTGTCACTACATTACAAAAATATTGGCTCTCAAATTCAATGTAGGAGAAATAAGCTGATTCAATAGTGTTCGGCTGATCCAGTTTGGAAGATGTGGACGACTGATTTCGGCTGATTCAATAGTGTTCTGTGAGAAAAAATAAGCTGAAACAAACTGAAACAAGTTGAGAACAGGCCGGATCAAGAGAACTATACTTAGCGACGATTACAAGATTCTTGGTATATAGATAGTCAAATCAAACGGGGCAATATATACACGGGGTTGTTTATTTTTCCAACAAAAGCCTCCTGTCACAATAAGTGACATTCTTGGGGTTGTTTATTTGAACTCTACCATACTAAACTTCGACTACAAATTAGTGTTTACGTGTTAGTTTTGATGTTTGGCAATGGCACAAATAGACATGCGCTAAAAACAAAATTATACATCACTATATTTTATAGATAATAAATATAACAAAATAGTATAGTTGAAGTTTGAAATCGTTGAGTTTACACAATCTCAAACGTCACATATTTGTGGTCGTTGGGGAGTAGTAGACAGTGCAATTTTCCAAAGAAATATGAATGGTCCTTCACCTGGTCAATTATTGCTATTTTAAATAGCAAATCATTGTGCCTTAATTAACAAGCGCTAGCAATTCTAGTCGTTTTCGGACAAAACAAGAGCAATTTTAGCGATAGCGACAGTTCAATAAAGGAGATGGTCATACATGACACCAAAAGGCAAATCACCTACCATGTACCTTTTTTTTGCTTAATATATGCAGAATCTTGTATGTATGCAAAGAATTAGTAGAAAAAAATACAAGCATATCTGCCAAGTCAGTGAATTGAACATGAGTGGACATAGGTTCCATGTATCACACAAAGAAGCTGAGATCGCTCGGTTCACACTACAATATATTATCAGACGTTTACAAAATCATTATCATCCTCAAATATATGTGAAATGTTAAATATGTTGATTAAAAAAATTAATACTTTAAAAACATATACTTTGTCTAGTTACCATTTAGTTTTTTTTGGAATTTTGATCATACCAAATTCTAATACCCCCTATAAAAAAGGAAAGAAAAGGGAGTATGTATTAGTTAGGTTAAAAACAAGCAGAACAAAATTACTATGATCTATGCATGGTAAAGACAGCAACTGTCTTTTTTCTTTGTATCTATCTACATAAGCTGTAACAATGGTAGGGGCACTAAGGTACGGTGTTCTGTATGGATCCAACTGATGACCAAATGCATACAAAAAGGTAGGTAGATCGAAAAAATTTAATCCGGATCGATGCATGCATGCATGTCATCCAGTGCTGGTCCTACTCCTGTATGTTTGATCGTGGCATTATTACTGCGCTCATCAATAGCGTGTCATACATGCATATGCACAATATTCCGCAGTTGATCCATCGATCGATCGGACGTGTTTGTTTGTCTTGTTGGCCACGACAGCATGCATGCACACTGGCAATGGCAAAGGGGATCGGAATGGGAGAGCTTTTTCCAGGCGCGCGTGTTGCTACAGTTAGCAGCTCTCAAAGCTCCAGGCAGCGACGTCAGACGTTTGAGATTTCGAATGTCTGAGGTTGGATGTGCTCACAGGTAGAGAACAGGTTTTTGATTTTTGGCTTTAGTCCTGGCTGAAATTGGACCTAGGACTAATAGGTGATTTAGTTCCGGTTTGAGCCACCCACCGGGACTAGAATCCCCTGCCCAACGGCTAGTGCAGCAGGTTTTTCCAAGAGGGTTAGTCCTGGTATGTGGCTCCAACAACCGGGACTAAAGGTCGACTTCCAATCTCGGTTGGAACCACCAACCAGGACCAAAGGTCCCGATGGCCTTTTATTTCGGGTGGTATCTTCAACCGGGACTAAATATTAACTCTTTAGTTCCGGTAGACTCCACCAACCGGGACTAAATATCTCCACTATATATATGGTTCCACACGGTCTCCCAGCCCGAGATATCAGTTTAATTATTGGTCTTTGCTTGTGCGCATGTGTTTATCCGTGTTCTTGCTTGAGGGAGCAAGTTCTTGCTCTTAGCCGCCGGCTTCGTTCATCTTCAATCTTCTAAAGGTTAGCAACTTCATCTTCTAATCTTTCATTACTAATAATGTAGATCATTTCATGGTTTAGTAATAAACATCGAAATATGTGGTTTTTTAATTAGGAATAATAATGGTGGATTTTATTTTTATTTATACATTATTTCCACGTAACCTTAAATATTTATAGTTTTCTAGATCTTTGTTAGCAACATTAGTTTTTGATGAGTTAATAATCGTTAAAAAAATATGTGCCAACAAGTAGGGTGCAAAATGGTTGCAAAATGTTTAAGTTTACTTGGTATATATATATACATATATATTGATGATTTATTTTTTATATGTTTCTCTAATATATATTGTTGTATGGTATATTTATATGGGGGTTCTATATTTATTGGGATGTTTTTTAGTTTTTCTAGTTATGATGAACGGCGGCGGACTTCCCCTGCCACAGGAACCAGATTTCCACCATGACGATCTTCCATTCGTGCCATCGCCAGATAGGACCGTTCCGCGTTACCCAGACCCATCAATAGTATAAAATATTTTAAGTTTTACGTGCTAATATAATTTATATATATATATATTCATTCATTATATGATTGTTGCATATGTCACAGACTATAAAATCAGTCAAGTGGCTGGAATCAGAACTATGACTGCTCGGGGTGTAGGACATCTTCGAGACAACGACAAGTGAGGTCGTTAATGATGAAGGTGGCGAGTTATGGATGTGTAATCTCACCTTCGACATCCTCGTTAGGTACAATGATGATATGCGCCAAGACATCGTGCAGACTGGACGATAAATGTCGACCAAGACAGCGCCTAGATCGATGTTGTGCTGCTTTGTTTATAGGCAATTGAGCGAATTGGCTACCGTATGTCTGATTTCTCGTCCTCGAAGATAGAAACTTTACGTGAGCATAATCTGGACGTGCCGCGAGTAAGCGAAAGGCATGCGACATTCAACCAAATGGATGTGGTACGTCATATATGATATCAGAGTAATGTTTATTTATTCTTATTATTATATGAACGCTTCCTGATATTTTTTGTTTGTCCGCTTGCAGAATTTGCTCTATAATTTCATCTATGCTGCAAGTGCCATGCAGCCCATTCTCACGTGAGCTATTGAGCGACTAGGGTACGTCTAGGACTATGTGGAAGACCTAGGCCAGAGTACGACAGCTGGTATCTAGTATTGCGTGAGATTTAGGCAGAATCGGACCATGAATAGTCCGACAGTAGGCTACATCGATGGGGTACCATGTCTTCGGCGTTGTGAGGCAAGGGAGAGTGTTTTAGTGCGGGCCTTGCATTACATCGACAATGACCGTGGTTACTGTATTTGAGACATACACTACTGGCAGTGGAGACATGCTAGAGCTGTGGCCGGTTTGTAGGGTTCATGTGTTAATTAGGTTTTTTTGAACTATTATGCATGTTTAATTAGGTTTATTTATATAGATATTTTAATTATGTTTGTATGCAAGTTATTTATGTTTCATTAGGTTTATTTGTATGAATATTTTAATTATGGTTGTATAGATTGAAATTTAACTTGTGTAGGATTGAAATGCATATGCAAATAAAAAAAACCAGAGAAATAAAAACACAAAGAATTTTTGTTGGAATAATAAACGCAAACAAAAAAAATACCTTTAGTCCCGGTTCATAATACCTACCGGGATTAAAGGGGCACCTTGAGTTCCGATTTCTAGTACACTTTTAATCCCGGTTTTTGTTATAAACCGAGACTAAAAGTCTCCCACCTACCACGCCGACCACTGCTCCTATATACCACCGCGCTCGATCACCACTCATCCCACTTACCACCGTTGCTCACGCTTATAAAACCGGCCACCGTGGGCACCATTCATCTCCCACGACATGTTTGTTGTGCCCAATTCGATCTCAATCCACCTGTTGTTGTTTGCCCAATTTCCTATCCACGTATATGATTACTCTGTAGGAGAAAGCCCTCCACATACAAATTTTATTTCGTGTAGTCAGCAATGATGCACAAAAGAGGTACTAGAAGAATGTTTTTGAAGATGGGGCAACGCCGAAGCCTGGAGAAGCTACGTGTGATGCCCGTGCAATATAATTGTTGCATGGGCTATCCGGTACGTTGATGGATCCATCCTGTGCGGTGTGCTCTGGACTATCTAAGGAATGTGTCCATGCAATGCATGAATGGGCTGTTCGCAGGTTGATGGATCCATTCAAGGCATGAATGTACTGTCTTCCGAGAGGTATGGGTTCATCGGAGCTCGCGCAACCGCCCCCTTCGTCTCCAAATTGGCGTAGTTCGTCATCCACCTCTGGCATCCTCTGGCACCTATATTTGACCCTACTTTGGTGTTAGAAGAATATTTTTGAGGTGGTTATTTTATAATATGTTGGTACACTTTGATTGTAACGTTGACCTACTCAGAGAAAGGACTTTGTTATCGTATATGTAATTTTATTGTTAGGTCTTTGTTATCGTATATGTAATTATTATGTACCCCAAATATTTATTCTAAGGTTCTATAAGATCTTTAATTATTATTGTTTTCGATGTCGCATGTGTCTCATATTCAAAATTTTCAAACCACCTTAGATGGAGAAATGATCAAAATAAAAGTTGTAAATCTCGAAAAGTTATACAACTTTGTAGTTGACAACTTTTTAATTTGAAATCATTTTGTCAAGGAAAACTATGATTGAATTTCTCAAATTTGAAATTTGAATTTTTAAAATGTCTTTAAATGGAGACACAACCAGAACGAAAGTTGTAGATCTCGAAAAGTTATGCAACTTTGTAGTTGATAACTTTTTCATTTGAAATCATTTTCTATTCCAAAATTCTGTTAGAAATTCAATTTTAAAGAAGTCTCATTTCTCTTTTTAATCTCTTGCTAAAACTTGTAACTAGTCTTTCTCCGTCATACTAACTTCAAATTTATTGATTTTTTCCTGAAATTTTCTAAAATAATGCTCAATCGATTTATTGTGTTCTTACCTCTTTCATTTTGGCCATCTTTTTAAGTGACTTTGTTTTATCAATTCAAAAAAAATTCTCAAAAATGGCAACTTCAAACAGTAGTTTGAAACAATAAATGAATTCAGCCGAAAAAGGCATAAACATAAAAGTTGTATAACTGATCAAGATCTACAACTTTTATTTTGGTCATTTCGTCATCCGAGAAAGTAGTAGTAAACATTGTTCAAAATTTATATCTCTCTCATATAGTTTCATAAACTATAACAGAGATAAATTTATGAATAATGTTGACTACCACTTTGTCAGATAAAGAAATGACCAAAATAAAAGTTGTAGATCTCGAAAAGTTACACAACTTTATAGTTGATAGCTTTTTCATTCGAAATCATTTTGTCAAGGAAAACTATGTTTGAATTTCTCAAATATGAAATTTGAAAATTTAAAATGCAATTATAATTTATAGCCTATGTTACTAAACATTTAAAGCATGAAACAAAAACATTATAAATTGTATATGAAAGCAAATTTGTATTGCAATTTTTTGAGCTTTATTTTTTTACTACGCAATTTTCAATTTGCAGCCTATTTATGTTAAAGGAAAAGTTAAAAACTGTTGCATGAGCGGGAAACGAAACTGCCGGGTAGGCAGCAGTTTCACCACGCGCCAAAATTTGGCTTTAGTACCGGGTTCAGCCACAACCCGGGACTAAAAGCCCTTTAGTCCCGGTTGGTGGCCCAACCCGGGACTAAAGGTCGAATCTTTTAGTCCCGGTTTGGGCCAACCAACCAGAACTAGAGGCCTTTTAATCCCGGTCGGAGGCCTAACCCGGGACTAAAAGGTCCAGCCCTACATATACTCGTCGCCTCTTCTTCTTCCTCCGCCGCCACCCAGAGAGCTCTTCGCCACCCCGCCGCTCGCCACCCGTGCCATGCGCCTGTCCGACCTCGCCCTCATCCTCGGCTTCGGCGCGCGCGGCCTTGCCCTCGTCCTCTCTCCCTAGCGCCCTCGTCCTCGTCTCCGACGGCCGGCCTCCCATCGTCCTCAGCTCCAGCGCACGCGGCCTCACCCTCGTCCTCGTCTCGATCCGGCTAGCCTTGCCCTCGTCCTCTCTTCTCGGCACGCGCGGCGGCACCTTCGTCCCTTGTCTCGATCCGGCTGGCCTCGCCCTTGTCCTCTCTCCCCGGCGTGCATGGCGACGCCCTTGTCGGCCTCATCTCCTGCGGCCGGCCTCGCCCTCTCCTCGATCGGCTCCGTTGCGTGGCCTTGCCCTCGTCCTCAATTGGCTCTGGCGCGCGGCCTCGCCCTCCGTCCTCGATCGGCTCCGGCCCTCGGCGGTAACGCCCTCGTCCTCGTCTCCGGCGCACACAGCGGCTCCATCGCCCTTGTCTCCACCAGTGCCTTCGTCTCTCCGGCCTCGACCTCTTTGTCTCCGGCCTCGCCCACCAGGTGGGTCGTGCCAACCCCTCCCTTCCTGCTGTGTGAAACCGAGCACTCAACCCTAACTTAAGCTAATTGGCTAGCTATTTCTTTTTTATCTAACTCTTATTTGCTTTAGTGATATATAATTTGATATATTGGCTTTACTGTGATATATTGGTATATGCATTTGGTATATATATAGGGTCCAGTTAATTTTATGAATTTTGATATAGGGTTTACATGTAAACTTTCATATATACACTTGAGTGATATGCATTTTCATATATGAAAAATATTGACTTTAGTGATATATATATAAATTTTAATATTCTGTATATATATACGTATGAATTTTGGTGTATGAATTGACTCAAGTGATATGAATTTTTATATATTAACTTTAGTGAGAAGAGATGGTTGGACGTCTCCGTGAACCGATTGTCCCAGGTTGAGGCTATTGTATTACTCGTGGATTCAAACCAAGGTTGCCAAATGTACCATTCAATCATCCTAGCATAGTAAGCAACGATATATGTTTTCAATAAATCAATAGGTCTTAGATACGCTTGTACACAATATAATTTTCTGATATGTATATATATGTGTTTCTTAAATATTGTACCGTAGGTAATTGGTCTAGTCATTTGGCTTGAAGAGACACTCTCGAATTTCGAGGTTGAGGGAGTGGATGCTGAGAGCTTTGAGGTAGATAATGGTCGATTGATGCAATGTCGAGTTGGCTTTTCCATCGCTGCTAGGAGGGGTACAGGTATTATACAAATCTCAGAGGTGAGAATAATGGCACCTAATAAGGCTATTGCACAAAAATATGTTGTCCTAGCATGTGTAAATAAGCTTGCGAATATTGGATACAACCTGCCTACCTATTCCTCCATGGCAATACAAGCTATGGATGTGGGCTCTTATCATGATGTTGCGGGCTTTTGTGCAAGGATGGCTCAAAACAACAGGATAAGTCGAAGTCAAACTCATAGGTTGTATCTAGATTTGTTGTTATTGGAAAGCTCGATTCTCATATCCAATTTTTCTCAGGTTGAGGACTATGACTTAACCTACGCAGGTTGTAGCTTTGAAGCCATTCTTAACCAAACAATGTATGCATTGGGCATTGGGTTATGATTAGAAATATGCCGATGAATGACCAACACGCACTACGAAAGAATTTCAGGAGAAGCTGCTTGCGACTAAGAGGGGATCATCTGACCTACCGACTTCTCAACCACCGCTAACCGTCGTTAGTAGACCATGTGCTCGTACTTTTGAAGCAAGGGAGAGTGCACTATATAATGCCTTGGATTTCGTCAATGGCCGATGTGGATACCACATCGGCGATCTACAGTTCACCGAGTTGATAATACGAGAAAGTCGAAGACATTGATCTAGCTGCGCTTATGTTTGCATGAACTTTGGGGTGTACTTGGACATCTAGTATCTAATATTTTAAGTTGGACATCTAGTTTGTAATGACTTGTTTTAAATTATTGTAATATATAAGCTCTTACTTGATTAGTTTCGTTCTTATTTATTGATCGGGTGACGTACAATAGTTAGCATATAATACGTGTATGAAAACTATTTAAAACGAAAACAAATTGAATCGAAGAAATTGCAAGAGAAAAGAAAAGAAAAAAAGTAAGATTTAGTCCCGATTGGTTATACCAACCGGGACTGGAGGCCCCTTTAGTCCCGGTTGGTATAAGTAACGGAACTAAATGGCCCCCATTCAATTCTGGTTATCAGGCCCGGGTCTAAATGGCGGGCCTTTAGTCCCGGATTGACAGTCCCGGTTGAAAAACCGAGACTAGAGAGGATTTCCCAACCAGGACTGTAACACAGTCCTGCACTAGTGGCTTCTTGTCTGACCTGGACTTTCCAAGGAGGCTGCAAACCAAACATTCCCTCACTGTCCTCGGCCTGCATACCAAATATCCCCTCACTGTCCTCGGCTTAGCCATGCCATCACCCGCCGTCTACTTCCCCTACTTCTTCCCCACTCTTTCCCCGATGAACATATCACCTTCTACCTAACTACTAATTAAGTTAAGTTCACTTAGCTTCCTATATGTTTTCAAAGGTAGAGTGTGATGTAATAGAATTCCTTGTACACATATATATACTGACCATTTATTTCATTTTAAATGTGTGTGTATGTTATGTCCAAATATATGTACAATATCTATTAAAAACTAAAATAACTTATAATTTAAAAGGATGTACTAATACGTACTCGACCATGTACACGTAGTAATTGACCGGCGACGACCATCGTAGTACCAGAGTGACGGGACAACCGATGACAAGACTGGCTGTTCTGCTAGGGCCTGTTTAGTTGTACTCTAAAATGCTAAATTTTTCAAGATTCTTCGTCACATCGAATCTTTGGACGTATACATGAAGCATTAAATATAAATAAAAAAATAAAACTAATTACACAGTTTAGACGAAATCCACGAGACGAATCTTTTAAGCCTAATTAGACTATGATTGGACACTAATTGCTAAATAACAACGAAAACGCTACAATAACGTTTTACCAAAAATTTTGACATCTAAACTGGCCCTAGCTAGGCTGATAAACTAGTTGAGGCGAACAGGCAGAAGGTCCGCTGGCATGCTTTGCAACGCCCATATACGTAGGTATGTCGTACTCCTAGGTGAGAGGCTGGGTACACCGATTACTAACGTATGAGTACGTATGGGACTTGACGATCGATACGGTCGGAGAATTGAAAATGAGTATTCATGACGTGTCCTTCTCGGCTCTTATAGCCAGGGCCTCACGTCTGTGGTCAACGGAACGGATGTTCAATCGACAAAAAGAAGATATTCCCTGCACACTCCATTCTAAAATCATAGAGGTTACATCAATTTGTCTTTAAGTCAATTGTTCTTTAACTTTAACTAAGTTTATAAAAGAACACATCAGTTTCTTCAATACCAGACTATTTTTATTGAATCATTTTATGTGATTTGTCTTGACAATGCATTTATTTGAATTTGTAGGCATTAATATATTTTATTTCTAAAATTTTGATAAAGTTACATAAGTTTGACTTCAAACAAAGTTGATAAAGCTAGAGAAGTTTGATAGAAACAAACACCCTCTAATTGTTGAAACCGAATAAATTTAATCCTCTGGCTGATTTTTGTTTTCTAAAAAATTTTGACTTGATCTCTTAAAGATCATAATAATATACGATATAGTGCATTCCGATATGGAGTACTCCGTATATAACTAGCCCATGGACCCATACTCACTGCATACGTTAGCAATTTGAAGAGACATAATTAATTTACGGGAGAAAAAAGTATCGGGACCAGGCCATCTGATCCTGCACGTACGTGTTTTTTTCTTTTTTTTTCTTTTTTCTTTTGGCCTTTTGCTTTTGATTTTGCTGAAGAGTGAAGGAAGCTTGTGCATAGCGCTACTCCTTTTTTTTAATCATGACGTGATAATGTTATGGCCGTTAGGTACGTACGCAACTTAGTTGGCACTTGTTAACTCATAGGCTTTGTTTCATAGCATATGTTAGTTCATAGCCTTTTTTAATATCATCATTAGTACTCTCTTAGTGTTCAAGGGATGAAAAGACGACAAAGCACTAGCTATCTAGATGAAATAATGGAAGGGGCATAAGTATATATGTATGCAGTGATGATGCATGAGTGGTGACTGGTGGCCATGTCCAATTTGACTCCGATCCCATTCCATGAACGAGGAATCATCCCATAAAAGCCTGAATGGCCATGGTACGTACGCAACTTCGTTCCATGCTACTCCTGTAGCCGCTGATGCTTTTGTGTGTTTTTGTGTAAAAATTATCAAATATAAAAACATTTGATTTGAGTTGAGTTTGAAATCGATGATGTGTAGCTCTAACCGAAGTACGTTTGACAAAGAATACGACTTGAAGGAGGCGATGCATGGACACGGCGGTTCTTTTTTTGCGGGCAGCAGCTTGCCGTTCTAGCAGCAAAGGCCCAAATAAAAGCAGCAGCAGGCCCCCATGCCACAGCCTGCTGGGCCTTAAGAATTTATTGATGCTTGATGCTACGATGGAACCATGGGCCGTTCAGCAGACTGGTGGGCAGGCCTTGCGAACGCCGCCGCCCACTGGAGTAGTGGAGTGGAGTCCTTAGTGAAGTGAAGGCCACAGCAGGAGTTGAGGATTTCAGTCACAAAAGTCTAGCAGTTCCTAGCTTCCCAAGTGCTGGACTAAAGCTGCACCTGCAGTAGTCCTGCACGCAGGGAATGGAGTCACGGTCTCTCACCGAGTCGATGGGAGGCTGGCATGAGCTGCATGCTTGCTGCTCTCTAGCCCCGGACCCAACTCTGATGACTACTAAGGGCCTGTTTGGGACTACTCTGCTCCACTTTTTTCAGCTCCGCTCCACCAACTCCACCACAGAGCAGCTCCACTGTGGAGTTTCTGGAGCAAGTGGATCTGTTTGGCACGCAGTTTAACTCCAGCTCTGGAAACATGAGGTTTTTATAGGAAAGGTCTACTATGTCCCTGATCGATGTTTGGTGTATGTTCTGTTGTATGCAGACCATGTGTAATTGAATATTTTTTTACCAATTCAAATATGGTGTACATATTATAATCTCGGATACAAATAATTGTCCATATTTCGGATACAAATAATTGTCCATACATGACTACTGATAAATAAGATAACAAAGTCCATCATTATAATAGAAATAGTTGTCCATAGATAACTAGAGAATAGTGACTAATACATAATTCTAGTTCCAAGCTAGAGAAAGAGCGGTGGCCAAGTCATCACGGAATTTGTCCATAGTAGGAGCATTCGGTGCATCAGTAGAGCCATTTGATCTAGCCACATATTTGAAGTACCTTTCCGGAATCTCTGGAACATAATTTGGATCACGGTCGCACCGAGCGAAGTCCAAGTCTTCACCGCCATGCTCACGAATGAAGTTGTGAAGGACCATAGTAGCCACAACAATCATTTTTTGCTTGAACATTGGGTAGGACGCCATTTTATATAGAATCTGCCATTTCATTTTTAGCACTCCAAATGATCGCTCAATAACATTGCGGATGGATGAATGAACACGATTGAACCTTTCTTTAGGAGTCATTGGTTCCATTCCTCTATGCCACTCCTAAGATATGATACCTCTCACCTTTATAAGGACAAAGGTATCCCGGACGATTAGGATATCCCGCATCGACAACATAATATTTGCCTATAATTATTAGAAACAAAATATCATATCACATTTTTAAGCATTTGATCAAACAATGAAGTGCATGGTCATATTTTTAATACCTTTTGAGGGTGTGGAAAAAGCTCTCGTCCACTCTAATTGCATTGTACAGACACTAGTATCATGCATAGAGCCCTACTACCGTCCCGTCGACACATAAGTGAACCTCATATCAAAGTCACAACTTGCTAGAACGTTTTGAGTAGGTATACCAGACTTTCCAATATATCTTACTTGATCGTCAGGTGGCAACGAAACTCGGATATGAGTACCATCTAGAGCACCAATGCAATCTTTGAAATGTGGATATGCTCTACGGTCATCTCTTATCCTCCCGTGAAACAGTTCGGAAGTTGGGGTCCTTTGGTCTAATAAAATCTCTAGACATATCCATGAAAGCATTCAAGACCTCATCAAATTTCCTATGAATAGTTTCACCCGAGTGCTTGAACCGGTTTTGTGCTTTTCTATTAGATTCATTTCCAGATAACACAAATAAGAACACTGCCAACATCTCCTGAGTGTTTATATGTAGGGATGGTTTAAGACCATACCTTCCAACCAATAAATCATGAAGGTCGAGAACATCCGTGTGCTCATCCGAAGTCTGCGAATGACATTCTCCCGTGTTGTAAGCGTCTCTAGCAACCAGCCCATACCACTAAGGAGTGATGTCCTAGGTGGATTTTTGTCACAATACAATTCAACATAAGCTACAACAAGTTTAGCACCACCCAATACAAGATTCCAAAATGCCATGCTCTCATTGTCGAGGTATCGATTCATCGTCCGGTTTCATCATCACTCTGCATAGAGGTAAAAAAGGCCATGCAAGATGACAATTAGAGACAAAATAGTAGCATACAGTAAAAACAGTGCACCGAAAACAAGTTGCACCGTAAGTTGAAAAAATAGTAATCTGAAGTTTCATACAGTGTTCACCGTAAGTAGTATAGACAGAGAAAAATAGTAAAACAAAGAAATACAGAGAAGCACAGAGAAAAAATAGTAAAATAGCAAAACAGTTGCATACAGGTTCCAGGTTCCAGTTTCTAGGTTCCAGGTTCCAGGTTCAAATAGAGAAAAAATAGCAATACATGACTCCAGGTTCAAATAGAGAAAAATCTCATTGTGGCATACAAAGCTGCCGTAAGTAAAAAAACTAACTTCCATATTTGTCATTGTGCCTCTTCCTAAGCCAATTGAGCCTAATTTCTCTAGTAGGCAAGGTCATAAACATTTCTCTGTGTTCCTTCTTCACAAACAAATTGGGTGGCAATGTCATGCTCATCCCGAACCATATGCCGCACTACGCCCTTCACATGGTCCATTATTTCCTCGATGGTGATCCTTCTTGCTTCTTTGTCAGTAAATGAACTTGAACAGTCGAGATATCTTCAAAATTGCTTCAACCATTAGAAGAGCAGTGCTTGACTTTGCCTTTTTATCCTATCCACAAAGAAGAACACGAGGTTTTTTATTTGGAACCGCACTTGGAGTGACTTCCTGAACCTCCTCATCCCCCTCCTTGTTGGAATCAAATGGGTCACCTTGGGCATTATTCTCTCCATCAACATATTCACTGTCGTCTACATCAAAAGGTTGCTCTTGACTAGTAGGGATTATAGGATTGTCACTAAAAGGGTTCCAATGATCTGCTTCCTCATTTGTAATATTTCTAAACATTTCCCTAAGCAAATCCTCATTTTGGATAGGCTTTTTCCTGAACTTGCCACACCCTGGAATATCCTGCAAAAACAGTGTCATGGTAATTAGAAGGGATGTGCTACTTCACAGATTGGTAGTTTGGTAGCAGTTACATTTGGAAGTCAGAAATGCATTGCAACACATCAAAAATAAATGCTACTTCACAGATTGGTAGTTTGGTAGTGTAGATATAGCTGAGGTTTATCAAAGCACCAGGATATAATAACTACAGAACTATGCACCAGGATGCACATTCATTTTCAAACCACAAGAGCATGTTAATTTCTGGTCAAATGGGTCGTTTGAAATAAGCCTAAATCATCCCCCATGTAGTCTGGCAACTTAATTCTTCAAGATAAAATTAACAGCACATCAACTACAGATACAGATAAATATGGAAAATTAAATGCCAAGTTAAATTCTTCAAGAAAAGATCAGAATAAAATTATCAGCTGGTAGCACTCACATTTTTTACTTTCTTCCACCACTCAGCCTCCATGTCAATTGTTTGGGTCGCATTGTTCCAACCAGTACCTGTTTGCCTCCTCTTCAACTTTAGCCAAATGGTCCAATCAGCCTTTAATTTATCCCACTTGTTCTTAATTTGAGTCTTTGATAATGAGATACCAGTCATTTGCAAAAACCTAGCTGAGACCTCGATAACCTCACAGAGTTCAAATGAGTATTTGGGCGATTGCCTCTCTCGACTTGTTCACCCATCAACTCATGAGCTAATTGCAAATGTGCATCGTTCCAGTCCATTTGATCACCCTGACCATGATATTGCAATAGTATGTTCAAGCACTCAGAAGAATCTATTGAATTTTGCTAGCACTGTCGCACAAATACTATCTATTCAAGGCATCATTAAGCTCATTTTGAAGTTTTACAAAGAAGGAGCAATACCTATTTCTGTTGCCTTAAGACAAAACTGTATATTCGCATATGTTAGCAACACTTGAAAATAGAAGTGAACTATGGCGCCACCAGCTCGATTTTTATGTGATCAATGTGCTACTGCTCATGGGTCCATGCAAACGCGCACTAGCACATTGGAATGTTCATGACAAATAGAAATTTTAACACCAGTATCAAGTTATTTCACGAGAACTAAAAGCAATACTACAAACACGCTATGACATAAGAGTTTGTATATATGATTTTGCAGCTTAAACTGTGTAAACCATTGCAGTTACAGCACTACTTGTATCCAATTTTATATCAGCATAGGACAACACATGGGATCATCAATTTGGAAAGGAAAATGTTATGTAAACAAGATGCCGTCAGCACACCCCACTCCCCACTGCAGACCATGGTTCTACATGCTGGCAAGAGTAAGAACCACAAGGGAAGAACTTTTCTACATGCTGGCAAGAGTAAGAATACTTGCCAGCTTGGTAGCAGTTACATTTGGAAGTTCTTCAGAAGTTAAATGCTTGTACTGTTCTACATGCTGGCAAGAGTAAGAATACTAAACCCCTACAAGCAACAAAAGACATACGAACAGTACAAGCACCTGTAAGAACTTCGAAGTTAAATGCATAATGCATACCTGTTCATCTTTCTTCTTCACCGGTAGTTGTCGTTTATGTGAAGCACATGCCGAGGGCGTTGGTCGGCCGTGGCTTGTGCGGCGGCTCTCCCGATCGATCGACCAGCAGCTGGTCCTGGATTTGGCCACCACCCGTCCCCTGCCTGGACGGAGGCCACCAGCGGCGCCGTCGGAGGAGGCCGCGCCAGCCCCACCCTAGGCGCCGGCGAGCTTCCTCGACCCACGGACACTCCGGCAGCAGCAGCTTCATGCGGTTGGGGAGGGAAGACGGAGGGGATTTGGGGGTAAGAAAGAGAGGATCCAGATTCAGATCAACGGATCTATCTTCTCCCTCCATCACCTTGCCGGAATGCTCGTCGAGGCGGCCGGAATAGCGGGCGGCGGCGCTAGGGTTCGTGGGGAACGGTGACTCGGCGGAAGAAAAACCGAGGGAGGAGGCAGGTGGACGGTGACTCGGCGGAAGAAAAACAGAACGAATCGGTATGTTGAATCGGTATTCTTGTGTAATGAGTGGCAGGGGCGGGTAATTTTCCACGAACTCCACGAGGACGTACAAAAGGCTGTTTTCTGGAGTATCCCTTGAGGAGCTCTGACAAAAACGTGGAGTTGGTCTTTAGCTCCATCTTTTTGTTGGAGCAGAGTTCCTGAAGTTTGATCTGTTTGGCTAGCCAAGTTTGGAGCAGAGCTAGAAAAGCTGGAGTGGAGCAGTCCCAAACAGGCCCTAAGTGCAGTATTAACCATCCGTGCCATGGATGATCTTCTCCATGGGATTGGGATCGCACCAGACAGCAATATATATAAGAACCACAAGAAGGTCTACCTGGCCTCTGCCCTTCTCAGCTAGCGGTCAGCGCTCAGCCTCATACTTGGCCATCGCTGCTCAGTTGATCTCAGAATTTCTAGCTTGGCAGTCTGCAGGCTGCAGATACATGATTTCCTTCCTCATCAAGACGTTGGAATGAAGATAATGTTTACTCATGACTTTGATTCCAAGGGTACAAAAATTCACTTTTATTGGATTTTCATATGAACGTAACATTCGTGATATATAATAACTGTAAAGTAATATGCTATTCTCCCATCTCTGTACGCGCGGCAGGGGTAGACGTCGAAAGGGCTCCCCTGCTGCTGCACTGTAGCCGCGGCAGGGGTAGGCGTCCGAAAGGCTCCCCTGCCGCACTGTAGCCACAGCAGAGGTAGACGCCAAAGTCAGACTTGTTGTCACATCAAGTCACTGTAGCAGTCTGACAGTCTGGCATGTCTATGTACTATGATTCGATGGGTAGAGTTGTATATATAGCTACGCACTGCAACTCAGTGAAGTAAGCGGGTTCGGTTTTGCCATCTCCTCTGCAGAGTTTCGGCCAACGCTGGTGCTTTGTGTTGTGTGTGCGCTCTGTTCGCCCTCCCTCTTCTACCTCCAGCCATAGTGTGTGTGCGAGAACACCGGTGACCGATCGGCTCACCCGTGCGGGAGATCCCGGGCACAACAAATGGTATCAGAGTCGTATAAGCGCCGTTGCCGGACTAACCGCTGGCGATGACGGATAATTTAGAGATGGGGGACAGCAGCGGCGCTGCTGTGGCTGCCCAGCCACGATAGGAGGTCGTCGTGCGCACGGTGCGGAAGGTCAGCGGCACCAGTTGGCTGACGCTGACTCGCACCAACTATGGTGGGGATGGTGACCATAAAGGTCAAGCTCAGAGCCCGACGGCTTTAGAATGTCATTGACAAGGGCACTAACAACGAAGAAGATGACATGTCAGCGTTGGAGACTATCCTCGCTGCTGTGTCAGCGGAGTACATGGAGCCATTGGGGCAAAGAACTCCGCTAAGGAGGCGTGGGAGCCCATTGCAGCGATGCGCGTCGGCTCCGAACGCGCAAAGAAGGCAACGACTCAGCTCAGTCTGGGCGTTCGGTTAACCGAAACCAATTGGTTCGGTTCTTCAACTAATTCGGTTATCTGAGAAGAAGGGACCGATCGGTTACTTTGAAAATGTGGAACCGAGGAATTTCGGTTTCGGTTAATTCGGTTCGGTTTCGGTTCTAACCGATGGAACCAATTTTTTCATAAATCAAGAAACAACCCATTGAATTGCAAAATTCGGCAGCATTTAGCCTGATTTTCATGCTGTTAAAAGGGACAATTTAAACAACAATGCAGCATAAAACAATAGTACAACACATATATGTTATTGTTCTCTCAAATATTCAAGCATAGAACAATATTCAAGCCTGCACTAAAAAAACAAGAGGTCCAACAGCTTAGTTCAGTTATTTCAGCTCAATTCGGTTAACCGGGTGCTGGAACCGAATTAACCGTAATAATTTCGGTTCCTGAGAACCTGGAACCGAACCTGGGACTGAATATTTTGGTTTCGATTCCGGTTAGTTCGGTTCGGTTCTCGGTTCTTGATTTTTTGTGCCCAGGCTGAGGCTCAGCTGCTGAAGTAAGAGTACGCCACCCTCAAGTTCAAGGATGATGAGTTGGTGGAGGACTTCTCCATCGACGAAGAAGAGGTGGTCTCCAAGTACCTCCACTCTGTGCCGGTAAAGTACATCCAGATCGCTCTCTCCATAGAGACGATGCTTGACTTATCCACCCTCACAATTGAGGATGCGATAGACTATCTGCGGGCGGTGGACGAGCGCATGGAGCAGGCCACAACAACGACGGACAACGGCAAGCTACCGCTGACAGAGGAGGAGTGGGCTGCCCGGATGAAGGAGAAGAAGTTCGGAAAAGCCTCCTCCAACCACGGTGGCGATGGCAAGCGCTGCGGCAAGGCTTCTTCGGAGAAGAAGAAGAAGAAGGTCGACCCCAACGCCTGCCGACGCTGTGGGAAGAAGGTCCATTAAGAAAAGGAGTGCCCAAATCGTAAGAAGGAGAAGAAGACTGATGCTCATTTAGCGTAGGCTGATGATGATAATGAGGCCACTCTCCTGATGACGATGTTCTATGCACTGCACGACGTTGAGGCCAAGGAGAAGGGAGAGGTGATAGTGGTGGAAGGGCACAACAAGGCTCTAAAGGCTGTCAACTTCGACGAACCGCGCGCCCAAGTCCACCTCGGACATGTGGGCGATGAGCAGAAGCAGCGTTTGTTCCTGGACTCCGGCGCCAGCAACCACATGACGGGCTTTAAGGAAGCCTTCTTCGAGCTCGACGGCAACGTGACCGACACAGTGAAGTTCGGTGACGGCTCAAGGGTGACGATCCGAGGGCGCGACACCATCGTCTTCAAGTGCCAGAACGGCGAGCACCGCGCGCTGATGGATGTATGTTACATCCCGCAGCTGCGTTCAAGCATCATCAATATTGACCAGCTGGATGAGCGCGACAGCGAGGTACTGATCAAAGACGGCGTCCTCAGGATCAGGGACCGAGAGCAGCGCCTTCTTGCCAAGGTAAATAAGTCCCGGAACCGGCTATACCTGCTCGACTTGAAGGTAGAGCAGCTAGTGTGCCTGGCAGCACGGCACACCGAAAAAGACTAGCCCACAACATACCAAGGCACTTGTGCCTAACTTAACCCAAAAGACTAGCCTGATAGGTGAGGATTGTCCTTGTCTTATATGTTGTGCTCCCCACCATCAATTATCGATGTGGTACTAAACCTAACATTTGGTAAAACATTGACGACAAACGTAAATCTTGGTTTATCAATGAATATATCTTTAGTACTTTTTTAAAAAAGAAAAAGAAAAAGAAAAAGGCATGAGCTCTGCCTTGTATTTTTAAAGAGGGAAAGAATGACACAAAAGGTGTGTATCAGGTTTATCATATTGTTTGAGCAGCTTTCTGCATATTTTCCAACATCATATTTACCAATAATAGGACAAGGATAGAGCATGAATATACACTGACACAAGACAATGTGATTGACAAGTGGTGATGCTACAATAGTGGCTCTAGCGAGGTGCTTGAGAAAATGCATCTTGGGTTTGTTGGAGCATCTCCAAGAGATTAGCGAAAAAGATTAGGCAAATTTATTGATTTAGCTACTCTCTAAAATAGATTTAGTAAAAAATACTAGAGTACTCTGATAGACTCTGTAAAATCAAGACGCTAGATAACTAGTGAGGTAGGCTATCTAAAAATAGAGAGCGAATGAGGTGGGATGGAGAGCAACTAAATTTAGAGAGTCATTTACAGAATTTGTTGGAGACGTTTTTCCTTCAATAATAACCAAATTTATCTTTAGAAAACGATTTGACTAATCTCTTGGAGATGCTCTGAAGCAACATTTTGCTACGTTGCTTTGGCTTCAAACTCTATAGCTAAGTGATCCGAAGACAATTCCTCCATTAAAATGTGGTTTTAATTTTTTTCTGCACATAACATGCATGTATCTGGTTGCATAAAATAAACTACAGGTTTTTAACTGCCTCTTTATATTTTATTTGATTAATATCCCAAGTAAAGTATATTATAGCATCAGCATCCCACATCACAAAAGGCCTTTGCTGCCCTGATGAAATTCGAGGCACACTGGGCCTGGCTGGTGCACATAGGCCTACACGAGCGGGCCAGGCCCACATCCATCTCTCCACTCTCTTCTTCCCCGTCCGTCTCTACCGAGCAGAGAAAGGTGGAGAAGCCATCTGACAAATCTCAGGAGCGGAGAACCCAACCACCACCACACCTCTCTCCCCCCAATCCGTCTTCCTCTTCCCCATCCGTCCTAGTCTTCGCACGCAGCTTCGCCAGGATCGATTCGCGAGTCCTCTCCCGTCCGGATCGAGGTTCATGGTGAGCAACCTCCCCCTCCCGCCCTAGTTTCTCCAACCTAGGATTACTGTTTTACTTCTATACCAATCCAAATCTTCCCTCACCTGCTCAAACACCATGTCTACTTCGCCTCCACTTACCTCGCAGCCGCAGCCGCAGCCGCAGCCGCTGCCTGGCATATGGTAGAATACTAAAAGTAGGAAACCCCGTCGCTGCGCGCCTACTCATCGATTTCCCTAATAAAGACTTTTTTCAAAGTGACAAAAGTAGGAAACACCGTGTTTTTGTCCTACCTTCCCCTCGGTAGACTTTCCAATTGTATGAAAAAAGTATGATCACCATATGGCAAAAGTAAAAAAAATCTCTTTTGTGATAGAATGAGCACAAGCAAGATGGATGGAGTTGTCAGCTAACAAACTACTTCGCCTCCACTTACCTCGCAGCCGCAGCCGCTGCCTGCACCTGCTAGTTCCATTAGTTCGCGCGTGTATCAATCTGGTTTGATTGTGTGTACCGTCTGATTAACCATCACTTCCATTCCTTTCGTTGGCAGGTTTACATATGCGCGCGTGTTTACTGATGCATATCACGGGCACCTGATCCGGATGTCCTGTGCTGTCCAGCAGACAGATCTCCTGCTTCCTTCGAGTCCAGTTCATGTATGAACTCTTCCTTTCCCTGGCACGCTGCTAGATATAAAAGGCTGTCTTGGATTTAAAAAGAACCAGATATCCATGTCTGATCAGCAAAGGCACTACGGCAGCTACGAGCTCCTCCCCGCTCAGCCAGATGTGCAGTGCCTGGTCTGCACACAGCCTTTCACTCTGGATGCCGAGGTCACCAACAGCTTCGAAGCTTTAGCCATATGCAGGGAGTGCAAGATGACTGTGCTCAGTGACAGCAACAGGGACGAGACTCCCAGAACTAACCGACAGAGAAGATGGCAAAGGCAAAGGTCCAGCAGGCTGACAGGGCACGAGCCGCCCACGGAGGAGGACGCGTTCCCGCAGCAGTTCTCCCAGCTGATCAACTTGGCCAGACAGGGTCATGAGTCGGATGCTGATTCTCCGATGGTTCCGCCACGCCAGCACGCGTCTTATAGTTCTACGCCGAGCCGGTCCCAGAGATGGCACACTTCGGATGATGAGAGTGATGGTCTGAGCTATGCTGATTCTGTGTTTGGTGAGATCGAGTTTGAGTCGAACATCAGTTTTGGTGATGAGGGTGGGGAGTCGGATGCTTCTGTTGATCGCCACGCCACGATTGGGAGGGAAATTGTCATTCAGCTTGAGAATGAGAGCTACATGAACACGGATACAGATATTGATCCTATGAATGCTGGAATATACCAGTGGGACTCGGATGATCCTGAAGATGATGATGAGGATGAGCAGTCAGAAGAGTCTGATTTGGATGAAGCAGGTGACACCATGCAGGAGCGCCGGCAGCAATGGCATGATATCGCCCCAAGTGGATTGAATGAGCAGGAATCTGAAGGTGCTGCGTGGACTTGGAGAACAGCTGGAAGCCAAGGAGTAAGCAGGACTGATCTGAGAGCCGACATGGAAGGGCGAGAAATCAGGAGAGTTTTTATTGGGAATCCCGGAGATTATGTTGATGCAAGACAGTTTGAAATGCTTCTCGAGCAGTTTGCCGAGGATAACAATTCCAGAAGAGGAGCTCCACCTGCAGCGGCATCTTTCATCTGTGGTCGTCTCCAAAAGCTATGAGATAAACGGTGGTGTAACCTGTCCAGTCTGCAAAGATGACATGCCTGTCACAACTGTTGCCAAACAGCTACCATGCATGCATCTATACCATTCATCTTGCATCTTGCCATGGCTTAGTTCTAGGAATACATGCCCAGTTTGTCGTTACGAGCTTCCTACAGATGACCCGGAATATGAGAGGTCCAAGCATGCCACAGCCAATGAGGGAGGTATCCATGGGGTGGAGCGTACCCATCTGCAGGAAGTTGTTGAAGAAACTTATGAGCCTGAGGTTGATGGAGGTTCTAATACAGGTGGCGATACAATGGAAGAGACTAATACACGTGAACATGCTGTTCCTACTGCACGGCAGCCAAATGGAGCACATGGGCGTCATAGATGGCTGTTTATTGCAGCAGCTCCAGTTGTAAGTCTTGTCAGTTTAGCTCTAGTTTTGTGCTTCACCAACCCAGCTGGCAATGTTAGAAGGCAATTGTGCCGTAGATCCCAGACTACCACTACGACACATGTAGACACAAGAAGAAGTTGGTGGTCTATGTTCTAAATATTCAGTGCATACCTGCTGATACCAAATGTCTGTGTGATGGCGTGTGCTTGTTCACTTGTGTATGAAAAGGTTCAAGATTAATTTGAAGTTCAAACTTTGTGTCTGCTGACGTGATCCACCAAGGAGTTCTTGTACCCAAGTTCAGTCAGTTCAGCAAAACAAATACTGATGATTGCTGCTGTTGATTAATAGTTTGTATGTTTGGTTGCTTAGATTGTAACTTCAAGCATGTAACTAACACTCTGCCTGAAAGTTTACCCATGCATTCATCAGTAAGTACCTAAAATATCTGTTGTCTTGTTGTCTCATTGTGCATGATGCTTGTTGTAATTTGACTGGTAATTTGCAAGTCCTATGAAACTTCTGCTTTAAATTAAATATGCTTAACTCTCCACTCCAAAGTTTAATCCATGCCTTAAACAATCTATTGCTGACCTTGTTTTTTTTCTTCTGATATTTGCCTTATGTTAAAAAAATATCTGTTCCAACGATGAGGTAATTCCTCATTTATTATTTGAAGCTCACTCGTGTTTTATTTGTGACTTTTTTCCTCATTTTCTTTCTTTCTTTCTGATATAAAACTCTTGCCTAGATTAATCTAGTCTCCTGTGTCATTCTAGTTACATAGTGCAGAGTTATACGTAGTAATAATATATGGTGGCTGTATGTTCTCACGAAGTAACACAGGAAGGGAAAATTTTGCAAGCAGAAAGCCTTAAATCAAGTTGCTAAAAGTCTAGTGATGAATACTTGCCATGTTTTCAAGGTGGCATGTTTCTGAAACCACGTGCTGGAAGTGATCTAAACAATGAGAGAACGTCAGTAGGTCAGGAAAAGGACAATCATTCACCATTATTAAAACAAGTATATGGGTAAATGGGAGTCAGTAGGTCAGGAAAAGGACAAACCACCACTCATTTCTTCAACAAGGATAGGAACAGATGGGAGCTTTTTTAAAACTGGAATATATAGGAGTTCGTTACTGAGTATTTTAAGCTAGAAGACTATACAAGTACTGATTGCCTTGTATGTTTGACATAAGACTCATTTGTTCCTCTCATACTTCCCCCTCTAATGGAGAAACTACTTGAGATAGTTCTAGTTGTTTCGACCATACTTCTTGGCTTAGCTCTAGTTTACTTATATGAAGTCCTATGGCTGAGGCTGGAGAAGATAAGGAAAAAGTTGAGGAGGCAAGGCATAAACGGTCCTAAACCTACTTTGCTCTATGGCAACACCCAGGAGATGAAGAGAATCCGACAAGAACTCAAGTGTGTGCAGAGGCAAGACAAAGACATGAACGGCTACATATCCACCATCTTCCCTCATTTCCTTCTCTGGAGGAAGACATATGGTATGTATAGAATCCCTTGCTTTTGCTTATCTGTTTATATAAGGGTCGCTGCAATGAGACTGATAGCATGATCGTGATTGTTTACTTCATTCTGGAATCACAACATCTTTCCATAATCGGAAGCTAGAAACGTAGTGTTCATAAAAGGCTAGACAGTAAGGTTAATTAACTATGCTTGAAGAAAACTCTGCATCAGTCTCCCAAATATGAGGATGGCCAGAACCTTACATCATATACTTAGCATTTAAGTAAGTCTTAGATGCCTTTTGCGATGTTAATCATCTTGTGTGAGCATGCTTTTCATGTCCAGAAATCCCCAATAACAAAGATGACAGATGTTGATGGAAGATCATTCAGTCTTTGCCACTATGAGTATTAGGCTATTATCTTGTTTCAGGATCACAAACAAGAATGCAGTTTAAGTATTTATCCCCTTGCCTATCTCTATCTGTCACTGTGCAGCTAGTTCTATACTTGAAGCTATGGACCTCCATTAGTAAGTTCCCCTAGGAGAAAATTTAGAAGTTCACTAAATAACATGTTCTGAAGTCTGAACTGATAGTGATAGCCAGATTTTGTATCAAGTATGGTTTTTTCATATGATCAGATATTTACCTTAATTAAATCCTTACATTTAGTTTGTGTACAGATAGTTGCCTCAGAAAAGACATCCATGAATACTTTATTTTCAACAACAACAAAGCCTTTGTTTTCTAGTGGACCCAAATATTAAGAATGAGTACTCTACTCTCTGAAGTTCAGTACTGTAAGTTTGTCCACGAGTAAGTAAGTAGGTTCTGTAGAAACCGTGGTCTAACATTAAGAAATATTTAGCTAAATGATTGTGTAGCTGTCCTGGGAATTTTGGACCTTGTTGTAGCTGAGAGATGCTTGTGACTTGGGTTGTCCTGTCTTGTGAACATTCTGTTGAACTTTCGCAATCAATGTATGCAGTTATAAGTGGTTGACTTTTGATTCATTTAAGTTTCCATTATGTATTGTTCTGTCATTATCTAAATATTTCAGTTCAGTTTGTTATGTCATTACATGGTGTTTGAAAATTGGAACAGGGCCCGTGTTCCTTTACTCAACAGGAGTTTTGGAGATATTGCATGTTGCTCAGCCAGAAATGGTAAAAGACATGGGCCACTGGACTCCATCAGAGCTAGGGAAGCCACAGCATATAATGAAATCACGAAAACCTCTCTTCGGATTAGGTATATTGATAGCGAATGGCGACCTTTGGGCCTATGAGAAGAAGATCCTGGCACCACAATTCTTTGCAGAAAAAATTAAGGTTCTTAAATTTTACTTAAAAAAGCCCATATAACTGTATCATCAGCCTAAGCCTAACTGTGTTGTTCCTACCCTAAGCCTAACTGTGTTGTTCCTACAATGATAGGGTATGATAGGGCTGATTGTGGATGCAACCATTCCGCTGTTACAATCATGGGAGAATATGCTATGCTAGCACAGGAGGTAGTCAGGAGATCTATGTTGATGGATACCTGAGGAACTTTTCATGGATGTGGATTGCTAGAGCTTGTTTTGGGAGCAATTTCATAGAAGGAAAAGACATATTTTGCAAGCTCAGGCAGCTCCAGAAGTTAATTTCTCAACAGGATACATTTGTCGGGCTGTCTGCACTGTGGTAAGGGACTTTTGATTTTTTTTTTTTGAGAAATTACGAATGCAATGGAAATGAACACCTTGACTGGTTATTAATCTTGTTCTATTGCAGGAAATACTTGCCTACCAAGAGAAACTGGGAGATACAAAAGCTGGATCAAGAAGTCCGGTTACTAATCCTGGATCTCTCAAGGGAACACAGCAGCAAAAGCCGCAGCAATGCTGTCACGCACATGTCCACATATGACAACCTTCTGCATGCCATTGTTGATGGTGCAAACCAGTGCCCAAGCTATTCCAGTGCCCCTGAAGATTTCATCGTCGACAACTGCAAGAACATCTACTTTGCTGGGCATGAAACTACAGCGGTCACTGCCACTTGGTGCCTGATGCTACTTGCTGCACACCCGGACTGGCAGGAACGTGCACGGGCTGAGGCTCTAGAAGTGTGCTGTGGACAGACAGTGCTGGACATTGACGTCCTTCGTCAGCTGAAAATAGTAAGAGACTCTCCTCATTCCTGCAGGTCTAAATCTTTCTTTGGTGATGCACATTAAAAGTGGCATTATAATCTTTTGAAGCTTACAATGGTGATACAAGAGACTCTCCGGCTGTACCCTCCAGCGTCACTAATCATGCGTGAAGCCCTGACAGACATCAGGCTTGGTGGAGTTGACGTCCCTCGTGGCACCATTATCCAAGTAGCCATTTCAATGCTGCACCTTGACCTCGAAGCCTGGGGTCCAGATGCTAACGAATTTCATCCAGACCGGTTCGCAAATGGAGCTGCTGCGGCGTGCAAGCCGGCCCACATGTACATGCCGTTCGGATACGGACCAAGACTCTGCACCGGGCAAAACCTGGCAATGGCAGAGCTGAAGGTTCTTCTTGCACGCCTGCTGAGTAAGTTCTCGTTCTCATTGTCACCTGGGTACCAACACTCTCCGGTGTTTCGGTTGACCATTGAGCCAGAGTTTGGCATGCCCCTTGTGGTGACAAGGCTGCCATGAGCTCTGTTTCTGAATAAGTTGCTTCCTCTACGTGAATTGAACTTGTACAATGTGGGCTCGTATATAATGTTCAAGGAGGCTGACCTTTGATGCACTTGGGCTCATCAACTAGTGCTTCAGTGGAAGCGAGACCACAAGTCAACAAACCTGCAACACCCAACCACCATAACCAAACACCGAATTTGATGTCTGGTTGTGCCTGGTGCTACCACTTTATTTGAAGTTCCTGATGTTTCTTCTATATTAGTTTGTTCTTGTGACGAACTCAATCAAATATTTTCCTACACTACAATTTTCTGGGCTCAGGAGAGCAGACTATATTTGATACTTTCTATTTCTCAACTGTGCACCACTTATAGGCATGTTCAAAACTTGTGATGTAAACTTAGTTAACTGCCAGCTTCAGATTTTGAAGTTCAGCCATCCTCTGATTCGTGCCATGACAATGTGGTCTATGGTCTTAGAAGAACCAACTTGCCTCCAGCATGCCTTGTTTTAAGATAGGGTAGCATCCAGTGGTGGCACCGGAGGTAATCATATTCATATTCTTTTAAAATAGAAACATATGCTTATTTTGTTGCTGTTCTTTTTCTGCTCTAAAATGTCATGGTCTGTCACTGAAATTCGACCAAAGAAAGACATTTGACTACCCGGTATTTTCAAGCTATAATTGACATTGTGATTTGAAAGCTAGGAAGAAGACATGTATCGTTAGGTTCTGTATGTATATATACAAGAACAGATGGAAAAAGGCACATGGAAAAGGAGATAATATTTAAAAAATAATAATTTATTTTATTTTATACTAAAAGGCAAATGTCTAAACCCAGGTTTGCAGTATGGGACCTTCTTTGCAACGCGGGGATTTTATAGGAATTATGCTTGAATTTTATAGAAATCGATTCATTTTATAATAGAAAAAACACAGAAACCAGGAAAATATTGTACGGGCCTTAGCCCACCTGCAGATGAGCTAGGAAAAACCGCCGGCGTCACTATTCGCTAGCACTAAAGATGGCAATAGAGACCCGATACCCGATGGGCCAAAAGCTGAAAAGAGGTAAATGTATCGTAGACCCTTGAACTTGTCTTCGGATGTCACTTAGGTCCATGAACTCTCTAATCGTATTTCTGGCATCCTAATGTTGTTTGAGTATGCCACTTAGGTCCATAACTCATCGGAACAAGGTTTTGGCCGACGTGGCGTGAACAGAGCGCACGTGAGTCACGCGTGAGCCTGGTTTGGGACATGCAAATAAGCAGAGCGATCCCCTGCGCGGCGCCGAGCACGATGCGGTAGCGCACGTCCCACTCCAGCTGCGTGAACTACCACGGCCACGACAGCTCGCCACCGCTCTCGGAGTCGCTGCCACCGCTGCCACTGCCATTCTTCCCTCCAAAGCCCATCCGCTGCGCTCGAAGTATGCCGATCATGCCGAGGACCATCGCCATCGTCGCGGCCCCGACAGCGAGTTGCCGCTGAGCACAAGCCTGCTCAGCGTCTCCAGCCTGCCAAGCGCGTCTGGCACGGCGCCGTTGAGCCTGTTGTGCGAGACGTCGAGCTCCTGCAGGGCGTGCACCGCGGCGAGCGACTCCGGCAGCGGCCCGGTGAGCGAGTTGTTGCTGAGGTCAAGCATCTGGAGCTGCGAGGAAGTTGATGCTCTTCATGCCGGACACGGACGCCGGGATGGACCCGGCAATGCGGTTGCTGCCGAGGCGCAGGCGCATGAGGCTGGCGGCCTTGCCGATCTCCAGCGGCAGCCGGCCGGAGAGGTCGTTGGGCGAGCAACAGCTTGGTGAGGTTGCGGAGCGGAAGAGGCCCGTGGTATGACGCCGGTGAGGTGGTTGTCTTGCGAGAGGTTGAGCGCTGGAGGTTGGATAGGGACGCGAGAGCGTGGGCGGGATGGCGCCCTCCGGTTTGGTTCGCCACGCGAAAGAGCACTGCGCAGCCCGTCGGCCGGCCGAGATCGGGCGGGATGAGGCCGAGATCTCGTTGGTGTCGACTGCGGTTGCACCAGCCGACGTGGCGTTAGCGAGCTCCGGCGGGATGGTGCCGTGATGTTGTTGTCGCCGAGCATGAGGTCTGCGCAAGGCCGTGAGCCGACCCAAAGAACGGGGATGGATGGTGCTGGAGATGGAGTTGATGGAGAGGTCGAGCGAGACGAGCGAGGTGAGGTTGCCGAAGGAGTTCGGGATGGAGCCTGTGAGCGCGTTACGCCACAACAACAGCTTTCGCGGTGCGTGGCGGTAGCCACAGCCGAGCGACGGGGAGCGCGGGCGGACAGCGAGTTCTCGTAGAGGTAGATGTTGGTGAGGTTGGAGCATTTCCCCAGCTCCTGTGGGATGGCGCCGGAGAGCGCCATGGTGTAGATGGACAGCGTCTGGAGGCTCTGGAGCTGGCCCAGTGACGCCACGTGCGGTCTATCCACGCCACGTCGGATAAAACCTTGTTCTGATGAGTTATGGACCTAAGTGACATACTTAAATAACATTAGAGTGTCAGAAGTACGATTAGAGAATTTGTGGATCTAAATGGCACCCGAAGACAAATTCAAGGGCGTACGATGCATTTACCTCAACTGAAAAACTTCACGGCTCCGGAACGGAAACCAACCTAACTTGAAAGTACAAGGAGCTGACAAAACGAAAACACAACTGCACCTCTGTGAAACCACCACAGCTTGATCAAACAAACAAAAAAAAAAGTTGGCAACTCCTACTATGATATATAAATAAAGAAACAACTGATAAACACCAGCATCTCCGGCAAACAGCCACGGCTTGTTTTTCCTGTCCCTTCCTTTCCTTGCTCTAATTTTCCTTGGGGATTGATTAGCTAGGACAGGCGGCAACCTCACTCACTGGGACCAACTCTCATCTAGTCCTCCTTGATTAGGAGTAGTCTATCTAAAGTATAATAACCCTTCTCTCTGCTGTCTAGTCTTAATCATCATTTTTTTTCTCTCTCTGAAAACTGCCGTCACTACCATTTAGTAGCATTATCAGGATGCTGCGCTTGCACATATGGACATACCAACCACCTGCTCTCGTCACAGCAAACAGAGAGCTGAGCTTGTCCGTGCTCCCCTAGTCTTTCCTTTCTCTTGTTTTTTGCTTTTTTGGGTGCGGCACCCGGGAGCTTTATCTCCAGCTTTCCAGGTTCCCTGCTCACAGGCACAGGCACAAATGGAAGGTCTCTGCGTCTCCTCTCTGCGAGTGCTATGGCTGACCCTGCTGCCTGCGGTCTTGATCTGCGTCCTCCTCTTCTCCTACCTGTGGACCTTCCTATGGCTGAGACCGGAGAGGATCAGGCAGAGACTGAGGCGCCAGGGAGTGAAGGGCCCCAAGCCTTCTCTCCTCCTGGGGAACATACCGGAGATGAGGAGGATTCAGAAGCAGCTGGCCGAATCTGACCACCAAGAACAACAAGAAGCAGCAGCAGGGGGCAGCCATCGCTTCTCCTCCAATTACATGGCCGCTCTGTTCCCTTACTTCCTCCACTGGAACAAGGTCTACGGTATGTCCCGCCAACCCAACTTGTGCTGAATTGAATTGTTGCCTATTTGTTTCCAAATACCATTTTTGCATTTGTTTCGAGCTAAGCAGTGGTTCTGCTTTTACTTACTTTCTGTTCCTGCAAAATTGCAAATAGAGACACATCATTTTTCTGTCATAGCAGAAGCTTTAAATATCATGCAAGCAAAGCAATTGTCACATTGTGCTAGGTTCCATCTACCTGTATTCCACCGGAAGCATCCAGTTTTTGTTTGTGACGGATCCAGACATGGTGAGGGAGCTGGCCAACTGCAAGTCTTTGGATCTTGGAAAGCCTCGCTACCTGCAAAAGCAGCTTGGAGCGCTTCTTGGCACGGGAATCTTGACGGCAAACGGTGACCTTTGGGCACATCAACGGAAGGTTATCGCGTCTCACTTCTTCATGGACAAGGTTAAGGTAAAAATTCAGCCTTAGCAATGAACCTGTCAGTTGATGACAGAATGATTCATACACCTAGCTAGTGTTCTGTCTGGAACTCTCCTTCAATACAAAAATTATTTGTGGTTAGTGCTTACACACTAAATAAATTGTCTGTCATAATAACAGTTTGTAGTGGTGAATATGCGCAGGGAATGGTGGATTTGATGGCAGAGTCTGCAGATGAAATGCTGGTCTCATGGGAGGATATAGTTGACAGGGGAGGTGGCAGTGCAGAGGTGGTGGTTGATGAGTTCTTGAGGAACTTCTCGGCTGATGTCATATCAAGAGTTGCTTTCGGGAGCAGTTTTTGTGAAGGCGAGGAGATATTCAGCAAGATCCGACAGCTTCAGGTGGCAATGGCAAAGCAAGATATATTTACTGCTCTTCCTGGTAGTAGGTATGCTGAGAAAAAAAAAACTTCATTTGCACATTTTTTGTTTGTTTGTTGAACTAGTATCACCGCCACATGCTATTACTTGTGATATATACGATTTAGAAATCAGAATGCAATCGAGGGACAGAAATTGAGAGGGCAATTGAAGCAAAGGCTTCTTTTCTTCCTGAACTAATTCTGCACTGTGTTCCTTCAAATTAAAAGAAAAACTCTGCCTGCAGTGCATGAACTCCTCGATTAGCAATATGAGCTTATCGACATACCTGATGAGGAACATTTTCATGTATCCTGCTTCGATTCTTGCAAAATTTTTCCTCCTGGCTTGAATAAGATGTCGATTCATCAGATACTTACCAACAAATCGCAACCGAGAGATTCGGAGGCTCGGCGCAAGCATCCGGGACCTCATCCTGGACATATCGAGGAGGCATGAAGAAGAACACGACCCGCCGGCGACATCATCTGCGAGCAACGGCGACGGCCTCCTGCGTTCCATCGTCGAGGGCGCCAAGGCCGCCGCCGGCGCTTTCAGTCCCTGCACGGCTGAGGACTTCATCGTGGACAACTGCAAGAACATCTACTTCGCGGGGCACGAGACGACGTCGACCACCGCCGCCTGGTGCCTGATGCTCCTCGCCGCGCACCCGGAGTGGCAGTCCCGCGCGCGCGCCGAGGTCCTGGAGGTTCGCCGCCATCAGGGACAAAAGCCGGTGGACGCAGACACGCTCCGGAAGCTGAAGACGGTGACGATGGTGGTGCAGGAGACGCTCCGGCTGTACCCGCCGGCGCCGTTCGTGACGCGGGAGGCGCTGCGCGACCTGACACTCGGCGGGCTGCACGTCCTGAGCGGGACCGGCGTCCGGGTCCCGATAGCGCTGGCGCACCGCGACCCCGCCGCGTGGGGACCGGACCCCGACGGGTTCGACCCGGGGCGGTTCGCCAAAGGTGTGGCGGGCGCGTGCAGGCCGGCGCACATGTACATGCCGTTCGGCTTCGGCGCGCGCACCTGCGCCGGGCAGAACCTCGCCGTGGTGGAGATCAAGGTCGTGCTGGCGACCCTGCTGCCCAGGTTCGAGCTCGCGCTGTCGCCCGGGTACGTCCACCGCCCCGCGTTCAGGCTCACCGTCGAGCCCGGGAGCGGCGTGGCCCTGGTGCTTAGGAAGCTCTGCTCTGCTGATTGATTGCAAGCATGGTGTCGCCGTTGTTGAGAAGGCTGGGAACGAACGTGTCGTGAGCTACAGTTGCTTTTTGCAGTACTGGTTCACATGCACGATGGAAACTTTGAAAGTAGCTAGCGACTCTGTAGTTGCTTGTTGCACTACTAGATGGAACGTGACGTGGCAGTGCTGTGCGTTAATACTGTTCGGCCAAATAAAACGTGAAGATGTCAGGATGGCCGAGTGGTCTAAGGCGTCAGACTCAAGTTCTGATCCTCTAACGTGGCCAAATAATACTCGAGTAATTCTAACTCAAGTTTCTGACGCACTATTTACTCACACGGCTCATATGGTTACGGTCATGAACTTCACCATCATACACCGGAGATACAAGTGCTCACAAATACGGGTCAATTACTCGGGAATTTTACACAGTCTAGCAAGAGCCAGACATGAAAAACTTTTGCATACATTTCATAATACTAGGATCCGTTCCCGACCTATTATTTTACATGCATGGGACCCGTTCCCAACTTGATATCCAGAATATTAATAACTACAACATTTTATATATTTATCTTGTAGGGGACCAGATCTGGATCATGCTGTTGGGTGAGGCACGCGCCTCCGAGGGTTGCCTTACTCGGACCACTACGTCGCTGGGTGAGGCATGTGCCTTCGCATGCTGCCTTACTCGGACCATTACTTCGTTGGGTGAGGCACGCTCTCCGTGCTGCCTTACTCGGCTACTTTTCCACAGGACGACGCACGCTCCTACAGCTTAGTCGGCACTAAGCTCGGGGGCTCGACCATTGCCTCGACTTAGTCGACTTCACTCCAACTACGTTTGGGGCTCGGATTCAACGATGGAAGACTAAATTTTCAAGCATTCAACTACTCGGCGACAAGCGGCATTGATCATTGTCTTCGAGGGGTTACTCCGCTGCACCTTTGAGGATGTCTACAAAATCCTATAATCGACTCCGAGTAGTAGGATTGTAGGCTCGGAGACTACGGGATACATATCCTCAGAGGATGCATTCAAATTTCTTCGAAAAGGGATTGCATACAAGATCCTCCAACTCTTTGTTTCAAATAGCAAGACGCTCGGGGGCTACACTCAGTGAGTGCACTTTTCCAAAAAGCACATACCACTCGAAGATTTCAAGAAGCACTACATGGTTTCACTCAAGAAAGCACCCGGACAATGCTTGTTTCTACTCAGAAAGACCTAGAGGAACAAGAAGGCTTCCAAGTTCAACCATGCATACAGTGCTCGGGGGCTCGTGGGACATAGTCCCTGGGTACCCCACAAGAAAGGGAGAAGATCTAGTCCAACTAAGATTCCCTACATGTAATCCTAGAAACATTGCTACCCTGTAATCCTATTAGGACTCTTACATTGTTGTAAGGGACTGTGATGCCTAAGAGGGGGATGAATTAGACAACTTAAAAATCTACTCTAAACTATGGCATCTAATTCCATCTTAGCAAAACCTATGCAAGAAAGTAATCTATCTAAATGTACAACTATGGTTTTGCTAATGTGTTGCTATCTTTACCGCATAAGAGTCTTGTAACCTAGGTTCCAACCCTATCAACTAGCCTATCAACTAAGTTAGAAAAGTAAATGAAAGTGCATTTGCCCCCTATGTGGGTTTTGGTGTATTGATGACATCCAAATTAGGGACTAATGAGATCTTAATGAGATATATTGCAGCTTTAGTTCCTTGAAAGCTTTAAAAGAGGTGATCTAAGATGAAATGGTGTCCCTCAGTTCTTCAAGTACAAAAAGCGGACGAACCCAAAGCGCTCTTCAAAGCCCTTTTATTTTGTTTTGGGTTTAGGCATGCCGTACTATAAAGAGGGATACAAGTTTAGGTGGTCTGAGGAAGATAGAGTGCTCAAGCATAAAAATAAAATCAAAAGAGAGACACAAAATCACATCACGGATACTTGGACATAGTTTGTGGACTTTTGGTAGTCGGAAGTTCCGGCGTGAGGCGGAAGCTTCGACTATCGGAAGTTCCGACGTTTGGTGCCAGAAGTCCCGGTGCTTGCTGACTTAGCCGTAGCCCACCTACGCATCGTTGTCCGTCGGAAGTCACAACAGGAGTCGGGAGTTCCGGGTGTCGGAAGTTCCGGCTCCCTCCGGAAGTCCCGACACTTTATGACTTAGCCGCCTGCGCAGCTTCGCCTGTCGAAAGTTCTAACGGGAGTCGGGAGTTCCAGGTGCCAGAAGTCCTGGCTCCAGCCGGTAGTCCCGATGCCTTGGGACTTAGTCGTCTAGCTCGTCATGTCTATCGGTGAAAACTCTAGTTTGGTTTTGGTGAATTGATGAAACCCTAAATGCTAACCTAGTTTATCAAGTGATCATGAGATAGGTAGCACACTCCAAGTTGTGAAGCAAACAAAGATCATAGCATGATGAAGATGATGCCATGGTAATGATCAAGTGCTCGGACTTGGAAAGAAGAAAGAGAAAAACAAAAAGCTCAAGGCAAAGGTATAAACCATAGGAGCTATTTTATTTTGGTGATCAAGACAGTTAGAGAGTGTGATCACATTTAGGGTTGATAGCTGTACTATTAAGAGGGGTGAAACTCGTATCGGAATGCGGTTATCAAAGTGCCACTAGATGCTCTAATTCATTGCATATGCATTTAGGATCTAGTGGAGTGCTAACACCCTTAAAAATATTTGTGAAAATATGCTAACACATGTGCACAAGGTGATACACTTGGTGGTTAGCACATTTGAGCAAGGGTGGAGAAGTTAGAAGTAAAAATGAGTTACTGTCGCTGGTTATACAGTGACCGGACGCTGGACCTCTAAGGGACCGGCGCGTCCGGTCATGTGTAACAGTGAGATGCTGACGTCGGTCTATTGACCGGACGCTGGGTCGCTCGGCGACCGGACGCTAAAGGGCTGCGTCCGGTCAAGTGGTCGGTCTACATATCGCTTAGGGTTAAGCACCGGACGCTGGGTTGTGTCCGGTCAGACATGACCGGACGCGTCCGGTCGATAAAAATCGGTTCTAGACCCTTACTGGAAACGATCGGACACTGAGGGTCCAGCGTCCGGTCAACTGACCAGAGCGTCCGTTCGGGCACGGCAGATGACCGTTGGAGTCAGACACGTGGCTGACTACGAGCGATCGGACGCTGGGGGCTCAGCGTCCGGTCAACTGACCGGAGCGTCCGGTCAGCCCGCGTTATGCCCAGTGAAGGGGTATAACGGCTATATTTCGTGGGAGCTTCTATTTAAGCCCCATGGCCGGCTATAGCTCACATCTTTGGCCATTTCCATTGACATAGCAACCTTGTGAGCTTAGCCAAAGCCCTCCCACTCATCTCCATCATTGATTCATTATCATAGTGAGATTGGGAGTGAATCCAAGTGCATTGCTTGAGTGATTGCATCTAGAGGCACTTGGTGTTCGTGTTTCGCTGTGGGTTTCGCTTGTTACTCTTGGTGGTTGCCGCCACCTAGACGGCTTGGAGCAGCGAGGATCGTTGAGCGGAGGGCGGTGATTGTCTCCGGCTCCGATCGTGGTGATTGTGAGGGGTTCTTGACCTTTCCCCAGTAGAGCGCCAAAAGGTACTCTAGTGGATTGCTCGTGGCTTGTGTGATCCTCATCTTGTGTTGGTTGTGCGGCACCCTATTGAGGGTTTGGCGTGTGAAGCCAATTAGCACGTGAACCTCCAAGTGAGTGAATCGCCACAACGAGGACTAGCTTGCCGGCAAGCAAGTGAACCTCAGTAAAAAATCATTGTGTTCATCATTGATTCCGAGGTGATTGGTCTTCATTGTTATTTATTCTTATGATTGATTGGTTTCTTCATCTACACGGCGGTATAACTTTCTTGATCACTCTCTTTACATTACCGCAAACTAGTTGTCAAGCTCTTTAGTGTAGTTAGTTGTGAGAGCTTGCTTGGTTGGTTGGTGTGGCTCTTTAGTTAGCCTTTGAGAGCACACTAACATAGAGTAGTGTCAAAGCTATTGTGTGAATAGATACTATCTAAACTAAAATTGTGGTAGGTGGCTTGCATTTTGAGTAGGCTAGCGTAACACTTGCTTCGCCTCATAATTGTCTAACCTTTTTGTTTAGTGTTGTTGTAGAAATTTTTATTAGGCTATTCACCCCCCTCTAGCCATTAGGACCTTTCAAGTGGTATCAAAGCCGAGGTCACCGTTATTTGAGGCTTAACAACCTTCGGTGTTAAAATGGCTCAAATCAACAACACCAAGAAGCCACCCCAATTTGATGGCTCCAACTATCCCTATTGGAAGGCCAAGATGACAACTTATATCAAGTTAATCAATAGGAAGGTTTGGAAGGTGATAGAAACAAAAATTGAGATTGAAGATCCGAAGAATCCCACCGCGGCCGAAGAAGTACTTCTCCAAAACAATGACATTGCTCTAAGTGCTATTCATGATGCAATTGATGAAAGAACATTTGAGCAAGTCAAAAATATTGAGATGGCTCATGAGGCATGGAAGAAGTTGAAAGAATCATTTGAGGGCACTCAAGCCGTGAAGGGTGCAAAGGCTTATATTCTCAAAGAAAAGTTTGCAAGCTTCAAGATGAAGGATGATGAGAGTGTGCCGGAGATGTTCCATAGGCTTCAAGTGCTTATCAATGATCTCAAAGCACTTGGAGAAGAAGTGAAGGATAAAGACTTCTCCCACAAGTTCTTGAGATGCTTACCCTCAAGATTTGGTACATTGGTCACTATTCTAGTGAGGAGTGGTTTGGACACAATGACACCAAACCAAGTGTTGGGAGATATAATGACCGATGATACTTATAGAGATGATGATGAGAAGGAAGAAAAGAAGGAGAAAAAAGATGAGAAGAAGGATGAGAAGAAGAAGAGCGTGGCATTCAAAGCCACATCATCCAAGGGCAAAGCCAAGCAAGAAATATCAAGTGAAAAAGATGATTTGTGTGATGATGATGATGATGATGAGAAGATGGCTCTCTTTGTCAAGAGATTTGGCAAGTTCATGGTGAAGAAGGGCTATCGTGCTAGAAGAAAGAAGTCTTCATCCAAGAATAAGGAAGAGTCACGAAGATGTTTCAAGTGTGGAAGCAAAGATCATCTTGTTGCTCAATGTCCATACAATAGCGACAATGATGATGACAACAAAAAGAACAAGAAGAAGAACAAGAAGGAAAAGAAAGAGAAGAAGGACAAGATGGCCTTCAAGAAGAAGAAGGGTGGTTCATATGTGGTCACTTGGGATAGTGATGCTTTCTCAAGTGATGATGATGATGATAGTGATGATCACAAGACCACCAAGAAGAAGGTTCTAGCAAGCATTGCCATCAATGAAAAGCCTTCTCTCTTCGACTCTTCATCATGCTTCATGGCTAAGGCCACTAAGGTACAATCTTGTGATGATAAAAGTGATGAAGAACATGATGATGATAATGAACATGAAAAAGAAAATGATAGTGATAGTGATAATGATGAGCCTACTAAGGATGAATTATTCGACATGCTAGAAGATGCTAGAGAACACTTTGACATCAAGAGAAGGGAATGCAAAAGCTTGCGTAAGGAACTAAAAGCCTTTAAGCAAGCCTTTGATGAGCTCAATGCATCTCATAAGAGGCTAGAGGAAGCCAATGAGAAGCTTGGCAAAGCTCACAAAAAGCTTGAAAAGGCTCATTCTTCTTTACTTGATGAGCAAAATAAAAAGAAGCATGTTGATACTTGTGATGTAGGTTTAACTTATGACATAATTGATGAATCACTATCCATGCCTATCATTGCTCCTTCTACTAACCCTTCTTGTAGTACTTCCACTACCACCTCATCTAGTGGTGACGGTCTCACTTGTGATGCCTCACTAGTGGTTGCGAATGAGAATCTCAAGGAGGTTACTAAGCTCACTCACACCTTAGCTAAGGCTTATGGTGGTGAGGACCGCTTACTTATGTGCTTAGGTAGCCAAAGAGCTTCTCTCTACAAAGAGGGATTAGGCTATACCCCCAAGAAAGACAAGGCGGCCTTTGCTCCTCACAATACTAGTTTTGTAAAGAACAATGGTCGGTTTTGCACTAGGTGCAAGCAAGTTGGTCATAAAGAGCAAGAATGCACCAACAAAAGTAAAAATGCTAATGTATCCTCCATTAAGCTTAATTCTTCCTATGTGCTTATTAAGGGTACAAATGGTGTAAAGGCTAAGTTCATTGGCAAACCATGGATGGGCTCAAAGAAGAAAGCCATTTGGGTGCCAAAGAGCTTGGTTACTAACCTTCAAAGACCCAAGCAAGTTTGGGTACCTAAAAAGAATTGATCCTCTTTTGTAGGTCAATTACAAAGCCAGAGGAAGGCATTGGGTTCTTGATAGTGGGTGCACTCAACACATGACCGGTGATGCAAGAATGTTCAACTCAATCAACACCAATGGCAATGATGGATATGATAGTATCGCATTTGGTGACAATGGCAAAGGCAAGGTCAAAGGGCTTGGTAAGATTGCAATATCCAATGACATGAGCATATCCAATGTGTTGCTAGTAGAGAGCTTGAATTTCAATTTTCTATCCGTGGCTCAATTGTGTGATATTGGATTCAAATGCATATTTGGAGTAGATGATGTAGAGATCATAAGTGTAGATGACTCTAATTTGATCTTCAAAGGCTTTAGATATGAGAATCTATACTTGGTTGATTTCAATGCTAATGAAGCTAGATTATCTACATGCTTGTTCACTAAGTCTAGTATGGGTTGGTTATGGCATAGAAGGCTTGGTCATGTTGGAATGAAACAATTGAATAGATTGGTTAAACATGACTTGGTCAGAGGCTTGAAAGATGTTGTGTTTGAAAAGGATAAGCTTTGTAGCTCTTGTCAAGCCGGCAAACAAGTTGGAAACACCCATCCTAAGAAAAGCATGATGAGCACTAGTAAAGCATTTGAGTTATTGCACATTGATTTGTTTGGGCCAACACAATACACTAGCATTGGTGGTAACAAATATGGCTTTGTGATAGTGGATGATTACACTAGATACACATGGGTATTCTTTCTAGTGGACAAAAGTGATGTGTTTGCAACATTCAAAACATTTGTCAAGGGCATTCACAATGAGTTTAAAACAACCATCAAGAGAGTTAGAAGTGACAATGATAGTGAGTTCAAGAACACTAGAATTGATGAGTTGTGTGATGAGTTTGGAATTAGACATCAATTCTCGGCCAAGTACACTCCACAATCAAATGGCCTTGTTGAGAGGAAGAATAGAACACTCATTGATATGGCAAGGTCTATGCTTAGTGAGTACAATGTCATCTTTTTGGCCCGAAGCTATCAACACGGCTTGCTATTGTAGCAACCGCCTCTATTGTCACCGATTGAAAGAGAAGACACCATATGAGCTCTTGAATGGTAGAAAGTCCAACATTGCATATTTTCAGGTCTTTGGTTGCAAATGCTACATCTTGAAGAAATACACTAGATTGGGCAAGTTTGACAAGAAATGTGATGAAGGATTCCTACTTGGCTATTCCACTACAAGCAAAGCATATAGAGTTTGGAATTTGGATAGTGGTACTCTTGAGGAAGTTCATGATGTTGAATTTGATGAAACCAAGGGTTCACAAGTAGAGAATGAGAACTTGGAAGATGTTAGAGGCATTCAACTTTCAAATACCATGAAGAACATAGATATTGGTGAATTGAGGCCTAGCCAAGTGAATGATGATGAAGATGATCAAGTGCAAGTGCTCTCTAACTCATATGTGCAAGATGATACACATCAAGCTAGTGCAAGTGACTCTCATGACAATGAACAAGATCAAGTGGCTAGTACATCATCTCAACTCAATGATCATGCAAGTGCAAGCAATCAAGTCCTTATCCCCCAACCAACCAATATTGCAAGAGATCATCCATTGGACATTATCATTGGTGATATTTCAAGAGGTGTACAAACAAGATCAAGATTGGCATCATTTTGTGAACACTTCTTTTTTGTGTCATCCATTGAACCAAAGAAGATAGATGAAGCATTGAAGGATGTTGATTGGGTAAATGCTATGCATGAAGAGTTGAATAATTTCACAAGAAATCAAGTATGAGAGTTAGTAGAAAGACCAAAGGGACACAATGTGATTGGAACCAAATGGGTCTTTAGAAACAAGCAAGATCAAGATGGGATAGTAGTAAGGAACAAAGCAAGATTGGTAGCACAAGGATATACACAAATTAAAGGTCTTGACTTTGGAGAAACATATGCCCCGGTTGCTAGATTGGAAGCAATTAGAATTTTGCTAGCCTATGCTTATGCCCACAACATCAAGTTATACCAAATGGATGTGAAAAGTGTATTTCTAAATGGGTACATCAATGAGCTTGTGTATATTGAGCAACCTCCCGGTTTTAAAGATGACAAGAAGCCTAACCATGTGTACAAGTTGAAGAAAGCATTGTATGGATTGAAGCAAGCACCTAGAGCATGGTATGAGAGATTGAGGGATTTCCTACTCTCTAAGGGGTTCACAATGGGCAAGGTTGACACCACTCTTTTCATCAAGAAGATTGGAAAAGATCTATTTGTATTGCAAATATATGTTGATGACATCATATTTGGATCTAACAATCAAGACTTTTGTGATGAATTTGGAAAGATGATGGCTAATGAGTTTGAGATGTCCATGATTGGAGAATTGAGTTACTTCCTTGGTCTTCAAATCAAGCAATTAAAGAATGGTACATTTGTGAGTCAAGGCAAGTATATCAAGGACATGATCAAGAAGTTTGGCATGATTGATAGCAAAGTCATTAGCACACCAATGGGAACAAATGGCAACTTGGATAGTGATGCAAGTGGAGATATGGTGGATCAAAAGTTGTATAGGTCTATGATTGGAAGCCTACTCTATGTGACCGCATCAAGGCCGGATGTCATGTTTAGTGTATGCATGTGTGCAAGATTTCAAGCCTCACCAAGAGAAAGTCATTTGAAGGCTATAAAGTGGATATTGAGGTACTTAAAGCATACACCAAATGTTGGTTTGTGGTATCTCAAAGGAGCAAAGTTTGAGCTAGTTGGTTACTCCGACTCGGATTATGCGGGATGCAAGGTTGAAAGGAAGAGCACCTCGGGCACATGTCAATTATTGGGAAGATCACTTATTTCATGGTCATCAAAGAAACAAAATAGTGTTGCATTATCAACCGCCGAAGCCGAATACATATCCGCCGGTAGTTGTTGTGCACAAATACTTTGGATGAAGGTCACTTTGAGTGATTTTGGAATCAAGTTCAAGAAAGTGCCATTGCTATGTGACAATGAGAGTGCAATCAAGCTAACCAACAATCCGGTTCAACATGCAAGAACAAAGCACATTGATGTCCGCCATCATTTCATAAGAGATCACCAACAAAAAGAGGACATTTGCATTGAGAGTGTAGGCATCGAATATCAACTTGCTGACATATTCACCAAGCCATTGGATGAGAAAAGGTTTTGCAAGCTAAGGAATGAGTTGAACATATTGGATTTCTCAAATATGTGCTGATGCACCCCCGACTTATATGACATGCCTCTCCTTCAAGCAATCCAAGGTAAAAGTTGATTGGCATGACATACATCTATGCTAAGGACATGATTAGTGCATCTAGTCACATTTTCAATTTTATTTGGACCTTTCAAGTGGTTCTATTTCATTAGGCTCATTCATGAAAATCAAATGAATTTGATGTTTATATGGTATCACTATTGCTTCTATGCTTGACTTGATCTAGTGATAGCATATGACATGTTTATGGGCTTATAAACCTAGTGTTTAATCTAGAAAATAAGCTCTAAGTGTTTAACTCAACATGGTACAAGATAACCCTTATTAGGAGGTGTGAAGAAGCTTGTCCTTGGATCAAACCGAGTTAAATATCTTTGGCAAATCATCTAGATTGGACCAAATTTGGGAAAATGATCCTCACCCCATTGATTGACAATGACAATCTTGACCCTACAAGTAATATTATCTTCATTTAGAACCTTTGTGGTCATTGATGACAAAGGGGGAGAGAAACAAAGATAGTAGTAAAAATAGTGACAAAGGGGAGAAACATAAAGATATACTTGATATATGACATAGGGGGAGAGAAGTGAAAAAGGAAAGGAATAAATTAAAATTTTGAGCACACAAGTAGGGGGAGCAAGCTCATGAACTTGTATGGTGCATTTGAATGTGCATTTCATATGTTTTGCTTGCATGGCACAAGTTTTAAATTTCAATATCCATGCTTGTGTGGTGTATGATAGTTGTAAGATTAAATGATGAGATGAAATCACTATATAACTTTCTTTTTCAAGTGAGTTTTTTACAAGTGGTATCTTTTCAAAGTATGTTTCCAAGTGATAGAAAGCTAACCATGGTGCTAAGGATGGTATAATGGTGCACTCCGATTGGTATCACGCTTCAAAGGTCCATCTTTTATACGTTAGCATCATTTGGTAGACATTGACTCCTATATTTCCTATATAAGCATATGTGCAAGCTAAAATCCAAACTCATAGCACATATGTAGGGGGACAAATTGCTACCATTTGGGGTTCATGAAACTTGTCCATATTCGTTTACAAATGGTAAATATGCTTGGGCAAGCAACATGGATTCAATTGAATTTAATTCATATCTTAGTATAAGGGTTGTCATCAATTACCAAAAAGGGGAAGATTGAAAACTCTAGTTTAGTTTTGGTGAATTGATGAAACCTTAAGTGCTAACCTAGTTTATCAAGTGATCATGAGATAGGTAGCACACTCCAAGTTGTGAAGCAAACAAAGATCATAGCAAGATGAAGATGATGCCATGGTAATGATCAAGTGCTCAGACATGGAAAGAAGAAAGAGAAAAACAAAAAGCTCAAGGCAAAGGTATAAACCATATGAGCTATTTTGTTTTAGTGATCAAGACACTTAGAGAGTGTGATCACATTTAGGGTTGATAGCCGTACTATTAAGAGGGGTGAAACTCGTATCGGAATGCGGTTATCAAAGTGCCACTAGATGCTCTAATTCATTGCATATGCATTTAGGATCTAGTGGAGTGCTAACACCCTTGAAAATATTTGTGAAAATATGCTAACACATGTGCACAAGGTGATACACTTGGTGGTTAGCACATTTGAGCAAGGGTGGAGAAGTTAGAAGTAAAAACGAGTTAGTGTCGCTGGTTATACAGTAACCGGACACAGGACCTCTGAGGGACCGGCGCGTCCGGTCATGTGTAACAGTGAGATGCTGGCGTCGGTCTATTGACCGGACGCTGGGTCGCTCGGCTACCGAATGCTAAAGGGCTACGTCCGGTCAAGTGTTCGGTCTGCACAGCGCTTAGGGTTAAGCACCGGACGCTGGGTTGTGTTCGGTCAGGCATGACCGGACGCGTCCGGTCGATAAAAATCGGTTCTAGACCCTTACTGGAAACGACCGGACACTGAGGGTCCAGCGTCCGGTCAACTGACCAGAGCGTCCGTTCGGGCATGGCAGATGACCGTTGGAGTCAGACACGTGGCTGACTACGAGCGACCGGACGCTGGAGGCTCAGCGTCCGGTCAACTGACCGGAGCGTCCGGTCAACTGACCGGAGCGTCCGGTCAACCCGCGTTATGCCCAGTGAAGGGGTATAACGGCTATATTTCATGGGGGCTTCTATTTAAGCCCCATGGTCAGCTATAGCTCACATCTTTGGCCATTTCCATTGACATAGCAACCTTGTGAGCTTAGCCAAAGCCCTCCCACTCATCTCCATCATTGATTCATCATCATAGTGAGATTGGGAGTGAATCCAAGTGCATTGCTTGAATGATTGCATCTAGAGGCACTTGGTGTTCGTGTTTCGCTGCGGGTTTCGCTTGTTACTCTTGGTGGTTGCCGCCACCTAGACGGCTTGGAGCAGCGAGGATCGTTGAGCGGAGGGCGATGATTGTCTCCGGCTCCGATCGTGGTGATTGTAAGGGGTTCTTGACCTTTCCCCAGCGGAGCGCCAAAAGGTACTCTAGTGGATTGCTCATGGCTTGTGTGATCCTCATCTTGTGTTGGTTGTGCGGCACCCTATTGAGGGTTTGGCGTGTGAAGCCAATTAGTGCGTGAACCTCTAAGTGAGTGAATCGCCACAACGAGGACTAGCTTGCCGGCAAGCAAGTGAACCTCGGTAAAAAATCACTGTGTTCATCATTGATTCTGAGGTGATTGGTCTTCATTGTTATTTATTCTTGTGATTGATTGGTTCCTTCATCTACACGGCGGTATAACTTTCTTGATCACTATCTTTATATTACCGCAAACTAGTTGCCAAGATCTTTAGTGTAGTTAGTTGTGAGAGGTTGCTTGGTTGGTTGGTGTGGCTCTTTAGTTAGCCTTTGAGAGCACACTAACATAGAGTAGTGTCAAAGCTATTGTGTGAATAGATACTATCTAAACTAGAATTGTGGTAGGTGGCTTGCATTTTGAGTAGGCTAGCGCAACACTTGCTTCGCCTCATAATTGTCTAACCTTTTTATTAAGTGTTGTTGTAGAAATTTTTATTAGGCTATTCACCCCCCTCTAGCCATTGGGACCTTTCAATCGGGTCGGGAGTCCCGGCTGCCGGAAGTTCCGGCGACCGCCGGGAGTTCCGACGATATGCGAGCAAGCCCAGTGGACTGTCTGTGTGAACAGTGTTTTTGCGTTGGGCCGAAAGTTCCAGCGATCTGTGTCAGAACTTTCGACTCAGATCTGAATGGTTGGATTTGCCCTTGAGTATAAATAGCTCTCTCCTCTCCTCTAACCAAAGACCACTCATTGATTGCTCACCAACATTCGTCCAAAATAGCTCCCAAGCATTCAAGGCACGCCTCTCCTCTCCCCCTTGGTCAAATCTTCGATTCCCCTAGGGTATTGAGTGAAAGGAGAGTGGATTGAGTGAGAAAATCACTTAGGTAAGCTTGAGCACTTGATTTCTTCGTCAAGACGATTAGATTTGCGTCTATTACCCTTGGGTTCTTGGAACCCTAGCCGGCTAGGCATTGCCCAAGAGCTTTCATCTTGTGGAAGGGTCTTGGGAAGTTTGCATTACCCTTGATTTCTTAGTGGAAAGCTCGAGTGACCTTTGTGGTTGCTTTGAGAGAGGCAAGGAGGTGGAAGAGACTCCGACCTTTGTGGTCACCTCAACAACGAGGACGTATGAGCTCCTTTGTGGGGTTGCCGAACCTCAGGATAAATTATTGTGTTCCGTGTGCTTGTTGTTGTGATTTGTGCTATCATATTTGTTCTAGTTGGTTTGTCTTCCTCCCAAACTCTCCTCCTAGGGTTTGGACTCGATCTACGAAGTGGTAACCTTCAGGCATCAAAGAAGCAACCCTAACACTTCACCTTACCACTAGGGAGTGGGGTTGTAAGATATCTTTCACTCAAAGTTTGTTTCAACACTTGTAGTACAATTCTCGTAGGTGCCAGAAGTCCTAGCTGTTTGTGTCAGAACTTCCGGGTGCCGGAAGTTCTAGCCCAAACTGACAGGACTTTCGACTGTCACTGATATTTGACTTTGAGTTTACGCAAAAAATTTTAGATACGCCTATTCACCCCACCTCTAGGCATTGTTTAGATCTTTTTAGTAAAGCACATAACCTGGGTAACAATGTAAATGCGGAAGGTAAATATGTGGTAGAGATGCAAACTCCTGTCGACGACTCTAGTATTTTTATCGAGGTATCGAGAAGCGCTCAAGCTTCCCCCTAGTCCTCATTAGAGCCCCTCGTAAGGAATCCCTCGCAAGGGCCAAGCTCCTAGTCGAGTAACTTCGTGGATAGCCCCGGGCCTTCCCCACGCGCAAGTGGGTCTCTGGTGTGCCTTCCGGCAAGCCTCTCCCGGACCGCTCCCCACCGTCTTCACTATCAAGCTTCTGGCCAAACTACCGCGGGCCTTGTTCTCTTCGATACACGGTGGCGGCCACACAACAAATGCGATTGGTATGGTCTCGCAAGACTACAAGCCCCTTCAATGTACAATAATGGTGCACGCAAGCACCGAGTGATAAGAGGTGTGCAAACCTCACTAAACGCTAGGCCTAAACCTAGAGCAAGCACATAAGCGGTGGTCTAATCAACCTAAGCACTTCGCAAAAGCACCTACGCTAATCACATAATGAATCACTAAGCACTATGCCAGTGGATATCACTAAAATAGTGTATCAACCCCCTTGGTATGTTTCCTCAGCTCTCCACAGCTCAAATGACTGGTTGGAAGGTCTATTTATAAGCTTCAAGTCAAAACTAGCCGTTGGGAGCAAAAACCTAACTTTTAGCTAGCGATCGGACGCGGGTCACGCCTTGATCAGACACGTCTGGTCCTCCCAACTGTTGAGTGCACGTGTAGAGATCGAACTCACTACCGAGTCCGGTCATCATCGACCGAATGCGTCCGGTCGCATTTGCGTTGTTCTGGAACCTCTCTAGATACGATCGGACGCTGCTTCTTGGTGTGTCCGGTCATCCTGCCGTTGTGTCCGGTCACGCTGAGAATATTGCCGTGACGATGAACAGTGTCACCTGTGCGTCTGGTCACTGCTTCGCTTAGCGTCCGATCATCGTGTCTGTCACTGCGGTTGCACAGGCAAGGATCGGACGCGTCTCTGTCGAGCCCCTTCTTCATTTGTTTATTCATGATCCTTGCGTCAGGTTTGGTTCACATCTTCGTACTTGGACTTTGCTTGATATCTTGGGTCTTCTCTTGTGCTTCTAGGGTCTTGCTTATGGTGTTGATCCTCGGATCATCATGTCGTCTTCGTCCAAGTCACGTCTTGCACCCTATTAAACTACAAAATAATTACTTGCAAATTCATTAGTCCAATTTAGTTGTGTTGGTCATCAAATACCAAAATCCAAAGTAAATGAGATTAGGGTCCATTTTCCTTACAATCTCCCCCTTTTTGGTGATTGATGACAACACGACCAAAGCAATCAAATAATAAATTTTGGAATTTAAAAACTATCTACTTTCTTGGATGCAATGCAAAGGGCAAGGTTATATGATGCTAAAAGATACCATATGTAAATATCTTTGGAAACTTATCTTGCCCTTGTAAATGTCCCCATGTGGCATTATGGATTTAAGCCTCCCCCTAACTCCATAATCCACTATCCTCCCTTTCTCGGACCATTACCACTTGTAAATTATTATGATCAGGCTTGCTTTTGGTCCTACAAATTCTCCCCATTTAGAATCAAATACCGAAAAGGAAGACATTAGTAGCACAAAGGAGGGTCAAATTTTGTGATCCTTTATATGTGGAGAGGAATAGATCACAAAACTTTACTCTCACATTACATAGACTAAGCTTCTCCTAAATATATGCATACATATGGTGGAGGGTGAAGTATATGCATAATTGGCAAATTAATGCACAAGAGAGTTTTATCTATATAATGCATGGGTAAGCTTATAAATATCAAATTGAAATCAACATGATGATATCGGTTTTAGAAATACCACATGTAGAAACCAATTTGATTGACACCACTTGCAATAGGTGGTGGATTTTTAAAGCATGATGCTTAACTCTGGGGACTCCATTTTCCTTGCAATGAGACTACTATACATATGATAAGCTTGAAATAGTGTTAGTCTCAAAGCATCCAACTTGTAGAGTAACATCCCCCTAAATTTGTGCATACAAGCATGGAATACTTATAGGAGACACGCACATTGATTTTAGAATCAAAGATACCACTTGAAAGATGATATCACATGAATGTGAGAATCATTTTAAAAAATGATAATCGGGGAAAATTATCTACAATTTAGACTTTGGCACATATTAGATAAATAATTGTAAAACAAGCTATGTGCCGGGCTCCTAAGCAATTTAAACCGTGTAGGTTTGCTCCAAGGGTAAGAGTGATACCGAGCAAGCCTACCATAAGATATACTTTGTGTATGCATGACAAAAGATTAAACATGTAAATGCAAACCTAGGCACAAAAAGAAACTAGATGCTAATTGAGATTGTAAGAAATTAAATATAGTTACCTAACATGCGGAGGGGAATTTGGGTCAACAGTATTCACTAACCTACTTGGAAAATACCTTGACCATCATGATGCACCCCATGAAATGCACCCAAATTATGCCAAGTCTCCAAATTCCCTGTAGTTCATCGGATTTCTCACTTTTCCTTCGGGACCCAAACCTTCTTGGTGCTCTTCATGTTAGAAATGATCTCCTTTGGCACCCAAATGTGTTTGGCCCCTTTGTTAGCTTGCTTATTCACCTTGATGGCCACCATCTTGTCATTCTTTTTCTTCTTCAAGTGGTAAGGTGTGGAGGCCTTCTTGTCTGCCTTGTTGGTGTAGGTGTTGGAGAGCTTGCTTGTTTGCTTTTTATTTTTCTCTTTCTTCTTAGCTCCTCCTCTATTCTTTACCTTGCACTCATAGGACCTATGGCCTTCCTTGTGACATACGTAGCAAACCATGGTTTGTCCTTCATCAAGCTTCTTCACTCCCTTGACGGTGTTATCTTGATGAAGTTGGGCTTGCTCCGTCTTGCCTTGCACTTGAGTCAAGTCCTTGGTGAGGCGAGCCACTTCTTGCTTGAGCTGCTCATTCTCCAATGCGACCTCTTATGTACATGTTTCTACAACAATCTCAACACAAGCTTGGTTGCACAAGGGTAAGTCTAAACATAGATCATTGCAAGAAGTAGAGGCATCCTTTTTAGGCATGTCAAAAATTGAATTTTTCTTTTTAGGTGCCTCAGTGGGGGTTGTACCGACGGCTTCAAGATTTGCAACTTTATTAGTTAGCTCATCACAATGTTTGCACATGGTTTCCAATTTAGCAAGCAAACTTTTATAAGCATCTTGTGAGGAAGCTAACTTTTCTTTTAACTTTTCATTTTTCTTTACAAGTTGCTCATCATTGATTGTGCAATTATTTATGTTTGCGCTAGCCTCAAGTTGCTCAATTTTAGTTGATAGCTCCATATTAAGATTGGCAAAAGTTTCATATTGTTCAAGCAAAAAGTAGCATAAGCTTGTTGTGAGCTATCTAGTTTTTCTTTCAATTTTTCAAGCTTCTTTTGTTGACTAGTGCAAACCTTAGCAAAGTTAAGATTTTCTTACACAATTTTATCATAAGAAGGTAGCTCATCATCACTATCACTATCATTGTCACTATCACTAGGGATTGACTTTTTGTTACCTTGTGCCATAAGGCACACATGTGAAGTGCTTGATGATGAGTGCTTATGCCCACGCCTCTTGTGGTGGTCTTCTTCTTCACATGAAGAATCATCCCATGACCTTATTGATGTGAGGGCTTTGTCTTTGCATGTCTTCTTCTTTGTCTTGGGTGTGGGCTTATTTGAATAAACTTCCACTAAGTACCCCAACTCACCGCATCCATAGCATCCTTTCTTCCTTGGCTCATTTCTTTGATTGATGAAAATGAAATCTTGAATTTGGATGGGCACACCCTTGACATTGAGCCTTTGGATCATCTTCTCCACCTTGTTAATAAGTTTGATTGATTCTTCATCAAGGTCAGAGGTGGAGGAGGAAGATTGATCATCATCACTTGATTCATCATCATCATCATCTTCTTCATCTTCACTTGATGTGAGAGCTTTGCTTTGCTTGATGAAGAGACTTCTTCGTGACCCATCTTACGTGACATGTCAAATGCCACTATCTTACCAATGACTATGGTCGGGGTCATAGTGCTCAAGTCCTTCATGTTGTGAAGGATGGTGATGATGCTTGCATATTTCTTTTATGGTAGCGCGGAGGTAATCTTCCTCATGATGTCCGCATCACCTAGCTTTGTTAATCCTATAGAATTGAGCTTATTGATAATTAGATTCAAACGAGCATACATATCACGAACAAGCTCATCACCATTCATTTCAAAAGAATCATAACATTGTTGAGCTAGGCAATATTTTTGCTCACGGACATTACTTGTACCGTCATGGAGCTCTTGCAATTTTAACCAAATTTCATGTGCCATATTTAAAGTGAACACTTGGTTAAACACATCCATGGTAAAAGATTCAAACAAGCAATTTTTAGTTGTAGCATTGAAACGAATTTCTTTTTCTTCACTCTTTATGGGTTTATCGGGATTCTTAATGGGTTTCATCCCGTCACGAGTGACTCTCCAAACACCCAAATCTACTGTCTCAAGGTGATAAGCCATTCTAGCTTTATAGTAGGGGAAGTTAGTGCCGTCAAAGTACGGAGGCCTAGAGGTATTCATCCCAACCACTCTAAATAGCGTCGGCTCAACGACGGTGAAGCCAAAGGTCCAAATTGAGCCAACCGGCTCTGATACAACTTGTAAGGGACCATAACACCTAAGAGAGGAGTGAATTAGGCAACTTAAAAATCTACTCTAAACTATGACCTCTAATTCCATCTTAGCAAAACATATGCAAGAAAGTAATCTATCAAAATGTGCAACTACGATTTTGCTAATGTGTTGCTATCTCTACCGCAAAAGAATCTTGCAACCTAGGTTCCAACCCTATCAACTAGCCTATCACTAAGCTAGGAAAGTAAAGCATATAACCTAGGTAACAATGTATACGCGGAAGGTAGAGATGAGGTAGAGATGCAAACTTCCGTCAATGACTCCGGTATTTTTACCGAGCTATCGCGAAGCGCTCAAGCTTCCCCCTAGTCCTCGTTTTAGCCTATCGCAAGGAATCTCTCGCAAGGGCCAACCTCCCGGTTAGGTAACTCCGTGGATAACCCTAGGCCTTCCCCACATGCAAGTGGGTCTCCGGTGTGCCTTCCGGCAAGCCTCTCCCGTACCGCTCCCCGCCGTCTTCACTATCAAGCTTCTAGCCAAACCGTCGCGGATCTTATTCCCTTCAGTATATGGTGACGGCCACACCACAAACGCGGTTGGTGTGGTCTCACAAGACTACAACCCCTTTGATGTACAACAATGGTGCCCGCAAACACTGAGTGATAAGAGGTGTGCAAACCTCACTAAATACTAGGCCTAAACCTAGAGCAAGCGCATAAGCGGTGGTCTAATCAACCTAGGCACTTCGCAAAGCACCTACGCTAATCACCTAATGAATTACTAAGCACTATGCAAGTGGAGATCATTAAAATGGTGTATCAACACCCTTGGTATGTTTTCTCAGCTCTCCACATCTCAAATGGCCGGTTGGGAGGTCTATTTATAAGCTCCAAGTCAAAACTAGCCATTGGGGGCAACAACCCAGCTTTCAGCTAGCGACCGGACGCAGGTCACGCCTTGATCGAACACGTTCGATCCTCCCGACCGTTGAGCACGCGCGTAGAGATCGGACTCACTGCCGAGTTCGGTCATTATCGACCGGACGTGTCCGGTCGCATTTGCGCCGCTCTGGAACCTCTCTGGATATGATCGGATGCTGCTTCTTGGTGTGTCCGATCATCCTGTCGTCACGTTCGATCACGCTGAGAACGTTGCTGTGATGATGAACAGTGTCACCTGTACGTCCGGTCACTACATCGCTCAGCGTTCGATCATTGCGTCAGTCACTGCGGTTGACGGGCAACGATTGGACATGTCTGGTGCCTTTGTGGCAGCGTCTGATCGTCTCTGTCGAGCCCCTTCTTCATTTGTTTCTTCACGATCCTTGCGCCCGGTTTGGTTTCCATCTTCGTGCTTGGACTTTGCTTGATATCTTGGGTCTTCTCTTGTACTTCTAGGATCTTGCTTATGGTGTTGATCATCGGATCATCATGTCGCCTTCATTCAAGTAACGTCTTGCACCCAATTGAACTACAAAATAATTACTTGCAAATTTATTAGTCCAATTTGGTTGTGTTGGTCATCAAACACTAAAATCCAAAGTAAATGGGCCTAGGGTCCATTTTCCTTATAATTGTAACCGACTAGAAGACTTGCCTCCTGGGATATATAAAGAAGGGCAAGGCTCCCTAGATCGGCGAGAGGAACAGACCCCACAGTATAAACTCTAAGCGCAGGGCGCAATATACTTTCCACCCAGACTGGACGTAGGGACGCTATTTCGGCGAACCAAACCAGTATAAATCGTTGTATCATCATCCTAGGTAACCCCGTGATGAGTTGCTAGTCATCAAACACCGACATCACCCCTACCCTCTAGGCTCTTGCTAGATCCTTCCATTGTTCTAACACGCACTTCTAATTCGTTTGAAGCATATCACTATTTTAGACTACGCTAGTGAGGGCAAAGAACCATCTCTCTAAAGTCTAATTCCCTCTATTTCTATGTCACGGTCTACCATCTCTATGTATTGTACTCGTAAGGCAGAGGAGGGGGGCGAAGGCCCCCCTATCTCCCTAAGTTAAGGTGTCTTTCATAGATTTTCTAAATAGGATTTGTGTTGTTGGTCTCCTCCTTAATCTTTTGTTGCCCCTCCATTTTATAAAATGGTTCATTTGCACTATTATGTTTAGCGACACCCTTTTTGGGGTGGTACAGCTGTCGCCTCCCTTATGTCGGTTGCCATGGGGCACTTCATGCCCCTAGTAAGGCTATTTAAGTGGTTCAACTGTTAGCAGCGGACCTATGCTATCAAGAGATGGGTTCTTGGTGGCGCTGTCGATGGTGGCAATGGCGGTGAGGCTAACAACTCGGCCACCACTGTCTCCATTGTTGCTGCCTTGATGGACTATGCTGACGTGGAGAAGGTTGTTACACACTACCGCTGCTACCATACCAAGGCCATTGGCTTTGGTTTGGCGTTGGCGCGACTACCAAAAGTCCTAGAGCTGGTGAAGGTGGCACTAGAGGAGGCGTAGTGTGCTATGCAGAAGAAGAGTGAAGATGTAGTAGTTAAAATGAAAAGTGAGTTGAGAGAGTCATAGGATTGATACTCATTAGAGTCCACAATTATCGTATCAACTCGTTGTTGCTTTATGCAGTGTATCGAGTACCTAAGCTTCTCATGTTGCAACTTACGCTTTACGTATCTAGAGGAGGGGGCGAAGGCCCCCTCTCTCCCTAAGTTAGGATTTGCGTTGTTGTTCTCTCCTTAACAAACAAAAAATCACATTTATGACAAGCCACCAAGACTACTTGCATGACTGCATCACCATATGCCACTAGTGGGATTAGGGGCGACCGAGGGAGAAGCAAGCAAAGTGAGGGTTTGAGAAAAAAAGAAAGTTGTCTACTTGTTATAATGAAAAAGAAAACGAATGTCATAAATATATTTCTGTCCAAAAAAGAATGTAATTCTAGGTGCATTTATTGTTAAAGTATTTTAAAGTTTGACCAGATATAAAGGTAAAAATATCAATGCTTATGACACCAAATAAATATATTACGAAAATACATATCATGACAAATCTAATGGTAGTTATTTGATATCATAACTTTTTGTACTTCTTCATATTTATTTGATATCATAACTATTTATACTTCTTCATGCTTATTTGATATCCCAATTATTTATACTTCTTTACATATCATGACAAATCTAATCGTACTTAAGATACATTAACTTGGTAGTACTATAGTAGAATTATATTCTTTTGTAGACGAAGGGTGTAGATTATGAAAACATCTAGGCCCCTAGTTGGGTTTCGGTGATTAATGACAACACGAGATTACTATGACTAACGTGTGTTTTATAGAGGCAATTTGAGTTAGATCATGGTAATGGAAATTGATTGGGCAATCATGGTTGTCATGCCCCTGATGATGGAAATCATTTCGGTTTTCAAATGATGGACGACAAGGTTAAGGACGGACTAGTTCTAAGTATCGTTTGGTGTTGGAGAGACACTTAGAGTAGTTTATGACTTTGTTTTTTCTTTGGCCGTACTATTAAGGGGGGTATGGACTTGTAGCCTGACCTAGGTGAGTCTAGTGGGTTAAGTGTGGTGCACACTTGTCAAACCTAGTACTAGGTAGCTCAGGAATAGCCCTAAGATCAATTGGTGTCAACTTCATTCACATAGAATTTCGAGTTGGAAGTGAATGAAGGGTCAAATGACTGACCGGACGCTGATCTGGTTGTGACTGGACGCTGGAGGGTGAGTCCGGTCAGTTCATTTGATCAACTGCAGTCGTCTGGTACTGACCGGACGCTGGGGTGCCTGCGTTCGGTCAACTCCAGCAAGGTTTCAGAAAGGGTTTTTCTTGACCGGACGTGTCCGGTTGGTGCTGATCGGACGCTTGTCAGAGTCCGGTCAGAACTTAACGGCTCTTTCTGACATAGTGGCGGGCATAATTGACCGGAGTGTCCGGTCAGCCCGCAGTGTGATGACTCAGCCTCCAAACATTATGTTTTGAATGAGGGGGTATAAATACTTACTCCACTCGTCCAAGGGAGGTCTCTTGCCCATTTGTTCAGCTGAGAAACACTTTTGGAGTGCAAGGGAGAGTAAGAGCCTAATGAGGTGATTGAGATTTGATAATCCAATATTAAGGACCTCAACAGTGAATAGAGAGTAGCAAGTGTGCATCCACCTTTCTCATTAGGCTTATCTTGGTCAAGTGAGAGTTTGTGATTGTTACTCTTGGTGATCGCCATCACCTAGACGGCTTGGTGGTGATTGGAAGCTTGGTGATCATCCGGCGGAGCTTGTGGATGACCCAAGTCATGTTGTGAGCGGTTGTTGATGATTCACCGCGACGGAGTGTCAAAGAATCAGCCTGTAGAGAGCATTTGATCCTTGCATGAATGAAGGAGGAGCTACACTCTTACACGGGTGCTCCAACGAAAACTAGTGGGGAGCTACACCCTTGCCCGTAGAGTTTATTTATTATATTACTAATTTGTGTTTGTCTTTCTTCGTTGTTTGCCATCGACAACAATGGCCTGATCGTAGAGGAGCTTTACTTGGACTTGGAGGTCAGCACATTGATGACGACTTTGGAGGCCACAAGCAAGAGCCTTGAGACTCGTACCGCGAGGTGCCAATAGCGAGACGTGGAGGCTAGCGGCGGATGTGGCGTGGACCCCGCATTTTGTGCCTGGCCCACTAGTTTTGTGCCAATGGTCTTGTTCGGTTTACTTTATAATTCAGCTTATTCGACTTCTTTTTTTAGTCGAAATAGTGTTTTTCTCTCACAATAATTCAATTAGAATAGTGTTTTTCAGCTAATTTCAGCCAAACGAACGGGGCCCATTAATATCTCCACTATATCAAACTTTGAATCCACTAGTTTTTTCCCCTTCTAAATCCATAGAAAATCAAGTTCCTTGCTTGCAGGGAAATTCCTCTCTCCTAATACAGGTTTGTAATCTTCGAGAAAATCAAGTTCTATCTCAGCCTGATCGGGAGACCGTATCGTATCGTGGATTATTTACTGCTGGCTGGTTTGGTGTAAAAGAAAAACACTGTTTCCGGCTGAAAATTTACGATCATTTACGAGCAAGCGAACAGGCTGTCTATCCATAGCAATTTCTTCATTTTAATATCTCGATTATCAAACTTCGAATCCACTAGTTTTTCTTTCTAAATCATAGAATATCAAGTTCCTTGCTTGCGGGGAAATTCTCTCTCGTAATAGGATTGATAATCTTCGAGAAAATTAAGTTTTATCTATCCATACCAAATTCTTCATTTTAATATTGCAATTTGTGCTTGTCTTCATTTTAGTATTGCAATTCGATGCTTTTGTCTTTATTCGTGTGCCGCAGATCCCATGCGTGGCTTGATCGCAAAGGAGCTCGGAGGTGAGCAGCAGCAGTCACATAAAAAGAGGCCGTGTTTAGATTGTAAGTTTTTTCACTCTCTCTCCATTACATCAAATCTTTAGACACATGCATGGAGTATTAAATATAGATAAAAAAATAACTAATTACATAGTTTGATTGTAAATTACGAGACGAATTTTTTGAGCCTAGTTAGGCCATGATTGAACAATAATTATCAAATACAAACGAAAGTGCTACAGTACCCAATACTGATTCTTAACCCTAATCTAAACAAGGCCAGAGTATCACTAAATTTACTATCACCATCACCACACAAAGGTAGTACCTGTGACTACAAAGTAAAAGCGCAACCAGCCGCAGCTACGGATCCATCAATCCATTCATTCATCGGATAATCTGTGTTTGTCTTTCTTCGTATGCCACAGATCCCACGGTGTTTGCTACCGACAACAATATTATATGGCTTGATCGTAGAGGAGCCTGGAGGTCAGTCAGCACATTGATGACGACTTTGGAGGCCACAAGCAAGCGCCCTTGAGAGTTTGGATTTTCGTGGTGAATAGCGAGACGTGGTCTAGCGGCGGATGTGGTGTGGACCCCGCATTTTGTGCGGGGATTGATATCTCGATTATCAAACTTCGAATCCACTAGGTTTTTCCCCCACTTTGTAAGGCCTTGTCTATTTCTTTTCTAAAAATTTACGCACCATCTCATCAAATATTTGGACACATAAATAAAGTATTAAATATAGAATAAAAAATAAATAATCAAATGTTTGACACATATATGAAGTACTAAATATAGAATAAAAAATAATTAATTGCACAGATTACGACTATTTTACAAGACAAATCTTTTAAACCTAATTAGTCTATAATTTAACAATAAAGTGCTACAATAACACATGTGTTAATGATAGATTAATTATGCTTAATAAATTCGTTTTGCGGTTTACTGACTGATTTTATAATTTGTTTTTTTTATTAGTATCCCAACAACTCATGCGACATCCTTATACGACACCAAACACTTTACACCCTGTAACTATCGCAAGGCCTAAATTTACACCCTGTAACTAACGCAAGGCCTAACTCCATAGAGAATCAGGTTCCTTGCTTTGCGGGGAAATTCTCTCCTAAGAGAGAACTGATATACAGTCTTCGAGAAAATCAAGTTCTATCTATCCATATCAGTTTCTTCAAATATTGCAACATGTGCTCGTCTTTATTCGTGTGGCACAGACCCCATTTTAATATATTACAATTACAATCTGTGCCTTCTCCTCATTCTAGTATTGGAATTTGTGCTTTTGTCTTTATTCGTGTGCCTGAGATCCATCCCATGCATGGCTTGATCGCAAAGGAGCTCGGAGGTGAGCAGTCACAAAAAGTGTATCACTAATTCACTGTCAGTAGAGAAAAAAGAAAAGCGTGTCACCATCACCACGCAGAGGTAGTACTTGTGATGAGATTACAAAGTATAATAAGCAAGAAAAGCGCTGCGGATCCATCAATCCATCCATTCACCCGATTCTGTGGTTTACATGATCACCCAACCAACCATTATTCATCGCATCATATCGTACATACGGTATGATGATTATCTATACAAAATACTAACAGCAGTGACGACAAACTAAAGTATGTATGTAGCTAGTCTACGTAGGAACAGCAAGTAGTCTAGGAGTATGTATAAACCATCTCTCCGGCCGTGTCACTCTCTGCTACTCTAGGAGAGCGACGCCGACGGCAACGGGCGGTGGTGACGGACGCAGAAGCAGGCAACCAAAGCAACAAGAGGAGATGCGAACGAAGCGATGAGTCAGGACGCACCGAACCGCGAACCAACGTGACGTGACGTGAACCCGCACCGAGCACGCACGTGATTCCGCGCGCGGGGCAGACGAGAGAGACAAACAAGCCTTGACGCCGCCGGCGACGGACCGGCCCGCCGCCATCACCAGCATCATCGACTAGAGCTTGGTGCGGTCGCGGCACTGCTGGGAGCGCACCCGCATCTCGGGGACGCCGAAGACGAAGCTACAATCCGAGTAGGCCACGGCGCGGCGCTTGAACAGGCCCAGGATGTTGACCTTCCCGGGGATCCTGGTGGCGGCCTCCAGCGGCACGGCGCCGGCCTCGACGTCGCTGAGCAGCTGTGGCAGGTCGGACGCGAAGCGGTCGGCCTGGAGCGTGAGCGCGAGGCTGACGTTGCCGTCGCCGCGGCTCGGGATCCGGCCCGGGTCGATCTCCGCGGCCCCGACCTGGACGCCCCGGTACGTGAGGTCCGTGTGGCCCCCCGAGGCGTACGCGAACGAGGCCGGGTTCGGGTTGTGCACGGACACCACGAGGAGGAGCGTGATGTTGAGCTGGAGCGAGACGGCCGGGAAGGTGAGGCGCGGGGCGATGCCGGAGAGCTGCGTGGAGACGACGCGGGTCGTGGGGTCGCGGACGCGCAGGACCGTCAGGAAGAGGACGAGCAGCGTGATGGCGAGCGCGGCGAGGAAGGCGAGGGTTATGAGGAGGCAGATGCAGAGGCAGCGCCGGCGTGGGTTCGGGGAGGGCTTGGTGGAGGCAGGGTAGGCGGGGGCGGACGGGGCTGTGTGCGTCGGGAGGACGCTGCTGCCGGAGGTGGCCGCCATTAGATGGATTGGGATTTGGGGGAGACGGACGGGGGGTGCGGTGAAGGCGAGTGGATGAATCAAATGAAATGGGGGAGGGGAGAAAGGGGAACCGGGAAGAGGCAGGCGTAGTTCGTTGTGCCGCTTGCCGGACGGCGGCGGGGCGGCAGGGAGGTAGTAGAGTTTAATGAGGACCGGCGGACGGTGGGAGGTTGGGGGTTAATTCAATTCAGGCTCTGTTTAGATCTCACCCAAAATCTAAAATTTCCCAAGATTTTCCGTCATATCGAATCTTGCGGCACATGCATGGAGCATTAAATGTAGATAAAAAGAATTACTAATTACACAGTTTGACCGTAATTGGCGAGACGAATCTTTTAAGCCTAAATAGTTCATAATTGAATCATTTTTGCCAAATAAAAACGAAAATGCTACAGTGTCCATTTTCCAAACCAGAAGGGATCTAAACACCCCCTCAATTGAATTCGAAACTGACTGATGACCCCCCATTGGTGGGCGTGGGCATGGGGATTGAATTCGTTCCCCTCTCCTGGGGCCTGTTTAGATGTAAAAAATTTTGCAAAATGAGTATTGTAACGTTTTTGTTGTTATTTGGCGAATAGTGTCCAATCATAGTCTAATTAGACTTAAAAGATTCGTCTCGTGGATTTCGTCTAAACTATGTAATTAGTTTTATTTTTTATTTATATTTAATGCTTCATGCACGCGTCCAAAGATTCGATGTAACGGGGAATGTGAAAAATTTTGCAAAATTTTTTGCAAACTAAACTGGACCCTGGTTGACGACGTGGTGGAGACGGAGAGGGGTTGTGTGAGCCTGGCCGACACCGACAGCTGTCCGTCCCTCCGTTGTAGAGTAGAGTAAACCGACACGCCAGCAGTCAAGAGAAGAGAGGGTTCCCACTTCCCACACCTGTCCGTTGGTTCGTGGAGGAGTTTCTTTCTCCCAGCCCCGAAGCCATCCCTTCCAGGGATTTTTTTTTTTAATTTTTAATCCTTTTTTAAACAATATTTTAATACTAATCCAAAAAAAAGTGTTTGCAAATCTGATCCTTTTGGTCGCGCCACATGTGATGGCGCGACAAGCCGAGCCACCGTGGCAATCATGTTTGACCGATGCTGGCGTGATGTATCGTGGGCCCCGCCCTGTCGCGCCAGCGACTCAGGCGCTACAGAGCTGCCGCGCCAGGCGGGCTAGTGCGATAGGCCAAGTTAGGTTTTGGCCGGCCCGGCCCATTTCTTTTCTCTCACTGTCTCTCTCGCTCACCCGCGTCTGCCGCCACCGTCGCGCCACCCCGGCCCCTCCCACTTCGTGCACCCTCTGTCTCCCTCTCCATCTCCATACGTTCCTGAGTCGGTTAGGGAAGAAGAGGGCGTGGCCTAGGCGCCTCCACCGCCACCTCGGGCCGTCCTCGCCGTCTCCGGTCGCTGCAGGGGAGTTGAGCGGCTGCTGCTGCAGGCGTACGCCGCCAGGAGAGGCGGTGCCTCAGGCGCTACTAGGTGGTTTGCCATGAGGTTACAATACTTAGTCCATTATATACGACATGGAGTCTTGGAAGATTATTTATTACAATACTAGAGTTCAGAGTGCGATAATTAAACAGCGGAATGTAGTAATCATCTAGCGGAAATGATACACGGATCCATCTGTGCCCACCAGAAGAATCCTCCACACAAGATTTAACTCTTTAAGCTGCACCTGCAAAAGGGTAAAATAAAACCCTGAGTACACAATGTACTTGCAAGACTTACCTGACTAGTGGGAATAATTTTTCCGACCCTCAAGGATATGATAGGCAATATGGTTTGCTATGTTTCTTTTGTTTGTAGAAAGCATTATTAATAGTGCGTCCTTAAGGTCAAGTTTTACTAGCAGTCATGATTACTTTATTAGCTAACCTTTCTAGGTAAGCACCCGTTCTATCTTCAAGAAGGGTTGAGCAAACAGAACCATTTTACCATCTTTCATATTCCAGTTCTTACTACGGTGCTAGACCATAGTCAAGTCGTACTGTCTCACGAAAATGACGATTCACGAACCAATGTATCCTAGCTGGATACCCCGAAACACATGCCTCGCTTGTACCCCAAGCACAAACGAGACCAACCCATTTCACTCCTGTCGAGAGGTCCAGGTTCCCGTCCAAACTTAGACTCCAAGCCCCCACACTTGAGACCCCGTCTCAGTGTGGTGCTTAGACCTCCACCTTTTCCGCCTCCAATCAGTCGGTCCGGAAAGAGCCGGAACCCACGACAAGAGCGCAATGAGTCTTCCCGCTCCCATAAGCAAGTATGTGCTCAGGATAATAAGTCTGTGACCTGACTACTATCCATAGCAACGGACGGTCCTCAATCGACACGGACAGGGAAAACAGTGTAACCAAGCTAAGCCCCGTTGGTCGCGGGACACAACTTGTTACACCCACCAATATCCTATTCCTTATCCTTGCTTGGTCACCATTTTCTTTCCATCATTTTATTAGGAGAATAATAATAATATTCCCTACTTGTGAGTAACGACAGGTTACCCACGCTACCGACAGCCTAAGCATAGCAGCTACTCGAACCTGCACTAGTAAGACTCTTAGGATATATATATATATATGCATATGGTTTCCATAAAACTTCTGCAATGTAAATGCACAACACACACACAGATATATACACGGTGAATATAAAAAATAGAGGTTATGCACCGGAGCTTGCCTTGGGCAGGCGCGGTGTCAGCTGAGTCTGTTAGTGGTAGCTCTAGGACCTCCTCCTCCTCGTACTCCTCGACGATCTCCTTGAACTCATGCTCACCGGTGGTCACGATCTCCGCCGACTCGTTCTCTATATGCATGCGATGATGATGATGCAACAACTTAGTACTTAGGCAACAACAACTCTTAAAATAAGAACACATATGCTATACTAACAAGCTAGCTCTAATGACTAAGATATTAAGCTAACCATCAGCTCTATTAAATCAAGTGTCAAACTCACCCTAACAAATGCTTTATTTCATAAGTCAATATTCTTCTCTTATTCATATTAAAGGTTTAATGGATATTTAGCTATCCTAATAAACAAGCTATCTTAGGACTACAAAATTTACAGTAAGCACATAATAATACAATGAAGCTACTGTAAAAACTTCAGGATCAAAGCTATCACTAATTTACCATAAAAATCCTATAATAATTACCCTAATAATATTAAGTACTTTTAAATGATTTAATAGCCCCTAGTTCCAACACAGATATGTATGAACTAACTATACCAACAGATAAATAGATAGACAATCATTTTAGAAATCTAACAACATTTGTTTCGCAATTTTTGGGCACCTACATGATTTTTATATTAATTACCAAAGATAGCCTCAGAAATTGAAATAGAAAGCTATCACTAATTCCCTAAGAAAAAGAAAAATGGATTCCACTGCGCGGCCCACAAACGTGCGGCCCGCGTAGGCGCGGCCCACGCGCGAGACGGCCCACAGCGGGGGAGCCCACGCGTGTTGGCATTTTTGCAAAAGAGCCCTCGGACTTCCTCCGAATTACTCCTAAGTTCTAATACTATTCTTCCCTCTCTCAGACAATCTAATTTAACCCCCTGAGTTATCCCTAATTTCCCCGCATGCACCCCCAACAACCCTGTGCATGGCAGTGCGGCTAGCATCCTAGGACCTGCGCGGACCCATCTAGCGGGTCGATCGCCATCTCTGACCTAGATGACTACGCTGGGTGGCGGTGTTGGGTGGCGGGGCTCACTGGTGAGGGCTACAGCGACGCGCGGCCATCCACGTCGGCGACGCGACCGTTCCGGTGAACTAGGGCCACTACAGGCCTAACCAGCTAACGTGCGAGCATTAGGAGCTTACCGTGAACTCGATCAAAGTGATCGTTGGGATAGAGGATGACGGAGGATGGTTGGCCACGTGCGACCGCGTCGTGCGGCGGCGCACCATGGCGGACACGCCTACGTCAGCAGTGCTGGGGTAGCGGTTCAGATGATGAGCGCGGGGCGAAGAGGGAGTCGAGGTGAAACTAATGGCGTAGCTGGGCCGTCCTCTCACGGCTACGTTGGTGAGTTGCCACCTGCACCGGTAGGGCGCGACCGCGCGGCCTTAATAGCCCGGCGGCGGGGAAATGGCCAAATTGAGGCTTGGCCGAGCTCAACTTAAGGCGTGATGGGGTCAGGCGCTAGGTGGCTTAATGGCGAGGCTGTGGACGCATTGAATTGGATTGAGGTGATCTCATTCTAGCTGATTTTGTGGGTGCAGCTCAAACGGCAGAGGCGGTAGGGAGAAAGGGTAGGTCCGAGCTCTAGCCGTCCTCGCCTTATCGGCAAGCGACCGGCCGGACCCGAGACATCACCTGCGTGCTCGCTACAAGACAGCGCAGCCAGATAACGTGTGCGTGCGCGACCAGTTGGGAAAGCATGGCATGTGCGGCCGTAGCGCAATTAAGGTGAGGCGACAACACGAAGCAACAGGGGCTAGCCCACGTGCGCGCAGCGATGAGGTGCTCATATCAGCACAGCACGGTGCCACAGTGGTAGCAGCACCGCACGGCAGCGGCCAAAGGCAGCAGTGGTTGCGCCCTAGTAGCTCGGCAAGGCGGCAGCGGCGGTGGCAGCAGCGCGGTGGCCCGCAGCGGCCAGGCCGCAACCAGACTATGGCCAGACCAAGGACGGCCTCGGCCAGGCAACACGCAGGAACGCGCGTGCACGTGGTGCGGCCAATGTGGCGACGTTGCGCTCTCGGACATGGGGACCGCGCACACCCAGCCAACGTGGCGACGTCGCGCTCCTGAGGTCATGTTTGGGCACGAATTTTAAAGCGCGTCTAGAAACTAATCTAACACAGTTGAGGCTCAACCACCTAAACCATGCTAAAGAGGGTACATCAGATTACCATACAGAACAGAAACATAGTACTGACCTTTAGCTAAATTTTCTAAAATTAATTCACTAACATGGCATTGTCACACTGTTTTCAAACTTAAAAAAATTTCTGTCTTGATCTGTATTTGATTTCAAGTTCCATTTCTAAGCTATTAGAAATACTAGCTAGCAATATTATTTTTCGAAGGCAAAAGTTGCATTGTCACCTACAAAGTTTGTACTTCAAACTTTATTTAGGTGTCACACACATGTTCTATAATATTTTTGCTTAATAAAAATTGGTTTTCAACCCTACTTGGCGTAACCTGAGCTATTAAATCAATTTTCATTTAACATTTTTATTATTCATTTTAGGTTACACGAAATTTATCTACACACTCTATCACATGCATTATCACATAAACATGATGCTCATGACATGATTTAGTAGTTTGTTTAGGGCGTAACACCGAGGGTGTTACAGATAGCTTCCAACCAAGTGGGGGAGGCCTTTGGGCCATCGAGGTTAGTCTACAATATCAAGTCGGCCGGAGGAACGAACCCGAGGGGCGAGAAGTACGATGGTAGGAATTATAGGGTGGACCTTGAGAAAGCGGAATGCTCTTGTAATATTCCACAACTCCTCCATGTCCCTTGCTCGCATGTCATTACAGTTTGCAGATGTAGGGGTCTAGACCATGAAAGTGAAAGGTTCATGTCTCCTTTTTACCTCATGTCAAACACTCTCAAAGTGTGGGAGTCAAGCTTCGAGGCTTACCTAGATCTGACACAATGGCCCAAGTACTATGGGTTGGATTATATTCCCGATCCGAACCTTCTGAAGACAAAGAAGGGTAGAAGGAAGAAAAAGCGGCTCTGAGGAGTTATGGATGCATCGAACGGGTGTGGTGAAGATATGTATGATTTTGACGACTCCGATGAAGCACCGGGACAGGTCCGTTGCTCCAAATGTCACAAATTCGGTCATACCGTTGCCACACATAAGAAACGTAAGAAGTCAAAGAAATTAGAAACACGGAAGGTTTGAAGGTTAGAAAGGTACATACATAGATTAAAATGGGTGTTGCTTATATATTCCATGCATTTGTTCGTTGTTTTTGTACCATCTAGCAAGTTTTGTTTACTTTTTTCATATTCTAACGTTGTCTCATCGTTTTCACAATTTTAGCATGGCGCGCCTGCAGTTCCCCCTTCTTGAGACCTACTACGACAAGGACCACCGAGCGCACTTGATGGTCGAGAACGGTGATGTAAGTGGTTTGTACACAATATTTCCTTTTCATGGATAATGTCTTTAACCCTGCTATCGATTCTAATGTTGTTTTTTCTAGGCCTTGGTCCTGCTGCATCCCCAAACTCACCGACCGCTCGAGTGGGACGAGTGTTACGCCCCGCACCTCTCAAGAGCAGGAGCCGATTTTCTGGGCTTGGCTAGAGCTATCAATGCTGGCTTCCCAGACATGGATGGTCCCCTCCTCACCGCCTTCGTCGACAAGTGGCATCTGGAGACGCATAGCTTGCACCTACCCCTGGAGATATGTATGTGCTCATGCAAGACGTTGGCTACATTTTGGGCCTTCGCTTAGACGGTCCGACTGTGACAGGCATGGTAGAGCCACTGAAGTGGAAGGATATGGTGGAGCAGTTTACCGAGCATCGGCCACCCGACCCTGAAGAAGGGAAGAAGGAGAAGAAGACATCAGGTGTCAGCTCAACCTAGTTGCGGCAACGCTTCAATAGGTGCCCTCCCCATGCACCGAACGACGTCGTTGAGAGGCACGCTCGTGTCTGGCTGTGGCACATGGTGGCACAGTTCCTGTTTCCAAACGCTTATGGGAACACCATCTCGTGGATGGTCCTACCCCAGCTACGTAAGCCATGGGAAAACATCGTCCAATATAGTTGGGGGTCTACCACTGTTGCTTGGTTGTATCGGCAGCTATGTGAGGGATGTAGGAGGGCCAACCCCAATTCCAACATAGGTGGTTGCACATACTTGCTTTATATTTGGATTTGGGAGCGCATTCCTATCGGACGGGTGCATAAAGGCAGAGTTGCGGTAAGTACCTTGTATTTAATTGCTATATGTGTTTCATTTACTGCATGCACTATGTGAAATACTTACAATTGTTTTGTTTTTCAAGCTTGGACACATGGTGACTGTCATCCCACCGTATGCTACCTTTGGACGGGAATTAAGTTGGTTCAGAGTCAGCCGCAATGGCACTACGTTCAATACTCCAATGATTTAGATGTTTTAACTCCGAATCAGGTTTGTTGTACCACAGAGGCTTCCATTCATTTTGTTCATAAAGTATCAACACGACCATGTGCTAATAACACAAGTTACATGTTGAATGGGATCCATATAACAGGCAAGACATACGGGAGTTGAACATGGCCCCATATGTTGAGGCTAAGAAGGTGCTGTGGCAATCCAATGTAATGATGATCTTCTACTATGTGGTAGAGCACCACTTGCCCCAAAAGAGTGATGAAGCAGTTTTGTAGGAATCAAAATTTCCCTCTGACAAAGAAAGTCGACAACCCGTCAGTTGAATGAGTAAGCTAGACTTTGTATGTATCATGACTCACCATTGCATGCATCGTACAAGGCCTCAAAATGTAACATGTGTCATCCTTGCAGGATTTCGAGGAGGAAAAGGTTCAGCGGCAATGACTGGCTTCTGAAGCATCAAAAGTACATGGAAGAGTGGGAAGCTAGAAAGAGGGTGGAACCGTATAATGGGGCTCACTGTGTGACCAACGACTACCGTGCGTACCTGGCGTGGCTTCATAGGTCCACAAGAATCAGTGTGCATCCATAGTTGTCCAGCATTCCAATAGATGAACAAGGGAGCGACGACGACGGCCCCTATGATGTCATGACAAGGACGAGCGTGTAGCCAGAGAGAGCACCACTTGAGAACTACATGGTAAGCATTTCATTTGAACTATGCCTTGACGCAGCTTCACTTGAAAAGTACGGGGTAATGATGACTATGAATGTACTCTAGGCAAATCAGCTAGCTCACCTTTGCAATGAGACCGGAGTTTACCTTGGACGTGCAGGAGGATCAAGAATTCATACCTTGAAGAATTTGCCAAGGTAATACCCCTATGCCTATGTATTTCAACTATACCTGAAATGATATGTAACCACTTCTCATTTCACATGACCATGGTTGCAGAAGGTGTTGACATCCTGTCGATGACGGATGGCTCGCAAGTTGAGTTGCATGTGAACCGAAGATGTACAAGTGCCAGCTACCGCATCCCAAGGATGACAAACTCGTACAAGGCAAAGGGTAGCGATTAACAGAGCGGAGAGCTCCCGTGCAAGATGTAGGGATGACGAAGACGACGACGATGGAGATGATGACATCAATGATCCAACATATGACCAAGACGAGCTGACGGGTTCCCAACTTGCTGATGCTTCTTAGGGCACACAAACTCAGGTGCGTGTGTCATTACCAAGTAGTACATGAGGCTGCTGTAAGGGTGTGGATTCAACAGTTCAACTATGCCCTTGAAATAAAGTTGGTCATGTGTTTGTTTATCTGCTAGTAGTATGTTAAGTTGCTAGAAGTATGTTAAGCAGTACAAATGGTAATCCACTTGGTCATAAAGTGCTTATTGTGTAATCTTACACTAACCCATGAGTGTTCATATAGTGGATGGCCAACATCATTTATATTTGTGAAAATGACCGCCACTTTACTATTTCCTCATGTTACTTGTTTGGCATGTATGTTGTATATGTTTTGTGTAGAGTTCGTCCCAACGCCCGCGACGAGGTCAAGGACAAAACGTGCGAGGACGTGCCCGTGAACGCTCCAACGTCGGCACTCCTAATCTCCAACTGACACATCCAGGCCACCTACGTCGTCCTCGAGAGCCCTTCACGCCTAACTAATTCATCAAAAGCATGCTTTGTGAATTATGTGCTCATTTGGACTTTGTTGATGACTTGTGAACTGGACTTTGTCAATGGCTTGTGAACTATGTGAACTATGTGGACTTTGTGAACTATCGTCGTGTATGAACTATGTGGACTTGATGTTATATGCTATGTTGGTCATTTGTGAATTTATCACCCATGTTGGGCATCTATGAACTGTTATATGCTATGTATATGTCTCAATTGTACTTATGTGTTAAGAAGTGTGGAAGAAATGGAAAAACAAATTTGTTTCTAGGCCAGTCGCGCCAGCAAGGGTGGCACGACAGCCATCATGGAATACTGTGCAAATGACTATCGCACCAACCAAAGAGACAGGACAAGGCTGTCGCGCTAGAGTCGCTGGCACGACAAGCCTGACGCGCCACCCATGCTGGCGCGACAAGGACTGACAGGCCAAGCTAGACCTCTCTAGTCTCAATGGCTGGCTGGCGCGATAGTGTTGCGCCAGTGTAGGTAGTGCAACAGTGAGCGACGCTTGGTCGGTGGCATGACACCATCATGCCACCATCATCAATGCGATCTCACACGCCGCATGACGTACCCATCGAAACCAGAGACGTCTGGCCTAGCCAGGTGAGACCTTATCGCACTGACATGGGGACAGCCTTGCCCCACCTCTTTGGCTGGCGCGACAGTCCTGGAAATCTGTTAGCTTCGGCCATTACCTCCAAGTGTCTAGCTTTCATGAATTTTTTCGAAACATACGTCCTTAAAATTGAATTTTCTTCATGTTTTTCTTCCAAACACAAAGTTTCTTGGCCATTTCCTCCAAGTGACGCTATTTTTGTGAAACCATTTCCTAAGTACCATTTCATAACTTATTGACATTGAATTTTCTTCATGGGTTTTTCCAAACACAAAATTTCTTGGCCATTTCCTCCAAGTGACGCTATTTTTGTGAAACCATTTCCTAAGTCCACCATTCCATAACTTATTGACATTGTATTTTCTTCATGGTTTCGAAACACTGTTCGCATTACACACCATAATGAGTCATATCATAATGAGTTCGAAGCATTACACACGATAAGGAGTTCGAAGCATTGTTCGAAGGTCATCTTCATCATCATCACTTACATAAGTGTTCCATCTAGCATATACAAACACTACTACTAACACTAGTCTTCCATCTACCATGAACAAGTACTACCATGGCAACCCCAGACCATTTGCAAAATATATACGGATCTTGCTGCCTTTGCACAAAAGAAGCAGCGCTATCGTACCAGTCCTCCATCTACCATATACAAGACCTACATAATGCCAAAAGTATTGGCATTTGCAAAATATGTACTGCACCTTGTAGGCATCAGTTGAGAGGAAACACTACTCATCATCCTCGTCATCGTCATTGTCGTCGTCATGGTCATGGTCATCGTCATCATCATCGTCCTCCTCCATGGGTGCGGGGATATGCCCGTCGTTCGATGCATCATCGGGGACTACAAGAACAAAATAATGTCTTATTGGCAACAATTGTAAGAAGATGCACAAGTCAAAACATATTTCGAAATCAATTACTCACATAAACGACGCAAATGCCTTTGGAAAAAGGCCATCTCCCTCTTATCCTCGTCCTCCTTAAAGTCGTAGGCCTCCTTGTTTTGTCGTCAGAAGCTCATCAACTCATCCTCGTTATTGTAAAAACTTAGCTGTCGACCGGTCACTCGAGGAAAGTCCTCTAAAATCCTGTTACGGGTCTTCCATGATGGCATCTTTACCCCGTACCTCATCCTCACCTCCTTCTGCTTCCTCCCGCATCCAACGCTTGCTCTCTTTTTCGAGTGGTGAATGTATCTTCAGCCTCTCCACTAACTGTCCACGACTAGCAATGAGCAAACAAACTGGTGGCCTATGTTCGTGTAGTAACTTCACCGATTCAGTCAACTCACCCATAACTCAGACGGCCCTCCATAAGCATAGCCAGAGTAGTATCCGTATCCTAACTCAGACGGAACAACTCCTTCGCGAGCCTTGATGCCACACTTGCACTTATGGTCCGACATCTTTGTGCATGGCCATGGCTTAATGCCTGCTTGAAACTCCATAAATTCATACTCTGAAGGCTAGTGCAATTTGGGTCCATAGTTGTAGTCCTTAAAGTCACAAGATGGGAACCCTCTCTGCAAAAAAACAAATGTTCCAAGTGTAACATTGTATGTGCAAAACACATACAAGCTTAGAGATAGATTGTTTTCATGAGAACTTACATAATCTGGCAATCCACAGCGATAGAAGGCAGTGAATGCTCCACGTTGGCTGGGAGTAGTTAATTGTGCCAACACTCCACAATGGCATCTAGGAGGATTGGCTAGACGACGCAAAGCAACGTCAACCTTCTCCGCCTCTGTCATTTCTGGAGGGTTCGATGGCGGCGGAACCCAACGAACATATTGTGCATATGGAACACTCTTCTAGGGGTCATAAGGAAATAACATAATCAACGGCTCGATCATTTCATCGTCATCGATCCACTGATAGAAGTTGCATCCCTCTAGGTAGGCATCAAGTGTCGGGGGACGTCGCTTAACTTGGCAATAGTAGAAAGAACGCCCAGCTGACGCGGGATGCCTTGACTGCTTCACAAATGTCGGTAACCCACAGTAACACAACAGTGTTGGCTCTGCTGGTAGGAAAAAACCGATAGCACCGTGATCCTTCGGATGGTGCACGAATTGGTTATCATTTGGAACCGCCATTGAACCTATTACAAAGTAGTTCAACAATGCAAAGATATGAACCAATACTATTACACAGTTCAAGAATAATTTCCATCTCAATCATCTCTATAATCATGTAAACCCATGAAGCCAAACCCTAAAACAAACTTATTGAATGTAAATGATGCCTACACATACATAGTCCAACTCATATATACATCTAATCAACACAAAAATACTTGAAATCACACACTTCCAAAAAGGTTTACTAACAACACTCCAACCCATACTGCTGTCGAAACCTGTGCAGTCAAACCCTAATGCAGTGCCAACCAAAACCAATCAGAAAAATCATACAAGTTCAACAAATACATCATGAACCATAATATATTAAACGTGATTAGCCAAAGGAACTTTCATTAAACCAAATGAAAGCTAGTATTGCATAAAGCAGTGTAAACCAGAGCAGTATAAAAACATCAACTAAACAAAAAAATAACAACGGAGGTGAGGGAGTCAGACCTCATGCACGGGACCGATCAAATCTTAAATGCAAATGCAAACTTCATCAAAGACAAATAGAGGATGGGAGAAAGAGAAGAGAGAGAACACTACTGCATCGTATCACCTCGAGCTCGCGCCAGTAGGAATGGAGATAGAAGAGAAGGAGGAAAAACGAGTTGGGCCGCGGCCTTTATACGGGCCTGTCGCACCAGCCCGCCTGGCGCGGCAGCTCTGTCGCACCTGAGTCGCTGGCGCAACAGGGCGGGGCCCACGGTACGCCACGCCATCATCGGTCAAACATGATTGCCATGGTGGCTCGGCTTGTCGCTATGTCGCGCATGTGGTGCGACAATGATGGCGTGAAGTCGCACTAGGCGCCACCGCACGACCAAAAGGGTCATATTTGCAAATATTTTTTGTAGGATTAGTGTTAAAATATTATTTAAAAAAGAATTAAAAATTAAAAAATCCCCCCTTCCAGTTGGAGTCGCTGCTGCACTGCATTAGGAGAGGACCTGCTTTTTTTTTTGACAACAAGAGAGGACCTGCGTTGGGTTGGGAGGTCGTATACAGGGAGTTCATTCGCTGCATCAGGAGGCGTCGCTGTTGGATTCGATTCGACGACCACCTGCACGGTTGGCTAGCTGCAGCAGCAAAAGTCATCGCGTTCCGTTGCGCGTCCACGTCCACCACCGCTTCACTGTGTGCCTGCCTGCCTCTGAGCGTGTGACCATCCATCCATCCGTAAACTGTCCCGGAACGCAGTTGTTGTTGCAATGCAAACATTGAAGCTGCCGGATGGATAATTGTAGCAGCAGTTGGAAACTTGGGACATCATACAGCAGCTGGCTGCAGCACACATCCCAAAGTAGCAGAAGCGATCGCAACCAATTTGCAATGAAAACTTATATTACTCTTACCTCACCCAAAAAAAAAGTCACGAACGAGCAAGGAGCACGCATGTTATATACGCCGCCAAAGCAACAGCCAGGGGTCGGAGTGTATATATAGCTCGCTATAAAATAACTTATTCTGTAGCCACTTTAAAGTACGATAATTACTACATTAATTTACGAAATTATAGTAACTCTTTACTAAGTGGTTTACTATAACGTTATGGTAAATATCTCTATGTATTATAGTAACCCAACTATCATAAATATGTATTAACATTATCGTAAATTAGTATATAAAATTAAGATTATGGTAAATGAAGGTGGCTACACTTCTAGAGGGTAGCATATATCAAGTATTGGTTGGTTCCCGGATCAGTGCGTCTTCTGTGTGCCTGCCTGCCTGCAACTCGAGCGCGTGGCCCTCTCTGGGGTGCCTGGTGGTGCGGCTGGCTGGGCGTGCTGCCATCTTCTCATCTCCCTTGCGTTCCACGCTCGCTCGTCCACGTACGTACACAGGGACGGCTCCGGTACCAATTACATTTCGAAAATGATTCTATACGGGCGTCTGTCCCGTTCCGTCTGGACGCGGGCATGACCTGCGTAGAAACAGCTCTCATCTCTAAAAAAAACACTCCACTTATCCTCCTGCTCTCTTCTCTCACTGCGGCTTCCGTTCCTCGGACGCGGCGTAGCCCAGGCAGCATCCCTACCCCCGCACACGCTGCGCCTCTGCTCGAGCCGCACGCGCCCCTCCTTCCCGTGTCGCGCCCCGGCCGCGTCGCGCTCCATCCCCGCCGTGCCTGCATTCACTGTCGCGCCCCACTCCGAGATCAGTAGCTGCAAGACCTGGAGCAGCGAGATCCGAGCGCCTCCATCCTTCCTCGGCGCCAGCTCGTGCAAGACCGGCGGCATTCCATCCACTGTCGCCCCCACTTCGAGATCTGGAGAGCACGAGACCCGGAGCGGCGAGATCCGAGCGCCTCCATCCTTCCTCGGCGCCAGCTCGTGCAAGATCGGCGGCATTCCATCCACTGTCGCCCCCACTTCGAGATCTGGAGCGCACGAGACCCGGAGCGGCGAGATCCAAGCACCTCCATCCTTTCTCCGGCACCAGCTCGTGCAAGACCGGCGTCCTTCCATCCACTATCGCGTCGCACTCCGAGATCCGGAGCGGCGAGACTCGGAGTGGTGAGATCCGAGCATGTCCATCCTTCTCCGGCGCTAGCTCGTGCAAGACTAGTGGCCTTCCCCCCTCTCTCCACGCCGACGAGCCTCCATTCCCCTAAGTAGGAAGAAGATGTTGCGCTGATTTAGCATGTTGCAAGGGTATGTTTCAAGTGTTTCATACGCATGTTGCAAGTGTCATCTGGATGTTGCAAGTGTTTCATATGCATGCTGCAAGTGTCATCTGGATGTTGCAAGTGTTTCATACGCATGTTGTAGGTGTTTCAGGTGTTTCATATGCATGTTGCAGGTGTTTCATATGGATATTGTAAGTGTTTTATTTGAATGTTGCAAAAGTATATCGGATGATGTTGCATGTGTTGTAATGGATACACGTATGTTGTAATCGTTTGTTCGAAGTGATTTAGCTATTCCAGACGGATGTTGCAACTGTTTTATTTGGATGTTGTAAAATAGATCTAGATGTTCCACATGTTACGATGGCTTTACATGTATATTGTAAATTTATATTTCAAATGTTTCATTTGTTTTCAAACACTTTACAAAACTTAATTCTGAAGGCTACAAAAATACGTCTGCTTTTCCCGCGTGCACTGCAAAACAAAGCGAGCGGAACCGGTGCGTGCTTGCAAAGGAGCGGGCAGGACGGTCCCACAGGGCCCGCGCACGTGCAACGAAGCGGTCGGGGCGGCGCGTGAAATGGAGCGGGTGCGGGGTGGATCTGCCGTGAGTCCGCGCAGGGGCCGTTCCGTCCGCACGGACGCTAGGCGAGCCGATTACATTTGGCTTCCATGGAGGCATGGACCATGGGCCACGACCACCCGCAGTCCCCGCCGAGCCCGCAGGCTGCAGCAGCAGCAAAAGTCGCCGAGTTTCCGTTGCGCGTCCACGTCCAACACTTGGATTCTCCTTCTTTGTGTTCTGCCGCCTGACTCTGACTCTGAGCGCGTGGCCCCTCCATCCGTAACCATCCATCCTGGACTGCAGTGGAGTTGCTGCTGCAGCTGCACACGTTCAAGCTAGTAGGCAGTAGCAGCAGTTTTTTATGAATCATGCAAAATGATTTGGACGCGTGGAAAAAAAATTAATACAATACGTCTTAACGACGCCCTAGAAGAGTTTGAGGGGGTATTTGGATTCACCTCTTGAACTTTAGTCGCTGTCTCATCGGATATTTGGACGCATGAATAAAATATTAAATACAGACTAATTACGTAACTAAATGCAAAGATTGAAACTATTTTGCGAGACGAAATTTTTAAGCCTAATTAGTTTATAATTTGACAATGTGGTGCTACAGTAAACATGCACTAATCACTGTGTCGGATACCAGAAAATGGGGTACCCCAAGCAAAGATCGAAAAACTACTCAGACCCTAAGAACAGAACCAACGAAATAAACAAACGAGGTCTCGGCCGAAATCTCCGATTCGCGAGACCGTCGCCGAGCCCCAAAGAGGAACGATTCTCCGACTACTTGAGACCGCCTCGTCGAGGCCCCCTCGCCGGGGCCTCCTAAGAAGTGCCGATTCTCCGATTCACGCGAGGCCGCTTCGGCTCGCACCACTTTCGTGGCCGCCTCTTCAACCAAACTGCTCGACCGAACGTCGCATCCAAGCGCCCGACCACTCAAACGACGCGCTTTATCGATGGCATAAATACAATGGTGATCGACTACACGCCAACAATCGCGTCAACCTCCTACCATCTGCGGCGACGGCAGTAGGGGTTACCGACCAACGTCTTTGCCTAACTCCTGCACCAAGGACATCGCAACATGGGGAGTCGAGCGGGTTCACAGCTCCTCGGAATCAGCCGGACCGACCGCTCCGGCTCGCTCGAGCCCCTCCTCGACAGGCCTCGGATTCACCGATCTTACTCCACCTCGCCCGTCGCCTCGCTTGAGACCCCCTCGGAAGGGCCTCGGACGAATTGGTCATGGCAGCGCTCGCCTCGCCCGAGGCCGGCTCGTCCCCACAACCTCGTCGCCTCCGCCTCAAAAGTCTCTCTGGCAGTCGTCGCATCCAATTAATGCGCCACCGCACCCGCCACGTAAGCCACGATCGGCGGTCTTGGCAACAGAGCGACGGGACAACGGTCGATCACCTTTTTTACCATCCCTCATCGACAATACAGTACCGCTTTCACAGTGGGCGCATCGCCTCGCCTTTGCTCCGCTGACGGCCACTTTGAAACCCGCTTTTTTGCACTGGTCACTTCTCGAGGCCTCGGCATGGCGAGCCTCGGCTGCAACAGCCTCGGCACGCAGCGAGCCCTCGGCTGACAACAGCCTCGGCACGGCCAGGCTACGATGGCCGCCGAGCCTCTGCAATCCAACAAATGTGCGACATGTTACTGCGGTGGAGACCATACCGATTAGACATCTACGGAACTTCCACGACAACGCCATGTGCTCTCCGTGAATAAATACGTCATCGAATAGTCCTTGCTCCACGTGTAGCTCTTTTATGTACCCACGGTTTCCTTCCCCGTGGCTATAAAAGGAGGCGGCCCAGAACCGTTTCTAGGGACGACGACGGATAGAATCACGGATACTCGCATACGAACAACACGCCTCGCTCGTAATTTGATATCACCTCCCCTCACGAGATGCGGGACGAACTCCCTCTCGCGCCTAGCTTGTAACCCCCCTACTACGAGCACCCCGTGCAAGGAATACAAGAACACCTTCTCGATCGGGCGTAGGGCATCCATTGCCGAACCAAGATAAACCTTGTGTCTCTTTGCATCTCCATCCGGAATTGGGAGCACGCAGCACAAATTCACTAGTCGGTTAAGGACCCCGGTTCAAACTCACGGCAGTTAAGCGCGCCAGTAGGGGCCTCTGCGTGTCGGCCTTAGTCATCCCACCAGTTTCGGATGGCGAGATCCCGTGCGATCGTTGCATCTCGGGGCGATCGTGCTGTTCGAGAGCCTAGAATTCATGTCCCTAGGGCATGAGTACGACATGGTACTCCTCTCACCCAGGCGCCATCGACCGGACGCGACGATGTCTTGCACGCGACAGCTTCACGCAGCGTGGATGGCGCCCGGCCGCCCGCTCCCGTCAAGCTCACCGGCGCCCGGCGTGGCGAAGTCCACCCTAACACCACGCAAGTCTGAACGCCGATCGTGTGCTCCACCGAATCCCATACCTGCTTTGTTGCACAGTCCCTACACGGGGACCTATCCGGCTTAAGCCTCGGCGGGGGAAAAGGGTCGATGGCGCCGCGGCGACGCCCCCATCATCAAGCTCATCCCGCCTCCTCCCGAGAAGCCGGCTCGATGGAGCGAGAGAGCATGGCGACGGCGCCATCCCGTACCCTTTCGGGCGGACCAATGTCGCCGCCTCCTCGCCACCGCCTCGTCTCCATTCATCAACGTCATGCCCATAACCCCATAGTCACAACTCCAATCCACCCCACTCGACTCCTCGGAGGAGGACGAGGCGTGGGTTGGGCGAACTTCTCCGGATTCGCGACCACGAGGCGATGCGCCATTATGATCGCGACGACTCGCTTCGGCCATTCCGATTCCGACGGCGAGGGCGCTTCGACCCAACTCGTGAGTGTTTCCCGTCGGACTTGGAATACCGAAACACGAACAACGATGGAGGAAGGCGTAACGCCACACCACCACGCATGGGGTCCCCGCCCGGTGGCGGCAGTATCCCCACCCCGAGCAACTTCGACGCATAAACCTAGAGCGGCTCCGTGAGCTTCAAGCCAAGGTCGAGCAAGATCGACTCCTCCTGACAACTCTGAGCCACCCCGAGCAAGAGCGGCGGGGGCGCGGCAATGGCGGAACGGCCCGGTTGGGGGCTCACGCAGCGTCAACCGCCGCGTGCGATGATGAAGGGGGCGAGCAACCCCCTGTCTTCAATCGCGCTAGCTAGAACGTCGCTGCGGCGGCTAATCTTGGTCCGGCGATGCCCGAGCCCTCTACCACGGAGGCGGCGAGAGTCCACAGCTAACTCAGGGCCTTCTCGAGGCTGCCAGCGGTGCGGCGGGCGAAGTTCAGCGTCTCGACGGCGGGGCGCCTTGAAGCAGCCCTCGGTGCACGACCGCCTCGGGGCCCCCTCGGTGCCACAGCCGCCTCGGGGCGCCTCGGTGCCGACCGCCTCGGCGACCAACGTGAGGCGCCAAAACAGCCACCACATGGGCGGCGGGCAGCGGCGCCCACGACCACGATGGGGCGGCCCGGGGCTACCGAGTGCACCGCGGCGGTCGCTATGGCCAGGGGAGGACGCGATCCTTCTCCCGGCGCTGGCCCTAGAGTTTTCGATAAGGCCATCCACGCGCCCGCTTCCGGCCCGGTTTTGTCGACCGGCCGAATCTCTCGGTCTGTGGCGAGACCAACCTGAGCTATGGTTGGCCGACTACCGTCATCAGCTTGTCGACTAGGTGGTGCGGACGATGACCGCTCATCATCCGCAACCTC